>OX382272.1:30692441-31942441 GCA_947507595.1 Pyralis farinalis
AAGCAGGTATTAAGTGCTATTACGGTTTATGAATACAGTAAAACATTGTACAATACGAGTACAATATTGTTTGCATACTACAAACAAACCTGCAAATTAACTGCCCCACTGTACCCTGCAAAGTCAACAGAAACGAATCTGCATAATCGCATGGTAGGCTTTAATCGATAAATCAAAACCCAAATAATTTCACCCACATTTAGTATTTATCGTCGAAAAACGTCGAAATTACTGCCGCCCAGAACGATAAACAGCGCCGGAACTTGTAAAATAGCAAATAAATATCTCAATCGAAATGAGAGTTATGTTAGCCACACACGAATGGAGGCATGAAGTCAAATTTATGGTGTTTGGCATAATTTAAAAGCTACTGATGATTGAGGTTATAACTTCTCAATTACTATATACAGAAGCAACATATGTATGTATATCTTTACATAGTTGGCAGAGAAAACTAAAACACCAAGTGATAAAACTAAAAAAGTTAAGCAAAGTGTGATTTCTTTTAGTTATTATACTATCAAATTGAATAGGAACCTACTATTTTCAAGTCACCATTTCATCTTTGCTGAGGGTAATTTTCAAAATGCGGGTGGATTACACAAGATACTCGTAAATAATAAAAACTGTTAGATGTGTGATTGAATTCGTATCTAATAGGTGTAATGAACATGAAACCCCACGAAGTTCCGATGCCAAATGATTCTATTTATCGTTTTCTATTTTTGTTGTTCTCTGGACCTGAACTGAACAAAACGCGAATAAGAAAAAATGAGATTTTTTTCATATGATATTATTACTTTAAACGTAACAAAACATAGGAATTATTTATTTTTTTGTTTACCTCGAAAACGGTTTTAACGACAGACTTTAGCTTTTTAGTTCATCTATCTATCTATCTATAAGTTCACGCCAAGTCCCTTGCGGGGTAGGCAGAGAGAACCGAGCGCCACGCGACTCGATCCTTACATACCTCACTCGCTTCTTTAACATTCATTGCTCTTTTCATGCACGCTCGCCGATTTCTAGGGCTCCTGACATCACCTTCTGATAGAACACGACCAATTTGATCGTGCTAGGTAAGTCTTGGCCTTCCTCAGCTCCTACATCCTTCCACTTTTGCATTGTATATCTGCTTCGTCATTCTTTCATCCTGCATTCTTTCCACATGTCCGAACCAACGGAGCATGCCTCTTCTTATTTTAACACCGACGCTCTCTTTCAAACCAACTCTGCTTCTAACCTCATCGTAGCGAATACGGTCTACAAGCGTTACACCACAAATTTTGCGCAACGCTCGCATTTCAACCGCGTTTATCCTACTTTCATGCTCTCTGCCATACCCAGCTCTCGCTTCCATAAGTAAGCGTTGGGACCAGCACTGCATTGTGTATAGCGAGCTGCGCCTTCTGGCTCAGGTTTTTGCTGCCAAGAAGTTTTCCCAACGCTCCATTCACACTATTCCCAGCACTCACTCGCCTTTCCACATCTGCTATGTACCTTCCATCCCTGCTGAAAGCGCATCCAAGATATACAAACTCATCCACTTGTTCCAACACTTCATCATCTACCGTAATCCTTATACATTGGTTCTGAATTCTTCTCTTTCAAATACCATTATCTTTGTTTTCTTCGCATTCAATAGTAAGCCTTCCTTCATACATTCGTCTTTCATCATTGTGACTAGTGTTTGCAGCTCAGATGGTGTTAGTTTAGTTCATCAATATAAGATATTGTTGCTTTTACAATGTATATATAACCACGAAGCTTAGCTGCTCAGGTTTCGAACCGACGCAACTGTCATCATTATACCCCGAACCGTGAATAGCATGAAAAGAGCTTAATACGCTCTAGGCCTGTCCACAGCTCGTTTTAAGCCGGATATAAATCAACAGCTCATTTTAGGATCGGCAACGCATGAGTGACACTCCTGGTGTTGCAAGTGTCCATAGGCTACAGTGATTGTTTACCATCAGGCAGGCCGTATGCCTGTTTGCCACCTTAGTGGTATAAAAAATGCAAAGGAGAGCCTTTCTTGTGGGTAAGTCACTATCACACCCCTATTGTAATGTAATGTTCTCAAAATTTCAAAGCGATTTGATCAGAGTTATTAGCATTTATATCAGTTTTTATTTGTTTAACGTATAATTTCCATCACTTAACCATAAATATGGTACTACACCTAGTAACTTTTAGCTCATGACTTGGACCATCGCAAAAAATTTCAAATGGCGGTGAAATCGGCAAAGGCTGACACCGAATGCACGGCGATGTTGCATTAATTGCAATCAAGCGGCATGCGATGCGGCGGAACTTCCGCGAGAATAGATTGGGAAAAAATGTATTTCAAAATTTCAGGGACTTTTTTCATTTTGTTCGATAGTAGTTTTAAAGTAGAGGCGCAGTGAACCAATTGCTAAAGGTATATTAGAACGAGTCATTTTGGATTCCGTGACTAAAAAGATTCTTCTTTTTTAGTATTTATGACTAAAGTTGTAAAAACGGTATAAATATGATACCCCCTAATCGTTGCCTAACCGACATGATGGTATGTGATAATTTCGCATAGAGAAATATAGCTGAAGAAGAAAGCAAAAACGCCATTCTCTCAATAATCTTGCAAAAATCTTACGTTGTATATTTTATATAAAAAAACAAACAACAAAAATATAGCGTAAACAAGCTTCGAATAGCGTAAATAATACTATTTACGCTATTTTTATTTTCGTCAGAATAACTGCAAATTTGTGTATATGTAGACAGTACCAGTTATGTCAAATAAATAAATGTCTCTCAAGTCAGGTACAATGAAATTTTTGCATCACTCTAATATTATAAAATAGAGATAAGAGAAAAATCATTGCATTATAGTAACCGCTTTACATCAGGTGGGACGTATACTTATACGCCTTCCGATGTTATATAAAAAAAGTTAGTATCGACAGCTCTAGCAATCGGTATGCGTAGTGAGATGTGTAAGGCTGAGTCATATGGTACTCAATTGCCTCTGCTTACTCCTCAAGGGTCTTGATGCGAAGATACAGATAGATTAAGTCTGGGAAACGGAACCCCAAGAATATTTATCTTTTACCCTCATTTAGCTCTGTTTGAACCAGGAAACTTTCTTTAAAACCTGAAAGTTGCTCCCGCTCTTAAATTGGTTCATTGTATTTAGTTGCCGGTAAAGTATTATTGGAAGCCACTGGGCCGGAGCAAGACTTCAATGGAATACAATTGGATGAGATTATTTTTGTTCTTCGCTTTAGTATTAACCGGTTTCAGGATTGAGCAGTTTCTCGATTCGAATCGTACTTTTTGTACATTACTCAATGTGTTCACGGGAACTTATCGTTATATTGGAATATTCGTATAAGGTCGGCTCTGTCCGAGTCTTGATCATGAAATCTCACCTTGACACAAGTTACATGTCTGCTTATGACAGAAACAAATTAGGAAACTGAGTTCATGAAAAAAAAAATATATAATTCACGCAGAGAAAACTATTTTTCAAGTCCTTGTATTTTTTTAAATATAGATTGCGTTATAAACTCCAAGAATTTAATAACCAGACTACCTTGACCTATATCTTTTACAAGTTCAATTGCACGGTAGCTTATCGTTACATTAGATTATTAAAAAGCAACGCTACTGGTATTACAAGCATTCAGAGGTCGCAGTAACTTACCAGGAGGGTAAGCTAAGAAGGCAACGACTCAGTGGTTTAAAAATGTCTGCTTCTCTGTTAGATGAAACCTGCCTCATCGGTCAGCCAAAAATCTTTTTCTTTTTATTTTGAACTCTTTGAAGTGAAGTCTGCAGTCTGTTTTTTAATGAAGTCATAATATATAAGCTATTTTACTCAGGAATTGGCGAACATGCGTGAAAAGAGCTATGAATGGTAGAGAAGCGAGTGAAGTGTGTATGGACCGCGTCTGGTGCTCGGCACTCTCTGCCTACCCCGCAAGGGACCTAGCGTGAAAATATATATACGTACATACATACTAGGCTATTTTTTTTTTAATTAAACGGCAATTTGATTTAAACTTCTTTGTATGCCACCACCATTTACTTCTCAAACTTTAATTAGCAGTGGAAGCAGGCAACTTCGTCAAATTGATCGTTCGATCAACATCATTTACATACCCAACAATATTTGTCCTTCTTAAAAGACAATTCTTATATTAATTGACCAGCTCGGTGCTGTAACAATAACGCTACATTGACACTAACGCTCGCAGGTTAGATTCCCACACGGGACAAACATTTAAGTTTATGAACATGTCTGATTGTCTTGTACTGGGTGTTTTAAGAGAGGTAGAGCGCTTCAAAGCAGCCCGTATGCGGAAGTGCTTCCACTTCTGCGAGTAGACGAGATCTCCAGTAAGCTCCCAAAGAGTAGCTTTGTCACCAGAGCTGACATCGCGCGAATGATACTTAATGTGTTGCAAACGCTTAGGCTACAGTAACCGCTCTATAAAACAAATATAGATCTTTGCCCGAGCTTTATAAATCAAAAGACATCACATTTGAACTGAATCTCTGTATGACCTCAAATACGTAATTTACATTTTGCAACCTTATTATTAACATGTCAAGAGTGCAACGGTGCAAATTAATTTTTTTAACACATGCTATTAAGGTCAGTGCCTACTATTGCATAACAAAAAAAAATTAACAGCAAACAATTTTATTTATTTATTTTATTTTAATGACAATAGCACGTAGACTCTGTTGGTGTTGCGATATATATCACTTGTGTTTACCCCGGGCGGTAGGGTTAGGTACACCTAGGTATTTCGATGCGAGCAATAAATATATATATATATATCTTTATTTAATAATTATTATTTATTTCAGACTATAGTCCATGATGTTAGTAACAATATTTCTTAAAAAAAAACTATGTTAGTTAAAATACAAATAATATATAGTATGGGTGTCTGGAATAGCTATCAACAGGCGCACTGTAACCGCTCTAACAAAGCAAGTTGTTCCAGTGCGCCAGCAGCGGACTGTCCCAGCTATCAGAGATCAGTTTCAGGATGCTGTTGGGGCTGGCACGTAGGCGAGTGAGCATGGAAGCACATCTTTTTCGGATAATAGCGTGGAAACCATCAGTTCGTGCCTCCACGAACATGCCAGATGCACTGCAGCGCCGTGACAAACCCAACAGCGCCCTGAAGGCATTATTATATTGAACTCTCAGGGCATTGTATGCCGGACGCGTATAGTTCACCCACAGACTACACGTGTAGAAGGATTGGCAATAGGCCTTAAATAATGTGATCTTCACCTCCTTGGTACAACGTGCAAATCTGCGGGCCAACATATTGCATCGAACAGACAACACCCTGCGTTCTCTCTCTATATCAAGGTTATCACTAAGGTCCTAGTGACCCAGTGGCCCATACACTTAAAGTTGGCGATCCTAGAGAGTGGAGCTCCAGCTAGAGTGATATCTGGCAGATCGGTATATGTTTTCTTTCCTGCTTTAAAAACAAGTACTACACTCTTATTCGCACTGTATCTGAGCCCATGGGCCTCTGCATAAGACTCACAAATGTGGATCAGTTTCCTCGTGGGTCTAATTGAGGGGCCCAGTAAGACCATATCATCTGCATAACTGATGTTATTTACGCATGTTCCATCTGGCAAGTGGCAACCGACATTTGCCCTGCTGGGCTCCCCAATCAAGCGGTTTATGTATGAATTTATAAATTTATTTGCCGTAGGGATCTCGCGAGTACTTAGATACGTCTTACACGTTTAAAATAATCAAATCCTATTGCATTATCTCAATTTCTCATAGTTTCTTTTTTGAATTACCATCATTTTAAAAATGACAATTGGCAAAAAGGTAATCCCGTAAAAAACTTGCCAATGTAGGTCCTTTTCAGTTGACATTGCAATAAATCTATATCAGTATATCAATACAATAATAATGATGATAATAGGTGTACAACATACAGTTTTTCTACGCGTTGGATCTTTATCCCCGCGCATGCCCATCAAATGACTTTTATTTTATTATTTTTGAATTAATATATAAATAATAATATCGATGAAACGTTTTCTACCACGTGCGGTGGAATTGTTGAATAAATTACCCTCAGCGGTGTTCCTGAACAAATACGAAATGGGTGCCTAAAAAATTCTTAAAAAATTAAGAAAAAAGCCATATTTTCCTAAAAGGCTGGCAACGGATCAGTGAACCTTTGGTGTTGCTGATATCTATGAACCGTGGTAACCACTTGCCATCAGGTGACCCACAAGCTCATTTGCACCCCTCTAATATAAAAAAAAACATGAGTAATATAAAAAAACTTCCGTTGCGCCGTGTATCATGTGGCGCTCGGTTCACCCTGCCTACCCACTATATACTTGGTGTGAAGATGTAGTAATATTGGTGGTGACAAGATCCTTTAGTAAGTTTCCAATTTTGGGATATTTCTTTTTATTGACAATTGAAACTTGCTTAAGTAGTGGTTGTTCGATATCAAGCAAAGTAACAAATTGCTTTTTTTATACAACGTCCAGACGTATGCGAGCATATAACCCACCCAACGTAAAGTTTTTGTCATGGTCCTATGAACGCTTGAAATACAGGAAGTACCGCTAAGGCGTTGCCAGCCTTGCTGCTAATAAGTCTTAAGGTTGCTAACACGCTCCTAAAGCGTTGCTCACTCTAAAGAACAGATCAACGAATACATAAAAAAAAACACAAGAACGTTATAAATTCCTTCAATTATGATTTAAAGAGTTGAGCTGATGACGATGCGTTTATAACACTCTATACATTTCAACCGTTCATGTACTAGTAACTGTTTGCCATCAACCAGTGTGTATGCTTGTTAGCCAGCCAATGTATAAAAAATATCTCTGGATCTTGAGAGTATTCAAACATCCATTGGCATGCCAATGAATATTTTGCTGTGCCATGCCATTAATGGGCGCCAACCTTTACCCGATTCGTGAATGATTGAGCATTCCTAAGTAGTTAAGTTAGGCTGGCTAAAATGCTAATAAGCCATTACTCACCCAGCCGTTATAGCTTCGTTATTATATTGCATGTTTAAATTTGACATAAGTCACATATTTTAGGGCTCCACATTAAAAATGAAACACGATTTTTTGAAGAGGCCGGTAGCGAAGTGGTTAGTAAATGGTATTTTAACATCAAAGTTCGCGGATTCGACTCGCATACAGGACAAACATTTTAAACATTTGTATGCATGATAATGTCTGTTGGTCTTGGTCAGATTCTTATGAGACAGCATCAAACCAGCCTATATACAGGCTGGGCGTGTACCTCCACCTAATAGAAAACAACAGCCGAATAACAAATTCCTATTGCTTGTTACTTGATCTGTTTCTGAGGTTGTGTAAGTGAGGTTACCAGTGAGCTCCTAAGGTGTTGATGTATAAACAGCAGGGGTGGCATTACGCGAAATATATTTAACAGTATATTAGTTTTAAGCGATCATAGGCTGCTGTAAGCAGTTTACATCTGACGGGACGTATGATTGAGTGCCTCCAGATGGTGTATAAAAAAGAGTACATAACGCCGATTAATATAGGTCCCAAGAATAAACTATGTATTTATATATGTTCTTATTTGGACTGTAGATATATAATACGGATTCGGATCTTCACGGATGATCTGACTGCCCTCAAACATCTCAGGATAATTTGCTGGACTAGTCTGAAGTTTATTTGAAAATTTCATTAAAATAGATCTAGTCATTTCGAGTGCATACGGAACTTACACCCATTTTTATACAGAAATGTATAAAAAAGAAGATCGAGTGCGTTGTTCGCAAGTGCCAGATCTGTAAAATTCCGATTTTTAGACCTGACACTTGAAAAATATTCATGGATCATGAATGATCAAAAAGTAAATTATATTGCCGTCCGTCAAGACTTTTAGCGTCATTCCCGTGCTAATTGGCGTAAAAGTAGCCCGGAACCTGGGCTAAACGGAGCAATACTGTAGGACAGAACAGAATGCTAGATTATAAAATACCCATGTGGAGGTATATCTGAGTATGAACCGTTCCCGCGTCGTATACTGTATTAATTTTATGCAGATCTTTAAGCATGAAGCCCCAGCCTCCCTTTGCAATTGCAGCACATGCTATCTGCACATGTCGGAGCCAATAATATCACTTTCTAACCGGTTCTAATAATATTTTCTCAAGTGATCGACTTGAGTCAAAACTAGTTCTTGACTAAAAATAATCACGTCCGACTATGGACAGTTGCATCACCAGAGATATCACTCACTGTAAAAAGTAAAGAGAAAGAGAGTCCTTAAAAGAACCTGACAGAGAGTTCTCTACTTAGTGATACAACTGTCTACAGGCCGACGTAATTGCTCACCTGTTTCGTCCTATGTGATAGTATAAAGAAGTTTTGTTGTGTGTCTAATATGCAACCACAAAGCGCAAACGAAAATAAAATTTTCAGCTTGCGTAGAAGTGTCTACGAATATGCTACGCCGTAGCACTATATCCACAATTTCGTTCTCACTGATAGATTTGTGATGGCATTATTATCTATACACTAAGACTATAATAGCGTTATGGTTATATAACTAATCTGCCCATAAATACTGTTATATAGAAACTTTTCTTTTTTTAGAAATATCCTCTTTACTAATGAAAACATTTTCTTGTTTGCTGAGACTTCCCTAAATATGTACATATAAGTTTTATTAAGATTACATTACTTCATAAAAAAATAAACGCATATTTATTTGTACCAGAATTGGCCGGAACAGATACATAAAATGTTAATTTTACTTCTATTTATATAATAGGTGGCCATAAATAAAATAATCTATCTATAACTTCACGCCAAATCCCTTACGGGGTAGGCAGAGAGAACCGAGCGCCTCGCGACTCGATCCTTACATACCTCACCCGCTTCTTTCACATTCATTGCTCTTTTCATGCACGCTCGCCGGTTTCTAGGGCTCCTGACATCACCTTCTGATAGAACACGACCAATCTGATCATGATAGGTAAGTCTTGGCCTTCCTCGGCTCCTACATCCTTCCACTTTTGCATTGTATATCTGCTTCGTCATTCTTTCATCCTGCATTCTTTCTACATGTCCGAACCAACGGAGCATGTCTCTTCTTATTTTAACACCGACGCTCTCTTTCAGACCAACTCTGCTTCTCATCATTGCGGATACGGTCTGCAAGCGTTACACCACAGATTTTGCGCAACGCTCGCATTTCAACCGCGTTTATCCTACTTTCATGCTCTCTCTGCCATACCCAGCTCTCGCTTCCATAAGTAAGCGTTGGGACCAGCACTGCATTGTGTATAGCCAGCTGCGCCTTCTGGCTCAGGTTTTTACTGCCAAGAAGTTTTCCCAACGCTCCATTCACACTATTCCCAGCACTCACTCGCCTTTCCACATCTGCGGTGTACCTTCCATCCCTGCTGAAAGCGCATCCAAGATATACACACTCATTCACTTGTTCCAACACTTCATCATCTACCGTAATTCTTACATTGGTTCTGGTTTCTTCTCTTTCAAATACCATAATCTTTGTTTTCTTCGCATTCAATAGTAAGCCTTCCTTCATACATTCGTCTTTCATCATTGTGACTAGTGTTTGCAGCTCAGATGGTGTTTCTGCTAATAGGACGGCATCATCTGCATACAGCAAACAGTTCACCACTAGGTCACCCATGCGGAATCCTACATTCGTCCATCTTATTCTCTGTAGACAACTATCGAGATACAGAATAAACAGCCTAGCAGACAACATGCAACCCTGTTTGACACCAATTTTGACATCAAACCAGGGTGACATGTTGCCATCTATTCGCACACATGCTGAGCAATCCTTGTAGGTGGACAGCACAGCACGCAGCGTGAGCCGTCAATCCCATATCTCGGCAATATGCACCACAGTTCCTTTCGCACAACCCTATCAAACAACAACAACAACAACCCTCTCAAGATCCACAAAACCGCAGAAAAACTTCTGGTCTGTGGCCAGATGCTTCTCTACGATATTGCGGAGCGAGAAAACTTGATCCGTACATCCCCTTCCATTTCGGAATCCTCCTTGTGAATGTGATGAAATAATATTTTCATTATATTAAAAAATATAAATATCAGCACATTTATTTCTGATGTGGGTGGTTTTTAGCTTTAGTATTTCCATCTATAATTTCACGATATTTAGTATTCTTTTGAACTCCATGAAGCATAAATAATTTGGAGAATGGTACCGCGATTTTTACAATCAAAGTAAACCTTATGTGTTTGTGAATAGGCAAACTGTGGTAAACTAGCGAAACGAAAATACAGCAATGCCAAATTCTACACGAACCAGCCCAGCAAGCAAGCACTTCAGTCGTATACCGAACCGCAACAAAATAACATTTTTGTGTTCCTACGAATTATATGGAGTCACTGGTATTCATAGTCGAATGACTGCTTCATATTAAGCCGACCGTGTGCTTTTTAGTCACCCAAAATTGCATGAAGTCGTGAAAATTTCGAAAAATGCCTTCTACTATTGTGCGAATAAGGAAAGACGGGAATATTTCATCTATTTTGTTAGGCTATTTCCAGTCTAGATCTTCTGTTTAGCTAATGGATAAGAAAAATCTCGTTTTATTGTTCAAAAGTGAGTAAAACCCGCGGATGTCTATAGTAGGACCGTATGTGATAACACAAGAAATATTATATTTGTTACAGACAAGCATAACATGTATTGTACATATAAAAAACATAACATTAAATGAAAAACTTGGCACCGCCGTAACACGCATGGCGGAATTCAGCCAAGCGGGCCTCAACCTTAACAATCTTACTAAATCTACAAAGAAATGAATGAAGCGAATAATGTGACTGAAAAGGATGATGCCAATGAGGTGAATTAAATTAATGAATAGAATGAAATCAAATATTTATTTGGTATCAATTTAATCAATTACAGATCGCGTTTCACAATTTAACCGTGACATTCAACCAACGGTGGCATGCAATTATGTAACACAATTATATTACATTTCAGATATTAAATTAAATATGTAACTGTTAATTAAATTATCTCAGCTCCATAAATAATATATTCATTTATTGAGTAAACTTATCGTTAAGAGTCTTGATGAGCTTGGTGGAGGACAATTTGGACATTTGCGCGGTTACAGCGGTTCTCTGGACTTCTACTTCTCTAGACGGGCTGCTTCGATGCGCCCTATCTCTCTTACAAACACCCAGATCAAACAGACACGTTCATGCACACAAATGTTTATCCTATGTGCGAATCGAATCCACGAGCACCGGTGTTAAAGTCGCATTATTAACCGCTGCGCCACCGAGCTCGTCAATAGTGTATGCGATCCTGCCACACAAAAAGCGGATACGATCGGATACGGTGCGATCATAGAGATTGCTGCCACTTTCCCGTTTGTTTCCACTCTGTGGGTTTTAGTGTAAATGACAGCCACTAGTTATGTTAGATAGATTTTTGGTGATTTCTAAAAACGCGTTCTAGGTATAAACGCTACTGTTTTTCATTTTTAATATGGCTAATTACAGCTAGAATTTCACAATTTCGTCTTGACATTTAAAGTACAACTTCTAATACAATAATATTACATTTCAAAAATTAAATTACGTTACTGTTAATTAAATTCTGTCAGTTTTATTATGTTGTGATACTCTTGATTGTTGGAATTTTGAAGACATCTTGTTAATGTAAACACTTGTACAGATTCCACTTCACAATTTTATTTATTAATTATTTTTACCGACCGACCAGTTTCGGCCTTTACGGCATTATGATATCTGTCAATTTTGTAATTAAAATATTAATTTATTGAGAAAACTAGTAATTTGATAATTTAATTTTCAATGAGGTTAAAGGTAGCTCTGTTGAAGTATTTAGTATTTTTTTACAAATTCTTTATCAATTCTAATATCATCTCACAAAAAAACTCAGCCAAATAACAATTCCCTGGAATGTTGTTGTATTGTAGAAATTCTTAACATTATTTCTAGCCTAAAACCTAATAATGCACCTGGTTTGGACAACCTGTCTACCCGATTTATCTTGTTATTCAGAGATATTATTGCTCCCATAATAAGTCATTTGGTGAATCTCTGTTTTCATTAAGGAATATTTCCTGACCTCATAAAACTAGCCTCAGTTACACTAGGCTTTAGGAAATAAAGATTTTTTTTTTAATTTTTAAATTCTGTCGTAGTAAGTTATCAAAAAATCAGAGCCTTAAGCATCAGAGGTGGCAACGCGCGAGCAGTATTGCAAATGTTCATAGACTACGATAAGCACTTTACTTATATTACTTACAGGTGGACCGTATGTCCGTATGTCTCGACAGTGTTTAAAAAAAAAATATTTCCGTTTTCTCAGTTTACTCATTTCAGCGAGACGTGGGTAGAGTGGAATAGTATCTGTGAACTGACGAAATGATGGCATTACAGACTGTGAGCTCTACAAGGGTTCCTTGTTTTACCTTTTAGATACGGATCCCCAAAAACAAGTGAACAAGTCTATGGTTAGAAGTCATTACTGCAACGCCATTTCACTCTAATATTATTATTCCATCAAGAAACGTTCTAAAACTATTTTGAAATGGAGAGCTTAATTTTTCACTATTAATTCTCAGTTGGAGTCAGTAATTGCTAGTTGGAAGTGACGTTACACTAACGATTTTAGCTTTGACTAATGGGTTATTATTTGAATATTATAACTTGGTAGAGGCCGTCACTTTTTGTAACGTCGGGAGGCAAACAAGCATCAGTTCGCCTGAAGCAAAGTAGTCTATAAACCTTTAGAATACACGGATGCCCGTCTGGGCAAGTACCTCCACCTTACAGGAAACGATAACGTAGTATGTTAAACAAGCGAGTGAGGTATGTAAGGATCGAGTCACGTGGCGGTCGGTTCTCTCTATCTACCCCGTAAGGGATTTGACGTGAAGTTATAGTTATTACGGCTTTGTAAAATCTTATTCAATAAAGTTTTATAACAAACTTACTAATCGATCGAAAAATTCTTGACAAAACGAATTTGTTCCATAGTCATAGCTAGTTCCATCCTCGATATAACCAAATTAACGTGATAAATATAGTCTCATTAACGAACATAAGTACTTAAAATTAGAATGATCCAACATGTAAACAGTGCCTACAAATTGAGCTATCTACTCAACATGACCGGATAATACTTTAGTAAATCAGGTAGCTCATAGACGATGCCTGTCCCTCTATTTATCGTGGCGATTAGCGTGATGGAGACAGAAGGTCGAATTAACAGTGACGAATGACATCGGGAACTGGGCATCGTTCCCAATGGACTGGCCGACTTTGATGCGCTAAGCCTCGGAAATAATGGTCTTCGAGTTATGTGGATTTTCCGAAATCTGCTACTCGATGTACCTCCGTGTTGGCATATCCTCATTAAGTTAAGGAGATTAGCTTTTGGTGGTCGTACTCTATCGATAGTAATGAATTGTGTTCTTTGAATTAAACGATTTTTAACGGAAGTATCGTGAGTTTTATTTATTTTATTGAACCTGACGTTTCGAATGCTTGGCAGCGTCCGCGGTCGCAGGAAGACTGGATTGTGCTCATTGATATATTCGTTTACAGTCGTAAGCTCCTGAGAGGTTGCTGTGTTAGCAGCAGAAATAGCATCGCGCGAGTGATACTTACTAGATTACAAGCGTCCATAGGCTACGGTAACTGCTTCGTATGCCTACCGTCGTTGCATAAAAAAACGGCATTGAAATATATATTTTTTGTATACATTACATTACTTTGTGGAATGAAATTTGATGTAGTGACAAAAATTGAAAAGGGTATGCTGAGATGGTTTGGTCATTTAGAAAGAAATGAATGACAATCAATCAATCAATCAATCAATATTTATTCAGTAACAATTTTTTACAATTGTGTTTGACAAAAGAGTTACGAAAGAAGTGTATCAAACAAGAGTGAATGGTGATATCGGAAGGGGCCGCCCTAGACTAGGTGATGTGTTGAAAAAGGGCCAAATCAAAAGCACCCAAAACCCGAAGAACATGCATGAAGAGGTTGATGAGTGTGGAAAAAGCGAGAGCGATATGTTTGGATCGGTGCACCTTATGTTCCATAGTCTCTGCCTACCCCTATGGGAGACAGGCGTGATGATATGTATGTATGTATTACGTTACATTGGAAATAAATATTACATCATTTTTAGGGTTCCGTACCCAAAGGGTAAAACGGAACCCTATTACTGAGGCTCCGCTGTCCGTCCGTCCGTCCGTCCGTCCGTCCGTCCGTCCGTCCGTCTGTCACCAGGCTGTATCTCATGAACCGTGATAGTTAGACAGTTGAAATTTTCACAGATGATGTATTTCTGTTGCCGCTATAACAACAAATACTAAAAAATAGAATAAAATAAATATTTAAGGGGGCCCCCATACAACAAACGTGATTTTTTTCTCATTTTTGCTTGATTTTGATAACGGCAACAGGTAGACGCTTGAAATATTCACAGAATAATTAGTTATATATTCACTTTAAGAATAAATAATTAAATCAAAATAAAATAAATATTTAAGGGGGGCTCCCATACAACAACCGTGATTTTTTTGCCGTTTTTAGAGTTCCGATAGATAATGGTACGGAACCCTTCGTGCGCGAGTCCGACTCGCACTTGGCCGATTTTTAGGGTTCCGTACCCTAAGGGTAAAACGGAACCCTATTACTGAGACTTCGCTGTCCGTCCGTCCGTCCGTCCGTCTGTCACCAGGCTGTATCTCACGAACCGTGATAGTTAGACAGTTGAAATTTTCACAGATGATGTATTTCTGTTGCCGCTATAACAACAAATACTAAAAAATAGAATAACATAAATATTTAAGGGGGCTCCCATACAACAAACGTGATTTTTTTGCTCGTTTTTGCTCGATATTGATAACGGCAACAGGTAGACGCTTGAAATATTCACATAATATTTAGTTATATATTCGCTTTAAGAATAAATAATTAAATTTAAAAAAAACCAGTAAGCTACCTACGGAGTGGCTGCCTTGGTGTACCATCGCGAGTGTGATACTTCATGTATTGTAAGCGTTCATAGGCTACGGTAACCGCTTTTCATCAGGTGGGCCGTACGCTTCCCGTTTGTAAGCTTTCCGATGTTGAATATTGTTGAATATGTATTAAAAGCAAATAATTATACAAAACAGGTATTTTTCGTTTTATCAGTTGTCTAGTAATCATTGCACAAATTTGCTAGAGGGCATTATTAATGTGGCCAACATATATCTATCTTGTATACTAAAAATCGAACCTCAATCTTTGGTAACTGATGATCATGTCACTAAGCTGGTACGAAACTCTACCGGTCCGCTGTAAAACTATCAATGTCAGCGAAGAAAAAGAATACTCAAGATCAAATTGACGAACTTGGTGGCGCAGTGGTGAAACGCGCCATTACGTTACTTTGACACCAATGCTCGTGAGTTAGATTCCCACACAGAACCAATATTTGTGTGCTAGAACATGTCTGTTTGTCTTGGTTTGACTGTATTTAAGAGAGGAAGGGCGCTTCAAAGCATCCCGTCCGAGGAAGTAGCTCCACCTCACAGAAAACCTTAGCCAAATAACAAGCCCCTAGAGGGTTGTTGTGTTCCTATATGTGTGAGTGAGGTCACCAGTGAGTACCTAGCAGAGGTGGCATCGCACGAGTGATACTGTAATGCAAGTGTATCATGGTCTGTAGTAACCGCTTTACATCAGGCGGGCCGGACGCTTGTATGCCAAATGATGAATAACAAAAATATTGATATCAGTAATTTTACCTTAGGCGGTAGAGCACCGACTAAGCATAGTAGTTACGAGAACGTGGTGGCGACAAATAGACGGACCTACATAAATCAGCCTACACAAACAGGGCCGTTTCTAGTTCTCACGATGGTGAAATTATAGGGTTGTCACGAAACAGTTTTCATTCGTCATCTATCTATCTATAAATTCACGACAAATTCCTTTGCTGAGTAGGGAAAGAGCACAGCGCCACATGACTCTGTTCATACACAGCTTACTTGCTTCTTTAACATTTATAGCTCTTTTCAAGCATGTCCTGACATAACCTCCTGATAATTTGTGGATTACACACAGTCATCAAGAAACTTGATCACGTGAATTTATACAGATTGTAGCTATAACTCCATGGCTCTATACTTATCTATTTATCTATATCTTCAATGCAGATCCCTTGCGGGATAGGCAGACAGTCCGGGCGCTACAAGGAATGAACCTTACACACCTCGCTAGCTTTTTTCAAATGAATAGCTATGTATATGTACGTTCGCCGGTTCTTACGGCTCCTGATAACACACGATCAGCTTCTGATAAAAGACAGTAGTGGTAGATAAGACTTGGTCTTCTTAGACTCCTACATCTTTCCACTTTTACATAAAATATAGTAAATACTTCTTTGCAATTTTTAAATTAATCAAAATTTAATAAATGTAGTGAACTTATTTATTAGTTTTTTCCACAAATAATCATTGCTTCTATTCACCGTTTCCTGTTTTATTTTCTTTACCTAACCTTTCATAGTACCTTACCATACATAATCCATGTATGTATATGTTTTCTTTCGCTTGACTTCCTACTTAATTATTTCTCTCCTCCTCTAATTTTGCCTCCTTCTTACGCTCCCCGCCGTATTTAATTTCGTACTAAAGTTAAATAATCAAAAAAACTTAGTAATTTAATTTGTTAATTAAATATCAACAGTTTTTTTTTCTTATTTAATCTTAAACTGAAATAAAGGTACGCAAATGAATCAGCAATAATATATTAAAGGATGTCTTTAAAACTATCTCTGGTAATATTTAATTTGCATTGTGTTGCCAACCCTAACCTTATGGCGCCCGTTCTAAATCGTCCTACAAATTATAGGCAATGCTAGGGATTCCAATTGCCGAGTCGGTAGGAATCCGGATGGCCCGGACATCCCTCCTATATGCATATTAAGCTATGAACAATAGCACCCTCGATTGTATTTTGTAATTTAATGAAATTTATTCGCCAAATCGTTTCGTGATATTTAACTGCGTTATTTTTAGGGTTTTATACCCGTAAAGAAACACGGAAAACCCACAGTATCGATTATGCGTAGCACATTATAACAAACTCGTTCATATTAATCAGCTAAAACATAGATATTAATTTGTGCCATAATTTCTGGAAGCCTATATAAGTATACCGTGAGCTTCGTGTCAAAAGGACGATGATCGAACAAAGATGATTTTTTAGCTTCAAAATATCTTACTTTCAATCATAATGTCCGAAAATGTTTCTTATTTTCGTTTAATGCAGTTAATTCTGACAAGCACGGTGGCGCAGTGGTTAGTAACGCCACTATGACATCGACGCTCGTGCATTCGATTCCCACACATGGCAAACATTTGTGTGTTGTGTGAACATGCCTGTTTGTCTTGCTCTGGGTGTTTTGCACGTATCATAAATATACCTAGTCCTGCCATATGTTATCTTACATATGAATATGCATTTATTTTTTTAAGAAGTAATGTAATATTAATTAAGACTTGTATGTACATATTTATTGTAATCTCAGCAAAAAACAAAAAAAAATGATTGTATTCGAAATGGGCACCTTTGGATTTGATACAGGCCTTTAATCTGAATCTTTTTACCAGAGGGAGACTTTGTATAAAAGTCGTCTGCATGGGTATCTCTGTCTCACCTATTTCTACCGCCAAGCAGCTATATTTTATATAGCTGTGTTCCGGTTTGAAGGGTGAGATATGGCACAGAAATTACTCGGTACTTTTTTTTCTTACACCCCAGCCATGGGCAAGGCTTTTATATAACTAAACACATTCATACATCATATTCTCTTTCATTCCACATATCATTCTTTCATTCATCATCTTTCAGTTTTATGCCCATTTTTGAACGCCGGTGAAACAATTATAGCTGTTTCCAACTTCCCTCCCATACCGCATCAGTCCAGCCACGGGGGACAGCGAGCTTCACAGCTCCTTACCACCTAATACGGGCCGCATGCTTGTTTGCCAATATAGTTGATTAAAAAAAAATCCGTCTGGCCATGAATTGTGACGTGGGCGTCATCAAAAGAGGAAGTTTTGCTATATCTGTCGATAGTACGATGTACGAACATACGGCTGATACCAATCTTTAGAAGTATCTTGAATATGACCGACGGCTCCATACCCACTGCAAGGCAATCACTGCAATCCTATTTTAACACTCCATTCCATATTGTAATTTGATAATAGACACGAAAAAAATACGTAAAACGACGGGAAATCGAAAGAAGTTTTTAACATAATAGACGCGTTCCAAATTCAAAATATTAATTTTTTTATGCAACGTTCGGAAGCACACTCTGCCCACTTGATGTAAAGCAATTACTGAAGCCTATTAACATTTGTAATATATCAAGTATCACTTGCGCGATGCCTCCTCTGCTGCTTACACGGCAACTCCTTACGAGCTTACTGTTGACCTCACTCCCACGCAGGAACAATGATGATAAACCTCTCGCCAGTATCAATAACAGCCACGTAACACCTAATTTGCAACACATGTTCTTCAGATAAAACGAATGAGTTGTAACCTTTCGATCGAAGCAGTAGTCCCTATCCAACCTCTAATATATCACGAACCCCTGTTAACCCCGGGGTCACATATCGACGAGTGGGTAATTAGAAACGAAAGACTGTAAGCGGGTACGAATCTGTGGACTCTTATCTCATTTGATATCACACGTTGCGATTTCTTTTCCCACTTGGGATATATTGCAACACGTGTTGCATTCCATTATCACATACGAAAATTATTTATACTTTGCAGACTAGTTTCTTAAGGGTAATATTTTAAGGTTTAGTATCTAAATATTTGTGTTATTATTTTTTATACAACGTCGGGCATACAAGTATATGGCGTAACACAGCAACTCCTTAGAAGCTTCCTGGTGATCTCACTCAAATATAGGAACAGAACAACCCCCCAGGGAATTGTTATGTTAGGTTGCTGTTTTCTGTGAGATGGAGGTACTTCTCCACAAGGGCTGCTTTGATGTGTACTACCTCTCTTAAAAACACTCAACCAAGACAAGCAGACATATTCATACATACAAATGTTTGTCGTGTACGGGAATCGAGCTCTCAAACGTTGGTTTCAAAGTAGTCTTTAGAGGTAGGGCGCATCAAAGCAGCCGCAGTCCGGATAGTACTTCCACCTCACAGAAAACCGCAGCAACTTCTAGAGGGTTGTGTTGTTCCTGCGTGTGAGTGAGGTCACCAGTAAACTCCCAAGGAGCTGTGTAAGTAGCGGAGGAGGCATCGCACGAGTGATAATATATCGCAAGCGTTAATAGGCTACGGTACCCGCTTTATATCAGGTGGGCCGTATGCTTGTATGCCTCCCGACGTAGTATAAAAAAAAATTGTTACTAACCAAGCTCGTCAATAATTGTTATGTTTAGCATGACGTTTAATTTGTTTAACATATTTTAATTACAAGGGTTTAAAATATTTGTAATCTATATCTTCACACCAAATCTCTTGCGGGGCAGGCAAATAGATCCGATCGCCACATGACTCGGTCCTTACACACTACTTAATCGCTTCTCTAACATTCATAGCTCTTTTCTTTTAGTTCCTGATATCGCTTTCTAAAACACACAATCAACTTGTTCGTAGTAGGTGAGTCAAAGATGAGTGAGCAAAAGACAAAGAAAGTAGACCTTCCTCGCCTCTAAAATCTTTTCCTTTTTAGGGTTCCGTACCCAAAGGGTAAAACGGAACCCTATTACTGAGACTCCGCTGTCCGTCCGTCCGTCCGTCCGTCTGTCACCAGGCTGTATCTCATGAACCGTGATAGCTAGACAGTTGAAATTTTCACAGATGATGTATTTCTGTTGCCGCTATAACAACAAATACTAAAAAATAGAATAAAATAAATATTTAAGGGGGCTCCCATACAACAAACGTGATTTTTTTGCTCATTTTTGCTCGATATTGATAACGGCAACAGGTAGACGCTTGAAATATTCACAGAATATTTAGTTATATATTCACTTTAAGAATAAATAATTAAATTAAAATAAAACAAATATTTAAGGGGGGCTCCCATACAACAAACGTGATTTTTTTTGCCGTTTTTATAGATAATGGTACGGAACCCTTCGTGCGCGAGTGCGACTCGCACTTGGCCGATTTTTTATTGTTTATCTGTTTCGTCATTGTTTCTTTATTCTACATTTCCGAACAAGTGGAACATGCACGACTCTAATATGAATATAAACTGACATACTGCTAAAATTTGTTTTAAATTTCAATATTGAAACAAAATCATTAAAATCACAAAGTTACCAGACTGTGTTACGGACACAGTCCGCTGGACGCGGTACGAACTTCAACGTTCCACACTGTGGCTGGAAGACAGGGTGTAGGTATACTCGTATATCGTCGTAGTATATCTGGATGATCAACAATGTCTTATTAAAGCAATCTATAGATAATGTATAGCGTCAAAATACTACTATAAGTACATTATTGTTAACAATTATGATAGATAAAGAGAACATTCTTTATTTGCCATTGGGTCCTCGCGGGCACTTATACACGTCTTACATTTTTTGAAACAAAATCTTATTTTGTCTTATTCAATTCTCTTATTTTACTTTTTTCCTTTTTAGGGTTCCGTACCCAAAGGGTAAAACGGAACCCTATTACTGAGGCTCCGCTGTCCGTCCGTCCGTCCGTCCGTCCGTCCGTCCGTCCGTCCGTCCGTCTGTCACCAGGCTGTATCTCATGAACCGTGATAGTTAGATAGTTGAAATTTTCACAGATGATGTATTTCTGTTGCCGCTATAACAACAAATACTAAAAAATAGAATATAATAAATATTTAAGGGGGCTCCCATACAACAAACATGATTTTTTTGCTCGTTTTTGCTCGATATTGATAACGGCAATAGGTAGACGCTTGAAATATTCACAGAATATTTAGTTATATATTCACTTTAAGAATAAATAATTAAATTAAAATAAAACAAATATTTAAGGGGGGCTCTCATACAACAAACGTGATTTTTTTGCCGTTTTTTTAGATAATGGTACGGAACCCTTCGTGCGCGAGTCCGACTCGCACTTGGCCGATTTTTTTTAGTCTGCTAGCATTTAGAAAACGACCATTGGCGAAGAAGAAATGCCGAAAGAAACTTGCCAATATAGGTCACTTTTAAAATTGACAATTAGATATTACAAAAAGAAAATCACATAAGCATATTGGTACAATAATGATATCAAATGGTAAAATTAAAGATTATTAAGGAAAGGTAGCCTGTGCTAAATTATTTGCAGACATCTTTGTCAGTTACAAATTCATCAATTATAATAAGCCCTTCTACGGAGAGTATTTTTAATGTGCTTTTTGAATACATTGTCAGGAAAGGACAGAACTGTTTCAAGCAACTTATTATAAAATCGACTCCAATCGAATACAATTTACAAGAAAGGATCTACCAGTCCTAGCAAGCCGATGTACCGGCATACACAACTTATTTCTACTTCTAAGTTTTTCACTGAAGTTTGAAACAACTTTAAATTTTTACAGACATGCATTATGTTTTCATAAATATATTGAGAAGTAACAGTAAGGATATTCATTTCTTTGAACAGTTCCCTGAGGGATTCTCTGGTGTCCATGTTATAAATAGAGCGAACGGCTCTTTTTTGTAAGATAAAAATTCTCTCAATCTCATATCATATATGTTATCAAAACCAAACACACAAATAAAAAGTACCTCGTATTCGTATGTTTGTTCTTGACATATTTAAATCGGTGATAATTGAAATATTGATAAATTTTGGTGCATATAGGTACTTGAATAAAAGAGAATAGTAAAAAGAAATGTAGATCAAACACTTCCTACCAGGAAACCTTAGATACGCGATTCTAACTTAGGCGCTGTTTGTAATTGAAAACTTCAAACATCTTATCTAAATACAAAATTAACACAAAACGTTAGAGTTATAGATATCCACGAATTATATTTATATATATGTACAATAATTATTCGTTTATATATAATCAGTAGAGTACATTATGTACAAGTAATTTTAATTACAGAACAAATTAGCAGGTAGCAAATGAAAGACAAATATGTCTGTACAAATAAATGTAATGTTCCCGACAGGCGAGCCTCGGGCGGGGTTTAAAATGCACCGCGCGTATCACTTCATCGGTCTTAATTTAATTTGTGGACGACCAACTCTAATGGAACCGTGATAGAGGATTTAGTGTGTACATACCTTATACCACTTGTGCTGTGTTGATACAAAAAATAACTGTACTTGGAGTTTATCTGCGAACGTAAAGAGGGAGTTCAGACCAAATCTCGACAGGCAACAGTAACGCATTAATTTAAAATAAGAGAGTTGGATAGTGGATTTTGAGAATGGATAGTATAAGGGATAAGGCTTATGCCCAGGTGTTCACAATATCTTGCATATTTTTCACCATCGTTCTGGTTCCGCTCAAGAAAATTGTGTACACAAACGTACGACACTAACAATAAAAGAAACGGCCCGTGAGGTCATTATATGATAGATCTTTAGATCTTTAGAATGTATGTTTTTTTTTATACTACGTCGGGAGGCATACAAGCATACGACCCACCTGATAGCGGCTACCGTAGCCTATTAACGCTTATAATATATTAAGTATTACTCGCGCTTTGCCTCCTCTGTTGCTTACATAGCAACTCCTTGGGAGCATACTGGTGACGTCACTGTTCTGCGGTTTTCTGTGAGGTGGAGGTACTTCCTCAGACGGGCTGCTTTGATGCGCCCTACCTCTCTTATATGTAATATATGGACAACCTCAAGTGGATGATGACGAGTGTTAAAGATTCAGTCAAATCACAAAAAGGAACTCCAATGAACGTAAACAATTTTCAGATCGCAGTTCAGTAAAAACTAAAATTTTCCGATTGGAATATATGCAAACCGTACGTTCAGAGTCGTCAACGCTGCACTCCAGCGGCATCTGTATGCATTCCTCGCGCCTCCGAACACTCCACGGACTCCCACTAATTGACGCCGAAACACTCCGCTGAGAAACATTTACCGACGCCCGATTGAAAAACGCCGAGTCAAGATTTAAAAGTCAATTTGTTTGCTGATTGATTTCTGTTTAGATTGAATTTTAATATTCAGGTCATAGTTTTTATGGTTTATCAACCTGTTGCTATAAATGCGAAATTTGATACACGCCATATAGCAATGGTCTGCAACTTGCTAGTAGACTAAATGTAATCTTGTGTAATTTATGTCTTTCATACACTAGCCCCACATCGGTTCTTACTCATCGCGCTGCAGGGATTCGTCTCCAGTTTACGGGTCACGCGAGGCCAGTGTTTTCAAGCCGCCCGAGGGCCACTGACTTAGTTTAACGACTGTCATGTACCGACAACAGCCGGGACCGACGTCTTAACGTGCCCTCCGAACACGGGGAAGCTGGAGATAGATAAACCCGTCAATAGGCAGGCTGTGGTCGACATTGCTTAACCTACGTATTCGATTGGACTGACACGCGTAACGACGCCATCGAGCTCTTTCTTCTGAAAAGAGCTCAAGTGTTTTTCATACACCTTTTTATTATTGGAATTGCATATTATACTGAAGTTGTCACATATCTTTCTCGAGAATATCTTCTCTTCAAACATTGTCTTGTGCTAATAAATGCTATTTGTATTTCTCTCTCTTTAGTATTCTGAATCAGGGACAGATAGAGTTTAAATGAAAATGGAGTTACAGACAAGAAATTTTAATGACATATATTTAAATATTACAAAATGTCGGACTCATACCGGAGTATCATAAAAAGTTTTAGAGGCTGCATTGTTTTTGGTCGTGCACTCTTGACAGATTCGTAGTTACAGATTGTCTCTCGTCTATGACCCCTGCTCTGGCGACGTTTCTCTAGTTCTTTCGATTGGTGGCGTTTCGAGAATATCCCGAAATATTAGAAAGAACGCAGGAAGAAAAAATGATGAAGCAGACTGAGACTGATCTATCCTGATCAAATTGGTCGTGTTTTATCGGAAGGTGATTTCAGAAACCCTAGAAAATAGCGATCGTGCATGAAAAGAGCTATGAACGTTAAAGAAGTTAGTGAGGTGTGTGCGACCGCCCTCGCTGGCGACCCGCCCTGGGAGTTGGAGGCGGAGGTGCTCGCCGAGGTATACGGGTTTGTCTCGGAAAGGAGGAGCCTCGGCGAGCGCCCCACATCGGTGGAGGTGGGGCGGTATCGCCAGCGAGGGCATGTGGAGATGATGCGGAGGTGGGGGGAGGACCTGGCGCAGCCGCGGTACGGAGTCCGCGTTGCGGATGCGCTGCGCCCGGTCCTGGAGGCGTGGATGCGTCGTAGACGTAAACCCCTCACCTTCCGCATGGTGCAGGTGCTCACCGGGCATGGGTGCTTCGGTGAGTACTTGCACCGGGTCGCGAGGCGGGAGGAGCGGCCAGGCTGCCACGATTGTGGCGCGGCCGAGGACACTGCCCAGCACACTCTGGAGCAGTGTCCCAGGTGGTCTCGGCAGCGCCGCGATCTGGTGTCCGCGCTAGGAAGCGCGGACCTCTCGCTCCCGAGCGTGGTCCGCTACATGCTCGGGAGCGACAGTGCCTGGCAGGCGATGGCCTCCTTCTGTGAGACCGTCATGTCCCAGAAGGAGGCCGCGGAGCGGGACAGGGAAGACGATCCTCAGGCTGTCCCGCTCCGGAGACGGCGGACGGGAGTGCGGCGTAGGCGCTACGCGCACCTACTGCCGCCTCCCTAACCTGTGGGACTAGGGGTCAGGATGGGAACCTGGCCCCATAATGGTCCCGCCGCCGGAGGGGCTGTCCCAATTTGCCGGGACCCTAGATAGAAGAAGTCCGGCCCCTTCTGAGGGGCTGGCCAGTCGCAGTGGTGCCCTGTTGCTGACAGATCCGGGGCACCACACCATCGCGGCCGATGGCATTTCGCGGGGTTGTTTAGTGGGTATACCGTCGGACAGCCGACGGGGAGTCCCACACTACCACCGGAGGCCACCCAGGCACCGGTGGTGTGCGTAACGCATTTTTCCCCGCGCCACGAAAAAAAAAAAAAAAAAAAAAGTTAGTGAGGTGTGTAAGAACTGCGTCTTATGGCGCTCGGTTGCCTCTGCCTACCCCGCGAGGAATCCGGCGTAAATATAATAAAAATATCTCTAAAGTTATCAGTTTTGCAGTTTAGTAACGAAACCTGCCTTACCTTAGTAACGAAAATGAAAGGAAGTAAGGTCCAGGTCTTGGAAATGTGGTGTTGGACACCTTCTGAGGGTGAGCTGGACTGCTCATCGAATTAACGTATTTATACTGAGGTAACTTCAGGTTAAACAAAGGATTTCGATGATTGTTTAACTGCTAGACAAACATTCTTCGGACACGTGTCCCGTGATATTAACACCATGGAATATCTGATGATCCAAGGCAGAGTCGAAAAATCTTACGTGGTGGAATTAACTCCCTACAGATTACCCCAAGGAATTACAACAGATGATTCTTAAAAAAAATGCGAGAAGAGGATTTTACAGGGTTGTTAAAGAACGAGAAAAGTCCGCAGCAGTCAAGGCAGAAACGACCAAGAGCATCCATGGCAACGACGGCACGCATCTGTTTTAAATAGTGGGTGGGTAACGGCCGGCGCTAATTATCTTGAACTAATTGGAAGCATACAATGTAGTATAGATATACATGCCTGTATAAAGATAGATAGCACTAGCTGAAACACAATGGAATCTCTGCAATTCCAATGATTTATCAAAGCACCTATTCTACAGTCATATTTTAAGTAGTTGGATAGGGAAAAAGTTCTCAGCATTCAGTGACCTAAACGGCTTTGAAGTACCGAAAAGTGGCTATAAATTGTATGAAAAGACTCCCTTAGGGTCGGCAAGTTAGAGAATCAAGTACGGGATTTATGTTTTGGTATCATTTGGTTTTTAAATTTATTTAAGTTTATATTTTTGTACGGAGTTTGCTAGTTCCTAATTAAGTGATATCACGAAACCTGAGATTATTTATTAACTGACTTCTGGCCGTGACTTCGCACGTGTTTAGATTACGTTTTCATAATAACGAGCAGTATATTCTCTAGAAAATATAGTCTATCTTCTAGAGAATGAATGACTCTTTACAAAAAGTACACAAAATATTGATAGCATCCCTACAGGGGTATACGTACACGTTTCCACATCAATCCTTACTCATCCTACTGCAAGGATACGGGTCTCCCTTCAACCGAAGGGGTTTAGAGCATACTCCACCACGCTTCTCAAATGCGGATTGGCGGAGGCCAGTGTTTTCAAGCCGCCCGATGGTCACTGACTTAGCTTATCGACAACTCTGTCTGCTGTGTTATACCTTGATAATATGGAAATTTTATGATAAGTTACATAACGTACTTTTTATACTATCAATCTGCCTATTGTGCCCCTAAGTTTGGAAATTATAATTTGACCTTCCTGACGGTATACAGTTACCTTGGAACACCAGAAGAGTCACTCGTGCACTGGTGACTCTATGCAGTACATTGACAATGAAACAAACTATGGAATAAACGTTTTAACATTCTATAATAATTGTATAAAAAATCTCATTAATTAGTTCAGGTTCATAAAAAAACTGGGTTTAACCTTTTGTTTACAATAACTCACATACTAGTGTAAATATGTGTTTGTAGTTATAAGATAGAGCAGAACGACTCCGAAACACAACCTCACCATAACGTAGTATTTTAGCGCCTAAATATGTCAGAAATTCCAGGTTATTGACCAATGGGAGGAGTTTTTAACCAATAAGCCGATAAGTGATGCGATGTTGATTCGGGAACTAGCCAATAAGAGCTGCGCATCCTACATTACCACCCGACTCATAGCGGTGAGATCTCCATAAATTAGTTCCTTCAAGCTCATGAGGTTATTGAAATTTAAGCAAAAAAATTTACTTCAATTTCAATAACCTTATGACCTTATGAGCACCCAACCATTACTGTTTCTATGTTTCTTTTGGTTTTAATATTATTTTTAATCATGCTTATTTCATTGTAATCTATACCTTATTAAATTGTCACATATTCGTAATGCTTTGCGGAAGAGCGGTTACTCCTAACACAAGCATTTGTTTTGCTCAAAAGGAGTATCCGACCATTGTATTTAACCATAATGTAAGAAAGTAATAAATATTCAGGAACACCGTTCCTATATAAAATCTATATGTTTGTCTGTGCGTTTGTCTGTGCGTTTGTCTGTGTGTTTGTCTGTCGCTTTTTTTCAAATATTCGAATTTTGACTTCAGATTGGGATTCAGCATAAAAAAGTAGAATAAGAACGTTCAGGAACACTGTTCCTATCTCATGGTCAAAATGGCCGACAAATATAAAAAAAAATTGAATTGTTATATAATTGACGAGCCAGGTGTTCCTCTGGCAATGCAAGCTTGCGCATTCTCAACTGGTTTTAATTATATTTTAATTTGGGTCTTGGCGTGAAGATATTTGTAGATAGTTTTAAACATATAAACATTAGGAGCTGTGACAGCCCAGTGGATAAGGAACCGGCATATTGACCATCTGGTCCCGGGTTCGAATCTTAGCGGGGACTTGTACCACTAAAATTCGTATTTTCGGATTTATGTACATATTTATCACTTGCTCGGCGGTGAAGGAAAACATCGTAAGGAAATCCCCACGTCCAAGAAATTATATTTCTAAGGGCGTGTGACTTAACCTAAGAAAGATCTGGTTTTCCCTCTGGGTTCTGGAGCTCTCACAGCAGTCGTTCCATATAAAAATAAGTGTCTTTGCCAAATCCTTAGGCCAGGTAGCGGACCCCGCCTATCCTAATGGATTAGGAAAACGGTATAACGCGAAGAAGAAGAATTTTAGATATTTGAATTTTTATCACCCCTTCAAATTGGAAATCTTTTCATTTTGCCAAAAGGCACTCTTCTAAAACTCACGCGTCATTTTTTTTAATATCATATTTATAAAAGATTTCTTCGATGCTATAATTCAAATTACATTTGTTATGATGTCATGCATTGAATTTAACAATCTTTATCGGAAGTAACGCGTATTTTATTTATTTTGTAGAACCTGACGTTTCGAATGCTTTGCAGGAAGTCTTCCTGCGACCACGGACATTACATTGAATTAAAAATTATTTAATTCAATGTATAACAATCGCGAAAACCTAAGACAATACTACGTCATGCATTGTTAGCCGCAGTATGTTAAACGAAGCGCTTGAGACCTCATTTGCATCCGAGAATACTCACGCTGAATAATATAGATAGACTATGTATGTCCAATATCAGCCAAAAACATTACGCTTTCTTTCGACTTGGCCGCAGTTGGTTAACAAAAAAGCAGCTAAATACCGTGACGCGAACAGTTATTGCTTGTTCTCGAGTTTATAACGTCGTAACTATTGGATTTATTGGTTTACTTCGGCCGCGGACGACTTCGTGGTTGCAAGGCATAACTCTAGTTAAATAATAACTTTTAGTTTGTTTAACGGTTCAATTGAATTCGGTATGACAACGACCCATTTTTTTTGTACTCGGTCGTATATTTCGAGTTCAGTTCAAGTGAAATTAGAATGATAAATGTTAGGAAGTTTCGTATAACTGGGCCTGAATTTATGCATAAGATATGTTTAAAACCGCCTAAATACAAGAAGTATAATTCGCGTCGTGCTGTGTGTGTGTGTGTGTGCGAGTGAGGTCACCAGTAAGCTCCTAAGGAGTTGCTGTGTAAACAGCAGAGGAGGCATAGCGCGAGTGATTCTTAATATATTACTGCGGTATAGGCTTATGGGCTTTAACTATGCTTGTATGCCTCCTGACGTTGTAAGAAATCATGTATTTTGATTTTATAATAAATGTTAGAAAATATTATATACTCGTATATCGTAGCATCATGAAAATTAATTCTGAAGATCACCACTTATGGCGCTGTAGTAATTTTATTAAACGAACGCCATCTATTAACTAATTCTAGAAAGTTTCATAGACTGCGCTGATTTTACGTTGTTTGGAGCCGCTCAGTAGCTAACTTCAGTTGTATTACAACTTCAAACTAAAAAAACGAGTGTGCTTTAGACTACACGATTGAAGTAAAACTTCTTTAGCTCCACAGACAATAGGCCTGCCCTGTGTCTTAGATATACGAAACTTAACTCGCTATGAGAGAAAGAAAATGTGTGCTCGCACCTCTCTCTCTTGCCCCTACAGTAATATACGAAATGTAACTCTCTCTCTCTATGTTCACTAACTTATATCTCCCTCTCCTTCCGTTCGCCTCGCCCGATCACACTTTTTGTAATGCTCTCGTCACGCATTCACCAGGCTACTCCCCAAGTGAAGCGTGTCTAAAGAAGTTTTACTTCAAAAAGGGTGACGGAAGCGGGGGCGACTTGCACAGTCCACTCACTTTGGGTCACGCCGCCGGACCGAAAACACCACGATTAAGCTCCAAATGACGTGAGGCCATCTTTAATCCATTTGCATCTCATTATTAGTTGTATATTTGCGTAAAATACTTTTTACACAAATATGGAGGATCAATACACGCAACTAAATCTATCAGAGCTTTTATTTCGTGTGCTTTCGAATGGATGAGCAAGTATCGTCGTTATATATATGTATGTCTTTCGGTGTGTTTTAGGTTCTATTCTGTTTCAGATATTTAATTGTAAATGTTGCACAATTTAAAGTAAATGCTGAAACAACTGTACCGCTGACTGCATTCTCCGCCTGCTCGGGTAACTTCAGAATGTCAGTGGTTTTCTCTTCTGAGTAAACATTACATTGAGATGTTGCTCATTTGTATCACTGCGGCATGTGCATGCATTTTGACGAGCTCGGTGGCTCAGTCGTGACACGACTTTGACACCAACACTCGGGTTCGATTCCCCACAAGGCAAACATTTGTGTGCATGAACATGTATGTTTGTCTTGGTCTGGATGCTTTCAGAGAGGTGGGGCGCATCAAAGCAGCCCGTCTGGGGAAGTACCTCCACCTCTCAGAAAACCGCAGCCAAATAACAACTCCCTAGAGGGTTGTTGTGTTCCTGCGTGTGAGTGAGGTCACCAGTAAACTACTAAGGAGTTGCTGTGTAAGCAACAGAGGAGGCATCGCGCGAGTGATACTTAATATATCCCAAGCGTTAATAGGCCACGGTACCCACTTTACATCAGGTGGGACCGTATGCTTGTATGCCTCCCGACGTAGTATAAAAAAAAAATGCTCACGCGTCTATTACTCTTAATATAATCATTTCCTTTAGCTGTGTGTGTATGTTCAAGCTGATACAAATAAAGTACTTATCTATCTATCTAAACTAGCTGTTACCCGCGGCATCGTCCGCATGAGCGAAGGGAAACAAATCGTGTTTTTTCCGTGAGAATGAGCTATTTTGCAGCGATAGAAAGTAGCCTATGTCGCTCTCCGATCGTCCCACTATCTCCTTACAAAGAACCACATCACTCTGTTGTACCATTTTGATGTGAAAGAAGTACAAACAAACACACTTTCACAATTATAATATTAATAAAAATAATTAATAAGTATAGTATAGACAACAAGTGCTGGAGTTCGCGCTTCGCGCAAATCCCACCACTACTTTTACGCTTTTGTAATTACTGTTCTATACAAATGACCGATGACTGTAATTACAACCTGGAAGTACAAAATGTACTTTTTTAAATACTTCCGGTTATCAAATTAACTCCATTTTGATACCATTAGAAAGATGCCATTTAGTTTGACTTTCTGGTGAAAACCGCATCTCAATCGCATTTATAGTTTTATTTCTAGAGGCCAAAATGTCAGTGCAGAGAAATAGAGGGAGAAACTGTACTATTTTATGGGTTTAAGGACTAGAAAATAATGTTCTTCGAGCTGGATGTACAGCGTGTGTATACATGTAAGATTGGCTTTAACCAGAACATGATGGTAAGCTGCACTCCATGCAATCACTAATTCGAGAACTATGCTCATTTTGTTCAATTATTGTAACCGACTGTACTCAGCTTACGGCAGGATTAGTTAACGCCTGCCTGAATGGATGTATTGACTCGATACTAATTATGATTGCTTCTCTAATACACAATTAATTTATACAATACATAGGCATAGAGATCGATAGCGTAGTTACGCGTGACATTCTAACCGTAAATTGAAGTTAAGCAACGTCGACCGCAGCCTGTCTATGGATGGGTTTACACATCTCTAGCTTCTCCGATCTTCGGAGGGCACATTAAGCCCGCAGTCCCGGCTGTTGTTGATAGATGACGGATATTATGACGAGCTCGGCTGCTCAGTCATGAATGACGCGACTTTGACACCAAAGCTCGTGGGTTCTATTCCCGCACATGACAAACATTTGTGTGCATGAACTTGTCTGTTTTTTTGGTCTGGATGTTTAAAGAGAGGTAGGGCGCAACAAAGCAGCCCGTCTGGGGAAGTACCTCCACCTCACAGAAAACCGCAGCCAAGTAACAACTCCCTAGAGGGTTGTTGTGTTCCTGCGTGTGAGTGAAGTCACCAGTAAGCTCCTGTTGTGTAAGCAGTAGAGGAGGCATCGCGCGAGTGATACCTAATATATTACAAGTGTTAATAGACTACGGTTACTGTTTTACATCAGGTGGGCCGTATGCTTGAATGCCTCCCGACGTTGGATAAGCCGAGCTCGGCTGCTCAGTCATGAATGACGCGACTTTGACGCCAACGCTCGTGGGTTCGATTCCCATACAAGGCAAACATTTGTGTGCATGAACATGTCTGCTTGTCTTGATCTGGACGCTTTAAGAGAGGTAGGGCGCATCAAAGCAGCCCGTCTGGGGAAGCACACCTCACAAAAAACCGCAGCCAAATAACAACTCCCTAGAGGATTGTTGCGTTCCTGAGTGTGAGTGAGGTTACCAGCAAGCTCCTATGGAGTTGCTGTGTCAGCAGCAGAGGTGGCATCGCGCTAGTGATACTTAATGTATTGCAAGAATTTATAGGGTACGGTAACCGCTTTGCATCAGGTGGGCCGTATAAAAAAATGTACCATCAAAATTGTCACATAAAACTAATTTCATACTGAAACATAAAAATTCATATAAAAACAACAACGTCACTCATCAAAAGCGCGGGAAGAAGTCCTTTCGTCCATGATTGTGTCGTTATCCGAATAAATATATCTTCTTCCTTTTCTTTCTCTCATTTCGGCAATACAACGTGTGTTCCTTAAAATTTTATGAGTATCTTTAGCGTGTTAATAAAAGGCATGACATGTTTATCAACATGTTGATATAAATTACACGTAATAAAAAAGTTTTCGTTTCCCCGCTCTAATATCATGACAAATATCTATAAAACTTTAGATGGATTTGATATTCTTCGAACTAAAATGTTGCCGGGCAAAGTTCGCGGTATCGCTTAAATTATCACCAAAGTTGACATTTTTTATGCTGGAAGTGTTTAAAATGTTTCTGGCGGGAGAACCGACCCTTATAATGTCATAAACTGGAACTTTTGTTCCGAATTTTCCTTTTGAATTTTAAACGGCTTACCATCATCTCTAGACAGAAATCTATCCTTACCTACACATAGTGCAACCTGAGGTTATTAAACAAGGGTTTAATGAAGGAAGGTAGAACACAAGTTTCTATCTTTGGCGAGCTCGGTGGCGCCGCAGTTAATAACGCGACTTTGACACCAACGCTCGTTGGTTCGATTCCCACGCAAGACAACAGCTTGTCTTGGTCTGAGTGTTTGTAAGAGAGGTAGGGCGCATCAAAGCAGCCCGACTGGGGAAGTACCTCCACCTCACAGAAGACCACAGTCAAATAACAACTCCCTGGAGGGTTGTTGTGTTCCTGCGTATGGGTGAGGTTAGCAGTAAGCTCCCAAGGAGTTGCTGTGTTAGCAGCAGAGGTGACATCATGCGAGTGATACTTAATTTATTACCAGCATTCATACCCTACGGTAACCACTTTACATCTGGTGGACAGTATGCTTGTATGCCTCCCGACGTCGCACAAAACAAAAACTAAGTATGTTTTTTAAAAAGCAGCCCGTCTCGGAAAATTATTTTTTTATATAATAACCTGCATCTCTCAGAAGACCACATCTAAATAACGAATCTCTGAAGAGTTCAGTAACTCCTGCGAGTAAGTGATATTACCTACAAGCTCTAGATTTTATGCTGTGTTAGCAGCGAGATAAACGCGATACTCCTTGTATTGCGAGCGTTCATAAGCTACGGTAACCGCTTCATGTCCCGTGCGACGTGCGCGTGTTTGCTCCCAGCGTAGTATAAAACATATCTTACAAAAGAAATGTACAAAATACAATAGATACAATACAAATATTCTTTACTGCACCAAATTAAAATTGAAAACAAAATGTACAAAATAATAAATGTTGCATAATTCCCCATAAGCTAGTAATCATACTTTAAGTAGATTATATGTTTGTTTGCCACCCAACGTAGCACAGAACGTTGTTTATAAATGATTAACTCAAGTGACTTATAGACGCCTTACTTGTACAAGCTCGGTGACCAGGTGGGCCGTATGCTTGTATGCCTTCCGACGTTGTATAGAAAAAAAGTTAAAGAGCAAAACCTAATCTTTTGATCCAAATCTTCAGAATTGTTTCCGAAATGCCTGAAATCTATATATATAAAAATGAATGTTTGTCTGTATGTACTTCTTCAGGTTAGCCCAGCGTTCAGGTGATCCTGTGAAGTTTGGTAACGATTGGATCACCCGTGCGAAGCTGGGTCGAGTAGCTAGTATACTTATATACGAGTATGTACAACATGTGTTCGCTTGATATAATAAGATAAACGACATAAAACAAACTCAAAATGAAACTTTGTTATTACAATTTTGACAACAAAGTTATAATTGGCTTCTTATTGTAATTATATTCAAAAAGAAGGCAAATAAGAAACAAAGAGATGTATCCCAAGGGTAGGTACATCATGAACAAAAGAGAATCCGGTATCAAGGCGGCATTAAATTTTTAAATAACGACAAAAATCCGAGACCATACCACAACTTTCAAAGTACACTGCGCCCCCATAAAGAGTTAATATTTCAAGAGTTCTGACAAAGAGAGCAGTAGTCACGGTTAAGTTTTAATTTGCTTAAACTTGTTACAAGTTGGAACGGGTCCCACGTTGGGCGCCAAATTAGATACAGCCACAGAGTAAAGTATAAAAGTGGAAGACGTTAGTCTACTGATAGTTTAATTTGTTCTATTGCTTGTAGTTTTTTTATTCTGCGATTTTGCATGTAATTTGTAATTCGATGTTTCTTAATGAATTCAGAAGTTCCGTATTGTTAGCGAATGCAGTACGTTTTCCTTCTTTTAGCATTAATTTTATTAGAATTTTAGACATGTAAAAGCGTGTTGGCCGTGCAGTTTCAATTGATGTAGAATATATAACTTTATGTACTTATATAAATCTCCTGTACCTGTATATGTTATTGGATTCTTCGGACCAATTTAAATGGTTTTTTGTGTGTTTGAGTAGGTCCCTGGATACTTTAGATTCACAATTGTCCAGTAACTTTGCAATCAGGTCTCGACCGAAAAGTGTCTGTTGGGTACGCTATTACGAGTATAATTTGTATACACGTATGCAGAAAACAGCGCCAATTGATATTTTCCCCATATTTTCAAGGAGTTTTTTTTTATTTAGAGTTTAGAATAATTGCCTTTTTAATTTACATGAATTTGAGGTACTTTACCTCGTTATCGATATAATAAATAAGTTTATAAGTTATATAATATTAGATTGGCAAATAAATTTATTTTCATTATTAAAAAATATAAGTTTTTGTAAGGAGCGAGTCACGTGGCGCTCAGTTCGACGGATTTGGCGTGAAGTTATAATAGTAATAGTAGTAGTAGTAAAATAATATAAAATGATTCTAAAAAAAGTAGAAAAAAATGAGAATTAAGAATTTTTTTTTTCTTAAAAACTATTTATTTATATATTTTTAATAAATATAGTAATGGGCCACTTTCAGAGCATGTGCAGCACAACAGTTGTCGTAAAATCCATTTACTAAGATCTCTCGATTAGAAACGACAATGCCGGTTTGGCCTAAGTCGTCCCGCGGGCAGATAGGTTGGCGAATATCTTTTAGGCTTATTGACTCGCTGGCAGGGTCCACCATGTGTAAACTGCCTTTGGCCTCATAGATAATATTTAGCCACTTCCACTTCTTTACTATTATGTAGTAAACCTTAACTAACGCTCGTTCACCCTTATTTTACAACTCACCGTATTTTGACTTCCTTGGACTGCCATTCGCTGTGTTTATCGAAGCTGATGAGTATAGCTGCGATTTCCTGTAACAAAGGAGATATTAATTACGTATATGTTAATATAATAAATGTTAATACGTATACATATTTATTTCTTTTTTTTAGGGTTCCGTACCCAAAGGGTAAAACGGAACCCTATTACTGAGACTTCGCTGTCCGTCCGTCCGTCCGTCCGTCTGTCACCAGGCTGTATCTCACGAACCGTGATAGTTAGACAGTTGAAATTTTCACAAATGATGTATTTCTATTGCCGCTATAACAACAAATACAAAATAGAATAACATAAATATTTAAGGGGGCTCCCATACAACAAACGTGATTTTTTTTGCTCGTTTTTGCTCGATATTGATAACGGCAACAGGTAGACGCTTGAAATATCCACAGAATATTTAGTTATATATTCACTTTAAGAATAAATAATTTAACTAAAATAAAACAAATATTTAAGGGGGGCTCCCATACGACAAACGTGATTTTTTTGCCATTTTTATAGATAGTGGTACGGAACCCTTCGTGCGCGTGTCCGACTCGCACTTGGCCGGTTTTTTATGTATAACGTCGGGAGTCATACAACCATACGGCCACCCACCACGGCATATATAAAGCGGTTACCGTAGCGCTTGCAACACAATAAGTATCACTCACGTGTCACAGGTGAACGTTATGCTTGTAAGCCTCCCGATGTTGTATAAAAAAAACTACCGCTAGATTCGATGCCCACCAGGATAAACATGCCTGTTTGTTTCGATCTGGGTGTTTTTAAGAAAGGTAGAGCGCATTAAAGCTGCCCGACTGAGCAAAGACGTCCACCTGACAGGAAACCGTAGTCAAATGACAACCTGCGTCACTTAACATCAGGTGGACTGTATGGTATGTCTCCCAAGATCTTATTAAAAAAAAGGACGTCGTCTATTTATTGACAGGTATATTGCATAGGTCTGAGCGCATAATAAGCCGTTAGGCTGAACCGTTGACGATAGGTGAGATTACTTAAGTGTCTTTCAGATCCGTGGCTTTCAGGCAGCTTGAAAAACTTAACTTAGCCGATCCCCAATTGAGCAGTATGACGGAGTATGATTTAAATCCTTTACGTATATGTATAACACGACAGGATAACTTCTATCTAGTGAAGTAATTGATATTTGCTACCTGTCAGATATCTCCGGTGGACGGTTGGATAGCTCGGAATTATTGTCTTTTAATATTTTTGTTATAGGTATTACAAGCGATGATTTTAAACTGGCTTAGTTGTTATTCGTTTTTGTAATTATACTCTGTAAATTGTACTGTTACATCTATTTATCCACTAGCTGTGCCCGCGACTTCGTCCGCGTGGAATATTACTTATTTATATTAATAAAAATAAATAAAATTTCTAAAATAATAGTAGCCTAAGTTACTCCTTATTACATCAGCTATCTTCTAGTGAAAGTCCCGTCAAAATCGGTCCAGCCATCTCAGAGATTAGCCGGAACAAACAGACAGACAGAGACAGACAAAAATTTAAAAAATATTAATTTTTTGGTATATGTACCATGTATACATACATATGCATTTATTAAAAAGCGATTATTTCAACATTACAAACAGACACTCCAATATTATTTATCTGTATAGATAACTTCACGCCAAATACCTTGCGTGGCAGAGAGAAACGAGCGCCACTAGACTTGATTCTTATACATCTCACTCGCTTTACCATTAATAGCTCTTCTCACGCTGGCCATATTCTAGGGCTCCTGACATCCCCTTCTGATAAAACACGATCAATTTGGTCATTGCAACTTAATGTAATAAACTCATACTTAACAATGGGTAACCAACGATACACAGAGTAAGAAATGTACAATATACCCATCGGCCATAGGTTAATTACTGAGGGCTTCAATAACTCCGCTCAGTCCCTCTCGAGATAAATGTGAGGTCTGAACTATTAAGATTAAAATTGTTAATCCTCCAGACTGGAATTAAGCTAAAGGGTTCGTTTAATTACAGAAGTTTGAATACAATTACTTGTTAAAATAAATCTTAAATAATGGTTTAAAAAACATAACGAATCACCGAAACGATAGACACATCGTAAATTAAAAAAAAAAAAAAAACTATGAAATAATTAGATTGCTATCAAAAATCATAAAATGTGTCTAAGTGGGCCCAATGGAAAAAAGAGAATTTATATTTTTTATACAACAAATAGCTGTACCCGCGACTTCGTCCGCGTCATAGGACATAGTTTATAAATATTCTTTATACAATGTTTTATATAGAACCGTCAGAGACATATCCAAATATGTAAATAGCGTTGCTTACTCAGAAGAGTTGTCCATGCCAAAAGAAATTAGTACTCAGGTTCAAGTCAGATACGCGCAAGGTTTATCTATGAGCTTTGTTTATTGTCACTATGTACCACACATTTATGGGGACTCGTACACTCTTAAGAGAGCTCGATGGTGTCGTTGCGCGTGTCATTCTAACCGAACACGCAGGTTAAGCAACGTCGACCGCAACCTGTCTATGGATGGATTTACCTATCTCGAGTTTCTCCGTGCCGGAGGGCACGTTAAGCCGTCGGTCCCGGCTGTTGTCGATAGATGACAGTCGTTAAGCTAAGTCAGTAGCCCTCGGGCGGCTTGAAAACACTGGCCTCCGCCAATCCGCATTTGTGCAGCGTGGTGGAGTATGCTCTAAACCCCTTCGGTTGAAGGGAGACCCGTATCCCTGTAGTAGAATGAGTAAGGGTTAATGGGATGACACTCTTAAAGCTAAAAGGAAGTTATTATTTGCGATGATGGGAGTCCTTGAGATAAAAACACCATCGCCTGCACACCATGGCAGCGGCCAGTCAAAATTTATCTATTACGCTTTGATGTGAGTTAGTAACCCGTAATCTGCTTCCGTTACATAATTTCCTGGAAATTTCGTAGTAGAACTATGGATATTTAAATTTTTTATGTTATTTTATGTGCCCGCCACATAAAATATATATAAAAAAATCCCTTAAAGTCGCCTAATACTGTTTATAGATAAACATTCTTACTTCGCAGGGAAAGGCTATTTTAATATTTATTTCAACAGGTCGATCATTTTGCGGTATAAAAATATTTTGCAAAGCCAGGACTTTCCTTGATTTAACTTTATTATTACTTTATTGCTCTTTGATTATAATATACAAAAGGAATGAGGTCTTGATATGATGTAACTGTATGATATAACTTGTCTCGCAAAATAACTTTTCTATTTACTTGTGGATGTCTTCGTCAATTTCCAGCAGATACATTTGGATTAGGCTACAATTACGAATGACATTAGCTTTATCACTGTACCTAGAAATGTCCCATGAAGGTGTTTCAGTAAGTTCAATTGGAATTTTAAACATTGTGTGAGCTGTTTTGTCTTCAGGTAGTAATGTTACGTATTTCAGGGCTTTTCAGGTTCTAATTGCAGTTGGTAGGTGAAATGCTGAGATGATACTCATGATATGTCTCGGAAATTTTCGAAAGTCATCCGGCTAAAGAAAATTGTCACCTCTTTATCGTACGAAGCCGGGACAAATAGCTTGTAATTGTATTTTAAAGAAAAAAATAATAGTTAAAATAAAACGAAACAACAACACAGCGCCAAGCTTATTTGTTTGAGCTATTAAAATACTTTCGTCAAAAATAATTGTTAAATAATAATAATAAAGAGTGATGAAATTTTATTTTAATAGCTGATTTATTATACTGCTTTTTTATTATTATTTGTCTAAAATAATTTATGCATTATTTACAAAAATGTTTAAAGTTCAGGCGTGATTTTTGCTAGACCCATTAAGTATGTTAAAAATTAAAAATATGTACATTAAATGTACATATTTTTAATTTATTGTAAAAGTCATTATCAGAGACCAAATTTTGATCTCTAAAAATGACTATTAGAATAAGATATTTCTAAAAATGTTCAATGTATAGATGCTCAATAACGCTTTTATTATATGTATAGATTACTACTATCTTTACGCCAAGACCTTTGCGGAGTAGACAGAGAAAACCGAGCACCACATGACTCGGTCCTTACATGCCTCACCCGCTTCCTTAACATTCATAGCTAAATTAATATAATTCATACAATTATATTTTATCAAGTGAAAAGAAGTGGTATCTGCCTACCCCTACGGGAAAGAGGCGTGATTATATATATGTATGTATGTATGTATATTTTATCTCTCTAAATGAATAGTCAACGAAGTTTATAAACCGTGAAACCTGACTTTAGTGAAGTCATTACTTTCACTAACTTGAAGGTACTATTCGCTGGAAGCTATATAACAACAACAGAAAAATCAGAATTACGAAGATTTGAAAGCCTCAAACCTGACTTCATTGAAGTTATAATCTCAACAAATTTTATATATGAGTAATCATACCTAGACCTTCAGGAACTTCCTAGTAAAAAAATACTTCTTTAATCCGTTCGCATTTTGTAAGCAGTCGGCAAAGATACGGTGACGGTCTTCTTCTTCTTCTCCCTTCTTCCTAGAGTTATACAGTTGCCTAATACATTGAGATAGGCGGGGTTCGCTACTTACGTGTAAGGATTTGACAAAGATACTGATTTTGACGATACTAGAATCTATTAACAATATAAAATTAATGAGAATATACCACTAAAATTACAGTTAATACCACGTTTCAATAGCAAAACCGGAAAGTGGCACACGATTTTTTCAGTGGGATAACATAAATAACGTGGCAGTAAAAAACCAATCACAGATTTAATGAAAAAAAAAACGAAACAAGAATTGCGATTTCTTTGTTAAGTGTGATACCCAAAGTAAATCAACTTGCTTCGCTGGAGAGTGCGCGTGATCGGAATGAAATTTTCGTAAAAGTAATCCTGAGGAGTAAGTTTGTTCTCGGAGGGATTAACGACGGATGATTTTTATTAGCGTACAGTGTTTGATTTAGTTTCACGCCTTCTTTACTCAACTGTGGTCAAGCAAAACGGGAGGGTTATGTGCTCGATCTGTATGTATATCCGTCTCTATCTTCGCTCGTAATTGCTAAACGGCTGAACTGATTGTGATGAATGATTTGTCATTCGTTTTTAGAGCGCGAGTGCCACTGATTTAATTAAAATTATAAAAATATTGCTAAAATTATTAATATTTTCGGCACCAAAATGTTAAATGTTGTATGTTTACAAAATTATTTTTTCTCCAAATACGATTGAGGGGGTTACAAAATAATAGGTTTTAAAAGGTGATTACAAAGACAGACACAAACCAGACAATAAAAGAGGTACTAAGAGAAAATATAGACACAAACCAGTCCCGTTTGCGTAGAGTTACCTAGTCCTACTAGCAGTCGAAGAGTAACCTAGTGCAGTACTAATGTGCATATAGATTTTGTTAATGTTACAATGAAAGTTATTAATCCAGGATAAGAGCTCAGACGACTGTCGAATTATAATGATTGGGGACGAATGACAAGTTTATAAACCCAACCGAGGTAGAGTAGAGGAGGTGCTCATTTGAGCAAATTATATAGAGATACAGTTTATTTTTTTATACACCATTGGAAGCCACACAAGCATATGGCCCACCTTATATAAAGCAGTTCGCTCTCGCGATACCTCCTCTGCTACTAACTTAGCAACTCCTTAGGCCTCAACAACCTAACTAGGGAGTTGTTATTTGGCTGCAGTTTTCTGTAAGGTGCAGTTACTTCCCCAGACAGCTGCTTTGATGCACTACCTCTCTTACAAGCTACTAAATCTTTATATTCTGAAGAATAATACAATATTAATAGGCCTTCCACAATTATAAAAAAATTGGTACCACACGGAACCCATGTCACTTTCACTATAACCTTCTTTGATCCAGTTTCAATTTTATTTGGAGATGGATAATTTTAATAAGCATTCTCGTAGGCGTTCTCAGACAAATTACACAGCGTCAGTTAATCTCAACATAATCAAAGCCTGTACTGTAAGTAATAGACAACTAACAAACAAATATGAATACCTTTTTTAGAATTATTAATGAAAAATATACTTTTTCTGAATTAATTAACAAAACTTTTAATCAAATTAAATTAACCCATCGGTCGTCTCAATCTTAGTTTATTTAAATGAAACGCTTCTAAAGGCTTTTTAATAAAGAAAATACTACAATCAATCAATTTAGAAATAATGTACGAGTATGGATTACGGTTGATGATGAAGTGTTGGAACAAGTGGATGAGTTTGTATATCATGGATGCGCTTTCAGCAGGGATGGAAAGTACACCGCAGATGTGGAAAGACGAGTGAGTGCTGGGAATAGTGTGAATGGCGCGTTGGGAAAACTTCTAGGCAGTAAAAACTTGAGCCAGAAAGCACAGCTCGCTATACACAATGCAGTGCTGGTCCGACGCTAACTTATGGAAGCGAGAGCTAGGTATGGCAGAGAGAGCATGAAAGTAGGATAAACGCGGTCGAAATGCGAGCGTTGCGCAAAATTTGTGGCGTAAGGCTTGTAGATCGTATTCGCAATGATGATATTAGAAACAGTTGGTCTGAAAGAGAGCGTCGGTGTTAAAATAAGAAGAGGCATGCTCCGTTGGTTCGGACATGTAGAAAGAATGCAGGATGAAAGAATGACGAAGCAGATATACAATGCAAAAGTGGAAGGAATGAGGAGCCGAGGAAGGCCAAGACTTGCCTACCATGACCAAATTGGTCGTGTTCTTTCAGAAGGTGATATCAGGAACCCTAGATACCGGCGAGCGTGCATGAGAAGAGCAATGAATGTTAAAGAAGCGAGTGAGATATGTAAGGATCGAGTCACGTGGCGCTCGATTCTCTCTGCCTACATCGCAAGGGATTTGGCGTGTAGTTATAGATAGATAGAAATACTGCAATGCACTACTAATTTATTTTAATATTTAATTAAAATTCCACAAACATAATTCAAATATTAAAATATCATACAAAACATGTAACACATTTACAAATAATATAAACATTGGAATCCCATGCTACGTTAGATTTATTACTGTGAATATAATGTAATGCCGGCCTGGCATACGTAAGTAGCTGGAATTAGTTAAGGAAATGCCTCGAGGCAGTCCCTTGAACGGGAAACGTATGTCGCTATGGGTTTTTCAGGAAATTGGGGTATTTCGAAATAGCTTTTGTTGACATACAGAAGATTCATGTACATCACTAGTCGCGACCCAGATGGATTTTTGTGTTTCGCAACACGAAACTTCAACCACTCTTAAATCCCTTAGTCTAAGTGAATTTACTTTATTGAATATATAAATATTGTCGGACAAATTGCATGACGCCATATAGTCCTTTGTATAAATGTAATTTTAACGTTTTCTCAGGAAGTGAATTATGTATATTCTTTATGAGAAATAAATATTTCTTAACCCAAAAGAAAATAACATATATATCACAAATATTCCGTGTGTCTTGGCAACGGCTCTAAGATTTGCATCAAAGCAGCGGTTAATAACGCGACTTTGACACCAACGCGTGTGTCGTGTGTTCAATTCCCAGACAGGGCAAACATTTGTGTGCATGAACATGTCTGTTTGCCTTGGTCTGGGTGTTTCAAACGAGGTAGGGTGCCCAAAAGTCTGGGGAAGTATCTCCAGTAATATAAAGGTTAACAAAATATAGCGTACAAAGTCGCAAACCGTTAACTATAGAACAAAATCATTATATGGACATTATTATCCTATTCATATTAGTTCGGTTCGGTAGTTCAGTAAAGAATATTTGCGTATAGTTTCGTTTTTTTAATTAAGTGATAAAATATCACCTCAATACTCCAACTAGCTACTTTTTTAACGACTATTTCTATTCCTACAGTGTGGTTGTATGGAAGACAGAGCTTTATCATATATTTGGAAGAGATAGATTAATCCATTCCCTATAATACTGATAATATAAAATATATTGAATCAGTCCAATGGTTGTGGCAGAAAATCAGTGTTTTGAATAGTTAATAGATTAAGGCGTTATTTTGCGAAAGTCAAATTTACATGCAATTTGATCTAACCTGCTTTGTGTTTGTCTTGTTTGGTGGCGGAAGCACACAAAGCAGGTTAGATCAAATTGCATACAATCAGTGTTTTGCTCATGCATGCATAAGCAAAACCCCACACTGAGCCATGACCATTTTTGTATTGCTGCAGCGCACGCATGCTGTTGAAGTATGTACTATATATAATGTGTAATTAAGTAATGTCTCAAATTTGTTTGATTACTGTATGTACACTGTGGACTGCAATAGCATGTATGTGTTGGAAGTTGCAAAATAAACATTTTATCTCTAAATAGATGAAATGTTTATTTTGCAACGTTTATCTTTATCGTTGTTTACGTGTGCTCTACATTTGTAATACAACACTTATACAAACTAACGTAAAGCGGTAGTCTATCAACGCTTGCAACACATTAAGTATCGCTCGCCGGATGCCACCTCTGCTTCTAACAAAACTTCTTTCGAAGCTTACTGATGAATCTCACTCACGCACAGGGACACAGCAATCCTCCAGGGAGTTGTTATTTGGCTGCGGTTTTCTGTGCGGTAGAGGTACTTTTCGTTTGGGAAACTTTTCATCATCATAATAGTACAGACAATATATAAATATAATGAAGTACGTGTAATAAGGGCATCGTAAAAGTATAACAATGTAATATCTTCGGAGAGGAATTTTAATAACGATATGAATGGGAAAACCAATATAATAATTTATATATGTACGTCAATAATGCACGCACCACACAAAGACTAAACTGATTTGATGAACTATTTCACGGTAATTAATTCTTAAGTAAAGGGAGATTTAAATTTCCCACATTTTGTCCCGTAAATGGTTAGGTTGTCAACAGGACCAAATTTATGTAAGGAGGTTTGAGGATTTATAGAATGAACATATATAAATGTACATATAAGAAAAGAAAATAATATTTTGGTATCTTGAGCTCGGAACCCTCAGCTCGCGAGTTCAACCCTTACTTGACCAGATTTTCTTTTGCGTGGCGAATGTAATGATTATTTCGCCAATAAAGTTTTACAACGTGATAAAATGGAACAAAACCATTCATATCATGCAAGTTATTTCGCTCAAACTCCTATAAACACCAGAAGGGGCAAAATGACACCAATAAATAAACGAAGCAAAAAAAATATTGAGAAAATATTATAATAATGTAGGTTCCGTACTTAATATTTATATTTCAAGCAATGTCACACGACCTCTTTCCTTTTCATTGAAAACGCAACAGTTTATAGTTATCTATCCCTTTCTATCAAATTTTTTTTCGCCTCTTTAAAATATTTATCACTTAGTAAGGTACATAACTAAAATAAATAAAACTAAAACTAAATTACATCTAAAATTTAATAAATCTAAAATAATAATATTAACCTAAAATAAATCTAAAAAGTGGCCCCCGCGCCATTGTACCAACGATGCTGGCAGCATTCCTGCGCTGAATCGCAATACTAATGCGCTGAGCGAGAAAGCTACCAGCTCTTTGGTCGCCGGTGACCCTTGGTCCGTGGAGTTCAGGCGCGTAGTCGCTTCTTCAAGAACTAGCGAGACGTGTGATCGAACGTCTCGATAAATAATCAAACTGATGGCCCTATGGTTGGTGCAGTCCATGCGTGATCCCTTGCCTTTATACAATGGCACGATGATCGCGCGTCTCTAATCTGTTGGGATCCTTCAGCCTAAATCGATTCCCGCTGACTTTCCACTTTTCAAACTTTGTATGGATCATTCAACTTATCCACGGTACGCTAGCACTGCCGATTCAGCCACAGTGTCAGCTTCCTGGACATAATCATACATTTCGCTCAAATATTCACTCGACCATTCTAGCACTTCCTGAGTGTTATTTCATTAGGCTATGTATATTGCACTAGTGACCCACCCCGGCTTCGCACGGGTAAGATGGAAAAGTATAATCCGATGAAAGCTGCCAGGCTCGACTTTTTCCGACATTTTCAACAATTATTTTCATATTTCAACTGGTTTACACAAAACCTTAACAAATTATACAATTAAACCTTCCTCAAGAAACACTCTGTCTATTAGTTAAAACCGCATGAAAATCCGTTTAGTAGTTTTTGAGTTTATCGCGAACAGACAGACAGACGCGGTTTGGGATTTTGTTTTATAATATGTAGTGATAATAACGTAAGTGGAGATACCGGGAAACTCCTGAAAATGTGCAGCTCTGGGAGCAGTTGTAACAATATAGAACGATTATTTATTGAAATGATGCACATATATAAATATAAAATGAACTTTCATAAATCAAATTCCGAATAAATGCATAAATTGCAAACAAATTGAAAAAAACAAGGCTTCTGCTGTAATAAATGTTTATGTTAGTTATAAAAACTACAACCTCAATTTAGCCATTCGCTGCGGTACCCTAATAAACGTACATGCATATAAATAATTCGTGAGAGTGTGTATTTTACGCTGCGTACGAAATTTACTCGCACTGTTTTTGATTGGATATATTTTGCATGTGTTATCAAAATATAAAACTGGCCTATTCAGCGAGGTGATTTATTTCAGTTATTTTTATTTGTCTTCCGTATGAGATATTGACCACAGGACTAAAGGAGGAAACGGGGGCTTAAGGCAAGAGCTAGAATATTCTCTACTATTTAAAAGTAATTTTCAATATTGTGGTATACAACAGCAAATAGCTCTAGCGACTCCTCTTCGGAAAGCCAATGTAGGCAAACCAGAGTCCTGTGAGACTTCTTGGGTTTCCACTCAAACCGACGCAGGAAACGAAGGCCCTGATCATCTTTCTCGCTCTCAAAACCCCATAACTCACCAACATCTCACCATAAATTATTATTTTTAGAACTCTACTAGATTCTCAAGTAAAATATATCTTATATGCCACTAGAGTGATGAACAACAGGCACTTCTTTTACAATGTGATTACGTAGCCTAAACGTGCCAGCTTATTAATAAACTTTTCCTCTTGTTCCTTATATACTCATCACTTTGCAATTTTTTTCTTATCATTTTAAGACAAATATTTTTGAGGAAACTTAGTAGGAAAGAGTACAGAGTAGATAATTAATTCAACAGCGGAATTTGCAAAAAACGAAAGATTACAAAAACAAATTTTCGACTAAAATTTTAATAAATGAAAATTAGGAACCAGCCATTAGAATTTTCGCCCTGGGGGATTCACTTTCCTTCGCCAATAATGGATAAGGGTGCGCGCTTACTTACTCTACTTAGCGTTTATGGGTCAAAAATATTTCAGTGTTTTTGTTTGTACAACGTCATACATACAAAAAGACATACTATACACTTTTTTTTTATACTACGTCGAGAGGCATACAAGCATACGGCCCACATGATGTAAAGCGGTACTGTATATTAAGTATCACTCACGCAATGCCTCCTCTGCTGCTTACACAGCAACTCCTTGGGAGCTTACTGGTGACCTCACTCACACGCAGGGACACAACAATCCTCTAGCTAGGGAGTTGTTATTTGGCTGCGGTTTTCTGTGAGGTGGAGGTACTTCCCCAGATGGACTGTTTTGATGCGCCCTACCTCTCTGACATTGGCACTTTGCTTTTTGTAACCGTGTCAAAGAATCATGACTGTTTGTAACCATATCTCGCGAATATACACGGGGACGGGACACAGCAGTGTGAATGGACCCATATATGTTTCACAATTTTGTCCATGTTGACTAGATAATTATGTCCAAGACAATTATTGTAACCATTTTTAATTTTTTTTTTCTTATGAATGACTTTAATTATCTTAGCGATTATAATTAGCGATTTTTGGTTAGGTTTTTTAAACTAAGAAGTTATTTCAAGTGCCCCAAAAATGAAGTCAAAACGTTATTCACTTCTTTTTCGCGCTCCGCAAGCAATTAAAGACATTTGGGTTATTTTGATGTAACATAAATTCATTGGATATTTAGATTATTACTATGTACTTTTGCATTATGTATTTGTATATTCATTCTTTCTACATGACCAAAGTAACGGAGTATGCTTTTCTAACCAGCTTTCTTTTAGACCAACTTTCTCACATCTTCATTGCAAACTTGAAATGAGTTCGCAATGAAGACGTTTTGATTATCGCTACGATCGCAGTCAGCAAGTGTTACGCTACAGATTTTGTGAAATATTTATATTATACTGCGTATTAGGCTTGCGGGCTTACCATAATCATATAATGTAATATAATGAAAATTCACAGGTACGAGATACAGATACAACACAAGAATGAGGCGAAGAATATTTAATTTTACAACGTCGGGAGGCATGCAACCATTCAGCTCACCTTATATAAAGTACAGTAGCCTATGAACACTTGTATGTACGAGGTATCGCCCGCACGTTGCCCACGCCAACCTCTATTTAGGATCTCACTGCTGGTAACCTCTTTTTTTTACACAACGTCGGAAGTCATACAAGCATACGACTCACCTGATGTAAAGCGTATAACATAACCTATGAACGCTTGTTTTATCACTCGCGCGATGCCATCTCCTGTGCCAACACAGAAACTTCTTAGGAGCTTAATAGTGATACAGGAACACAACAATCCTCTAGGGAGTCGTTATTGGGCTGCGATTTTCTGGAGGTAGAGGTACTTCCCCAGATGGTCTGCTTCGATACGTTCTACGTCTCTTAGAATACTCGTTCGGTCGTAGAAGCACAACCTTCTAAAGAGTATTATGCTGCGATTTTCTTTGAGGTAAATGTACTTCCACAGTCGATCTGCTTTGATGCGCCCTGCCTCTGCTAAATCTCTTAATAACCGATGTCTGATCCCATAAACCTGTGCAGTACGCTGTCTCTCATAACAAAGCAAGGATCCTTAGGCGTTCTCGCAACAAATGCTCAGCGTTCATTCAGACTTTTATTACCATAGCTCTAACTCCCTGTCTGTACTAACGACGCCGTAAAACCTGTGACGTCACAGCCTCCCATAATTAGGGTTAATGACCCAACAAATATTGCACAGATGTGCGGAATGGGAGTGCTATGCGTTTAGCTGTTCCTGTATGGAACTTTGTTTATTATTATTAAACGAAGCTCCTAAACATAAAAGTATAACGGTGTGTTTATTTATAACGATAAATCTTACGCATACAGACTGTCCCTTGTGGAAAAAAATCCACATGAAAGTTCTTTCGAAAGGAATATGTTCATTTAGTTTCATTGTGGTATTTATTAGAACAGTGATAGCTCAGATAAGGAAACAGCGTATTGACTAACAGGACCCCGGTTTGAATCCTGGCGTATGCCACTAAATTTAAGTTTTATGAAGCTTAGTGGGATTCACGGGAATTCCATAACTTTTGGACCAGGTATTAATTCTGCTGTGATCTGTATTTATTTGTCTTATAGCGGTATTCAATGTATCGACAGAGGTCTGAGCATAAATTTGCAAATCGTCAGCGTAAAAGTGGTAAGAGCAGTTAAGCGAGAATGATAGCAAATTTATGAAAGAAGAGAACATCAGAGGAGAGAAAATACCACCCTGGGGTACACCAGCCAATAGATCATTCCAATCCGAAAAGTCTCGGCCTACACGGACCGCTTGCTGTCGTCCCCGAAGATACGAAGAGAACCAATCCAACGTCGAGGATGAGAATTGCAGGTGTTTTAATATAGCAAGTAAGATATCGTGGTCTACCATGTTAAAAGCATTAGAGAAATCTATGAGAACGACAATAGTGACCAACTTATCCTCCATGCCCTTGCGTATATCCTCAGTGACTTTAAGAAGCGCAGTAGTGGTACTGTGTCCGGGGCGAAAGCCAGATTGAAATTTAGAAAGTAGGCAATTAGAGTAAATAAATGCGGACACTTGTTTGTGTGCGACGGCCTCAAGAATTTTTGAAAGGAAGGGTAGTATAGATATGGGTCTATAGTTGCTTAACTGCAAAGGAGTGGGAATTTTTGGAATGGGTATTACTAGTGCTTTGCCCCAGAGGTGTGGAAACGTACCTGTCGAAAAGGAGAAGTTAATAAGATGTACCAAGATGGGAAGGACAATTTCCAGGATTGCAACAATCATATCTCTGCTCACATTATCGCAGCCGACTGCTTTGGATTTAATGGATAGGATTATTTAGCGTATCTCATCCTCAGTAGTTGGAGAAAAAAAGAAAGACTCACTACTGAGTTGGGCCGTGGAAGTTATATCGGAAATTGTACTGGATTTTACCGTATGGTCAAGAGGAGTTGTTGATGTAAAGTGATTGTTTAAATCATTAGGAGAGAAAGTGGGACAGTGGGATTGAGCGAAACATTTTCCTAGACCTAGAGAGTTTAGAAACTTCCATATAGCGGCCGAAGATGAGTTAGTGACATTGTGATGAAAATATTGTCGTTTAGCCGCTCTTACCACAGCATTGCAGATATTACGTGCCTTCTTGTAAGAACACCAATTTGCATCCGATCTGTCACGCTTAAAAACTCGAAAAGCTCGATCACGTCGGGTCATCGCCATGCGGATATCCTTGTTTATCCACGGAGCGGGTGACCGCTTCACTTTAACGGGTTTGAGAGGAGCATGAGCGTCGAACAGATTCAAAATACAGTTATTAAAGTTGGAGACTTTATCATCTATTGTCGACGCTTCAAGAACCCTACTAAAGTCTAGTTCGGCAGCATCCAGCTTTAATTGCATAAAATCCACCCTGGCAAAGTTTCGCATCCATACCACCGTAGGTTTAGTTCTGGGTGGTTTTAATTTATATTGAAGATAAATTAAATCGTGCTTCGAAAATCCTGGGCCACATAGTTGACCGTGTTTCAGGATGTGATTAACTGAAGAAGTTATAATTAATTCAAGCCATGTGTCACTAGAAGTTGGGTTATGATGTGTCGGCTCTGTAGGCAAAATTGATAGATTGACTGACTTAATTAAATTTTGAAGTTTGCGAGATTGATTGGTGGTACACATTAGATCAGTGTTGAAGTCTCCCGTAATCATGTGATGTGTATAATCCAAACAGAGGGATTCAAGGACTGTCTCAAGGTGAGAGAAATAATCAACAGCAGGAGGACAATAAACAACACCTAAAACGGCCTTGGAACCTTTAACAGAAATTTCTAAGATGAGGTATTCGGCAGAGCCAGAATACGGAGAAGGACATCTCCTTCAAGTCAAGATTACGTAAGGAATATCAGCGCGAAGATAAATTGCAACGCCTCCGCCACCCTTACCAATACGATCATTGCGGATCAGCACATACCCAGGAAGGGTATAAGACAATGATGAGAGACATGGCTTAAACCAGCATTCAGAAATAAGGATGGCATGGAAGGGAGTACAAGAAAAGGTGTCCAGGAACTCAGAGTAGTTAGAAGGGATACTTTGATCATTTATGTGGCAGATATTAAAACAATGAGGCGTTGCAACAACAGTAGTTTCTATCAAGTTTCGTAACGTTTCTGATTCATCAAATTCGTCTGAACCTGAAGTAAGACTTATGTCAAAAGCAGAGTGAAAAGAATCATCATCAGACATATATAAAAACCCTATAAATTAAATAAATACCGATAATATTAATATATTAAAAATAGATATGTCTATATGTACACAAATAAAAATATATAACATGCAAACTAAATAGAAACAAGAATATATACCTGCACGTCCTGCCGGTTAACTATAAAAATAAAAAAAAACAAAAAGAAAATGTAACACTAACACATGGTATACAAAACGTGTAAACAGGCAAAATGCTGGAGCGAATGATAGAAAAAAAAGAGAAAATAAAACATGTCGATTGGAAATATAGTTTGTGATTAAAGGCTGATTGCCATTACGGAAAGAAGAAGAAGACGTTTTATGACAATGGCATTAGGCGATAGAAACATTAGACTGAACAGAGTGTGACAACAAATCATATATGGACTTCTTCCCGCGCTTTTGACGAGTGACATTGTTGTTTTACTTGAATTTTTTACAATTCAATATAAAAATAGTTTTGTGTGACAATTTCGATAGTATTTTGTAACATAAGTGCTAGTGAAATATAAGTAATGAAATATAAATAAATATAACTATACAGTAATGAAAAAACTCAAATATAACACGTTTATGCACTTTTTGGAAGACGTGAATAAGTTCATCAAGAAAACCTTGTAAAAATCACTATCGTTTTACGGGTGGTATTTAAACTGGGTTGATTGGGTCGAGGCACCCTTCCTAAGTATTTTTTCAGCACAGTTCCTGAAGCTGGAACATAGAATTAAGATTTTCAAATGGTTCTAAACTGATGACTTGGCTGTATGGGCTAGATCCCTTTGCCTTTCCCCTCGGGGATAAAAAGAACCAAGAAAAAAAAACAAATCATATATGTACGTATCTAATATTACATTAAAGTAAGGTAGTTTTGTAATTTACATTATACGTGTTTTGAATAAGAAAATTGATATCTTCGAATGATAATAAAAGCACATTCATTAAATATGAAATCTATGAACACTGTCATAATATGCCTTGGGTTAAAATGTCATCAACGAAAAGAATAAGATATACTTAAAGCTATTGTTTTTTCACTCTGGCCGCTCGCTTGCCCTTTATATGCTGCTCCGAAGATCCCGCCGGTGACTGAGATCTGGCCCTGGTCGTCCGTGGTCCCTCATCTTCGGACTCATCGATGCTCGCAAGATCATCCTCCGTGAAAATTTTTCGCCGGCTGTTATCCCTCAGCTTCAAAACTACGTCCCCGGAAGAGGACCAGCATTTTTTCATGCCGAAGCGGCGTCTACAGAGAGTGAACAAGAGCTGTCGCCGTTTTGTTAGGAATTCCGATATGCTGTATGAGGTTCCTTTGAATGCAGTTTTTTTCGCCCACACTGCACTCCTCAGTGATATTTCAGAGAAACGCACCAAAACTGGTCTGCATTTACCCTCAGTAGACCCTCCAAGACGGTGACACACAGTGATATTTTCCGAGGAGAAGTTAGTTAGTCCCAGTTGATTACAGATGAGTCCGCACACAAACTTTCGGAGGGCATTATCTGTTGTATCTTCCGAAACACCCATGAAGAGAAGATATTTTCTACGATGCCGCATCTCAACATCATCAATAGCTGTTGAAAGTGCTGCTACTTGTTGACGCAGTAGCTGAAGAATTGTCCACACTTGAGACTTGAAGTCGCTGAATTCATTTTGTAGATGTGTGATTGTAGTATTTGTATGTGGAGCAGCAGCCTTTAGTTGTGCCTCGAACTCGCCCATCTTCTTCATCAAGGATGCCTCAAGGGATTTCTGAGTCTCCGCAATATCTGCTAGGTTGGCCATGTTATATTAGTGAAGTGTGATACATCAGGACAGTGCAGTAAAAACACTCTTAAAATATATACAGAGTTTGGATAACACTTGTGCTTATTAGTGACTGAATAGTGCCCAATTTTAATATAATTGAGTGGTGTAAGTAAATAAATTTATTTTAAACTATATTTTAACACAGGAGCACAATGTGTACTTTATTTACACCTACCGCCGAAAAAAGGTGTTCAATGTTCATAGCTATTCTACGTAGAAGACACGTTCTAATGACAAACTGTAGTGCTACGCTGCGTAGCTCCCGCGTAGCGAACAGCGGTGAACAGAGCAACGCTGTAAAGAAGATGTATTTTTATATTTTGTGCTACGCTACGTAGACGACTTATTTTAGCGGACAACGAATAGGTCTACTACGCTGTGCAGAAGACCTATTCTTACAAACTATTGGTATCAGAAGCTAATCAACGTAGAATTGTTCTAGCGAAGTATTAGTTTCTAAAACTACGCACGCAAAAGAGGTGGTGCTTAGAACTACGTTGCGTAGACAACGTTTTCGAGGAGAATATTGCTGCTTGGTACTACGCACACGCATTACAACCGAACCGACGAACATATTGCTCAACATTATTAAGATAAACTGGTCGCCAAACTCCACATTTGAAAATCTTGTATATTCTCGGTCTGGTTAAAATCTAAAATTACACTTTTTGTAATTGTGATCGCCTATCCCTCAGAAATTATCAAATATCTGCCTCAGAGCGTAAGCAACTTTCATCAGGCAAATTAAATTCCTTTCCGTCATATGAACTTAAATATTAGTTTGTTGTATTAGCGGTACTGATGACTAAGTTGGCTACTTACGATCTTGGATACGTCCTGAGTTGTCCTGAACATCGGACCCCGCTTTCCGAATTTTTCTTCTCCACTCCGCGTGGTCTTCATCATAAGTTATTGTAAAACCATTAGTACGCATGTTATGTCTTACGACGTCGAACCATCTTATAAATGATATGAATAAATGTCTATTCCCCCCACTTCTATTGTCAGTATCTGTAACACCATACCAGCGTAGACGACACTGTTGCAATTTGGCTGTCATGTTACGAAAGTGAAGAATACGCGGGAGTTACTCATACGATACTTTTCCATCATCCCGCCCTTTTATCGAAGCAATAAATCTCCGTGGCGTGCAGCTGTGCTTCATGTAGGAGATACTGAAGCTGTGTTTTCGTGCTGTGTTTTTCTGAAACGATCGGCACAGAAACAACTTCCACGGCGATCCGATGACCAGGGCGATAGACATACTGACACTTAAGCCTGTGCGCTCCTTTGAAACCTCAATTTAAAATGACTTTAAGTGACAATTCACTCGAAGACATTCTTGATGTGCAACACGACCTTTATCACACTACGTTACCACCGTAACTGCCACACTCCTGCACTGTTCCTTTTCCTTTGAAAACCAGCTGTGACGAGTGATGACTTGCTGGTGACACTTACGAGTAATACCCATTGGTTCGAAATTAGTATGTATGTATTTATTTGCCAGGTCCCTTGCGAGGTAGGCAGAGAGAACCGAGCGCCATCAGACGCGCCACAAGACATTCATAGCTTTATACATGCACGCTCGCGGGTTCCTAGGTTGCTGGACAACACCTTCTGATAAAACACGGCCAATTTGATCATGGTGAGTCTCGGTCTTTATCGGCTCGTACATAGTAGTTACAGTAGTTTTTTTTACTAACATAGCGTAAAATCTCGATGTTTCTAACATCTCTATGGATATATCCGATTTATTTATTTATTTATAGTGAGGCAGATACATATGTCGCTTAACATGCTGCCCGCTTTGTTGTATTTTGACATCAAAGAAACTTTTATTTCGGTATTCCTATTATTTATATAGACAAGTCTACAGGTGAAATTGAACTGACTTGAGTGAAATTGTCGGGTATAAAATAAAAGTTGATTTTATGGCGCCGTAAAATATCTCTATTACGGGCGAGTGATGGCTCGTAAAATATTTCTACAGATATAAAATATGTTTCATTTGCTCTCGTGTCGTGTAAAAAATAAACAAAACATATTCAGAATTCTCGAGGCGAGAATTCTCGAGAAATTTATCTATAGTCGAGATGGGAAAAAAACTCAACGACATAAATCAATTCTGTGCGTTAGATAACTAAAGAAAACTGAGTGTAGAGCATTGCTGTCTATTACTACTACTAATTATTTAATTAAAGAATGTTGTACATTTGGGAACTGATAGGGATCCAATAGTTATAAAAAAGGTAAGTACTACCCTACTCTTTACTTTTTTATAAACCAGTCGAGTATAGCTTGTTTAATTTATTGTTTATTTGTTTATTAATAAGTGCAATTTACGATAACTTGAAATTTACTATTTGATTTAATTGATCTCACCTCTCAGTCTAATTTGTAATAAAGCTAAGATGCGAAAATAACACCGTGTTTTATTAAAAATTTCAAAATTTCTCACGAAACTCGAGAAATTCTGGTCGAGAAATCTCTTGCCTCGTGAAATACGAGTAAAAAGGTCGAGAAACCAGAACTAACCTAATCACTACCCGAAATATACTACATCGAGCGCATTACCCGCCTGGTGGAAAATTTACCATGCTCTAAGTACGAGTACGTTATGGTTACTTAGCTGCAGTGTAAGTTGAAGGTGAGGTGACATCACTATTAAAGTTTTTAATTATATTAATCCTATTGGTAATTACATATAGATCCGTATTTCACTAAAATCTAGTTTGTTAGCCGACATAGTGCACAAATGTAGATTTTGGCTGTATAGAAAGGCTTTGGCTGTACAGATCTAACATCTTCGTCAGATAGTTATTGTTGCGTGTTTTATTCAGCTCGACAGTGACATACAAGCATACGGCCCACCTCAAGTAGGTACCGTAGCTTACGAACGCTTGCCATACAGGAAGTATCACTCGCGCTGTAACACAGCAACGTCTTAGAAGCTTACATGTTTGCGACTATCACTTGGCTGTGATGGCAAACAAGGTCAGGACGCTCGCATGTCCAAGGTATCAGATTCCGAAAGATCTTACCTAAGAAAGGTCTGGTTTTGCCGTTTTGAGGGGAAACTAGTCCTTAGACTTCGGGTTTCCTCACGATGTTTTCCTTCACCGACGAGCAAGTGGTCCTCTCTCTCTCCATTTGCTAGTTTGTTTTAATACGCTAATCTCTAAAACTACGGATTTGAGATTTTTTTTTCATTTGAAAGCCCAATTTCTTGAAGAAGGAAGGCTATCCAACATCACGATACGACCCTTAGAAGTCGAGAAAAAGAAAGAAAGAAAAAGCGGTTCCTACAGAATACCGGGATACTCGCGGATGAGGTGACGGGTGCAGCTTGTATGTACACCAGGAACCAAACCGGAGACTAGTCAAGTTATAGGCGGTAAAAGTAGAACGCCTTGCCTGCACATGTGTTCCCTCCTTCCTACAATATGGGATCCTTCAAACGAAGCGTGAAGAAGCATCTTGCGGGTCAGCATGGCAGCGTCAACTGACAGGACACTGTGTAGTCTTTTGTCAGTTGCAGTTGCGATTTGGGCTCCTCTTTCGCTTACCATCAGGCAAAGAGGAGCCACTATGCTGTACTGATATATATAAAAAAGGGCTGGTTATCCACTAGGTTATCATTCTTCGATATAAAAACATTTTCGTATGGAAATAATCAGTCACGCAGCGTGTAAGAAAAGTCGTTACCGCACATGATCGATTGCCACCTAACAATCGAGGTACTTGCATGTAGCTAAGGGTAACTTGTACTTGCAAGGCCGACGACGCACGCGTCACGCCCCTGGTGTTGTAAGTCTATTAAGAGAGGTAGGGCGCATCAATGCAGCCCATCCAGGGAAGTACCTCCACCTCACAGAAAACCGCGGCCAAATAACAACCCCCTAGAGGGTTATGTGTTCCTGCGTTTGAGTGAGGTCACCAGTAAGCTGCTCATAAAGAGTTGCTGTGTTAGAAGCAGAGGAGATATCGCGCGAGTACTTAATGTATTACAAGCGTTCATAGGCTACGGTAACCGGTGTACAATCTTGTGGTGCTTGCATTGGTTTCCTGTGATCACGAGATTGTTGGACGAGCCATTTTTGACGACCTCGGTGGCACAGTGGTTAGTAATGCTACGGTGACACCAACGCTCGTGGGTTCCATGCCCACACAGGGCAAACACTCCGTATTCGTAATATAATAAAGACAAACTTCGTGTCCGTATAATATCTGACGAACACTCTCAGGCGGCTTGACTTTCCGAAGTTTCCAACAAATATCGTCATAATTTAACCGATTTATACAACTTAACAAATTATACAACAAAAGCACAAGAATCGCTAATTCTATTGGTAAAACCGCATGAAAATCCATTCGGTAGTTTTTGAGTTTATCGCGAATAGGCAGACAGACGTGGCGTGGGACTTTGTTTTGTAATATGTAGTGATTTGTAAATATTAGTTTCAGTAACTTACACGTGGTACGATCGCTTTTTGTGTAACAGTTTGCAGCTTCAACACGAACGTTACTAAAAAAAAGGTTGCACTCCGGGTGTGCCGGCAGAAGTGAAAACTTGAACATTAACGTTGTGCGTTTTTGAATATTTTGGAATGGTTAGGGAATAATTTCGCACGAATTGCTTTATTTATCAGTATAAAAGTACTATCCCGAGCCATCAGCAGTCACCATCCGTGGATACGTCCGTCAAACACACACGCACACTCGCGCAAGCGCCCTGCGCCGCTTAAACCAAACAGCGATGTTGATAAACTACGTTGAATGAAACGAGTAACCGCCAACAATTTCATGGCGCTTACAACGTTTTGGTCGCGAGAAAATAATGCCCAATGAACGATCTAGCGCTTCATGTTTTAATTAGAGGTAACGAATGTTTTAGCGCTCCAGCGAACTTAAGTTCTAACTCTCACCAAAATCTTACGGTCAGGGTCACGTGTCCTGATGCGAGTTTAGCATTTTTTACTCATCCCAAAAAGTGCACAATGCCGCTAAAGAAGTTTTCACTTCAAAAATACATACGCCGGATCGCCGCCGCTTTCCCGCTCGCTATTCCTGTGTGGTTTGCCTTTTAGGTCATAAATGTAACATATTACAATGAAGCAGTATCTATTCCATACATATACGGCAGGGGTTAGGGTGGGTGTCGACAATCGGATATTACCGGGATGTGAGGCGGTAACGAGTAGATGATTGCATGCCGATCGATGTACTGACCCATTTGCCGGGCTCATGTGCACGACCTGCGACTCAGCGCGAAATTGGTTTACTAGAAAATCGTTTGTCAAGATTTGGAGTGTGTAAAAATAATATTCTATTTCTTTTATGACGTTTGGAGGCATACAATGCCTGATGTAAAGTGATTTGTTGACGGAGTAGCTCAATGCGTATTGCCTAAGCCTACGTCTACATGAATGTTGTATGAACTGATTACTGTGACTCAACATTGATTCTCTCTTCAGCGTAGGATACGATGGGGCTAGCATATCTAATACAAAAGCCAGTCTTAAAAAAAATCGGCCAAGTGCGAGTCGGACTCGCGCACGAAGGGTTCCGTACCACTATCTATAAAAACGGCAAAAAAAATCACGTTTGTTGTATGGGAGCCCCCCTTAAATATTTGTTTTATTTTAATTTAATTATTTATTCTTAAAGTGAATATATAACTAAATATTCTGTGAATATTTCAAGCGTCTACCTGTTGCCGTTATCAATATCGAGCAAAAACGAGCAATAAAATCACGTTTGTTGTATGGGAGCCCCCTTAAATATTTATGTTATTCTATTTTTTAGTATTTGGTGTTATAGCGGCAACAGAAATACATCATCTGTGAAAATTTCAACTGTCTAACTATCACGGTTCGTGAGATACAGCCTGGTGACAGACGGACGGACGGACAGCGAAGTCTCAGTAATAGGGTTCCGTTTTGCCCTTTGGGTACGGAACCCTAAAAATGATTAAAAAAATATGTTAAAAAAAATGTATGTACAAAGCCGAAAGTCTTCGTCAGTGTGACTAAGAGATGAGTGATGGCTTACGGTACAGAAATATGGCCCTCATTGTTGGTCACATAGCTTGAAGAATCCATGGCCTTTGGGGCAGAATTGAAGTGAATTGAAAAATCGTAGCGCAGGATGACCCTCTTTTATACAACGTCGGGAGTAATACAATCATATGGTGCGCCTGATTTGAAGCGGTTACCGTAGCTTATGAATGCTTGCAATACATTAAGTATCACTCGCGCGATACCACTTCTGCTGTTAACAAAGCAACCCCTTAGGAGCTTACTGGTGACCTCACTCACACACAGGAACACAACATCCCTCAGGAGAGTTATTATTTGGCTGCGGTTTTCTTAAGGTCGAGGTACTTCCCCAGGCGGGCTACTTTGATATGCCCTATCTCTCTTAAAAACAGCCAGACTATGACTATCGGACATATTCATGTCCACACAAATATTTGCCCTGTGTGGGAATCGAACTCACGAGCGTTGGTGTCACCGTAGCATTACCAACCACTGCACCACCGAGGTCGTCAAAAACGGCTCGTGCAACAATCTCGTGAACAAGGTATAACCTGATGCAAAACTGACAATGATGTTAGCGGAATTAAATTTTTAAGTTTTCATCGTCACGTCAAAAACAAAGCCATACATTCACACGCCAAGCCTGTTTGTCATGAAAAGCCGATTACAGCACTAAAAATATAAATAAACTGTATTATTATATTTATTTATTTCATAATCAATTAATTTTAATTAAAAAATAAGAAGAAACCAGAAGTAAAGTAAGGATTACGGTTGATGATGAAATATAGGAACATATGGATGAGAGAGTATATCTTGAATGCGCTATCAGCAGAGATGTTTGAATGGAGCCCTAACGCTCCATCTAATCTAAACTTCTTGGCAGTAAAAGCTTGAGTCAGATGGCTCGCCATAATACACTACTATAATACACAATACATTGTTAGTCACAAAACGTTTACATATGCAAACGAGAGCTGGCTATAGCAGAGAGTGCATGGGAGTATTCGAAGAGAACGCGGTCGAAATGCGAGAGTTGCGTAAAATTTGTGGTGTAACGCTTGTAGACCGCATTCGTAATGATGATTTGATGATGTTAGAAACAGAGTTGGTCTGAAAGAGAGTGTCAGTGTTAAGCATGCTACGTTGGTTTGGACGTATAGAAATAATGCAGGAAGAAAAAAATACGAAACAGATATACAATAGATTAACAGATAACCCAATTCTAATTAGTTTGTGTTTACATTTCAATGAGAACAAAGAACAAAAATTAATGACAGTTTAGACAGAAACAACTCATAAATAATTTCATTACAAAAAAAAAACAGCATGGCGTCTTTATATCATCTACCTCGCATCGTCACAATAGACATTGCATAAATAAGCATTTTCGGCATTTTTTCCTTGTTTATTTTGACCCAATATGCGAGGGCTGAACATACAAGCGTAGGAAAGTACAAAGGTGGAATCCGAAAGGCGAAAGCGAAAGGGGATGATTCAACGAACTCAGCAATTTGAACCTTTAGTATTAAACTAAAATTTCTTCCTTTGTAGTTGTATCTCAAATACTAACTACCTTTTTTATACAACGTTGGGAGGCATACAAGCTGCTAACACTCCTTAGAATCTTACTCGTGACCCCACTCACACGCAGGAACACAACAACCCTCTAGGGAGTTATTTAGCTGCGATTTTCTGACGTGGAGGTATGTCCCCAGACGGGCTGCATTGATTATGGCGCATCAATGCAGCCCGTCTGTCCGTCTCTCTTAAAAACACCCATAACAAAACAAACATACATGTTCATGCACACAAATGTTTGTACTGTGAGGAAATCGAACCCACGAGCGTGGTGTCAAAGTCGCGTCATTTGCGACTGCGCCACCGAGCTCGCCATTGACGGGCCGTACCTCTCTTCAACAGAGTGCTTTGTTAGTTATTAGGACACCACGAGCATTAAAGGCTGGTATTAATTCTTTTTTTTTTATACTACGTCGGGAGGCATACAAACATACGGCTTACCTGATGTAAAGCGGGTACCGTAGCCTATTGTAATATATTAAGTATCACTCGCGCGATGTCTCATCTGCTGCTTACACAGCAACTCCTAGGGAGCATACTGGTGACCTCACTCACACACAGGAACACAACAACCCTCTAGTGAGTTTATTTGGCTGCGGTTTTAAAAGTCAAAACCCACAGGAGCGGGAAAAGCGAGGAAGCGGCAGCGATTCGGAACGGATAACATTTGTGTATGTATGTATAACGTGTAAAATATTTTTTCCCCACTTTTTTATACAACATCGGGAGGCGTACAAGCATACGGCCCACCTGATCTGTAGCGGTTACCGTACCCTATGAACGCTTCTAATACTACGTGTCACTCGCGCGATGCCATCTTTGCTGTTAAAACAACAACTCATTAGGAGCTTACTACCACCCCTGTGGGCTATAAAGACGATAGTAAATTGCAAAACCATGCCATCTATTTCTATAAACAGTTAAATCTACGTCTTTCCTCCGACCATCAATTTTCCAAACGTACTTTTTAGAGAGTCCACGATTTATGACCGCTGTCACAAGTTGCTAGAATCGAGTTCCGGGCACAATACATTGTTATTTCAATAGCCTGACCCTTGCTCAGAATTGTACACTTCGTTTAAAAAGTCAGTCTTAAGTACATTATACAATGTCTGAATAAATGATGGAAAGGTTAGCAATGCTACTTTAATACAAGACTCGCAGGTTCGATGCCCACACAAGACAAACATTTGTGTGCATGCACATGTTCTTTCGCCCTATGGATCAGCTCCACAACTGCAGTAAATTTTATAGACTTCAGATTTTTTTCAAGAAGAATTCGGTCAGTGAAGGATGTTTTCACACTCCGTCAACATGTCTTTTTGTACTGGTCTGGTTGTTTTTAAGAGAGGTAAGGCATATCAAAGTAGCCAATTGGGAAAGGAGCTCGATCTCACAGAAAACCGCAGCGCCCTGAAGGGTCGTGTTGCTGCCAGTGAGTGAGGTTCCAGTAAACTCCTAAGGAGTTGCTGTGTTAGCAGCAGAGCAAGTATTTCAAGCGTTAATAGGCCGTAATCAAGGCTATATCTTTGTAAGCCTGCCGACATTGTATAAAAGAATATCGTACAACTTTAGTAAACATGCAGAATAATGGGGTAATATGAATAGAACCTAACCATTACTTGCGAGGAGTTTAGCAGTTCCAGACGCCGACAGGGAAATCTGACTCTTAACTACTTTTAACAAACTTTCAACTGTTAATTAACTTTATGCTAGTTTAATTGAACAAGACATTTCTTTTATACAATTATCCAAATTATATGCATTAATGACAAAATTTATATTCAAAATGTAACCTAATTGACTTTTCAGTCAGAATATGATATAAGTATCCAGGGCCGCAATTATGCATAAAGAATTTATAAGAAAACATTGCATATAATTCTTCTGTGCGTAGTACTAGACTGGTAACTCAAAGATGAGAAATGTAAAAATGTATTAGTAATAAAAAAAGAAAAACGAAAAGCATAATTATTCAATAACTTCACGCCAAACCCCTTGCAGGGTAAGCAGAGGATACCGAGCCACTCGGTCCTTTACAGCCCTTCTGCACAGTCACCGGTTTCTAGTGCTGCTGACATCACCTTCTGATAAAACACGATATATTTGGTCATGGTACGTAACGGACTTGGCAGTCTACGTTATTCTATTCTGGCGTTGTATATCTCCTTCGTATTTTTTTATTCCTGCATTCTTTCTGCATGTCCGAATCAACGGAGAATGCTTCTTCTCGTTGTGAAATCGATACTCGACACCGACGTGATAGAATTTAATAATTTGCCTTAAGATTTGAATAGACCCGAGGGGGCCCAATGGCAAATAAGTATTTTTTGCCTTTTTTACGTGTTTATGTTTTTTTATACAACAAGATTGCCAAACAAGCATGCGGCCCGCATCAGATGGTAAGCGGCCTATTGACGCTCTCAACACCACGGGGATCTTAATCGCGCGCTGCCAATCTTGTGACCTAAGGCTGTTTCGTCACAGTACCCAGTTATTTCTCTGTCATATCCCACCCTTCAAACCGAAACACAACTATATAAATATAGCTGCTTGGCGGTAGAAATAGGAGAGACAGAGGTACCCATGTAGACGACTTTTGTACAAAGCCTCCCCCTCTGGTAATGCCATTATAAACGACTAGACAGATTCAATAAAAACCAGTGGAGAATGCGCAAGCTTGCATTGCCTGAGGAACTCCTGGCTCGTCAATTATATAACAATAATTTTTTTTTTTATTTGTCGGCCATTTTGACCATGTTTCGAAAAAAACTCGAAATTCGATAAAAACGCACACACAGACAAACGCACAGACAAACATATAGATTTCATATAGGAACGGTGTTCCTGAAAACACACAGTCATAACGTGGAAATTCACTGATTCGAATCTTAGTGTGAGATTGCACCGACGAATTTCTGTTTTCGAATTTATATACATGATTATCACTTGCTCGACAGTGAAGGCAAACATTGTGAAGAAACCCACATGTGTAAGAAATTATATTTTGAAAGACGCGTGAACTAACCTAAGTAAGACCCAATTTTCCCACGGGGTTGTGGAGGTATGACAGTCGCTGCATGTCAAAATCAGTGTCTTTTTAGGGTTCCGTACCCAAAGGGTAAAACGGAACCCTATTACTGAGTCTCCGCTGTCCATCCGTCCGTCCGTCTGTCACGAGGCTGTATCTCATGAACCGTGATAATTAGACAGTTGAAATTTTCACAGATGATATATTTCTGTTGCCTCTATAACAACAAATACAAAAAAATAGAATAAATTAAATATTTAAGGGGGCTCCCATACAACAAATGTGATTTTTAGGGTTCCGTACCCAAAGGGTAAAACGGAACCCTATTACTGAGGCTCCGCTGTCCGTCCGTCCGTCCGTCCGTCTATCACCAGGCTGTATCTCACCAACCGTGATAGTTAGACAGTTGAATTTTTCACAGATGATGTATTTCTGTTGCCGCTATAACAACAAATACTAAAAAATGGAATAAAATAAATATTTAAGAGGGCTCCCATACAACAAACGTAATTTTTTTGCCGTTTTTATAGAAAGTGGTACGGAACCCTTCGTGCGCGAGTCCGACTCGCACTTGGCTGATTTTATACAACATCAGGAGGCATTCAAGCATACGGCCCACGGTTATTACCGCACTATGCCTATTCGGTTTTTACGAGTAGTTACAATTTACTTGCGTTCGGTTACCACTTGCTCCCGGTGAGGGAAAACACCGGAAACCTGCACATGCAGATCTTCTGGATGTGGAATCGTGATTCATTGTCTTGTCTGGTTCCCCTTTAAGGGTTACGGAGGTCATACGGCAGTCGCTCCAATGTAATAACTGGACACGCCACATCTTGGATCATGATCATAGCGAACCCCGGGCTCCGTCGTGGATACAACCGGGACTTACCGCTTGATGAGGGAGTGATATATGAGGTCAATTTAAAATTTATCTCAATGTAATACAAACTCTCTTTATCTAATAACTAATCTTGGAAATAGTTGATGCACAATCTATAGATGACAGCTACTTATACCTCTGTACATTGGCCAGTAACTACCGTGATAAAATCAGATTTAAAGTATCTAAAAAGGTGGTTTATCAGGACACGAAATCTCCAAAGTGTTCGAGACATCAGCGCTATCTGACGATGCATTAATAAAAGATACGCGAAACACGGTAAACAATGCGCCATTAAGATCCCATTAATCATGTTACTAGGCCGGCAGAAACTTTTAGGAGTGGCGGGACTTCGGCTTGGATGTGTGGATTTATTGGGCTTATAGTTTTGGTGGAATATATACATCTGTCTAACTATATCCTCACTTCAAATCCCTTGTGAAGTAGATTGAAAGCACCGAGCGCAATATAATTCGGTACTTACATATATATTTTATCTATCTATATTTTATCGCTAAGTATGTTACAGAAAGGTAGACAGAACCGAGCATTATATAACATGGTTCTTACACGCCTCACTTCTATTTTTCGCTAAGTATGTTGCGGAAATATAGGCAGAATCGAGCGTTATATAACATAGTTCTTTCACGCCTTACTTCTATTTTATTGCTAAGAATGTTGCGGAAATTGACGAGCTCGGTGGCGCAGTGGTGAAACGCGTTGTTACGCTACTTTGACACCAACGCTCGTGGGTTCGATTCCCACACAGTACAAACATTTGTGTGCATGAACATGTCTGTTTGTCTTGGTCTGGGTATTTTCTATGTATAATAAGTATGTATTTACAAAAAAAAATGTATTTACGTATGTTTATCAGTTGTCTAGTACCCATAACACAAGCTTCGCTTACTTTGGGGCTAGATGGCGCTGTGTAATTTGTCCGGAAAAAAAAATATAGGCAGAATCGAGCGTTATATAACATAGTTCATTCACGCCTCACTTTTATTTCATCGCTAAGTATGTTGCGGAAAGGTAGACAGAACCGAGCGTTATATAACATGGTTCTTAGACGCCTCACTCGCTTCTTTAACGTTCATAGCTCTCTCTTTACATACTTCTTCTCTTTTTCCCAGCGTTATCCCATTTCTGAATCCGTAAAATTGGCGCGGTCCGCTACCTAAGCCTAAGGATTTGACGAAGATACTGCTTTTCACGTTAATCGACTACCTTTACAAACCAGAGAGAAACCAGATCATTCTTAGGTAAGATCACACGTCTGCTTGGACTTGCGGGTTTACTCTCGATGTTTTCCTTCACCGCCGAGCAAGCAATAATTACAAATAGGTAGGTACATAAACCGGAAACACGAATTTAGTGGTACATTCCAAGATTCGAACCGGGGATTATGTAATCAACCCCTTACTCAACAGGAAACGTCGTGTGGAAATCCGCACGTATAAAAATTATATTTCGAAAGACGTCTCAAGGGAAAATGGAATCTTTCTTCTAGGTCTAAGGTAGATTCAATTTTCTCTCCGGGTTTTGGAGGTCTGACGGCTGTCGCTCCATATCAAAATCAGTATCTTCGTCAAACCCTTAGGTTTAGGGAGCGGACCACGCCAATCATTATTCTTCTTAGCGTTATCCCGTTTTCGTAATCCAGGATTGCCGGCGTTCGCTACTTAAGCCTAAGGATTTGGCGAAGACACTGATTTTTACATGGAGCGAATGCCGTCAGATCTACACAATCAAGAAGAAAAACCAGATCATTCTTAGGTAAGAGAGGTAGACCGCATTAAAAGAAGTAGGGCGTCTCAAAAGAGAGGTAAGGCGCATCAATTAAGAGAGGTAGGGCGCATCAAAGCAGCCCGTCTGGGGAAGTACCTCCACCTCACAGAAAACCGCAGTCAAATAACAACTCCCTAGAGGATTGTTGTGTTCCTGCGTGTGAGTGGGGTCACTAGTAAGCTCCCAAGGAGTTGCTGTGTAAACAGTAGAGGAGGCATTGCGCGAGTCATAATTAATATATGGCAAGCGTTAATAGGCTACGGTAACCGCTTTACATCAGGTGAGCAAGCATACGGCTTGCATGATTCCCGACGTAGTATAAAAAATAGATAATGTCCCACGTTTTTTGTAATAAAATTTCGTGAACACGAAACACGTGAACACGTAATACTGGTTTCCTCACGATGTTTTCCTTCACCGCCGAGCAAGTGATGATTACGAATATGCACATAAATCCGAAAACACGAAATTAGTGGTACATGCCAGGATTCGAACCGGGGACGTGTTGATCACAAGGCCGGTATCCACTAGGCTGTCACTGCTTAATCATTTAGACCCCAAATGATACTCATTAATCATGCACGTTAGCCAAGATATCGAGAGAATCTCCAGTGGAAAATCCACTGAAGAGCGCAAACGGGTTTCTCCAAAAATGCGTAAGTACCCTATTACTGAAAGTACGCCCGGACGTATCATTTGCGAATAACTTAACCCTCTAAGAATTCATCGCCAAAAGAAAGAACTACAAGACACAATCTTTGGTGTTTCAGTGACACTCTTAAGTAGTGGGAATGAAAATAGTCCAATAGGGCATCTCGTTAATGTTAATACTTGCACTTGTACAGATTCCACTTCACAATTTTATTTAATAATTATTTTTACCGACCGATTTCGCCTTTACGGCATTATCAAGGTATTTTATACAACATATGGCGGTACCGTGCAATCAGTGATAGTGGGGACTTCTTCCCGCGCTTTTGACGAGTGACGTTGGTGTTATACTTGAAATTTTTAAAATTCAGTGTAAATTTAGTTTTATGCGACAATTTCGATAGTATTTTGTAACATAAGTGCTAGTGAAATTATACAGTAATGAAAAATCTCAAATATAACAGGTTTATGCACTTTTTGGAAGACGTGAATAAAGTTCTTCAAGAAAACCTTGTAAAATTCCTATCGTTTTACGGGTAGTATTAAAACTAGGTTGATTGGGTCGAGGTACCCTTCCCAAGTATTTTTTCAGCACAGTTCCTGAAGCTGGAACATAGAATTAAGATTTTCACATTGTTCTAAACTGATGACTTGGCTGTATGGGCTAGATCCCTTTACCTTTCCCCTCGGGTATAAAAAGAAAGAACTAAGTGATAGTGGGTATTGTGGGTAATCCACAGAGGTTACTACTGGGCAGTGTTGTCACTTTATAATTTTATATTGAGTTGTGGGATAATTTATGACAGTTGGGTCTAGTCATTGGTATTTGAAATGTAATAATAGAAGTCCAATAGGGGAGTTGCTAACAGCAGGGATGGCAACGCACGAGCGATGCTTCCTATATTGAAAGTGTTCATTGGCTACGGTAATCAGGTGTACGGTACACCTAATTACCGTAGCCTATGAACGCCTCCTCATCCTTAGTCCCCCGGCATTATATTAGAAATTGTAAATGTATAAATAAAATATTATACATATCTATACATATAAATAAAATTGAAGTGTCTGTCTGTGATTTCAAAATAAAGCCTTTATCTTAAGCTCATATTATTATTTTCACGTTACCAAAGCCTAAATACGCATTTTTAACTTTTTGTCTGTCTGTCTGTCTGTTTGTCCGGGCTAATCTTCGAAATGGCTGAACTGATTTTAACGGGACTTTCACTGGTAGGTAGAAGACTGTTCAGAGCAGAATATAGGGTACTTTATATCCCGTAAATATTTAGGGTTCCTGCGTAAAAAATGAAAAAAATGTTAAAATTAGGGGGATATATCCTTCGGGGGATTTTGCAATTTTATTTTTATTATTTTCATAGAATACATATTTTGTGTAACATAAAATAACTACGCATTTTTTATGTAATATAAATAAAATACATATACGTTGCCTCCTGTAAAGGTCAATAGATGGCGCTGTACGAAAATTTAATCGCTCTATGGTTGCATCTACGACCCTGAACTTTGTGTTTTTTAACAGGTAAAATTTCAGGTCTACAGAGATATAAAGGCTACTAAAAGCCCAAATCTCATGCGTGCGAAGCCCCGGGCTTCTGCTAGTAGTAAATAAGAATTAACGATTCGTAGCAGCTGCTATGTTATTATTTGGTGACACCCAGCAGTGATAGTGCAAACAACCGGTCTATTGACCAAATGGTTCTAATTCTGGCATGTATCACTAAAATCGTGTTTTCGGATATATGTACATATTCGTAATCATCACTTGCTCGGCGGTGAAGGAAAACATCGTGAGGAAACCCGTACGTTCACCAAATATTATTTCAAAAGACGTGGGACATTACCTTTGGCGTTTTCCCTCCGGGTTGTGGAGGCCGGACTGCAGTCGCTTTATGAAAAAATCAGTATCTTAGCCAAACCCTTAGACTTAGGTAGCCAATCCCGCCAATCCTAATGGTTTAGGCAACGGAATAACGCTAGGAAAAAGAAGAGATAGGTCTGTCACTATTGAAAATTCAAAGTGAATAAAGAAGCCTACATTTATACAGAGACAAGAGCTAATATCATAACCCTCCCTTTTACTCCCGTACGATTGCGTAAAAAAATACAAATTGAAATCTCTAGAAAAAGCGTGTTTAACATAAAACTTGTGTAAGAACCATTGCCTGATAACACCGACCGGAAAAAAGCAACAAAAACTAATGAGAGCCCAATAGTACGAAATCAACATCACTTAAGCCTGCGCAGTGACCCCAAGTGATATACTGCCCCACCACACCGTTTACTGCGGTACGGTCTACAAAATAGGCATTACTATTTTATTTTTCGTTTGTCACACGCAAGTCACATAATCCGAGTAGAAAAAGAAAAATTGACTACGGTTCTTTAAGAGATGAATGTACTTCCCCTATGGGACTGTTTTAGATATTTTTTTTCTACAGTGTTAACTCTTTAAGCCATAAATTGATTCCCAATGCTAACAACAAATGTTTCTGTATCTAAGCGTAAAAATTCTACAGTTTTAAAAAAAGTTGAGCGCATTTAAATTCTTATTTTACGGTCCACGCAAACGTACATACCAACTAATGGACGTGCATTATATTTTTCAATGACTCATTTTGAAAAACCATTTCAATAATTAGAAAAAGTACTACTTTTTAAACATAGACTCTCAAACGTCTCCCTTGGGTCGATATTGCAAACTAACGTGCATCCCGCTAGCCGACACTCCAATGATTCATCCAATCCAAAAAAAACTTTACTAACAGCTATTGGCTTACCAAATTACGATTGAATTTTTTTACTTTTTCTTAAAGTGTTTTTGTAACAACAAATACTGGCTTTTGTTACACAATGGGTTATAGTCAGACCTCCACAGACTAGTGAGAAAACTAGACATATTTTAGATTAGGTCACACGCGTTTCGAAATATAATTTCTTGGACGTGCGGGTTTCCTTCGAAACCGAGCTCGTGATAATTACAAATACGTACATAAATTACGAAAAACCTGAATTTGGTGGTGCATAACACACTAGGATACAAACAAGGGAACAGTTGACTGGTCCTTTATTCACTAGCTTATCACTGTTCTTCACCGTGCATTTTTTGTTCACGGTGTGTGCACTGATTCTCTCTTAAATTTTAAATCTCTCTTTTTGCGTAAGAAACTAAAATCAGTTGCAACGTCCGTACCAATAGCAAAAAGTAAATTTATGAAAATCTTAAGTATTATATTCCAAAGTTTTTCTGCGCGACGTCTCTCAAGGAAATGCGACTTCAGAAGCACTACATTAAAAACCTACACATTGTGCTAGGTAGAGGAGGCGGGATGGTGGACACACATGCAGGCCAAAATAAGCCTTATTAGCTCGAGTATGCTGACACGATGCCGTGTAGAGTGCTATAACTATGGAAGACAGGCCTGCCACTACACATTTTTAACAAAAATTCCATCTACACTGTAACAACTTTTTAGTTTTTTCTGTATACGGTACATTTCCGCAGTCACGCTAGCGGCAATAAAATGAAATTATTTCTTGTATTCATGAATCGAAACGGACTTGCTCACGTGATGTTTTAGGCGAAACGAGTGCCATTTAACCAGTCCCAAAATATTTTGTATGGTAATATTTTACACTGTGACAATTGAGATATACCAACTTTAGGTTGGAATACTGTTTTACATTTTAAAATCTTCAGAACGTAATGTGTTTTTTGGAAAGGAAGGCGAAGTTTATTCACGATTCATGGTAAAAATCTTTAATGCAAAGATTTTGTGCATAAAATAATAAAGAGACTAAATAATCTTTACGATAGTATATTTTTTCGATTGACTTGCCAAAATATCTCCATCTTCTTTACTATACTCAATATACTTCATTACTATACGACATTGAGCGGTAAATAGGTGTATGGCCTGCCTGATTCAGTTACCGTAGTCAATGTATGTTCACGAGATTTCAGGGGTGGCTCAACGAATTCGATTAATTCAATGATTTGATGGTTTAAAAATAAATAAATAAAATCTAAATCCGACTCTCTTCATGTCTTTGAGGGATCGAGTGGGATGCTGCTGAAAAGGAGACATCCTAATTCCTTGCCATCAGATATCTTAAATCATATTATGTTCTTCGTTTTATGTAAGCTTCTATTTAGATTTCTTTACAAAATCCCATGAGATGTTGGTGAAGATAAGATGATATGATTGTATGATTAGATAAAACTTCATCAGAAAAAATAATAATAAAAAACGTGAACATAATTAAAGTCAGCGCCAGTAAAATGAAGCAGCTATGTAAATTTGCTAGAAAACATTGGCCTCCGCCAATCCGCAATTGCTTAACCTGGTGGAGTATACTCTAAATCTCTCTACGACTAAAGAAAGATCCATATCCTAGCAGTAAGAAGAATATGGGCTGATATGGGAATGGTTACTATTTATAAATACTTTTATAAAGAAGCAGAATCATCCAATTCTGCTAACATGCAATTACGTGTTCTGAGCTTAGCTCTACCTTCTTTTTCGCTCCGCAGTTAATGGTTTCCACTTACAAAAAGTTTAACTTGAACTTTTATATTCCGGTTCTTACTTATGAGACATCTGGTAAGCTATCAAGTGTTGACCAAAGTCAGAGCAAACAAACTGCCAACAAAAACTGACCAAGTACTGTTAACCTCGTAAGTGTTTTTGTAGCCAACACGGCGAGGATATGTTAACTAAAAATGGCGGTTACTATCGTGTTTATTTTTTCACAACTTCCGAAAGTTGCGGTTTCTACGCTGAACGGAATTATCAATTTATCAAAAGAAGGGTATATTACTCTGGTTTAAGAAAGGTAAAGGGGCTCGACCGTGAAGAACCACCACCTCATAGAAAACACCTTATGAACAAAAACTCTGGGGTTTTATTGTATTCGCGTGTATTTGATGAATATCTTTTGAGTTGTGGTTATGTCAACAGCGGTGACAGTTCGCCACCGCAGCCTATGAATGCTATTGCAAACGCTTATATGTTACGTTAATCACTTTACATCAAGTAAACCGTATTCATGTATGCATTGAATTGCACTTGGTCCCTTCCATTCCAATTTTGTATAACGTATTGTCATGTTCCATGTTGTTGTTGGTTTCAGCTGTTGTTATTATGGTTAAAGCAGATAAATCGTCGTAAAGAAGAAGAGCGAAAACCGTGAAACAAAAACTGTTTAGGTCGTTTTTACGTATTCCATTATGTATTTTATGGGCGTACGTTCGTCCAAGTAAAGTGTTACCCAAAAAGGATGGGAACAACATATAAAATTGATGGGAAAATGTCTATTTATGTAGTAACATCAGTTTCACTAATGGCTGTGGCTTTTTTTCGTAGGTACCTCAACAAATGGTCTTCAAATTCTCTCCAAATCTACATATTCGACGAGCCCAGTGCAGTGATGGTGGTGGAATGACTAGCGATGGCTTCTTTAGCACCAAGACTGCGATTCCCACGCAAGACAAATATTTGTGTGCATAAATATGTCTACTTGTCTTAGTTTGAGTGTTTTCTATGTATTTACTAAAAGAAGGTAATTACGTACGTTTATCAGTTGTCTAGTGCTCATAGCTTTGCTTAGTTACAAAATAGATTTTCTTTCTTCTTAGCGTCATCCCGTTTTCTAATCCACTAAAATTGGCGAAGACCACTAAGGCCTATGGATTTGGCGAAAATACTATTTGTTTGTAGTTCGGGGCTAAATGGCGCTGTGTCCAGAATTCTTCCAGCTCCAGTATCCTCTAGTTGGTGCTCATTATACGCGTGTTGTATGTTGCCAGGACCAGTCCGTTGTGGTGGTAGCCACGTAAGTTATTAAATTAAGGGGACGCTACTGCCCATCTCCTGGATAATTCTCTTAGTCGTCTTTAACGACACCCACAGGTTGAGATGGGCCTAATCTTACGCCGATATCACAAGCCAAACATTATTATATTTCTTTCTTTTACACTTTTTTATCGTTCTGTACTCAAATGGTACCAACGGGACCCTAATACCAAATATGACTAGGGGGTGTCGGCGCGCGTCTCGCCGGGCAGGCAGGAGTATGGGAGAAGGTTGCTTCTAAGCTCTCGGTTCTCAAGAATTTATCCAAGAATGTTTATTTATATAGTCTAAACAAACTATGGGTATTAGCGATATCAATAATACAACGAGTTGAGAATGTGCAAGCTTGCATTGCCAGAGGAACACCTGGCTCGTCAATTGTATAACAATTCATTTTTTTTCTTATATCGGCCAGTATGACCATGTTCCTTAAAAGATAGGAACGGTTTTCCTGAACGTTCCTATTCTCCTTTTTTATGCTGAATCCGAATCTGAAGTCAAAATTCGAATATTCGAAAAAAGCGACATACGCACACACAGCCAAACATAGATTTCATATAGGAACGGTTTTCCTGATTACTACCGGCCAGATATAACTCGAAAAACAAGTTATTTTAGACTTCCTGCGACTACGGACGCTGCAAAGCGTTCGAAACGTCAGGTTCAACAAAATAAATAAACCACACGATACTTCCTTTAAAAATTGTTTAATTCAAAGTTATTTTCAAATTCAAGTTTAAGTTACAACATACGAGAGAAAAGCGAAGGAAACTTTAACGATCCAAGAAACCCGCCATTTTCTAAACAAACAGTTCAGTAGTGAAGGTAACGTCTTGGCTTTGGTTAAAATCAACTGTACGGACAGTTCTCAACAGATGACATTCTGCTAATGATGTGAATATTGCAGACATTGGCTGCATACCTTTGTTATGCAACTATGTCTCTGGAAATTAGAATTAATTAATATCAACTAAATTAACAACAATAACACTTTATTCGCTAAAAGGCAACTCCTAATTTGCTGTATAAAATGCAACTGGGCTCACGGCTACATTGTATATTAGCATTGCGATACAACATTTTCGATATAATGCTACTATAATATTGTAACTGTAATATTTTAGTTAACTTTTTTTTAGTTACACGTCTGCTTCCTAGCGTTATGCCATATCCTAATCCATTAGGACCCGGCGGGATGCACTGCCTAGGTTGTTAAGAAAGAGCGTGACAGTCACGCGAGTTCAATGCTTTTACCTTTACTTTTTTTTTTTTTAACAGATTCAAGTAATGCCGATTATTTAAAAGAAAAATCAAGACCTAGTTACATGAGGACACTGACAAATAAAAACAAGTATATAATACCTAAAGCAACCAACTTGTATGGCGCCAGAGTTTCTAGTTGCTTGATTCCGACTTGTTTAAATAAATTGCCAGAAGAGTTGCAAAGCATGTACCTACAAAATCCCAAAAGGTTCAGATGTCGGTTAAGGAAACATTACATCCAAAATGTCCCTTGACTTACATCGGAATCTAGAAAGAAAGAAAATACATATATCTACTTGGTTATGTAAATGAAATTGTGTACAAATAAGATTTAACTTAGCGACTCGCCTACCCAGATAAACCCTGTGAGGTTTCGTGGTACGGCATTAATTTGTAAAAAATAGAGGTGTAAGAATTTTATAAATAAACATATAAAAAAAAAAAACCCCATTCCAAAAGTGTCCAACATACCTAAAAAATTTTCACTTCAAAAAAATTGGGTAGCAGAAGGGTCCCATTTCCAAATGAACTTGATATAAGGTGACAATGAAATTGGAATGGGTTCCGCCTACTGCCCGATTTTTCATAATTGTACAAAGCTAATTATTATTATCAGCAACATTAGGAATAGGCAATTATACATGAAAAGAGCTATGAAAGAAACGCGTGTGGTGTGAATTGACCGCATCATATGACGCTGGGTTGACTCAGCTTATCCCGCAAGAGACCTAGCGTGTAAATATGGTATAGTATGGCAGTTTCATAAATTGCATTGTCTGGTAAATGATGAATGCTAGTTTTTGCGTATAGCGTTTTATCAGTACTTCCGGCTCCGCCCCCGCTATCTCTTATCACTAACGCACGCAGCCTGTTTTTGCGCGGCCCACGTGATAAATGTATGGCCGAATGGGGCCACCGTGATTCATAACATCGCTAACTCGTCTGACGTCACGGTGTCATGATCAATGGATCGGATGGTATCGCTCTATTTATAGCTGGGCTTGATCTTCGGCTGATTTGGGTTGTACGTGAAAATCTTTTGCGAAAACCGCAATACTTCTGGATTAAATTGAATAGATGATCTTGAAGTTCTTGATCTCTACCAGAGCCAAGATCAGGGCGCTAGCGGTGACTGCGAGCCGTCCCATTCTTTTAGTAATATAGAGAGGGTAGTTGCCACGCTTGGCAGGCGGATTAGCAACCGCAGTAAGTTATTAAAGTACGCAGGATACTCTGCTGCCCGTCCGCTGGATATTTCCCTAAGCCGTCTTTTACGATATCCACGGGTTGAGATGGGGTGGCCTATTCTTACGCCGAGGCCACACGGCTGAGGACATAGAACCACATAGTTAAATCTAAATACTAAGGCCATTCTCCTTACCAATTGCCCATAACCATCCTAAAGAATTATGCTCATCAAATGCAAAAATATTTTTCAAATCCGACTCGTAGTTCCAAAGTTTAGAGCGTTCAAACTTACCAACGCTTTATATGTAGTACAGATAAACAGTGTTGGTTTAGGGTAGTAAATCAACATATTTATAATTTTAATGGCTCTAACAGTTTACTAGTAATAACATACAATATACGATAAATGTGCAATTTTTTATCGAGCCCCGAATAATCCACTGCCCACTAAAAATGCACCACACAGGCTACGAAAGGTCAAAAAGGGATAAAGGAAACAAAATGTTCTAATCTATCACTAAGTAAATCAATAACTTCGAAGTAACAGCTGCGGGCAACTCCGCGGCTACTTCCAGCGGTTGCGGAAAAACTACCAACAAGCACACACAAATCGTGCTCCTAATACAATTGAGAATGTTAACACTTAACAGAGAAGAAATGTACGGCAAATTACATACCTTTTCTGTAATAATTACCTATTTTCCCACTTCCCTGGCATTATATTTAGAAAAAGGATTTTTGAAATGAAAACTTCTTTACCGGCGTTCGCGTCAGGACACGTGACCTTAACCGTAAGATTTTGGTGAAAATTAGAACTTAAGTTCGCTGAAGCGCCAAAACATTAGGTTCGTCTAATTAAACAATTAAAACATGAAGCGCTAGATCGTTCGTAGGGCATTATTATCTCGCGACCAAAATGCTCTAAGCGCCATGAAATTGTTGGCGTTTACGCGTTTCGTTCAACGTAGTTTATCAACATCGCTGTTTGTTTGTTAAGCGGCGCAGGGCGCATGCGCGAGTGTGCGTGTATGTTTGAGTTTTAGAGATTGGCGATGATGTTGCTGGTAATGATGATGGTGAAAGAGTCGTTAAAATTATGGATGAAAGTTGATTTTTCTGAGAGATAAACTTTTTAATGTAAAATAATTGTAATAGTTCTGAAGTGTTAAATTTTTAATGTAATATAAATTGTCATGTTTGTGTACGAGATAGCGCAATAAATGAATATTGTATTTTACCACATACATGATAGTACTTGTATACTGATAAATAAAGCAATTCGTGTGATATTATTCCCTTACTAATCTAAATTATTCAAAAATGCACAACGTTAATGTTTAAGTTTTCACTTCTGCCGGCACTCCCGGAGTGCAACCCGTTTTTTTTATCGTTCTGAGGAACACGATTGCATCGTTGCACGTGTCAATCTAATCGAACACACAAGTTAAGCAACGTTAACCGCAACTTGTCTTTGGTAGGGTTTATCTATCGCGAGCTGCTCTGTAGGCACGTTAAGTTATCGGTCCCGGCTGTTGTCGATATATGACAGCTTAGTGGTCTTCAGAAGGTTTAAAAACACTGGCTGGCATTTTTTTTTAATTAAAGTTACACGGTCGAAGTTGTTCTGAACCGCTTCGGTGGAAAGGAGATCCGTATCCTTGTATTGAGTATTCAGACGAACTCAGTTGTGGAGTAGTTAATAACGCTATTTTAACACAACGCTCGTGGATTCGACTCCCACACTGGACAAACATTTGTGTGTAAGAACATGCGGTGCTTCAAAGCAGTGCGTCTGGGGAAGGAGGGATGTTGTGTTAATGTGAGTGAGTGAAGTTGCCAGTAAGTTCCTAAGGAGTTGCTGTGTTAGCAGCAGAGGTGGCATCGCGCGATACTTAATGTATTGTAAGCGTGCATAGGCTACGGTATCCTTACTACTTTACATCATGTGAGCCGTATGCTTGTATGCCTCCCGACGTTATAGAAAGTGAAATTACGAGTAGTAAGGGTTAGTGTGTTAGTATCTTTCATAGTAGGTATCAAATGATGATCAAAACGGATACAGCGGACTGTAGGAAGCCCAAGTAATTTAGTTAAAACCATCTAGTTAAAACCCTAAAAATTTGTCTAGGGTAAGCAATTTATTTAAACTCTGTTCTCCGTCTTCCCATCAAGAATAATAAAATTAAAAATGAACAATGCTTTAATCAATTTGTGTAAGATTAAGTCAGACGAAATAAAACAGAGCCTGCGGCCTGTCAGCTCACATTAAGGAGCTTGGAACTACAGCATTAAGGGAATTGGTGTGCTAGTGACTAGAAACGTCGATGAAAATCATCGATATATATCATTGTTTTATTTAAAATAATTAGTAAATAATCTAAAAATTGAAAATGCAATATAATGTACGTAAAAAGGATGAGTGTATTTTAAATCGTAATGACATTAAACGTAATTAATAATTATGAATATCTTGTTCTTAGCGTTAATCTAAACCTAATTAATCAGGATTGGTGGGATCCGCTACCTAATCCAAAGGATTTGACGAAGATACTGATTTTGACATGGAGCCAGGGAAAACCAGACAGGTTCTTAGGTTAGGTAGCACTTCTTTCGAAATATGGTTTCCTTACGATGTTTTCCTTTACCAGCGAGTAAGTGACAATTACATATGTTACCTATACATAAATCAGAAAACAGGATTTGAGCTGAGCAATGAATGTTAAAGAAGCGAGTGAGATATGTAAGGATCGAGTCACGTGGCGCTCGGTTCTCTCTGCCTACCCCGCAAGGGATTTGGCGTGAAGTTATAGATAGATAGATAGAGAAAACAGGAATTTAGTGGTACATGCAGGGAACCGGGGAATGTAATTGATAACTATGAATATAAATATTGTACATAGACGAGTGAACTCGTAATGTCGTATACTATATCTGTATTTTTTATTTAGTTTTAAGTGTGGCAACCCTAACATAATTGGTTGTGGAGTAAATAAATAAAAGAAAAGTTATTCATTAAAATTAAGCGAGTTAAATCTGTTCAATATCTGTATAAAGTGACCAGTCTTCCCACAGACGTCTCGTCTCGTCTTTTATGTAGATAAAGTCAAAGTCAAAGTCAAAATCTTTTTATTCCGTAAAAATGGCTACATTTGTTTGGAATCGTCACAACTTTTTCCCCTACCGTGCAGTTCATGACTAGGTGAGCACTGATAAAAATACTGCCAAAAAATTCAGGCATCCCTCTTTTGGTATCCAAAAAATTTACATAATTAATTATTTACATTATAATTGGATCGACTCAATCCCAGGCATTTTTATCATTAATATAGTCAGATACTTTATAATATGCCCTGCTACACAATTTGGCTTTAATAGTAGTTTTAAATTTGTTTATTGACAATTCTCTTATATTGCTGGGAAGTTTGTTATAGAACCGTATACATTGCCCCATAAAAGCGTTACTTATTTTGTGGAGACGGCTTGGATGTAACACAAGATTATGCTTATATCTAGTATTTATGTTATAAGTATCACTCTTTTTACAAAATGAGTCTAGTATTTATGTTATGAGTATCACTCTTTTTACAAAGATATATTGGCTCATAAGCCAAATAATACTACCATCCAATAGATATATCCCTACATTTGTTATAAGGTGCGGTAATCATAAGAAGACGATGAATTTGTTACATCTGTCACGTATTTTTTCCACAAACTTGAGCAATTTCAAGAGATGCTGATCACCTAGCTCTTGTGTCGAACTTCGTACTATAGATAATTTTTCACTTTGTACCAGTTTTTGAAGTGAAACTTCTTTACGCACGCTTGACTTGGGGAGTAAGCTGGTGAATGCGTGACGAGAGCGTTACGAAAAAGTGTGATCCGGCGAGGCGAACGGAAGTTGAGAGGGAGATATAAGTTAGTGAAGATAGAAAGAAAGAGAGTTACGTTTCGTATATTACTAGGGGTAAGTAAGTAAGTAGGAGCAAGAGGTGCGAGCACACATTTTCTTTCTCTCTTTCTCTCATAGCGCGGTTTCGTATATCAAAGTTTCGTATATGTAAGACACAGTGCAGGCCTACTGTCTGTATCACACTATGGAGCTAAAGAAGTTTCACTTCAGTCGTGTGGTCTAAAGCACAGTCGTTTTTAGGGTTCCGTACCCAAAGGGTAAAACGGAACCCTATTACTGAGGCTCCGCTGTCCGTCCGTCCGTCCGTCCGTCCGTCCGTCCGTCCGTCTGTCACCAGGCTGTATCTCATGAACCGTGATAGTTAGATAGTTGAAATTTTCACAGATGATGTATTTCTGTTGCCGCTATAACAACAAATACTAAAAAATAGAATATAATAAATATTTAAAGGGGCTCCCATAAAACAAACGCGCTTTTTTTTACAACAAACAATTTTTATGGCGCTTTTATAGATAATGGCACGGAACCCTTCGTGCGCGAGTCCGACTCGCACTTGGCCGATTTTTTTATATTCAAAAATAATTTCTAATAATAATTAATAATTTCTCTCTGCCTACCCCGCAAGGGATTTGGCGTGAAGTTGTAGATAGATAGAATTTCATAGAGCACTCCTCGGGTATACGAGAAATATTCTCCTTGATTTTTAATAATCTGTGGAGCGTGTGTATTTAGAAGAAAAGAAGAATTATCATATATTTATTGGTTGTCTAGTACCCGTTAGACAAGTTAATTTGGGGCAGTGTAATTTGTCCAGGAATATTTATTTATTTAATTTTATGCTACAACAGTATTCCGATGTACTTATACTCGTACTTAAAGAAAAGAGTAAGTCTTATCCGATTTATATATTATAACGCAGTGCCAAAACCGCTAGTCTAAAAAACTTCATATTTGCTGGAAATTGATCCTAAAAAGAGAGCTCGATGGCGTCGTTGCGCGTGTCATTCTAATCGAACACGCAGGTTAGGCAACATCGACCGCAGCCTGTCTATGGATGGGTTTATCTATCTCGAGTTTCTCCGGGCTTCGGAGGGCACGGTAAGCCGTCTGGTGTCGATAGATGACAGTCGTTAAGCTAAGTCAGTAGCCCTCGGGCGGCTTGAAAACTCTGGCCTCCGCCAATCCGCATTTGAGCAGCGTGGTGGAGTATGACCTAAACCACTTCGGTTGAAGGGAGACCCGTATCCCTGCAGTAGGATGAGTAAGGGTTGATGTGGATCCTGAAAAATACAATAAGTGTGTAAAAGGTGAAAAAAGGATATCCAAAAAAAATATCCGTAAAAAGTAAGGGAACCAAAGACGGTATGAATACGACTTAAATACGAGTATTAACTAAACAAATAAGTTATGTCTTTAAGTGGCAAAAACGAGAATAAAACTAAATTTAAAATCGCGACTACTAAAGCTAAAAATGGGAAATATTGTCCCATCACTAACAAAATGTAATTTGTCAGTATCGTATCGATATGTCGATTTATCGCGACATCGTAACGTCTTTCAACACCATACTCCATCACTATATACCCTATATATAATACTACTATAACTTCACGCCAAATCCCTTACGGGGTAGGCAGAGAGAACCGAGCGCCACGCGACTCGATCCTTACATACCTCACTCGCTTCTTTAAAATTCATTGCTCTTTTCATGCACGCTCGCCGGTTTCTAGGGCTCCTGACATCACTTTCTGATGGAACACGACCAATTTGATCATGATAGGTAAGTCTTGGCCTTCCTCGGCTCCTACATCCTTCCAAAAGTGGAAGGATGTAGGAGCCGAGGAAGGCCAATTAGGCCAGGCCATTGTATATCTGCTTCGTCATTCTTTCATCCTGCATTCTTTCTACATGTCCGAACCAACGGAGCATGCCTCTTCTTATTTTAACACCGACGCTCTCTTTCAGACCAACTCTGCTTCTAACCTCATCATTGCGAATACGGTCTACAAGAGTTACACCACAAATTTTGCGCAACGCTCGCATTTCAACCGCGTTTATCCTACTTTCATGCTCTCTCTGCCATACCCAGCTCTCGCTTCCATAAGTAAGCGTTGGGACCAGCACTGCATTGTGTATAGCCAGCTGCGCCTTCTGGCTCAGGTTTTTACTGCCAAGAAGTTTTCCCAATGCTCCATTCACACTATTCCCAGCACTCACTCGCCTTTCCACATCTGCGGTGTACCTTCCATCCCTGCTGAAAACGCATCCAAGATATACAAACTCATCCACTTATTCCAACACTTCATCATCTACCGTAATCCTTACATTGGTTCTGGTTTCTTTTCTTTCAAATACCATTATCTTTGTTTTCTTCGCATTCAATAGTAAGCCTTCCTTCATACATTCGTCTTTCATCATTGTGACTAATGTTTGCAGCTCAGATGGTGTTTCTGCTAATAAGGCGGCATCATCGGCATGCAGCAGACAGTTCACCACTAGGTCACCCATGCGTAATCCTACATTCGTCGATCTTATTCTCTGTAGACAACTATCGAGATACAGAATAAACAGCCTAGCAGACAACATGCAACCCTGTTTGACACCAATTTTGACATCAAACCAGGGTGACATGTTGCCATCTATTCGAACACATGCTGAGCAATCCTTGTAGGTGGACTGCACAGCACGCAGCAGTGAGCCGTCAATCCCATATCTCGGCAATATGCACCACAGTTCCTTTCGCACAACCCTATCAAATGCCTTCTCAAGATCCACAAAACCGCAGAAAACCTTCTGGTCTTTGGCCAGATGCTTCTCTACGATATTGCGCAGCGAGAAAACTTGATCCGTACATCCCCTTCCATTTTGGAATCCTCCCTGTGCCTCCCACAGCATTTCGTCAGATTTCACCCTCATTCTCCTTTCAATTATCTTTCCATATACTTTTGCTGCTAAGCTGATGAAACTGATGGCCCTATAGTTGGCGCAGTCCATGCGTGATCCCTTGCCTTTATACAAGGGTATGATGACTGCGCGTCCCCAGTCCATTGGGACCCTTCCAGTTCTCCAGCATAGGTTGCATTAGTACCAGAAGGCGTCCCGGACGTAAGTGCCACCTAGTTTGATCATCTCAGCTGTGATCATATCAAGTCCCGCAGACTTTCCATTTTTCAAACTTCGTATCGATCATTCTATCTCATCCATAGTTATACCTTCATCGGACGCCGTCAACGTGGAGTGAGCATCAGACTCACTCTCATTGTCAGCGTCCGAGGCATATTCGTACATTTCTTCAAAATATTCACTCCACCGTTCTAACACTTCCTGAGTGTTTGCAAGAATGATACCAGCTTTAGACTTAATCTTGTTCATACTGGATGCCGACGAACTACCCCGAGACTTCTTTACCTCTCTCCAAAAGAGTTTGGTATTTGCCTCGAAGTTTTTCGTCAGCCTCTCTTCCTCATTCATAATTTGTCTTTCACGCTTCTCTTTCACTAAAGCCTTGGTTTTATTCTTGCATAGACGGTACATTTCTTTCTTCTTCTCTGTCATACTTTCATTTAAGGGCAAAGATGATACATAATGTAGCCACGCTTTCCTCTTTCTTGCTACGGACGATACAACCTAATATAATAACCTAATATAATACTATATACTCGTACCATATTTAAATATATTGTACCTCGACAACCGAGCTTTTTATATGAAATTGCTTTTTTAGGGTTCCGTACCCAAAGGGTAAAACGGAACCCTATTACTGAGGCTCCGCTATCCGTCCGTCCGTCTGTCACCAGGCTGTATCTCATGAACGGTGATAGTTAGACAGTTGAAATTTTCACAGATGATGTATTTCTATTGCTGCTATAACAGCAAATACTAAAAAATAGAATAAAATAAATATTTAAGGGGGCTCCCATACAACAAACGTGATTTTTTTGCTTATTTTTGCTCGATTTTGATAACGGCAACAGGTAGACGCTTGAAATATTCACAGAATCATTAGTTATATATTCACTTTAACAATAAATAATTAAATCAAAATAAAATAAATATTTAAGGGGGGCTCCCATACAACAAACGTGATTTTTTTGCCGTTTTTATAGATAATGGTACGGAACCCTTCGTGCGCGAGTCCGACTCGCACTTGGCCGATTTTTTTGTAAAAGACACCCCTCCAGTTTTTAAATTAATTATGTGCGGAAATAATCATATTTACTCCGTTGTATAGTTTTGAATAAAACACATTGTTACTGTAACAAACGAATATTTGCTGCATGTCAGCCTCCCTGCCGATTCTTTCAGGAGGGGCTACAGCATGAGTCTCTTTAAAAAGGACGTGAAGTTATTTTTACAGTGTCTGCAAAGCACTAGTGGTTTCCCTGGTATTGGATGTGTTCAGACCGTCTCCTTTTTTGCCAAAGTAGTAGTAGGAAACGAAAACTAAGTAGGACGCGAAAGTCGAGTAAGGCCAAAACCTACCAGCCATGACGAAATTAATCGGGTTTTATCAGAAGGGGATGTCAGGAGCCTTAGAAAGCAGCATGCCTCTATGAGAAGAACTATATCTATGTTAAAGAAGCGAGTGAGGTGTGTAAGGACTGAGTCGCATGACTCTCATATGGTTCTTTCTGCCTACCCTACAAGGGTTGTCTTAAGTTAAGGATAGTTAGTGGTACGATATGTAAGCCAGAATTATAAGTATAATTTTTGAATTTTTAGAAATAAAAATTGTTATTTTTGGGATTACGAAAAATCTATTGTTCGATTACCTAGAATAACTACTCCAACAACCCGTGTATGCTGTAAAATGTGAATGTAAAAGTGCAGTGTGTTATCCACTCTTCATGTCAAGCCTCAAGGTCCAGCGTCTAGTCATCAGGCACTTGATCACGCGCTCAAAGAAAGCCGCCAACTTATCAGATGCTAGAGAACAAAGTTTGACATCGACCCGCTTTGTACAATGGGTACTCGGATGATCGGATACTTGAGGAACTAGCTTCAAAGACCACTACGGCCAGAAACTATAGCCGCCGAGAACGTTACCTACCATGTGATATTTTAACCGATTTAAAAAAAAGTGCTTTTTTACTTCGATTCGTATTTTTTGTGTATAAACAGATATCTTCGCTAATTGCGAACCAATTTTGTAAATTCATTTATTACATTCTAGCGGCCAATTGTACATATATATTGTTGGACAAATTATACAGCGCCATCTAGCACCAAATTAAGCGAAGCTTGTGTTATGGGTACTAGACAACTGATAAACATACGTAAATATATATTTTTTTGTAAATACATACTTATTATACATAGAAAATACCCAGACCAAGACAAACAGACATGTTCATGCACACAAATGTTTGTAGTGTGTGGGAATCGAACCCACGAGCGTTGGTGTCAAAGTAGTGTAACAGCGCGTTTCACCAATGCGCCACCGAGCTCGTCTTGATCACTTATAACGATTGACTCGTGGATTCGATTGCCATCCGGGACAAACATTTGTGTGCATGAAAGTATCTGTTTGTATTGGTCTGGGTGTTTCCAAAAATGGAAGGACGCATCAAAATATCTTACTAACACAAAACCGCAACAAAATACCAACTACCTGAAGGGCTGATAAGTAAGCGAGAATTTTAAAGAATGTAATAAGGTTTGGACGTGTGGAATTACATGGCGCTCTGTTCTCTCTGCCAACCTCACAAGGGATTTGGCGTGAAGATATAAATAGATATAAACACCGGCAAAGTGTCAGTAGGATTCGTACACGAAAGGTAACAGGAATTCGCCATGTTTGGGATGAGCTCAGTAACGCAGTGGTTAATGACGCTACTTAGATACCAACCCAATTTGAGGTGGAGGTGCTTCCTCAGACAGCCGGTGTTGATGCGCCATACCTCTCTTAAAAACACCCAGAGCAAGACAAAAAGGCATGTTCATACACACAAATATTTGTGCTGTGTGGGAAATGAACTCACGAGCGTTGGTATCAAGATAGCGTAACTAACAGGGCTACCGAGCGCGTCACCTACCTACCAACTTTCAAGCAAAAGAACAATAAAAGGCATATATCAGAAACATAAATAAAAAAAAGACGTGTTACAATGAAAATTGAATATACCCCCACCAGAATAGATCACACGTTAGTATTCTTTCAGTAAAATTGCATGTTCGAAAAACGGCATAACCCACGAAATGCGAATTTCCAAATAACAGTGTTTAATACCGCCATTATAATAACAAGCTCCGTACCTAAGAATGCATGTGTACGGTCGCGTTTCGTTTGTTCGGTACGCCTAACTCATTATTAATATCTAGAAATTTGCATATAATAAGAGGCTTGGCCGAAATGTGGCTGGCGCGGTTTTGCATTTATTTGACTTGCGACCATTTTGTGTACGGTTTTGATAATCATTTTCAATTGATTATAATTTAATTAGTGTATATTAAATGTAGTTGAACAACATCACTCGCAGAAGAATATACATATCACTTGACCACCCAGGTATTAAGAAATAACGGAATGCTGTTTTTTTATGCTACGTCCTAATCATAATCCTGGCATGTACCACTAAATTCGTGTTTTCAGATTTATGTGCATATTTGTAATTATTACTAACTAGGCGAAGTAGGAAACGTCATGAGGAAACCGACACGTCTAAGAAATTCTTCGAAAGAATTCGACTTTTTCCCTCTGCTGGGTTATAGAAGTTTAACGACAGTTTTATGTCAAAATCAGTAACTTCACCAAATCCTTAGTACATGCAACATGCTAACGGTAGTAGGTGGGTGCCGGCCAGCGCTAGCCCGCATGAAATAACTGGTGGCGGAAGCACACAAAGCAAGTTAGATCAAATTGCATGTAAATTTGACTGTCACAAAATAACGCCTGAATCTATTAACTAATTACAAGATATGTTTAAAAAAATATAAATATGGTTCTACAGTGCCATTATTGAGCGTTTTTTTTTTTTTGGAATTGATCTGAAATTCAACGTTGTTAATAAAAACAATATGAGGGCGCCACTTAGTTCTATACTTAGCTCTCTTAATGTGCGATAGGTCTCACATTACATTTGTTATGTTACGACTTCACTTAACTCACTCTTAAACGTTTTTAAAACTCTGAAATTATGAAACTGCAGTTTTTGTTATCAAGCTTTTAGCGTTCGAATCTTACGCATGGTGAAATTCTTCGTGACATTTATCGCGACGAAAACGCACTTTTACTAGAAATTTTAACATTCTTGTTTTGATAGTTAGCCTGTTCGATAAGTATAAAAGATAAAAAAAAGATAAAAATTCTTTATTTGCCATTGGGCCCTCGCGGACACTTAGATACCTCTTACATTTAACGAAATTTAATCTTATTGTATCTTATTCAATTCTCTTATTTTACTTTTCCTTTTTATTAATCTACTAGCATTTCAGAAATGACCATTGGCGAAGAAGAAATGCCGAAAGAAACTTTCCAATATAGGTCTCTTTTAAAATTGTCAATCAGATATTACAAAAAAAATTACATAAGCATATTGGTACAATAATGATATCAAATGGTAAAATTAAAGATTATTAAGGACAGGTAGTCTGTGCTGAATTATTTCCAGACATAAGCAACCCTACCCAGGCGAGTTGTGTCGAGTTTACTGTATTTTATTATACTACCGCCAGTCTGAACATCTAGTGTACTGCGATCCTCCAATATTTATCCAGTTACAAACAGGCGTGTTCAATGAAAAAAGGTTTTAGGACGGGCAGCGACGCGGGCACGTCAGATGTCGGCATACGCACTCGCGGTAACGCAGGTGTTTTCAACGCACAACGTGTCATTTTAAGTTACTCCCTTTTTATGCTCGAATCGAATGCCCTTGTAATGGCCGCTTTATATAAGCTATTGTTTTATGTATTTCATTATTATGGAAACAAATTAGTCGTGTTTACGTTGCATGCCTCGATGTAGCTTTGTAAACATAAATAACAAACGAAATATTTATGTTATTGTATTCTATTTTCTGTGTATAAGTATGTATTTACAAAAAAAAATGTATTTACGTATGTTTATCAGTTGTCTAGTACCCATAACACAAGCTTCGCTTACTTTGGGGCTAGGTGGCGCTGTGTAATTTGTCCGACAATATTTTTTTTTATATATATTTATTATTCATGTATCACTAAACAAACGCATCGGATATTCCTATACAAAAGATTTTCGTATACACTATGAGTTACACTCCATGACCCTTGAAAACAAAGTCAACATTATCTGAACGAATTACTGCAAATTGATCGGCAGTATCCTGTTCATTCAAGGCTGAGTAATTAATAAAATAAAAAATAAATTCAACGATAAAGCTTACTAATCAGTGTCCATGATTTGGTGCAATATGTCCTCTGAGTGACTAAATTCATCGAAAATCTATTGACCTTGAGTGACTCGGGAACAGTTTGTTAACATTGAACAGAAAGTATATCACTATCACTTTATCAGTGTGTTTACCATTCCTTGCGATACGCCCACCGAGTGACTAAAGGCAGAAAAATCCCACTGGTCTTGAGTAACGAATATTTCAACAATGAGTAAGTAAAATTAAATAAAAAGATACCGCTTTCTTATCGATAAGTCCGTGGTGTGATGCGACCTACGAGTGACTAATGTGTTAAAAATTGAGTGACTGATCAGTTAGTGTATGACTACCAAAATATGACCTTTAGTGACTGTTACTTCAGGGATGAGTTGATAATATTTAAAGTAAAGTCATTACTTACTCAGAAGTAAGCTCGTAAATACAGACGTGGTAACCTAAAAACGCCTGTGTGTGACTAAAGTAGTAACTTCAAGCAATATAAAGATAGACATACCTAATCTCCTTAATAATCGTTTTATGATATCACTTGCAGTCATAATAGAAGTAAAATACCCATGTTACTCTACATTAATATGAGACAAACAAGAATTTAATGAATAATGTAAACAGTAAATACGTTAGTTAATGAAACACAATCTGTTGGAAACGATAACGTTTGTGTTTCACGGTAAATACGTAAGCATTCAAACAGTCGTATTACGCTCGCGGCGCCATTAATTACGTTGTTAATCACGTTGCTTGAATAACATAACACTTACTATAGACGAATTAATTTGTAGTTTTAAGAGTGTTGATACTGGATATTATAATAAATTGAAAAAGCATAGGTATTCCGTTGATACGTTTAGAGTGTGAATTATGTGAATTAGCCGACATTTAAAGTTATTTACAAATTCATTCACTGATTTCTTTTATACAACTTACGGCAAACAAGCATACGGCCGTAAGGTGATCACTCGCATGCTACCACCCAGCAACTGGTTAGAAGCTTATTAGTGACCCTATTTATTCGCAGGAATATATGATGTATAAGTATTATATGTAGGAGTATATAAACAGTATATAACCCTTAATGTGCTCTACCTCTCTTGAAAACACCCAGATAAAGACAAAAAGACATGTTTGTCATATGTGCGAAGTTGTGATTTGGCTGTGGTTTTTCGTGTCTAGTAGTATTGCTCGCCATTTTACCACGGGGTTCGTCAAAATGTGGTAAACACACTGAAAAAAATGTTTAGTTGGATTTCCCAGATTCCTAATAGAATTCACCAAAGTCGACGGTTGAACTGGGTCCTACTTTTGATTTAAGTTGATTTTACCAATCAAAAAAGGTTAATGAAGTACCAGTAAAAATAATAAAATGTAGGTATTATTTAGTATGATAAACTGTACCATATTATATGTACAATCCATTTATTAGCGGTAAATTATACATTTAAAATAGTGATAGCTACAAAATACTTTTGTATGAAGACCAACCGTAATATATTTGTAAATTTAACTACAAATTTTTGCATTAATTAACAAAGTTTACTAGTAAAATAGCCTACCTTTGCTTCTTTGGTAAATTCAACTAATCTTTTTTTTCAGTGCAAGTACGCTGTCGTATAATGAGCATCACCGTAGCTGGGGTAAAAAAGTATAGTGAGACTTTTATATTGAAAAATTGACGTACGGAAAATTTTGTATCTTGGAGTGCAGATACCAAACATGGTACACTTTTGAGGTGATAACTTCTTATGAGATGGTAAACTGCTTCGTTAAGTGACGTTACGGCGCCAGTCTGTCTGACTTCCCTTTCTCTCACGCATACGGCGGTGGTAGGCAGGCTCAATTGTAACTAAGTATAAAATATATTTTATAGTCAATAAAAGATTTTATTAATAAATAACCTTTCCTTACATTATCATATTAATATACATAAAATTTAAGTAATAACCTAAGCTTTTCTCAAGTTAAACAATTTCAATATTAAATAGTTCAACTTAGATTAGTTTAAGTTATCAATTCTGTCGGGCGTCCCGAGACGCGCACTTTTTTATCAAAAGCGTCACTTTTTATGATGTATATAAACCTTTGCAATTATTGTGACGGTACTAGGGAAGAGCATAACGTCGCTTATGTATTCACCACCATCTCTAACACCAAATCCTGTTCTGTACTTAGTACACCCTGTAAAGAGCAAACAAAATCTGGTAATTGAGAGGTAAGAGGAGTAGAATACAATCATATTTATTAATAATCTCGTCCAACTGGAAATATAACTTCATCTCACAGAAAACGCGGCCAAATAACAATTCCTTGCTGGTTTGCTGTGGTCCGGCGAGTAAGTAAATTTACCGGTAAACTCTGGGGTGATAACGCACAAATGATACTTTTTGTATCAAATGCGGTTACCGCAGCCTATACATGTATACGCTTGTAATACATGAAGCAGTCAGTAGCAGTCGCGTGATGTCATCTCTCCTGCTGACACGGCAATTCTTTTGGAGTTTTCTGGTGTCCTCACTCACACACTGGAACACAACAACCCTCCAGGGAGTTGTTATTTAGCTGCGATTTTCTATGAAGTTGAGATACTTCCTCAGCCGGGTTGTTTCGATGCGCCCTAGCTCTCTTAGCCTTCTCTATCTCTCTTAGTGTCTCTCACATTCAATATTTAGTGGCAACATTTACTAACTTACAAATATAAATGTATCCGGTTCGAAACCAAGGTAAACAGACGTATTCATACATAAAATATTTGTGTGTATGAACATGTCCATCTTGCAACAGAAATCAAACCCGCAATCCTGATAGTCGCTATCTGTATGTGTGACCACCGTAAACCAGTGCCCACTCAGTTCGACAATAATGTGCAATAACTACTAATTACTTTAATATAATTACTTATTATTTTATTAATAAAGTCTGTAGACTCGTAATATCATTAATATCTGCGTGTTTGTCATCCATTTATTTTGTAACAATGAAGTAATTTATCAATTAATTAAAAAAATGTAACGTGAACGTACATTGTAACTGTAACATTCTCAACTTTGTTGTGTGTTCTAGCTTAAAACGATATGTTAATGAAAAGTTTTTTTATGCTAATTTGTTTTCTTTTACCTTATTAAAAATGTTCTATGTCTATTATAATAATAGTGTATATTAGTACATGTATTGCAAAGAAGGAATCTCGACGAAAACGTCTACTGGAAATTTTATTTAAGCCGGTTTCGAGTTCTGTACTCACAAGAGAGGTTTTTTTTTATTTCATAAGCAATAAGGACATTTGCGCAATAAGAAAAAATCTATATTAATACTATGTTTGTAAACCTATTGACAATTTTTACTGACTTTCAGGAACATAACAAGGACATCCATCTTACAAAAGACGGCAGCCAAATAGGTTGCGATCTTTTGTAAGATAGAGATGCTTATCCAGCCGGACTACATGTTAAATATTGTTGTGCCCTTCCACTCGTTCCAGGCAGGGAGTGTCACGTGCATGTGAGTTTAACTATAGGTTTAAAAATGGTGGTAACAAAATTTATAATTTTATGACTATAAAAATAGATTACATTATATTACATTTAGATCGAAATCATCAACATAAACAAGAATACACATGAAGCTTCTACTAATAGATTGTCCCTTCTAAGGTGTGCCCTTCTATGGGGCTTTGTTTTGGCTGCCTTATTTATACCATATCCGGGTACCCGGACAAATGAACCCATCAGACTACCGGGTGTGATTGGCTTGCGACCCAGTTTCACATTAGGTGGAATAAAAATAAATATTTAAGTTAGGTTTACGCGATGCACATGTTTTGGTGAAGATCAATGTATACATTATACAATAGCTTAATGTAGAAGTATAGTCTCGTTAAGAAAGGGCGTTCTCCGTTTCGTGGACAGAAAGAAGAATAGAAGAAATCCAAAATAGGTAAACAACACGAAAGTGGAAGTATGTAGGAGCCCAAGAAAGGTCAAGACACCACGACCAAATCCTGCAAAAGATCCCTGCATGAAAAGGATGCATGCGTTTCATGTTCTAGTTGGTGAACATTCGCAGAGACGACCGCAGCAGCCTTGAATGGCAGCGGCGGCATGCTTGTACTAACGATAGTGGGTGAGTGCCGGCCGGCACTAGTTCGCATGAATCGGTAGCGGAAGCACATGAAGTAGTTAAAATCAACTGCACTCTTTTATATTTTACTGGGAAAATTCTGTCCTCGTGGCAGACTCCAAATGTACACTAGGTGCCTAAAAAGGAAATATAAAATTATCTGCTATTATCATGTGTGACACGGCTGGTGTTGCAACTGTCCGTAGGCTACAGTGGTGGTGGTTTACCATAAGGCAGGCCGTATGATTACTTGCCACCTAAGTGGTATAAAAAATATAAATCTGCAACTAATCATGGAATATTTTTTTATTCGTCGTGAAGCATACAAGACAACATGGCCCACCTGACGCAAAATGGTGTATGTATGTATATGTGTATGTATATCTTCACGCCAAGTCCCTTGCGGGGTAGGCAGAGAGAACCGAGCGCCATAAGACGCGGTCCTAGCATACTTCACTCGCTTCTGTGACATTCATAGCTCTTTTCATGCACGCTCGCCGGTTCCTGGGGTTTCTGACATCACCTTCTGATAAAACACGACCAATTTGGTCATGGTAGGTTAGTCTCGGCCTTCCTCGGCTCCTACATCTTTCCACTTTTGCATTGTATATCTGTTTCGTCATTCTTTCGTCCCGCATTCTTTCTACATGTCCGAACCAACGGAGCATGCCCTTTCTTATCTTAACACCGACACTCTCTTTTAGACCTACTCTTTCTCTCACGTCTTCATTACGAACGCGGTCAGCAAGCGTTATGCCACAAATTTTGAGCAATGCTCGCATCTCGTCCGCATTTATTCTACTTTCATGCTCTCTCTGCCATACCCAGCTCTCACTTCCATAAGTAAGCGTTGGAATTAGCACCGCGTTGTGTACAGCGAGCTGTGCCTTCTGGCTTAGATTTCGGCTGCCTAGAAGTTTACCCAACGCTCCATTCACCCTATTCCCGGCACTCACTCGTCTCTCCACATCAGCGGTGTACCTTCCATTGCTGCTAAAAGCACTTCCAAGATATACAATCTCATTCACTTGTTCCAACACTACATCATCAACCATAATCCTAGTGTTTGTTCTGGTTGTCTCTCTTTCAAATACCATTATCTTGGTTTTCTTCGCATTCAATTGTAAGCCTTTCTTCATACAATCATCTTTCACTGTTGTAACTAGTGTTTGCAGTTCGGATGGTGATTCTGCTATTAATTTTGAAAGAAAGAAAGAAAACTATTTATTCGGTGACATAAATAGTTACAGATTGAAAAAAAGAAGGAAACAGACTAGGTCTTAACACTATGACACCGAATTGGCATCCACTCAGCATATGTCGCCACGTCCTCGTGAGACGGTACGACGCTGGTCTTCCGTAGATACCTGATGGGAATAAGGACACTACCGCTCATCACGGTGCATACTCCTGTACAACATGACTCAATGTGAAATACAGTTAGGAAGTACAATAGGGCATAGAGTAATTTAACATACCAGTTACTTATGTACTAATGTTAAAATTCATATACATACAAACACATAAATATACATACATACACACACTGACACATTCATAGATACATATACACACACTCACAATTCGAATGATAAATAATTTCTTACACATACAATGCATTGATTATATGGCGATGATACATGCAATGCACAACAGTACACCGGATATCGTAGATGACAATGCAATAATCAAATATGTTTCTGCAAATTTAGGAGATGTAGTTTATAATTATATCGAAAAGTTGCAATATTACGGCAATGTCGTATGGGTGGTGGTATATTGTTCCAGCATTTTGTTGCACAGTAACGAAAACTGCCACGAAACAATGCAGTTTTATGTGAAGGCCAGGTTAGACGAGCAGCAGATCGTACATGACGATTTGAAAACAAAAGTTTGTTATATAGATATGATGGTGATTGTGTTTGAACTTATTAATTCCGCATCGTCTGCATAAAGCAGGCAGTTGACCACTGAGTCACCCATTCGCATTCCCACATGGAAAATGGTTACCATTTTATATCAGGTGGGTCGTGGCCTATGAACGCTTGTAATACAGGAAGTATCTCTCGTGCGCTGCCACCCCTGCTGCTGCCACATAGCGCCACCTCAGAAGCTTAGTGATAACCTCACTCAATCACAGGAACAGAACAACTCTCTAAGAAGTTGTCGTTTAGCTGTGGTCTTTTGTAAGGTGAAAGTATTTCTCTAATCGACTGGCGAAATACTGGGCCCAGCCTGACTAGAAAAGTATCCCCTCTAGTTAGATTGTGCGGTACCTCTCTTTGCAAGGGTTATCATCCTTCGAAATAGCTGGGACCAACCAGTTTAACTTGTCTTTCGAAGCTCAGATAAATGGCATGGTTTATAACGTTACCTTACCTACAATATTGACTCATTTGCATCAAATCAATAAGATAAAAAAATATGGAAAATGGGTGACTGATCTGCAGAAAGAAACGTGTGTTAAAACTTGTTGAGTCGGTACAGAAATGAAGGAATTTTGGATGGAATTGTGGCATATGACAAAAAGTGGATCCTTTACCATAACCGTAAGCGAAAAATGCTTAGACTGACCCCAGCTCAAACGCTGCAACAGTGCCCTAAAGCTTACCTATAGAAAGGTAATGGTAACTGTTTGGTGGTCTCTTCATGGCGTTATTTACTATAACTTTCTCAGGTCTGGTCAAACAATAATAGCAGATGTTTACTGTGCCGAACTTCTAACAATGATGGCGAAACTGGCAGTGAAACAGTCCCGACTCGTGAATCGATCTTCACCATTATTGCTCCATGATAAGACCTCACACTGCACGAGAAGCCGTTGTAACTCTACAGGAGCTGCAGTTAGAAACCATACGTCGTCTTCCGTACTCGACAGACCTTGCTCCAACTGACTACCATTTTATCTGGACAATTTTCTACGTGGTAAAAATATTTCTTTCCAGGAGGCAGTACAAAATGCTTTCATACAGTTTGTCAAATCTAGATCCCCAGAGTTCTATCGCAAAGGCAGCAATGTATAGATAATGAGGGTAAATATTTTGATTAAATAAATATGCTATATCTTAGAAAAAAACGACATTTAATTTTTCAGTACAAATCTGCAATTTCATACTTTAACCCCAATAAATAGCGACCGTTAATACGGCTTTCACCTTCTTTCAGCTAACTAATCAACCTAATAACAGCGCCGTAGGCCCTACACCGTATTCGAGCTGTAAAATGGGTATTACTTATAGGCCAATTTATATTAACCCCTCTGTTTGTTTATTTGCAGTCAAAAATGTAACCGAGCCCCTCATTACCTCTGCTTCAACTATCGCAAACAAATCAAAGTTATCGCATAACATCTGTTTAATGGCGGAGGTGCACCAAAGTTTTATTGCGAATATAAACGCCTCTCAAACCTCTTTCATATTATTCTCGTTAGGTTTGAGACACACATATATCTTTTCAACAAAATCAGCTTAAGTTGTTTTCCGATTCTGCTAATATGGCGCTGTTAGGTGGGTCCTATATGGATGTACAATGGTTATTATAAAAACAACTATTTACAACCCGAATGTAGTTTATTTTCTTTCACAGTTCTTATATATTAGTCACTAGTTAGTATTAGTTAGTTAGTATATTATTATCCGTGGCCACTTCCGTGATAAAGGTCAAGATATCTACTAGTAATCCATCAGCATGTTGTTAGCTTTGCTGACTGCCCAGGCCGGTAAGATGAAATCGAGTACGCTGGCTGGGCAATAGCTTTTGTATCGATTATATCGCACACGTAGATGTAAACTGAGACAACTCAAAAAAGGTAATTTTTCTAGAGACGAATAAAACGTATTACTAATTTTTTTTGTTAAGGAAGTTATGAAAATCAATTTTATTTTAAATCGTAATAGGTTATTAAATGTGACTATATATAAAACTAGGGCTGACAATCAATCCTTTTACCGATAATCGCTATTTTGTTTAGTTGTTACACTTTGACTTTTTAATGTAAAGTCACCACGACTTTACATAAAAAATAAACCACATTTAGCTTGAAACAGTTTTATTTAACTATTTTGAGTTGAACTTTAAGGTATCAGAACAATCGATAATTAAATAATTCTTTAAACTATACTGTACACTAAAGGAGTGAAAATTTTAATATTTTAAGACTGATATTTTGTGACATATTATTAGAAAGTAAATATTTGAACAAAGTTTAATTTTACGGTAATAATAATCGATTATTATTAAAAATAGAAACAACTTGTAAATTATTAAATGGTAAAGTAAAGTATTAAATTTTTGTACAGACTTTTTGTGATACTTATAGTCATATAACTTGGTATGACACTTTTAGATCAACAATTGAAATTAGGGGATATCACTTTTCTGAGCATAAAACCTCTCTCTTAACAGAAAAATAAAATGTTTCAAGTGAACGAAAATAAAAATGTATCTTTCAAATCAGGATACAAACACATCCACTGTAAAGACTATTTGGCCCGTTCGTTATATTAATTCTTAGGTTCAATCGACATAATTACATACTTTGTTGACGACAGTTAAACTAGGATATCGGTCACCCAATTTTGTATTCTGATATATCACGACAATCGACTTTTTGATAAATTTTATAATAAAGAACGAATTGTTTTCTGTATATTAATACAGAAGCACATTAAAGTTTAGCAGAGAAGAGAATTTTACATGGAATATTGTTTTAATCGTCATCCAGATGGACTGTAACATCGAGAATACTACGGTAGTGTAGCGTACACAATTGTTTTTATTATTATCGTAATTAATGTATACTATAATATAACTTAAATTTTATGTAATTAAATATGAAAGCACTGCCACTAAACGGATTTTGATAAATTTTTACACAATTATGGCTAACATCAAAATTAACTTTACAAATCTTTAGACTAGGTATAGGTAGGTATAGGTTTAGGTAGCGGAGTCCGCCAATCCCAATGGATTGGGAAATGGGATAACGTAGAAGAATAAGAAGAGCTAACATCGTAGTCAACTTTTAAGCTACTTTTATCTTCATGCCAAGACACTTGCGGTAGGCAGAGGGTATAGAATGCCACGTGACAACATTTATAATTATTTTCATGCACTTCTAAGGTAAGATCCGTTTATGGTTGCTCTTACCGAAAGGTATTTAAAGTTGCTGAATAAAAAAACCCTCACTGGAGAAGCTGCAAGCAATAGCTAAAAAAATCTGCGAACTTCGACTTGAAAATGTACAGATTTTGTTATCAAGCACATATATTATTAAGTATCCATCCATAATTCATCACACATCATTAACTGAAGAACGAATTATTTCCACCACAATGTCATTATTTATTACACCTATTTCTTTCTTGTAAACCCTAAGCAGCTCTTTACGTTAAATCATTATCTTAAGGTTGATTTAAAAAGACTACTTGTAGTAATTTAGTTGCTATAAATCATATAAAATTATTTTTACTCTCATTTCTAAAACTCTAATTTTCTATGATAAAACTGTATCTGTGCACTACACTCTCCCTCCAGTGTGCCTACAACCTAGCCCTGTTCGCCTGAGGGCCGCACATTAACAAAACTCATACGTCTCGGCTCCATAGCTCCAGCTAATCTGATGACCTATATATTGCCTAATTGGCCATTTATGTATATTATTATGTGTCACTGTGCTTATGAAATGGACGAGGGAAATTCCATTGCTATGAAATCTACATACTTTGTAACTGCCTATTTAAACACCTTGTCATGACTTTTACATATGTTATTGGTTTTTATATAAGCGAGGGGTTGGATTCCATAGCTGATAGTGACCATTACTTTTATAATTACATACATCTTCGTCTATGCCTATCTCGGTAATATTTCCACTGATCATTGTGTTGTCAGCCACAGTCATTCATTCAGTTCACCTTTTATATGTACAAACAACGATAAATCAAGCTATACACTCATGTATGTCGTAGAAGTAAATGTGAGATTTACATGGTTTTGTATAACTTGTGCTACAAAAAATGTATTATTGAAGAAAAAAATGTTTAACTTGCTGATATATTGACTCAAAGGCCAAGCAGAAGTATCATTTACATACAACCCTCGCATACTCTCAACTTTGTGCCCTATACACATCCCTCGCAAAGCAGCGTGCAGGTACGATGCAGATATGTCGCTGTTCGACTGGCTCCTTTATGGTACAAGTCTTCTTCTAGACAGGAAATGCAGCTGGAATACCTTACCTTTCATTTGGAATATGCTGATTAGATAACCATGAATAAGTATATACCAAGAACAGGTTATAAAAGGGAGTTGAATAATACACACGATTTACTTCAAAACACTAACAATTGTCCTGCGACTTCATACCCAAACCCTCAAATGCCTCCCATTCTATATCCATGACCTCGCCGAGTTCTAAATTGCATTAACTTGTGACAAAAACAATGGCACAAATTCTTGCTATTACTTCTATAGACGAAATTTTCGAAGTTTCCCTTGCTGTTTGTTGTATACCCAAAAGTTAGAGGTCGCGATGGGACACAAAAGGCGACGAAAGCCGTCATGGCAATAGAAACTCGGCGCGCAATACGTAATTAGCTCCTTGTTAGTTTTGCTAAATAAAGGTTGCTTGTAACTTTGCGCTTGGCTTATTTTATGAATCCGTTGTTAGCCTTTATTTATCAGTCTTTATTTGTTATTATAAATGCGTTTAGATTTAATTATAATAATAACTACCCTTATTTTTAGAAGGATAAGTGACTGCAAACACTGGTCACAATGATGCAAGACGGTGTACGGAGAAAGGCTTACAGTTGTAAAAATGCGAAGAAAACAAAGATAATGGTATTTGAAAGAGAGGAAACCAGAAAGAACGCGAGGATTACGTTTGATGTAGTGTCGTCACCAAGCAGTGCAAGCCAAGCAATGCAGTGATAGTCCAGTTGATAAAGAACCGGTCTATTGAACAAAAGGTCCACAGGCATGTACCAATAAATTCGTGATTTTGTATTTATGTACATATTTGTAATTATCACTTGCTCGGCGATGAAGGAAAACATCGTGAGGAAACTGGCAAGTCCAAGAAATTATATTTCGAAAGACGTGTGACCTTACCTAAGAAAGGTCTGGTTTTTCCTCTGGGTCGTGGAGGTCTAGCGGCAGTCGCTCTGTGTAAAAACGAGAAAATCAGTCTTCGCCGAGTCTTTAGGTTTAGGTAGCGGACCTCGCCAATCCTAATTGATTAGGAAACGGGATAACGCTAGGAAAAAGAAGATGAAGTGTTGGAACAATTGAATGAGATTGTATGTCTTGGCTGCTTTTTCAGCAGGATGGAAGGTATACCGCTAATGTGGAAAGACGAGTGCCGGAAATAGTGTGATTGGAGCGATGGAAAATTCTAGGCAGGAAAACTAAACAGGAGTCACAGCTTAGCCAGTGCCTACAAGGTGGCTTGAAAACACTGGCATCCAAAAATCTCATTGACAAAATAGTGAAAGTAGACTAGTAGCTGGCATTGTCATGATACACCAAGTATGTCTTATTATAGCTGTTTAATGATGATGCAAATCTAAGTTCCGAGCGCAGGCTATTTGTCCTATTAACTTCCTGAGATAAATCACTTTGTTTCCTAAATTATACACAACCACTAACTGCTGTTTCAAATTCAAGCGATTAGATTAGTTAAACCTAAAAGTTAGTGACTAAATCATTCAGCTTCTGTCAGTTATTAAGATAAATCGCATCGGTTGAGAGATTGAAATCTGTTCTTATATTCATTACTATTGCTATTGTTGTTGTTATATCTTTATAATTTGTGTATATGTAAATTATTTTAGTATGTACAAAGGCGCGCATGTTCATGCGCATGATCTTTTCTACCTTTATTGGCTTGATAAGAATACATAATTACATACACTCGGGCAGAGAAACTATGTGTTCAAAAATTTAATTACGAGTAAATTAATTTAACTAATACATAAAGGATTCGGATTTATCATATTTATAATTATCACTTGCAAGCACGTCCAAGAAATTATTATATTTCGTAACACTTGTGACCTTAGCTAATAATAATCTGGATTTTATATAAATAAACTTGTGTTCGCGCCAATTGACGATCTACGACTATAATCATTATTGAAAATTTGAGGAAAACGTACAGAAATTTGCATATTTTCTCTAAGCTCGTCTAACTGAAGAAAAATAAAATCGGTTGACAAACAAACGATAATTATGTACTGAATTGTTGTATCGTAGTACAAATTTTCATAGTAACATAGATTATAAGTAACTAGTTAATAGATTCAGGCGTTATTTTACGAAAGTCAAATTTACAGGCAATTTGATGTAAACTACTTTGTGTACTTTCGCTAAGGATTGGTTCATGCGAACTAGTGCCGGCCGGCTCCCACCCATCCACTACCGTTAGTAGATGCATGCCGTCGCTATCATGGCTGATCCGGACGTATCTGCGACACGTGTTTCTCCTCTCCACGAGGCATCCGAATTCGTAGCATGTTATTCTGATCATGAACTAATCGGTAAGGGAAGCACACAAAGTAATTTAGATCAAATTGCCTATAAGTAAATTTTTCACTACCTTTTTGACTTGCATGAATTCAAAATGTGTATATAACACAGCTAATTATTTAGTTCTTCTAAGTTGCACGTTTTTATAAGTTTTAAAATATAATATGTTTTATTATGGTTGAAATTCTGATCTACAAAGATTTCTTACATTTCTCGCAGGCAAAGTTTTCCTGGCCCACCCCAGGGATCAGTTGTGTCCCTACAAAGGGCCTGTTGTAGCAGTGAGCATTTTCTCTTTATGGTACTATTCATACGCTACGAAAAACAAAAACCGAACTAAGTACATCACTATCCAATTCCTAATGAAATCGTATCGACGTTCCCAAAATATTTTATCCAAGCTTAATTTCCTGAAAACAACCGAAGCCTAAATATAAAAAGTGTGAGTACAATTTCAATTTAAAACTCAATACGACAATTTCCCTAAACAAAACTCACACAAAAACGGTACATTCGGGCTTTAACGAAAATCGTGTCCCCATTTCAGCCTCGCAATCGGATAATGCAATTGAAACCTTAAGCATTCGTATCCCAGAGTTTAATCTCTTGTGTGCCCATGTGTCCTTTGACAAAAGTCGCTGAAGGCACCAAGCTAATGAGCCGTATACAATAAAAAAAATACATGGACTGTTTCGCTTCCCTTTTGGGCGACTTTTTTTGCAAAAGGTCGATTCTTAAGGTTATTTTCTGTAGTCGTATTGCTGTTTAGAAAAGACTTATATATAGTGTACTTGTTTTCATTGCTCGCTTATTATTCATTTGAATGGCTAATGTAGATGTGATGTGAAGAATTTCGAAAGGATTTCGAAGGGACATCGTACGCTGTCTATAGATTTAATGGTTATATCAAAAAATTATAGAAGTTCTTATTAAGCGACCGAATATAAGTCAATGTCACCCACATGACTTGAGTCTTATAATAATAAAAAAATAACCGACCAAGCGCGAGTCGGACTCGCGCATCGAAGGTTCAGTACTAACTTGTAGGTGTGTATTTAGTTCGTCCATTGCGGGAATTTAGTCACGAAGATTTCATGATCCTAGATCAAAGTCAAGTGCCCTTTTGATTCCCTTACAAGTGTAAAATATGCGGCATTTGTATTTGTATTTGAAAACCGTATCTTTTAATTGCATTGACCTAGAAATTTGATTTTTGCACTGTTAAAAGGGATTAGAATTAATTTGAACGTATTTTTTTCCTAAATTATACGGAATCCTAAAAACGCCGATGAAATACATATTTCTTTTATGTCATTTATCAGCCTCATTACTATGAGGCTACAAGATACACAGTTTGTGAATATTTTAAATGTCCACCTATTACGGTTCAAAAATACAGAACTATGACAGACGGACCGACAGAAAGACGAACGACGAGCCTTAGTAATAAGAGCCCGTTGGTACCCTTCGGGTACTGAAACCAAAAAAGGTAAGTAGTTGTAAAAGAGTAAGGTCGCAGCAAAGCAGCCCCACTGGGTAAGTACTTCAACTTCACATAAAAACCGCAGGTTAATAAAAACTCTTAGAAGGGTTGATGTGTTCCTACGAATGAGTACGAATGAACTCTTAAGGAGTTGTAGCAGGGGCGGCAACGCGCGAGCAATACTTTCTGCATAGTGGCTACGGTAACCATTTTACATCAGGCGGGCCGTATGCTTGTTTTTTTAGAAGTTGTTATTAGAAGAAGTAAAATGAACTTCATCGTTGTCTATGCCAGTATGATACCAATACTCGGCGTATTAAATTTGACCAAAAATATACCATGACTCTAGTCTATGGTTTCAAGAGAGACGATAGAGTAGGTGCGTTTATGATGTAATATATTCTACAAACTACTAATAAAATTTCATTTTATCGTTTCAAATGTATTTTAACTAGAACTATCTAAACTTAATAATAGCTAAAGTTTTGAAAACAGATATATGGAACTATCGACAATATATAATTGTAACAACAAGTTTTATTGCCCAACATAAGTTGAAAATAAAAGTACAGAGTCTTGACTTTAAAAATATATCTATCAATATTATCACGCTAAGTCCCTTGCGGGGTAGGTAAATATATATTTATATCTAACGGACGCGACACACGTGTCGTTGTTTGTATTAAAGTCGCGTTGTCGTCACTACGCCACCTCATGGTGAGCTCATCGAAATATATTTCGTCAAAATAACTTTGGAACTTCTTGGAATTTCCCCAAATTTTATCCCTTCAGCTATAGTTAGCGATATTGATCCTTTTCTGTCTTAAAACCTATATACAGGCTATTAAAGCTTGTATACATTTCCTTCCATTCTGTTTAACATCGACCGTGTATACCATTTTTATAAAACGGTTGACCAACTGGGACCAAACAACGGTATTTTAACAACGGCCCGCCATTTCGGACTTCCGTCGGCCATTACATGGTAATGTGTTCGCATTATGACGCCCTCGACTTACTCTCTGCATTTTTGGTAGTATACTAGCAGGCAACGTACCTTAGATTTATTTTATGAATGTTGGATGAAAAACATTTATTCCCCCATCCAACATAGATAAAATAAATCTAATGGACACTTGTACGTCCTGTAAACAGATTATAATTACTACGTATTGACTTTTGTAACACAAAGAATTGGCAATCCCACTGTTAACGCTGTTCATTGTCGCCATTTTCAATAACCTAAATAATTCAAATAACAAAATACAATAACCTCCATAGGGTTTATATATGATATGAGTATATGATTTTATATAGCTATAGCAAGTCCAGCTGCTTTTTTAATATCACTATTCTTGTATTTTTTTTCCAAAAATCAATTGCCGAAATTCTAATAATTTCAACTTATGACAACTATTTTTAAACAATAAGTTAAGGGTACATAACTTGGTTAGTAACACTAGGATGAGAGAGATTCAACAGAGGGAGACTTTGTACAAAAGTCGTTTGCGTAAAGAGGTACCCCTCTTTCTACCGCCAAGCAGCTATATCAGTCGAGCGCGAAGCAAACACTGCCGTACCATCCTTTACTGGAACCATTTCGCCGCATTTTCAGGCCCCTATTTGAGAACCTCTGGATAAGACCAGAACGCAGTAATTTTCGTCATCCAGTAAGCTATAATCACATACTTAAAATCCAAAATTTCAAGTCTGTAAGTCATTTAGTTCCGAAGTTAAGCGAAAGCAAAGTTTGGCATTTATGACACTCACTCACTCACTCATGATCATCAAAATAGAACTAGTACTTCCCATAAACTCAGAGAGCTGAAATTTGGTACAGAGTTAGGGTTTAATAGCTACATAAAGGGAAAACTATAAAAACTAGGATAATCGAAGATCTGGAGTACCTGGTGACCCTGATTAGAAAACACAAGAGCTCAACCAAACTATTAGAGATCGACATACCGCCTTTACAAAAAATATTCAACTTGGTGGGTCGCTTCATTTGATGTCAAAAATCGAAGGTCTGAAGTATCTGATGAAGAACCCTCAGCTGGTCTCAGCTGTATTAGAGATATGGTAATGCCCCCTTCTACTATGAGAAAAAACTGTGTCAAATAAGAAAATCTAATAAAATAAATCAATATGCCCACGTTTCTACAAAAAGAAGTGAAATCCCACCAAAAACATTCTGTAAAAAACTAGCTAAGTCTCGATGGAGCTGCTTTTTTATCTCTAAAAAGTAATGAAATCTAGACAAAGTCGTGCCAAGTCTAAGGTTCCTTACTGCGATTTCTTTATTATTATAGTTAATGTTGTGTGACTTGGCCGTTGAACATTCTTTATACGTTAGTGGGTACAAGTCAATTTTGTTTACACGTAATGTTATATCTGTTGTAACTACCTATGTTTGTTAAGCGAGATAATAGCCCATACTGGTGTTGGTAATTGGACGCTAGTGTCTGTTGCTACAGCTACTGTAGACAAATTACTGGGTAGATACTGTGACGAAACAGCCTTAGGTCACAAGATTGGCAGCACGCGAGTAACATCCCCGGGGTGTTGCGAGCGTCAATACTCTGCGGTGACCGCTTACCATCTAATGCGGGCTGTATGCTTTTTTCCAATCTAGTTGAATAAAAAAAATGAGAAATACGTCTCATCCTACATACACAACAACCACGCAAACGCGGTTTCGTAGTTATCTCATTCACTCGTCAAAATACAATAATCTCCATAGGGAATTGATTATGTATGATATGAGTTTTTATAGATTTAAGTATTTTCCAAGTTGAGCTGCTTTTTTTTTACCAAAAATCAATTGGCAAAATTCTAAAAACTTCTACATATAACAAGTAATTTTGAACGGTAATATGACAGTACATAACTTTCACCGGTCGAATCCCTTGCACATGAAACATATATTCTGATAGCCAGAATATATTTCTCCTATGTTAAATTCATAATTATAGGTACTTACTGTACATTTAGAATGAGAAAGTAATGTCTTATACAAGACAAATACCATAAATGAAAAATATTGCTAACTTATGATACATTGTGAAAAACTATTACAACAATGTTGCGTAAACACCAACACATTTGCACAAAACAAAAATAGGATAGCACTTGATGTTTCGTGCCGTGAATCAATTAATATTGTTTCGGTTCGCGCCAAAACAAAGCCGCCATTTTCCTCACATATAAATGGCGACTGACACGATACCAGAATTTATTTCACGATTGTCATGTTCAAATTCTATGTATCGGTCTCGTTTTAAAGACGATTTTTAAAACTTTGTACGTACCCTCTTATTAAGCGTACCTAATATAAAACAGGCGAAAATATTCCTTTAGCAAATGCTGATCTTTAGTGATTTTGTAAATGATTGATAAGGACAGCCATAGATTGCTATGATATTACAGCATAGATATCTACACGGTCACACATTGTAATTTTTAATCTACAGTTAAACATCAGTTTGGGCATTTAATATTTTTTTTTTCTTCGACAATATTAAAAGCACAAACTTACTTGTGTATATGGGTACTGTCTTCTAGTAAAAGGTTCGGATAAGGGTAATTAATCGAGAAATATTTACAACCAGAGCAGGTATTACGTAGGTATGCCACAATTTTCTGGCTTTTTAATTTGGTTCTGGGACCTTTTGACATACGAAAGAAAACCGAAGAAAGTTTTGTATGTATCTATAATTTCACGTCAAATCCCTTGCGGGGTAGTATAACAGTAAAGAAATCGAGTTTGTAATATTTTAAAAGTGTCTTTTTTATTTCCAAAAGATGACAATACTAGGTGGTACGTCCTGCATCACGTTTATGAAATGGATTTCTTATAATTTGTAATGGACTACAAAAAGAAGTAATTTATAAATCTGCTATAAAACAAGCATATTTTTCTACCTCTTACAAGGTCATTAAAGCTTGACGTTGTATACTAGCTTAAGTATGCTAGTAATATTATTAGATAGTTCTATATTACCTACATATAAATATTAAAATATTGAAACAAGGCTTCGAACCGAGCGCCTCGTGACTCGATCCTTACACACCTCACTCGCTTCTTTAACATTAATTGTTCTTCTCATGTACGCTCGCCGATGTCTAAGGCTTCTGACATCACCTTCTGATAAAACACGATCAATTTGGTCATGATATGTAAGTGCAAAATTTGTGGCGTAACGCTTGTAAACCATGTTGATGTTAGAAACAGAGTTGGTCTGAAAGAGAGAGTCGGTGTTAAAATAAGAAAAGGCATGGTCCGTTGGTACGGCATGTAGAAAGAATGCAGGAAAAAAAATACGCAACAGATATATAAGGAAAGTAAAAGGATGTAGGATCCGAGCAAGGCCAAGACTTACCTACCATGTAGAAAGTTTTAATCTATGATAAATAATAAATATCAAGTTGTCTGTGATTTAAAAAAATGTTCCGAAATACTAATGTATCTATTACTTAATAATTATGTATCTTTTACAATCGAATTATAAAAAAATCTCATGCGCTACTTATTTAGAATTGATATATTACAATACACTTGAACAGATAGGGCTACTATAAGTATAGCGGGTCGTAAACTGTTTCAAATTCAAAGTCTTGCTTCAATATTTATATGGGTACGTCATATAAAGCTATCGTATAATATTACAAGCTGACTTAAGCTAGTACACAGCTTCAATCTTTAATGACCTTGTAAGAGATAGAAAAATATACTTATTTTATAACAGATTTATGAATTACTTCTTTTAGTAGTTAATTACAAATTGTAAAAAAGCCATTTTATAAACGTGATGCAGGACGTACCATCTAGTATTGTCATTATTTGGAAATAAAAAAGGCAATAATTTAAATATTACAAAATCGATTTCTTTACTGTTTTACTATATGAACAGCATAATCCTAAAATATATCTGTATATATTTCCACGTCATTAATTCTATAAAGCCGCTGGGAAATACTCCATCGGGTATTATATGAACCAAGTCACCATACATGCCTATGATAACCTTAATGTTGACGGATTTTTACGGTTCAAAAAGATGTTTACGCGACATATTTCAGCTTCAGAGACTTTTTATAGGTCCGCTATCATATCTTGTCACCTTTTAATAAACCACACAACGGATTTTATTAACTTACAGGAATTGGGTGAACACTATAGTATTGTTATCTGTGTCTTTTCTATGATAGAGGTAATTGAAAGCATTGCTTCGGATTGGATGAAATATCTCGTTCTGCCCCACCTCTTTTCGTAAATATTTATTTATACTTTCTTCACCACATATTGTACAATCACGGACTTAATGTTAATAGCATTCTCTACCAGACAACTTTTTGGAAAAGCAAAAACATTCAGCAAATTCGTACACAAAGTAAGAAAGCAAACCTCGGATATACTTAATTAAAATTACAGTACACAGTAAATATACATGCAAAAACGTTACATAAAATGATAACTGTATAATACATACGGGAGTATACGTGGATATACATAATAGATAAACATATTATCAATTTGATGATGATCAATGAATCATAGTCAAAATACCTATGAGAGAATCGAGCAATGAATTTCCGGAACGTAAAGGAGTTGTCAATCATGATAGTCCAGAGACACTAAAATATGGTTAAATTTATATACACCCTTTTATTTACAATTGTCACACATCATTCTCTCAGAAACTCTAGAGCAATGGTTGGTTGGAAGAAATTCCTTGAAAGCCTTCTTCTTCTTGTATTTTACAAATATAAACTTTTGCCATAAAGTTGTATAAACTATACTGTATAGTTTCCGCTAATGTTACTCTCTTCCAGCGATGGTAAGTTCGCAACAACTAGACTGCTTCCTTCGACAACCCGTCTACAATTGCCGACGTGTGAAACCTCATTTCTGAATGCGACATCAATATGAGTGAAATACGTACGAAACGATTCACTGTTTATTCGCTTCTCTTCATCTCACTCTGGTACTATCAGGCGGCTAATTAATATCACTATTAAAATCTAAGCACTAAATTTAAGAGCTGACCTCTCCGATACTTAGAGCCGAGAATTCATTATCGATACTCGATAAAACACAAACATATCAAAGCCGTGTAGTGTTTAGGTTTATTGCGCGAACCTTATCCATTTCGAGAATAAAAAACAAGCTGACACGAAGGGTTTCGTACCACCGTGAATATGAATAAGAAGGGTTCTGTATCACGGTGCAGAAGAAACGCGTTTCTTTTATTAGGGGTCCCTCATATTTTAATTTAAATATTTGTTATTACAACGTCCTTGATACTCGTAATACACGCTCTATGAACATTTCATATCTTTACATTACGGTTCAAAATATACAGCCCTGTGACGGACGGATAAACAGACAGACGGACGGAGAGACGCCGGGGCTTTTGCATTAGGGTTCCGTTAGTGCTCTTTGGGTAAAGTACCCTAAAAAATTCGTAGTAATATCTTTTTACGGTTATTACACAAACCTCATAAATTGCGATAATACAAAATAAGCAAAGTGCGAATCCAATTACCACACGAAGGGTTCTGTACCACAGAGTAATAAGAACATGTTTCTTGTATATTTTAAGTGAATTTAAATTTTATTATTTGTTTTTATAGCGGTCATAATAGTACACCCTCTGTGAATATTAAAAGTCTCTACATATTATGGTCTTATGGCGCTCGATACTCTCTGTCTACCCTGCAAGGGAACTGGTGTGAAGATACACATACTTATTATGGTCTTTACGCTCCTGTGACAGACAGATGGATAGATAGTAGAGCATTAAAAATAGCACCCTTGGGGTACGGTACCCAAAAAATCAAAGCGATATCCTTTAAGGGCTGTAACAACCTCATCAATTTCGAGAATAAAAAAAAGGTTCACAGACACCCGCCAAAAACTGTAGATGTTGAATCAAACGATCTCCTAACCCATAAATCTATGCTTATAATTCACGTCATCTGATCGCAGGATCGTTAAATTTGCATACATAACCAAAACGGGCCGTGTAAACGGAAGGTGTAAACAAGGGGGAACGAGGGGAAAAAACGGGGAGGGGAAATAGGCGGTAAAGAGGTTTTCCCACTGAAAGTGACCGCTGTTATAAAAGAACTTTAAGAGAGGTTGGCACACCGATGGGTCATGATCAGCGTATCTATAAAAAGTTACGTATGCCGATGCATCAGCTTACTAGGACTGGTAGGTGATTTCTTTTGAATTCTACTCAAAAATACTCTCCAATCAGATCTAAAACCAGATCAATACAAACAAATGTGTTCATGCATGCAAATGGCTGTTCTGGGTGAGAATCGAATTCAAGAGCTTTGCCTTTTTTTTTGGAGGCATTCAAGCATACGGCCCACCTGATGTAAAGCAGTTACCGTAGCCTATTAATGCGTGTAATATATTAAGTATCACTCGCGTGATATCGCATCAAGTGGACCGTATGCTTGTATGCCTTCCGACGTTGTATAAAAAAGAATGCAACTGACAATGATGTCTGTAAATAATTCAGCATTGGCTACCTTTTCTTAAGAATTTTCTATCCTACCACTTGGTACTATCATTATTGTACCAATATGCTGACATAAATTGTAATATCTAATTGACAATTGTCCGTGTGACAAGTGCCCGCGAGTACTTTTTGCAAGAGTGCCTCACTTTATAGAAGTTTGCAGTCGAATATCAGCTTACTAATAAGTCACAACGTGAGTGAGTAATGATATCCGTAATCTCCTTAGGAATTGTTGCAATATCAGTCAGGGTAGCTATTTATTTAACTTGTACAACAAGCGTTCAAACCAGGTGTTTTGTAAGCTTGTTTGCCACCTAACTTAGTAGAAAAATATTATGATATTACCAAACAATTGCAACGGATTGTGTTCTGAAGAATTGTTGGAAATGATGCCGACAGCTATTTTTTATAAACACACCGCTCGCCGACGGCGGGGAGATCGCCCTCACATGCTGGAACTGCAATGGTCTCGTACGGTTCCAGAGAAGTTTTCTTCCGAGAACTCTCAAGCTGTGGAATGAACTCCCAGACGAGGTTTTTTCAAGGGACTACAGCATTTAATTCTTCAAGAAATGCGTGAAGAGGTTTTTAGAGGATCAGCAACGGCAACGCATGAGTGACACTCCTGACAAAAGTGTTTGTAAAATAAAGACAACCAAATAAAGTAAAAATAATCTTGTGATATATTTTAAAATGATTCATAAATGAAATATGCCGTGTTATATTACGTCAGTAAAACATACGCCTCATGTGGAAGCCACTACGCGTAAAGCGATGTGTGTACGCGCTACGTGGAATGCTATTACGAAGGCGTAAACGTGAAAATTAAAATAAATTTCACTTTTACGACTTCTGCGGTAACATCTGACTCGCTTTGCGTGATGCTTGGCTGGGAGTTAGTAGATTATTCAACGAAGGGAGTAAGGCACAGATTACAGTAAGAGTAATTAGAGGTCTCTCATCATATAAGAAATGTATAATGTACACGCGAGTGATGTACTCTATTAGAAACTGCGTTATATTATATATATATTATTTGGTAATTTTTGCTGCACTAGATGGCGCTGTTTAGATTTTGTTCGACTATACATTGCACTTTCTTAGTACGTTTACGTTACGTAAAGAGAGGGTACGGCGCAACAAAGTTTCGACCCCTCTCGGGGGCCCTTAGGCCCTCGCTTTTTTGCTTTTTTCAGGCTGTGGCGCCTCATGCCCGCCTCTCCCTTCCGGTGACATAGTCACGGTCCACAGGGGCCAACTACATAGTCAGGTCAAAAAAAAAATGCGCATCAAAGTATGACTGTTCTAAGTATATCTTGGATGTACTTACAGCAGGGATGGAAGGCATACAACACAAACCAGGAAACCACTTGACTGCACAGGAAGACATCACGCGCTCAGATGCATCGTTTTGTGTTAGCATCTAAATATCTCAGCGATTTGAACCTACTGACCAATGGGAGAATATTTTAACCAATAAGCCGATCCGTGAACTAGCCAAGAACAGCTACGCGTGTTTCTTTGTCCACGGGCCCGTTTACTATGTAAAATCGGTCTCATCAGTTCTCCGCAGGTTATTTTCTTTATTCAGAGGTGGGAGGGGGACCTGGCGCAACGGCATTGCGTCCGGTCCTAGCAAGCTGAATGCTCACCTTCCGAATAGTACAGGTGCTCACCGGACGTGAATGCTTCGGTAAGTACCTGCACAGGGTGGCCGGAAGAGAGGAGGAGCAGGGCTGCCACAAGTGTAACACAGCCGAAGACACTGCTCAACACACTCTGGAGCAGTGTGCCATGTGGTCTCGGCAGCGGCGCGATCTGGTGTCCGTGCTGGGAGACGCAGACCTCTCGCTCCCGAGCGTGGTCCGCTCCATGCTCGATAGTGATAGGTTATGGGAGGCAATGGCCTCCTTCTGCGAGACAGTCATGTCCCAGAAGGAGGCCTCGGAGCGGGACAGGGAAGATGATCCCGAAGCTGTCCCGCTCCGGAGACGGCGGACGAGAGTGCGATGTTAGCGCTACGCGCACCTTTTGCCGCCTTCCTAATATGTGGAACCAGGGGTCAGGATGGGAACCTGGCCCCATAGTGGTCCCGCCGCCGGAAGGGCTGTCCCAATTTGCCAGGATGGCCCCTAGATTATAGAAGTCCGGCCCCTCCTGAGGGGCTGGCCAGTCGCAGAGGCTATCTATCTATCGCTAACAGATCCGGGGCACCTCATCAAAGCGGCCGATGGCAGTTCGCGGGGATGTTTAGTTGGTATACCGTTGGGCAGCCAACGAGGAGTCACACACTATCACCGGAGGCTACCCATTCACCGGTAAAAAAAAGGTTATTTTCTTTATGGCATCCAACACCAGTGAAAGCGCGGTGGCTAGGTGGAGCTGTGAAGCCCGCTGTCGCTCGTGGATGGACTGACGCAGTGAGGGGAGGGAAGTTCGAAAACAGATAAAATAATATCACCGGCGTACAAAAACGGGCAAATATTAGAAATGTAGATAATAACACTGAAAGAAGATGATTGAAAGAAGGAATTGTGGAAAGGAAGAGAGCATGATGTATGAATGTGATAATTTATATTTAATTGAATAAACAAAAATGTTATTTATAGATATTGTTGTCGAAATAGCCTTGCCCATGACAGAGGTGCACGATTATAAAAAAAAAAAAAAAAACAAATGGAAGAAAAGATGACTCTTTTTATACAACGTCGGGAGGCATACTTGCATACGACCCACCTGATGTAAAGCAGATACCGTAGCCTATGAACGTTTGTAAACCATTAAGGATCTGTTGCGTGATGTTACCTCTGGTGCTAATACAGCAACTTTATAGGAGCTTACCCACCGGTAAGCTCCTCAACTTACACGCAGGATTATAACAGTCCTCTAAGGAGTTGTTATTTGGGTGCGAATTTCTGTGAGGTGGAAGTACTTCCCCAGACGGGCTGCTTTGATGCGCCCTACCTCTCTTAATTATAACTAGCATCTAATGAAACTAATGAAAATTATGTAGCCATGTGAACCTAGCGTTACGCGATAGAGGACAGCGAGGTAATGTGTTTACCGTGTCGCCTTATTTACGGGCTCTCTTTTTCGTGTACCCGTAATTTATATTTGGGCTATTTTGTTTGTGTTTGTGTCAAGCTACGTAGGAAATTATGGCCCTTTTGGATAATATCAATTAGTTTCCCTCACAAATGGAATATTTGCAAAGCTGGATAAAATTTTTAAGAACTCTATGTAAGGTGTTAATAGGATAGAGAATAAATACGAAGGTCATGTATATTAATGTAGATGAAAAAATAATAATCTCGGGAGATGTCTTTTAGTGTGTATGTATATCTTCACGCCAGGTCCCTTGCGGAGTAGGCAGTGAGAACCGAGCGCCATAATTTTGCCAGAGGGAGACTTTGTACAAAAGTCTTCTGCGTGGGTACCTCTGTCTTACCTATTTCTATCGCCAAACAGCTATATTTTTATAGCTGAAATTTTATAGCTGAAGCCAGTTTGAAGGGTGAGATATGGCAGAGAAATCACTTAATGTATTACAAGCGTATGCTTGTCTTCCGACGTTGTATAAAAAAATTACAAATACATATGTGCAAAAATAAAATTGGTAGTGTGTTATCATAACGTGATGTCAGGAGCCCTAGGACCGCGTCTTGTTACGCTCGGTTCTCTCTGCCTACCCCGCAAGGAACCTAGCGTGAAGTTATATACGTATGTACAAAATACTCATCAAAATGATTTTTGATTCGAACCGTTTACCTGTTGGTGAATAGTGCAATTCTTTGTTACACAGGATATTACTGATGCTCTAATGTTATGTACAATTATAACATTCAATCGCAGAACCGTGTTATTCGCAGACAAAGTCGAAGACAAAAACTATAATAATATATTAAATGTGTTTCACCTAAGGAAAGTATACTCAAAGAAAAATTGGCAAGTAAAATCGCTGCACATATCATCTAAGTCCAACTTAAGTACTGTTAAGCTGCCCCAGTTTATAACTCACGAACACCTACTTACACGCCGTAGTTAAGTTACCTCTAAGTTAGATAATGGGCTAGTTAATCTCACTTGCTAATTATCAGATGCTAGGAAACGGATGTGCATGTATGCAGGAAAATCTAGTAGCAGTCTCGTTTCTTTGACAGTTTTTTACAATGTCGGGAAGCATTCAAGCGTACGGCCTACTTGATAGAAAGTGAAAGGTTACATCGCTAATAAAGCAGGAGCTTTGGCTACCGTTTTCTTTGAGGTAGACGTTAGACGTACTTCCACAAACAGGCTTGTGTGCCCTTCTTAATGTGCCCTATGTCTCTCAAAAATACCAAGACAATCAGATATATTCATTCACGCTAAAGTTTGTCCTGTATGGGAATCGAACCCTTGCTGTAAAAGTAATATTGCACTGCAGTACCGAGCTAATCGAAAGTAGGTACATACATACATATCCTCAGGCCTGTCTCCCATTGGTGTAGGCAGAGACTATAGAACGCCAGGTGCACCGATCCAAACATACGGCTCTCGTTTCTTTCACACTCATCAACCTCTTCATGCATGCTCCTCGGTTTTGAGTACTTTTGATTTGGCCCTTTTTCATCACTAATCGAAAGTAACAATCACAATACCTTCTAACCGAATGTTCAAATATTGTGATATTTCCAATATATTCCACTGGGCACTTTGCTGTCTCTCACTTGGCCAAGCGGGGAAGTCAACTTCAAAACTTCTCACTCCTACAAATTTCTTCTGAATACATTCGTTATGAGTTCCAAGGCAGCTGTAGTTTAACCCCCGGGACAGCAATGGACTTCACTGTTCATTGCCTTTTTGGTGGTCGCCGCTGTTAATTCTGGCTACACAGGAGACACAGTGGTGGGAATGAGTGGTGGGCCTAAATACTTTGAAATGATCCAAGATCGCGCTGAAGATATTGTGACTGTGTATCCAAAAACTCGTTTAATTGTGTCTATTTGTGTGATCGTACATTCCACAAAACTATATAACTTTACTTTGTGAATATCTAGACTTGTTATTGGGATTTATTCTACGCTGAAACGTTAAAATAAACATCAAAGGATAAAAGGTAAGTCGAAAACTAGTGAGAGTTTATATATTCTTTTTGACGAGCTCGGTGGCGCAGTGGTAACGCTACTTTAACATTAACGCTCGTGGCTTCGATTCCCACACAGGACAAACATTTGTGTGCATGAACATGTCTGTTTGTCTTAGTCTGGGTGTTTAAGAGAGGCAGGGCACCTCAAAGCAAGTGCCTCCACCTCACAGAAAGCCGCAGCCAAATAACAACTCCGTAAAGGGTTGCTGTGTTCCTGCGTGTGAGTGAGGTCACCAGTAAGCTCCTAAGGAGTTGCTGTGTAAGCAGCAGAGGAGGCATCGCGCAAATGATACTTAACGTATTGCAAGCGTTCATAGGCTACGGTAACCGCTTTACATCAGGTGGGCCGTATGCTTGTATGCCTCTCGACGTTGTATAAATAAGTAACACTTTTCCTATGATTTAATATTTACATATTTATTCTTCTAGGGTATATATATTAATTAATTTCCATATCAGTGTAACAAGAACTTGATAATAATGCATGTTACAATTATTCCCTTTTCAAATGAATTAAAACCATTGTAATTTTAATATATATACAATACAACATACTGCAATACAATATATAATTTTGTCTTTGTACATGAAAAAGGTTTTAGCGTTAAGCTCATCTGCGGACGGTTCAAACCTTATCGATGCAGTTTATTTGTGACAACCAGATAATTTGTAACCTGTAGCAATGAATATATTCAAGAAATATATTTGCAGCGTAGAGGTTACAAACTATCGGTACTAGTCAGCTGGGTAAGGCAATAAAAAGATGATGTTAATGTCCGCGGAGTTACCCCAAAGAAGAATTCCGTATGACATAATACTATGAAAGTAGCTGAAATAAACTATTCTAGCCGTATCAATATCAGTGAGCCGTCTAATAGTTTTCACTGCATAGGCTGCAGAACTTAGTTTTCCTGATAATTTTTCAATTTGTGGGCCCCATTGTAGTCTGGAGTCAATTGTTATACCCAAGAACACAGTTGTCTCCACAGGAGCTAAATTAGTTCCATTAACATGTACATTGGTAGCCACCTGTCTTACATTAGGTGTTGAGAACTTAATTACTTTAGTCTTTTTATCATTTAAAACCAGATTATTAACACTAAACCAATGAATAACTTTAGAGAGAGCATCGTTAACTTCGTCATAATTACCTAACCGAACCTATGAGGCGAGAAATTTGTATTTATTTTCTTCTATGACACTTATTTACTCTCCACAATATAAAGAAAGACCATACCCCATTCTTCATATCGGCGTTATTCCTAATCGTTAATAGATTCAGATGTTATTTTGCAAATTTACATGCAATTTGATCTAACCTGCTTTGTGCTTCGCCACCAATTAGTTCATGCGGCCTGGCGCCGGCCGGCACCCACCCACTACTGTTAGTTGATGCAACATGCCGACGCTGCCGTGGCTGCTCCGGTAGTCTCTACCTCGGCTGCTGCGGTCGTCCGCTATCTGGAACAGAAACCGCATGCCCCCACCACCGTCGCTGCCACGACTGGCCTGGTCGTCGCTGCAACACGTGTTTCGCCTCTCCACGAGACATCATCAGGCGTTGTAGACGTTAATCGTAAGAATAACATGCTACATGTGAAAGTATTCCTAATCCATTAGGATCGGTGGTATCCGCTACCTAAACCTAGGAATTTGGCGAAGATACTGGATTTTTCCATGCCGACTGCCGTCAAACCCCCACAATCGAGAGGGAAATCCAGATTCTCTTAGACAAGGTCACATGTCTTTCGATGTATAATTTCTTGGACGTAAGAGTTTCCTCGCGATGTCTTCCTTCACCGCTGAGAAAATGATAATTACAATATGTACCTAAATTTGAAGACATAAATTTAGTGGTACGTGCCAGAATTGGAACGGGGTACCAGTTGGTCAATAGGCTCTAAAAGAGTGTACCTCATTGCAGCTAAAAAATCTATATTGATGTATCTACGGAACCAAAGACACTTGAAGAGAATGACGCAACAATTAATAAAAAGCAGTGTGATCTTCTTTTTGAATCACACGTATTATAAAACTGGTATTAAATATATGTTCGCATCTGCCTCCGCATTTTATAGAAGTTAGAATTCAGAAATCTAATTGAGTTATGATGCCGAAATCGGCTCGGCTTTATTTTGTACTAGCTCCGCCCGCGTGGAGTCAAATAACGTAGCCTATGTGTTAATCCAGATCATAATCTGTCTACGTGCCAAATTTCATTCAAATCCGTTCAGCCGTTTAAGCGAGAAAGAGCAACAAACATCCATCCATACATACAAACTTTCGTATTTATAATATTAGTGGGATGTATTTTTTATTCCACTAAATCATGATTCTTAAAATATAAAAAAGGACAAAAAGACGAAATAAGATAAATAATATTTTCATTATTATAGTTTATTAATTTTTCATAGTTTTGATTTCTATTTTTTAATCTACCAGTATGTCAAAGGGCTTGCTGGAAAGGGGAATCCGGGCCGATTTGTTCATAGGGTAAGCTACGCTCATCAAGTCGGTTTGTTTGGTTGGTCGATTTCAGTTTTAAGTCGCTTTAACTATATAAAACTTATTGATTACTTGAAAAAGGGAGTGCCGCTAATTATAAAAAAAAAATATATTTTTTAAGCGAAAATTGTTCAGATTGGCTACTTGATACATATTTTTATGATATTAACGAATTCTTAACATCTAAAAGCCAATCAATAGACAAAAAGGACTTGTTATTTTTAATAGTATAAGTTTAGATTACAGATTAGATTACGGAGGACTCAAAAAAAACGAAAAATTTATTAAGTACTTTATTAATGAAAGTTACAATAGAATTTAATTATTACTATTTAACCTAGTTGCCCGGTTCGAAGTGTGAATCCAAGTGGCCGCGGGCAGGCGGTCACGTAGGCCAGTGCGGGCGCCTCGTGGAGCTGGCTCAGCATTACGCCATCGTGTCATTTTATGTGCATGCGTTTATGTCGTGGTGTAGAGTCAGCAGGTTCGATAGAATAGCGGAATATAACATCTCCCCCCTTTGTTGAGCAACTATTTTTGGATTCCATGCAAAAATGTTGCGGGATGAATCTTCTTGTCTTGGGATGATGCTGGCATTGCATAAATTGGTTGCTGCGTCTGCTGGTTATCTTGAAGATGTGTTCTTCTTGATAAGGTCATCCGTTTTCGTATTAAGATAACGATTGCCAAAATTATCGAGATGAGCACTAGACCATATAGTGGGATAGTCGTGTGGAATAGCATCGATGATCCTTCTAAGTATACCGGTTCCTCTTTATCTATTTTTTCTTGGATGTCGTGCAGCTTCCTAAGATCGACAGCGTTAATCTTGACAGGTGTAGAAATGGGATTTTCATAAGATATATTAGGAATTCCTGCGATCTTTATATACTGTCCTTTTATCTTGTCGTGGACGTTGATTATGGTAAAGTCATCTGTGAATAGTTTGCAATTGTGCGGGATAGTTGCTACGAAGCTTCCGTTCAATGTGTTGTATTCGTCGCGTTCGCAAGTTAGTTTGACATGCGTTGGTTGTGGGAAGACTACGGCATAGTGGCGATCGTCAAGTTTCTCCATAGCTGGCTTTGTCAAGATGACATCAGTTGTCTCGCAAGATTTGGAAGATGTGCGGCCTTCAATGATGTTGCAGATACAATCCGGTTGATTCTTCAGCTGATGATTTAGTTTCTCCTCGCATAGATACAATGAATTAAGCTTCGGGCATTCAGCCTCTATGTACACATGAATGTTACCAGTGATTGCTAGGAGAGGAGCAGGTGGGATGATAATATGCCTATTTCGATTGGGTAGAATGACTAGTTTGTACAAAATATACGTAAGTGGGGATACTATTGGGAATTTAAACGCAAAAACTATCTGACCTTTGTTGAAGTATGAGGCTGGCCTTATTATATTGTAATATTATCTTACTTCTAAATCTAGTATATTTCCTTCATTATATATAGTTTTCAAATTACTTATCATGTTGCTTAACACATCTATGCTTATTAAAGAATGATGAGTGCGCAATGCACTACAAAATGCTATTGCATTTTCTAACCTACTTAACTCGCTTAGTAAACGATCTACATTATCACTAACAATTGCTAACAATTGAGCTAATTTTCCGAATTTTAACAAGGTGTAGTGAGAGTGTGCATCTGCATCAAGCAAGATATGCACAGATTCATTAATATGATGCTGATTTTCTACGACCTTTGATATGACGTCTGTATGTTCCTTCATCCATTCTTTGCTAAGGCTTATGTAGTTATTACTTTCAGTTACTAATTTGTCTTGATTTCTTTTAAGAACATCGAGAGCAAGATTATACCTTTCGGCATCCGTGGAGTCTAGATTTCCTGTAATGCTCTTAATAACAGATCCAAGACCGTTAACGAGACCTCTCTTAAAACGATTTGGTTCTAGAGGTTTTAATTGAAGTAATGCTGAGTTTAATTTATTGTTCAAATGGTCTATCTGAAGTTCATATAACGAGTAAGTATAGTTGTCTAGTTTGGATTTTAAGTCAGTTAGTTGCAGTTGTACCAAACCAATATTGTCGTTAATGTCTTTTAATTCAATATATTGTAGGAATGTATGGTAATGTGTGGTTAGTCTTGTAGCTCCTAACTTGAAGGGCAGAAGCCCCGGTCCGTCCTCAAGCCTTTCAAGTCTTATCTCGTGGGCTTTTGTCATGCTGAGGGTCAGTGTCATCAGTATCCTGCAACAATTTCGATGTTTTAGGGACCCTCTTAAGTCTAGATTTTGCAATGGGGCCTTTTTTCTTAGATGTATATATATGCACGGGAAGGTCTGCTAATACTTTATCTTGTGTGTACCTAGGTGCAAGTTTAGATCTGCTAGCACTGGGGTTGCTGATAAAAATTTGTTGATTCGGACGGTACTCTACTTCTGGTTCCCTATTTTTGTTGTGACTATCTATAATGCCAGTTCGCCTCTCTAAAGACGTCTCATTAATAAGTTCATAGATCTTTTTCATTTGTTCTCTATGTGTTTGAGTATACTGTTGTAATAAGTGTTCTGTTACATTTATGTCAGTTGGGTCCCGTGGATCGGTATGTCCTAAGATTAAATCGTACGGTCTGCATTTTGTAAAGCTATGTATTGAACTATTATAACCAATAAGTGCGTATGGCATTAGGTTGGTGATAGGTTCATTTCGTTTTTCTAATTTTAGTATACGGAGGTGTTCGAGAAGTGTGGAATGAAATCTTTCTATGTTCCCGTTAGCGTTTGGTGTATGTGCTAAAGTTTGATGATGAATAATTTTATGAATTTTGCAAAACTCTGAAAACATTTGGTTAGTAAATTCCGTACCTTGATCCGTGACGATGGTGAGTGGTAAGCCATGGTGCGTGCTGAAAGTTAATAAAGCTTGTATGATACTTAAAGCAGTACCGTCTCTCAACAGGTACGCTTGCCCGTATTTGGAGAAGACGTCTATGAGTGTTACATATTTTTCGTTCTGGGCGGTAAAACTGTCCATATGAACGATCTCGAAGGGTTTCGTTGCCGGTGGCACTATATTGAATTTTTGCCTAATAGGATTCCTATCGTATTTGGCTTGTCCGCATACGGTGCAATCATTTATGAATTTTGTTATATGTTCGCGCATTTTAGGCCAATAGTATTTGGCAGATAAAGCTAGGCAGCATTCGTTGATACCACGATGGTTCGTTATTCCATGGTGGTGATGCTGAATAATCTCCTGCTGCCTGAGATATTCCTTAACATTTTCGATCTCTCGTTTAGCAATAACTAAATTCATAGATGAATTTTTGAATTTATCCTGTATTATGGGTACAATTTTATACATGCCAAGAGGGGGATTTATTAAAATACCTGTCTTTATTTTTGGGTTGACGTATTCCTTAATTGCATTTACTAAGTCCTCTTCTAAGTTTGATTCTGTTAGATACACGGATGTTCGGGTATGTGTGTCGAAGGGTTTAGTTACCGTTGTTCGTTTTTTTATGTCACCTACGATTGTAAGGCATAATTGTCTGTGAAATTTATTCAGTGGGTCGTCTGTTATAGGTATTTCTAATATGGGTTCTTCAGTTGAGGTGTGAGCGGTTAGAGTGTTAGAATCGTTACCAATAGAGGGTTGCTGGTTTGTCGGGTTCGCTATCATTGAACTAGTCTCCTCATTATAAATCTCAATTCTAGAGAGGGCATCGGCATTAGTGTTGGATTTGCCCTTTTTATAGACTACTTCAAAGTCATATTCGCTTAGTTTAAGTCGCCATCGCGTTAGCCGGGAGTTAGGCTCCTTGATGTTCATGATCCACTGTAGTGGTCTGTGATCTGTTAAGATCTTAAACTTACGGCCAAAAAGGTATGGGCGAAAATATTTGGTTGCCCATACGATAGCTAGTAATTCCTTTTCTATCGTACTGTAGTTGATTTCGCTTTCATTGAGTGTACGCGAGGCATAAGCTATGGGTTTATCTGATCCCACAGGTCCTTGAGACAGGACTCCCCCCAGGGCGTAATTAGAAGCATCAGTGGTCAAAATGAACTCCTTGTCGAAGTCGGGATATTTTAGTATAGGATCGTTAGTGAGCAATGTCTTACATTTTTCAAAACTTTGCATGTAGTCGGTGTCGAAAGTAATTTTCTTGCCTTTCTTTAGGCATAGTGTCAAAGGTTTTGTTATTCGGGCGAAGTCTGGGATAAATTTTCGGTAGTAACCGAGAAGCCCTAGAAATTGTTTAATTTCTTTAGGTGTTTTAGGCAGAGGATATTTCTCAATAGCGCTGATCTTATCTGGGTTTGGTCTTACACCCTCACTGCTTATGACGTGCCCTAAGTACGCTGTCTCTAGTTTGAGGAACTCAGACTTATCTAACTGGATTTTAAAGTTAGACTCGCGTAACCTTTGAAAGACCTTTTCAAGGTTTATGATATGCTCTTGTAACGAGGTACTGAAGACAATGATATCGTCTAGGTACACTAAACAGATTACATTCTGAAGGCCTCTTAGGATATTGTCCATGACACGTTGAAAAGTCGAAGGCGAATTTTTTAGACCCATGGGCATTCTCAAAAATTCAAAGTGCCCATGTTCTACATTAAATGCTGTCTTGGGAATGTCACAGGGGTTCATTTCCACCTGATAAAAGCCAGAGGCTAAGTCAAGGGTACTGAAATATTGACACTTGCCTAACTTGTCAAGAACGTCATTTATATTAGGTATGGGGTACTTGTCGTCAATAGTCTTTTCGTTGAGTTTCCGAAAATCTACGACCAAGCGCCACTTCTTTTTGCCTGATGCATCCACCTTTTTTGGAACTATCCAAATTGGTGAACTCCAAGCAGATTCCGATGGCCTGATTATTCCCTGACTTAACATCTTCTTTATTTGACTGCTAACTTCCTCTCGATGAATGAAAGGGTAGCGATAACTCTTTGTATAGACGGGAATTTCATTTACAGTCCTGATATTGTGTTTTATTTTATTGGTGAACGTTAGGGGCTCGCCTTCTATGTAAAACACGTCGGCGTATTTAGAACAAAGAGCTGTTAAGTTGGCCTTTTCTTCCTCATTTAGGTGATCTGTACGCAGACGGGGAATGACGTTGTTTGCTCGTTGTGTTAATCGATCTGTACTAGTATGCTCAATATTAAATACTGAAGCTTGCGTAGCTTGATCTAATGAGAATATTATGTCGTTACGAGTTAGATTAATAACCTCTACTATACCGCGACTGTCTTTAACTGTGGTTATGCAATTAACTATCACACAGTTACATACTGTTTGTTCATCTACTGCCACTTCACCGTCTGGGGCGTTAATCGGAATACGTACTAATTTCGAGCTGTTGGCAGGTATAATGTCTTCATAGATATTTAAATTACGGGAGTTATAAATATGAATAGGGTTAACAGCAGCATTGGTTATCAGTAACATGTCTTTCAGGTCCAATTTTGCTTCCCAGTTAGTCAGTAGGTCCATGCCTATTAAACCGTCGAAGTGATGATGAAATTTATAGACGTATAATTTTATGTCACCCGTGTCTTTAAATTCTGGAAAGCTAGGTACGTTAATCGAATAATTGTTTCTACTGGTAGCGTGCACGTTAGTTACTTCAAATGGATCGTAGTTTAGTGGTATGTGAGAAAAGTAACTTTGCACTGCCTCGGGGCTAATAAATGACTGGTTAGCGCCAGTATCTACCAAAAACGTTAATGGAGGGTTTGATATACGAACGTAAGGTAGTTGCCGTTGGGTTTGAATGTTAAGCTCTATTTTAATTTTTTTTGATGTTGAAGCTATCTGAAAATCCTCACTATTGGTGGTCGAAGACGACTGTTGCTGGTCTTCGATTGACTGAACCTCACAGTCGGTCGAGTCAGTATAGGGAACTGAGTCGTAGTCATAAAAGCATTCGATTGGATAGGATTTGGGGCATTGGTCACCATTGTTATAGTGATAGTTAAAGTCAGGGTAGTCGCAGTTTCCATAATAGTCATATCCGTTAAAGTCATAACCCGAACAATCATGCATATTAACATCCCGAGTTTTAAAATAATTACTCGGAGGTGGGTTGCCTTGCTTAGCCCAATTCCAGCCACTTGGTGGTAATGGTTTAGATGAAAAGTGCGAGACACCACTCATTGGCTTAGGACCTTGGTGGGCTAGTGGAGGCTGAGGCCTCGGTGGTAGTTTAAAAGCGGCATTGCGCGAATTATAATTCGGCGGTTGCGCACCGAATATTTGCTGAGTGCGCGTTGGCATGTGTGGTGGTACGTGCCAAGGCGTATGTGGCTGGTTAAAATTCATCTTAAATTGACCTTGCGATATTGGTTGTCTCATCATGGGCTGGTATCTAGAAGGTCCAGGCATATTAAAATTATAAGACGCGTTAGGCCCATGCGGGGGCGCTTGCATGCTAAGGGGTTGAATAGGCATTTTAAAAGTGAGTTCGTTTGATGGTTTTTTACTCGGTAACTGCTCGTTACGGTGTTGCATATACATAGTGTTTGATTCTTCATGAACAAATTCTAATGCCTTTTCAATCGTCTCAGGGCGCATGCAACGAATACGTGAACCCAAAGGGTCTTTCAGGCCTCGTAAAAATGCCTGTAGGGTTAATTTTTTATATAAATCCCGCTTCGCTTCTATGGTGCTTTGCAAGGTATCGTGCAAGGACACATAGGTCATTACGGTGCTGTACAGGTTCTGGCATCGCTCGTAAAACTCCTGAGGTGCGCTAGAGCCTTGTGTGAGAAGAGCCAAATCGTTATAGAGGGCCGTTTCGTCCCTCTGGTCAGCAAAATTATTTATAAGAGCATTACGAATTCCTGTCCAGTCGTTTGGTATACCGTTCGTATTAATTAAGCGAGCAGCAGGCCCTATGACTTTATTAAGGATACCATTCAATAGAGCCAAGTTACACAAATCATTATCTGGTTGAGCATATTGCACCACTAGTTGGTCGCATAGTCGTATGAACCTTGTTAAAACATTTGGATTCCCGTCAAAGTCGGGTACCAGTCGCAAAGCCTTGAATATGGTGTCTAAATTGGCCATGTTACTAATATTTAAATTTCTGTTACTATCTACGACTTCCGATCTACGTTTACTAAGACTACAAGAACGAGATTTTCTAGGGTGAAAAATTTTGAAAAATAAAATTTTACTTACCTATAAGATATACTCGTAATATAATATATTAAATAAAAAGGAGCAAGCAATCACTAGAAAGTTCAGTGTACTCACATATACCGCATTTCGTCTTCTTGAGTTGTATCTATGTTCGGATCTCCGGCGTAGTCGCTCAGGTTCGAGTACTTGATGAAGGCTGGATAGCTGCCTCAGTGGTGATGCGATCGGAAGCAACGATTCTGGATGCAGAATACCGACCGCGACGCGCACTGACTCAAGTAATCCTTTAAGACTGCGCCAGATATGAGGACGACAGCCGGAGGACTCAAAAAAAACGAAAAATTTATTAAGTACTTTATTAATGAAAGTTACAATAGAATTTAATTATTACTATTTAACCTAGTTGCCCGGTTCGAAGTGTGAATCCAAGTGGCCGCGGGCAGGCGGTCACGTAGGCCAGTGCGGGCGCCTCGTGGAGCTGGCTCAGCATTACGCCATCGTGTCATTTTATGTGCATGCGTTTATGTCGTGGTGTAGAGTCAGCAGGTTCGATAGAATAGCGGAATATAACAATTTATTACTTTATTTGTTTATTTGTAATTGTTTGTTTTGTAATAGAAGTTTTGCATGCCTAATGTAAACGGGCGGAAAATTAATGTATGACTCTAGCAAATTTCATTTTATTTCGATTTATTATCAGCTTAAGCGCCTGTACTTATGCGTTTCAGCACATTTACTGAAAATATTATCTTTTTCTTGTATATCTTACATCATAAATTTCTTATTTTATTTCATAAAACATACAATATAAAATACAGCTGTACATAAACTGCAATGAAATCCACACGATTACTTAAACGACATTCATATGTAGATAGCTTCATAACTTCAACGAAAACTCATATTTTACCCCTCTTTTACCTTATCGATGACATTTTTCATTCAACACAACCATTCCGCATAGCTGTCACAGCATAATAGAATTCAGTTAAATCATCCGCTACAAAACTTAATATTATGTTCAGTTTTACCTACGTACACGTACCACATATTAAAATCAAAGGCTTCAACTTATTACGCGCTGCCAGCGCATTATGGTAATTTAATTAATTAGGGTGCAGTGTTTGTTAAACACTGTCGAAACAATTCGCTGAGATTATCAAAATAAAACACTATTCTTCTGGACTCGATCCACTATGAGACGGAGGTATATCTTTTGAGCACTACGCCGCTAGTAGTCCGGTTCGGTCATCACTCCGCTACCAGCGGCGGATGGCCCAATTTTCTTTTTTGATAATTTAGTGTAAAAATAAAACGTAATATTATTTGAACTAGTAGTTATTTTCTTCTTAGCGTTATCGTCTTTCCGAATCCATAAGGGATCGGCTGGGCCCGCTGCCTAACCCTAAGGATATACTATTTTGACATGGAGCGACTGTCATCATAGGTAAAGTCACACATCTTTCGAAATATAATGTAGACTTCCAGTGTTATTATTACACATAGAAAATTTTGGTTAAATTGTTTGCTACATAAGTTAATATTAGATTCAGCGTAATGTACCTACCAACATTATAATAAACTGGAAAGCGTAATCCAGTGTCGATTGTCTGTTTACCCTGTCAATTCGCCTGCTTACTAATAACACGAAATGCTATTATATATTCTGTATGTACCAATAATATATAATAAATGTGTTCTTGAATATTCGAACGCCGAAATATCGGCATATCGAAATTGAAATCAAACTCTCAATTCACAACAATAAATTGATTTTAATGGTAGATTGTCTATATGTATTTATATATATATGTATATATATATATATATATATATATATATATATATATATATATTATGCGCAACGTCGGGAGGAATGCAAGTATACGGCTCATATGATGTAAAGCAGTTACCGTAGCGTAAACGCTTGTAATATATTAAGTGTCATCTGCTGCTAACACAGCAATTCCTTAGGAGCTTACTGATACCCTCACTCACACGCAGGAACACTACAACCCTCTTAGGAGTTGTTATTTGGCTGCAGATTTCTGTGAGGTGTAGGTACGTCCCCAGACGGGCTACTTTGATGCGCCCTACCTCTCTTATAACATCCAGACCAAGACAAATAATCGTCTTCATACACACAAATGTATGTCTTGTATGGGAATCGAAATCACGAGCGTTGGTATCAAAGTTGCGTCATTGACGACCTCGTCATAAATGATATTTAATCACATATAAACCAAATTGTAGTCGGGGTTGCCAAATTTTACTCAAATGGAATTGAATTCACATTGCAATTAGCGTCAAGAGTAGCTCTACAGCTGGGAAAAACTTAAAACCAAACTCCACACAACTCCACTAACAGAAGCTAGTAGTAATTAGCATCGTAGATTTTAACGCATACAAAACCACCACATGCTGCTAGTCTATATAAAACACAGCAGTGTGTTACGACGTGACTCTACTGCACTTGGCTATGCTGTGTCACGGGTCGAGCATTTCTCACATTTTACTGTCAATAAACTCTGAAAGTTAGGACAAAGCTGGGTATAACTGGCCCACTGGGCAGAATTAAAATGCAGGGATAGTACTGTAGGGAAATTAGATACTTTCTTATTGGGGTCAGGTTAGTTTTATAGCGTTTAAGCCGATTGGTTTTCTTTTTGTCACGGTTTTGTTGTAACCACAAATATCGATAGGTGGAAAATATGACTAGCTTTTGTCTTTTTCAAGTAAAACTTAAGTGTGATCTGGCGAGGCAAACGGAAGTTGAAAGGGAGATATAAGTTAGTGAAGATAGAAAGAGTCTCTCTCTTTCTACGTTACCTTTCGTATATTACTGTAGGGGCAAGAAAGAGAGGTGCGAGCACACATTTTCTCATTCTCTTTCTCTCATAGCCAGTTGCGTTTCGTATATCTAAGACACAGTGCAGGCCTATAGATGGAGCTAAAGAAGTTTTACTTCAGTCGTGTGGACTAAATCACACTCGTTTTTTTTAATACGTGGTGCTTTACGTAAATAAAAATGAGATGCAGAAATCATCACGGAAATTAAAAATGGAGAGATCTCCATTACAATGTGCGAAAAAACCAAACAGTTTATTCAATCAAGTTGTTTGGGACAAATAAGAAAAATAATATATTTTATTATTATATGTTTTGTTTTTATTTATGACAAAATAAGTTTCTGTGTTGAAGTCTTCATTACAATTGAACCAGTAGCAGGGTATTGAAAATCGTTAGAGCAGTCCAACTAGAGAAATACATTCACTTCACAGATAACCACAGCCAAAATAAAACCTACCTGGTCGTTATGTTCCTGTGACTGAGGCTCCTGAGGAATCGCTGTGTTAACAGTACAGGTGGCAACGCTCGAGTGATACTTCTTGTATTTATAGCGTTATATAGGTAATCACTTAATATCAGGTGGGTGTGTGTTTGTTAATCTTCCGTAACTGTGAAAAATTTAATTCGACATATTTAGAACATAATTTAGTTAAAAAAACGCCAAAGAAAACCCTCTTCCCGTTAATTAATAAACTTCACTTTATTTTAAATATTCTTTTTTTTTTATGAAACTAGATAGACATACAAACATACGGCCCGCATCAGATGGTAAGCAGTTCGAAGCAGTCACCGCAGCCTATTGACGCTCTCAACACCACACGCTGCCAATCTTGTGACCTAAGGATGTTTCGTCACAGTACCCAGTAATTTCTCTGCCATATCTCACCCTCCAAACCGGAACACAGCTATATAAATATAGCTGCTTGGCGGTAGAAATAGGTGGACAGACGTACCCATGCAGATGACTTTTGTATAAAGTCTCCCTCTTTGTCACATTATCACAGCGACCATAGTGATACATACCGTATGAAAATTCTAAATCTGCGTCCTTTTTATTTTTATAAGCATACAAGCATACTGTCCATGATGTAAAGTTACTCGTTGCCACCCATGCTTCTATCACAACGACTCTTCAGGAGCTGACTGGTAACCTCACTCACAGGCAGGAACATAACCCTCCACGGAATTATTTTGTTTCGGTTTTCTGTAGAAAATACTTCCCCAGTCGGGCAGCTTTGAGACACCTTACCACTCTTAAATATACCAAAACCAAAACAATCAGACATGTTCGTGCACAAAAATGCTCACCTTGTGTGGGAATCGAACACCTTATGTTGGCCTTGGTGTTTTGTTGTCCGGTGCCATAAATATAGCACAGCTTTTAGTTGTATGATATATAGTTCGCAGTCGTTAGACATTCATTAGAATCGCACGTATGTCCTGGGGAAACGTGTCAAGGCAACTAACATTATAATGAATAATAACAGCATGCTACACAATGGCGGTCGGCCGAATATCTCTTTAAAACATTTGTTAGCTCTTTGTCGAGGATTTTATATTTTTTATACTCCTATACATATTTTCACTAGTTCGGCAACGCAGCGGTTAATAGTGCGACTTTGTCAACGCCGCTCGCGTGTTCGTTTCCCACACAGGTCAAACATTTGTGTGCAACATGTTTGTCTTAGTCAGGGTGTTTTTAAGAGAGGTAGGGCGCATCAAAGCAGTCTGTCTGGTGTAACGCCTCACTGAAAACAGCAGACAAATAACAACTCTCTGGATGGTTGTTGTGGTCCAGGTGGGCCGTATGCTTGTATGCCTCCCGACGTTGTATAAAAAATACGTGCAGCACTATAAATTACTTGATGCACAGCACAAACCAATTCATTCGTGTTCCACAGCCATTTAATAGTCTATTAACTACATAATATCAGTATCGACTCTCCATATGTTATTTTGTTCATAATCGACAAGGTAATACCATATGTTGTGTAAAATACCTTGATAATGCCGTAAAGGCGAAACCGGTCGGTAAAAACAATTGTTAAATAAAATTGTGAAGTGGAATCTGTACAAGTGCAAGTATTAACATTAACGCGATGTAATACCATAGAATATACGAGTACCACGATATTTTTTCATAATGTCGTATGTCACATACGTATATCCCTCTAAATGCGTCGGGTGTAAATTGCAACAGCTGCGTACAAGTTGTTATGGTAATGAGATCTCGTGTGTACATTATATGTGCTTGGACTGAGTACAGCTGACATTTAAAATGACAGGTACTGTGTAAAATTACTACATGAGCCGTGATATCCCAGTGGAATAATACCAAACAATTTATCAACTGGTCCCATGTTTGATCTTTGTACTACTAATCTGAAATGACAGTTTAGTGGTTCATGTACCCGCCAGGATTCGAAGCAAGGACCAATTGTTATACTGCTTCTTTATCCACTGCCTATCACTGCTCGATGTGAGTATTTTTTATAGTACTAGATTGGCAAATAAGCATGCGGCCCGCATCAGATGGTAACCAGTCACCGCAGTCTATTGACGTTCGCTACACCACGGGGATGTTACTCGCGCGCTGCTAACCTTGTGACCTAAGGATGTTCCGTCACAGCACCCAGTAATTTCTCTGCCATCATACCCCTTCAAACCGGAACACAGCTATCTGTATTCTGAGGTATATAAATACATCTGCTTGGCGGTAGAAATAGGTGCGACAGAGGTACCCACGCAGACGATTTTTTTTAAGAACGCCCCCTCACGGAGTAGAACGTAGAGTTTAGTCCCTAAGTATCTCAGTGATTCGAGCGTACTGACCAATCGGTGGATATATAAGCCAATAAGCGAATAAGTGACGCGATGTTGATCGGTGCACTAGCCAATAAGGGCTGCACGTTTTTAAGAGAGGTAGGGCGCATCATAGCAACCCGTCTGAGGAAGTACCTCCACCTCACAGAAAACCGCAGCCAAATAACAACTCCCTAGAGGGTTGTTGTGTTAGTGTGGTCACCAGTAAGCTCCTAAGAATTTGTTGTGTTAGCAGCAGAGGACTTAATGTATTACAAGCGTTCGTAGGCTAAGGTAACCGCTTTACATCAAGTGAGCCGTATGCTTGAATGCTTTTTTTTATACAACGTCGGGAGGCATATAAGCATACGACCCACCTGATGTAAAAAGCGGGTACCGTAGCCTATTAACGTTTTTCTTTTTTTTATTTCAGAACAAGTGGGCCGTAACATGGTAGGTGTATCTCCCGCCAGTGTGTAAAAAATTACTAATTGCAACATTCCTTATTAAAAACTGCAACTTTTAAAAGATATAGTGCTGTGGTTTCTCCGTGGAGAAGATCTTTCTCCCTATATTATAATGTTTTAAAACTTTAAGCGGATAGTAAACATAACGCAAAATTCATAAAAATATATTAGATCTCGGTGATAACAAACCGCTACAGTACCAGATCTATAGGAAAAAATATATAAACACAAAACGAAATAACGATTGCTTCTGCTATTCCTACCACGAATTCTAACTAGTTGAAATATTGTTGCTCTTTTTCTCATTATTTCTAATAGAAAAAAAATACAATAGTAATTGTATATTATTAATTCTATATAATCCATATATCAAAATATCTACCATTAACAAACACTTGTGATGAAATACTGTCGATTAATAAAGTGTTAATAAAAACTTCAACGATATGCACTCTCTTCGGGTATTAATTTTTTTAGCTCGAAATCCGCACTTGTTTCGCTCTCAAGATCTAGAAGCTAAGTCAACCTTTGGCTTGGAAACACTGGCCTCCGTTAATTGCTTATCCAATTTAAAATTTGTTCATTTGTGTGCACACCACTTCTTTATTATTACCAGTACAGAATTCTATAGGAAATTCTCTACCTGTCGCAAGATCCTCGAGTAGACCGGCCTTTGTTCGCTATCTTGATAAAGGACGACCTTAGAACTCTCGTTCTAATAAATATGTCAAAAAGGTACGAGTGCGCAAGATTACCTACTATCTTCACTATGTTTATAATTGTGTATATGTGTGTGTGTGTGTGTGTATATATATATTTGTGTATAATAACAGGGTTTACGCAAAAAACAATGAAACAAATAAGTAGTAGTATAAAGGTTGGCTTATCCCTTTATGGGATCTCTTCCAGACAGCCTTAAAGTATTTGAGATGATTGTAACTACGCGAGGGTGCAATAAAATAATTACAGTCAAAAGAACAAGTTAAAATATTATACAATGCAAAGTCATTAATGTATTGTCTGAAAACCAATTATTAATGAGCTAACAATTCGAAGTATTATCAAAGAATATTTTTAACGCCGATTTGAAGGATCCCAAGGTAGGCAACATTTTTATATCCAGTAGTAAAGAGTTTCGAAGCTTAGCGGCAAAAGTTGTGAAAGATTTGGTACAGGATACGCACACTTATATATTACATAAATACATAAAAAGTATTTAATTATTCTTCATTCAACAACCAGTTCGAGAGAGGCAAGCGAGTCATGCACACAAAAGTGTCGAAACGGGCGGCTGCATCATCTGGCGGGTTGCCGTGTTCCATTCAAGATGGTTGAATATGGTGATGACTGCCACTCGAGTCAACTTGTGAACGGGTACAGGTCGGGGGGACTGGTCTGCGTGCACCTCTCGAATACCATCTACATAATATAATAAAAGACCTAAGCTAGTTCTATAGTTTTATGACGAAGCACCGGATCAATAAAAATTAAATAAACTAAGGTAAAATAAAGTTAAGAATTGTAAACATGACAAAAGGTATGACCGAACAAGGCCTATAGAGTAAAATTATTAACAATAAAAAAAATTAACAAGTTACAGATTGCCCATATGCGTGTATATGACATTCTTACTTACTTAGAGTTAGTCAAAGTCAAAGTCAAAATCTTTTTATTCCGTAAAAATGGCTACATTTGTTTGGAATCGTCACAATTTTTTTCCCTACCGTGCAGTTTATGACTAAGTGAGCACTGATAAAAATACTGCCAAAAAACTCAGGCATCCCTCTTTTGGTTCAAACAAATTTACATATTTTATTAATTACATTATAATTGGATCGACTCACTCCCAGGCATTTTTATCATTAATATAGTCAGATACTTTATAATATGCCCTGCTACACAATTTGGCTTTAATAGTAGTTTTAAATTTGGTTATTGACAATTCTCTTATATTGCTTGGAAGTTTGTTATAGAACCGTATACATTGCCCCATAAAAGAATTACTTATTTTGTGGAGACGGCTTGCATGTAACACAAGATTATGCTTATATCTAGTATTTATGCTATGAGTATCACTCTTTTTACAAAATGAGTCTACGTTTTTATGGACATACAAAAGATTTTCACAGATATATTGCGATGCAACTGTTAAAATAATTATTTCTTTGAATTTTTCTCTAAGGCTCTCCCGGGGACCAAGTTTGTAGATAGCTCTTATGGCTCTCTTTTGCAATAAAAAGATGGTGTTAATGTCCGCGGAGTTACCCCAAAGAAGAATTCCATATGACATAATACTGTGAAAGTTACTTAGTTGGAGTTGGACTGGCGCCTAAGTCGTAACTCGTAAGTACACACATCAAAAGTGTCTAGGGATCAACATATATTTTTGCAATAACTTTTCTCCTGATTGATATTAATTAAAATTTTCTTTAAGGATTCATCAAATAAAGTGTTTTCGTTTGTCTACAGTAACGATAAACCAAGTCACCTTTGCATTAATAAAGAAATTTGCCATTTTCATAATAAAGGGATTTTTGACATTTGAACCACTAACATTAAAGTTCGAAAAAAAGACTGAAATAACAGTTTTCTTTAAAATTTTATTGGGTAACTTAAACAATTAATAATCCGTGTTTCTACCGCGAACACTAACGATGATAGAAGCTGGTTCCCGGCAACGTACTGTGGCTTTAGCTCTGAATACAAGTCAGAGTGTTATCAGTCGACTTTGGACACGTTACCGAAGCACTGGTACCGTGGCTGAGCGCCATAGAGGACGGTATCGCTGCACCACACGGAGACAAGACCGATACATTCAAATCACAACTCGAAGAGCTCCAACAATAACCGCCATGATGTTAGCCGTGACGCTTCATCACTCTTCAGGGAACTTAATTAGCGACCAAACAGTCAGAAACCGCTTGCATGAAGTGAACCTTCATTCCCGAAGACCGCTAAGGGTACCACCTATAGCAATGCACAATCGTAGGATTCGATATCAATGGGCTCTTGAACACAGAAATTGGGCAGAAGAACAATGGCGTTTCGTGTGCTTTTCTGATGAGTCTCGTTTTGGTATGAGACCGGATACAAGACGTATACGACACTGGAGAACCCCTGGACGCCAACAGCGATTAAAATCCTGCCAGGAAGTCCATCCTTATAGTGGTGGAACCATCATGGTATGGGCGGGTATTTGGATCGGCGGAAGAACTGAGTTGATTTGGATCAGAGGCAACCTCAACGCTCAAATTTATGCTGAGACGATTGTATCAGACGTCATCGTTCCTCTACAAGTGCAAATCGGTCCCTTATTTCAGTTAATGCATGATAATGCACGACCGCACACCGCAAGAGTTGTAAGACAGACTCTCGCCGCAGCTAACATCAATGTCATGCGCTGGCCTGCTCAGTCGCCAGACTTGAACCCGATTGAGCATGCATGGGATATGCTATAGAGAAGAGCTCTGCCGAATATGGAGGGTATCCAGTCGCAAGAAGACCTTTTTTTGTTGTTGCAACGAACATGGGCGGCCATTCCACAGCGTGATTTGGATGAACTCATTTTGAGTATGCCAAACCGATGTTCTTGTGTTGTTAGTGTTCGCGGTAGAAACACGGATTATTAATTGTTTAAGTTACCCAATAAAATTTTAAAGAAAACTGTTATTTCAGTCTTTTTTTCGAACTTTAATGTTAGTGGTTCAAATGTCAAAAATCCTTTTATTATGAAAATGGCAAATTTCTTTATTAATGCAAAGGTGACTTGGTTTATCGTTACTGTAGACAAACGAAAACACTTTATTTGATGAATCCTTAAAGAAAATTTTAATTAATATCAATCAGGAGAAAATTTATTGCAAAAATATATGTTGATCCCTAGACACTTTTGATGTGTGTAATTGTGACCAATTATTTTTCGCTTTTTAGTTCCTGGGTGTTTTTAAAGGCAGTTTTTTTTATTTAAAAATAATTTATTATGTAATCTCGTACGTTACGATATTATTCTCGTAACATAATCGTATGTGTCACTTACTACCTTATTACTACGTAATAAATATCTAACTCCCTGTTTCATACATTCGACGCAGATATTCTAACTGAACATCTATAACTTCACGCCAAATCCCTTGCGGGGTAGGCAGAGAGAACTGAGCGCCACATGACTCGATCCTTACACACCTCACTCGCTTCTTCAACATTTAGTTGCTCTTCACATGCACGTTCGCCGGTTTCTAAGGCTCCTGACATCACCTTCTGATAGAACATGACCAATTTGGTCATGGTAGGTAAGTCTTGATGGGCTCCAACATTCTGCCACTTTTGCGGAGTATATCTGTTTCTTTTACTCTTAAAAAAATACAGTTGTAATAAACCTTTTTTTATGCCACTAAGGTGGCAAACTAGCCCACTTGATAGTAATCAGTTACCGTAGACTATGACCAATTTGGGGTAACTCCGCGGACATTAACACCATCTTTTTATTGCAAAAGAGAGCCATAAGAGCTATCTACAAACTTGGTCCCCGTGAGAGCCTTAGAGAAAAATTCAAAGAAATAAATATTCTAACAGTCGCATCGCAATATATCTATGAAAATCTTTTGTATGTCCATAAAAACATAGGCTCATTTTGTAAAAAGAGTGATACTCATAACATAAATACTAGATATAAGCATAATCTTGTGTTACATCCAAGCCGTCTCCACAAAATAAGTAATTCTTTTATGGGGCAATGTATACGGTTCTATAACAAACTTCCCAGCAATATAAGAGAATTGTCAATAAACAAGTTTAAAACTACTATTAAAGCCAAATTGTGTAGCAGGGCATATTATAAAGTATCTGACTATATTAATGATAAAAATGCCTGGGATTGAGTCGATCCAATTATAATGTAATTAATAAAATATGTAAATTTGTTTGGATACCAAAAGAGGGATGCCTGAGTTTTTTGGCAGTATTTTTATCAGTGCTCACCTAGTCATGAACTGCACGGTAGGGGAAAAAATTGTGACGATTCCAAACAAATGTAGCCATTTTTACGGAATAAAAAGATTTTGACTTTGACTTTGACTTTGACTTTAATTGTAACACCAGGGCTGTTACCCGTGCGTTGCCGACCTTGTATAAACCTCCTCACGCCATTTTGAAGAATGCTTCTTCCTCATGCTATTCCCTAGGGAAAACCACGTTTATTTTGCAGCGTGTTTACATAGTATGCCGCACTACTTTACACGCAACGTCGTCTGTTGTGCCTTGGTGTTAGGTTCTTCTTCATCGGCTCCATTTAGCCTTTGCTACCGTTCAGACGACGCGTGGTTAGACGCTGGCCAGCGTTACAATAATGTTGTCATAACTATTATTACCCAATTTACCCAAATATGTATAAGAATATTGTTCAAAAATATTGTTTAACCATTGAATGAATGAATGATAAAAGAGTTACGAAAGAAGTGTATCAGGCAAGAGTGAATGGAGATATCGGTGGGGGCCGTCCCAGACGCACACATATAGTTCCAATTGGTGACGTATGATGTGTTAAAAAAGGGCCAAAAAAGGGTCTGTGTCTCTGCCTACCCCAATGGGGGACAGGCGTAATGATATGTATATAGGTAAACTTATTGTAGGTATAATAGTATAAACAACAGATGCTATTATGAAGCAAAAAAAAATATGTATCAAATTTCGTTATCAATATTTTAACAATTATATTCTATTTACCAAAAGTCTTGTGAGAATACGTTATGTATTGACAAACAGACAAACGTCGAATTGACTCGAAAGGTAGGATTCGTTATACAATCGAATCGAATAAGGAATCCTTTTTACCTTTAAACTTTTGACCGGTAAAAAGGATTTCTAATTGGAATAAGAAATGCTTTTTATCTTTAAGCCTTTTTACCTGTAAAAAGAATTCCTTATTAAAGAAATAAGGAATCCTTTTTACCTTTAACCTTAAACCTTTTTACACGTAAAAAGGATTCCTTACTACTTTTCACTTTTCGAGGTACGGAGCTGTAAAAACAATGCAATCCCTTGACGCTGCAAATAATAATGAAACAAATTTTAATTAATGCTAGTATAGAGCCCGGTAAATAACTCGAACATGCGCAGTAGCGATTATTAGCTGTCCCATACAAATTTCACATGTAACCTGCGCAGAACGACGCCATCTTTGCTCAGTTGTTTGCCGCGTACTATAATCAAGTTACACATACGTCTTTATAATGATAATAACCGTTCCACTCCGTCCTAATGCGCACTCAACGCACTCATTCTAACTCGACGTACGACTTTATGTCGTTCGGTGAAATTATATAAAGCGCCAAATCTCTTGCGGGGTAGGCAGAGCGAACCGGGGGCCTCGATTCTTGCATACGTCATTCACTTCTTTAACATTCATTGCTCTTCTCATGCACGCTCGCCGATTTCTAAAGCTCCTGACATCGCCTTCTGATAGAGCACGATTTGGTCATGGTAGGTAACTCTTGGCCTTCCTCGGTTCCTACATCCTTCCACTTTTGCAGTGTACATCTGTTACTATGTATATTCAACATTAAACACTTATTAATACATACAAGTATCAAATGTCATTAGTAAGTATGTGGCTTCATTCTGCATAATTATAGTAGCTGCACAAAGCTCCCCACTCACAACGTATCCGCGTACAACATTGCAACAGAGATATGAAGTCGGTATGCATAATACATGAATGGCATGCGTGTTGTGACGCACGTTACATGCTAATTAAACTGATGTTGTCTTTTTGTTAGCCGCTTCGTACTGCATGACACTTGCTTTTGTACAACGTCGGCAGCAAACAAATACAAGGCCCACCTGGTATTAAGCGGCTACTATAGTTTACGAACGTTTGGAAAACAAATAATTCCTCGCGCTTTACCACTCCCGCTGCAACCTCTGACAAACACAAAATGCTATACGCGGTGCACCACGTGCGCGAACGACATCTGTTATATGGGTTGAGTGGGAAGCTGTTTGCCCACTGTATTATAAAATGTGCCCCACAGGCGGTCCGGGATTTGTAAGCTGTCGATTCAGCTGATACAGGTTCAAGGGTCCCATGTCACAGTTCAGTCAACAGCGCACGTGAGGCATGCCTTTGACGAATGCGCTCTGCTTTGACTGTTGGGTAGCGTATCCGCTTTCCGTGGAGTGGATTTTAATGCCATAAGCGTTCAATAACATGATGATGACGAAGAAAAAGAAGCTACATTGAAGTTTATTGAAGATTACACATACTATCCCCAACTTTTGACTATCCCCAAAATAATAAACTTTACATAAATAGCTTTGTTGCTAACTTTACTTCAATAAGAGATTAAGTAAGAGATAAAAGGGGTAGGGCGCATCAAATCAAAACGTCTGGGGAAGTACCTCCACCTCACAAAAAACCGCAATCAAATAACAACTTCCTAGAGGGTTGTTGTGTTCCTGCGTGTAAGTAAGGTCACCAGTAAGCTCCTAAAGAGTTGCTGTGTAAGCAGCAGAGGAGGCATCGCGCCAGTGTTACAAGCGTTAATAGGCTACGGTAATTGCTTTACATCAGGTGGGCCGTATGCTTGTATGCCTTCCGACGTTGTATAAAAAAAACGTAACTGGGTTGAGGGTTCGCAACTCGACGGACTTTCAAGCTCACTCAACAACCCCCAGCTCCCGCTTCCACACGTCATTGTCCAGGTCAGCACCATATTATCAGGTTTTAGGAGACAATCCATGTTACTCGGCGATGGAGTTTATTATATTCTAGCTTTAACCCGCAGCTTCGCTCGCATTGATAAAAAATATTTTTTTTTATAAAAAGTATCCTATTTTACTTCTGATACCTCCAAGAATATGTGTACAAAGTTTCATGATGATCGGTTCAGTAGCTTTCGCGTGAAGGCGTAACAAACAAACGAACATTCACATTTATAATATTAGTAGGATACTCGTAGTTAAATAATGCTATATTTCAAAATTACCTATATGACGTGTAGCCAGTTTACACTAAGGCGTACAAAAGTCCGAATTAACTTAGACTATAATATAAAAATAACATTAATTAATCACATATATATAAAATTGATGTGTCTGTAACATTTTTGACTAAATACACATGAATGCATAGACGGTACATATACCATATCAATTATAAAAATGTTTGTTTGTCTACGACAAATAATCGAAAGGGTTGGGCCGATTTAAACGGGACTTTAACTGGCAGATAACTGAAGTTATGAGATATACAAATAACTTTAGCTACTTTACTAGAACTTATTTAACTAGAAGAATTAGGGTTCCGCCGGAAAAAAAACCCTGAAGCTGTAAACTCCACGCGTACGAAGTCGCGGGGAAGCCACTAGTAGAATTATAATATTGGTAATCGCATGTTCAGTCCGGTTCAGCTGGGCGTCAGCCGCGCTATGGTCATTGACCTTACGTGGCACGTATATTAGTTAAATTCGTATGTTTTTAGAAACTACCATTTGTATGTTTTTCGTCGCTAGTACAACCAATAAACCACTTGACGGTGAAAAGCACCTCTCGCCCACCACAACGTATTATTTTAGCACTTAAATATCTCAACAATTCGATCCTACGGTCCAATGAGAGGATATTTAAGCCAATAAGCCGGAAAGTGAAACAGTGAACCAACCAATAAGAACTGCACTCCTTGCCTCCCTTTCTGTGTTCTACCGATTGTACAACGGGTTGTGTTCTGAAGAGTTGTTCGAAATGATCCCGACGGCTACTTTTTATAACCGCACCGCCCGACGGCGAGAAGTTCACCCTCACACGCTGGAACCGCAATGGTCGCGCACTGTGCGGCCCCAGAGAAGTTTTCTTCCGAAAACTCTCAGTTGTGGAATGAGCTCCCAGCCGAGGTTTTTCCAAGGGACTACTGCATGGAGTTCTTCAAAAAATGCGTGAAGAGGTTTTTAGAGGGTCGGCAACGCATGAGTGACACCCCTGGTGTTGCAAATGACCATAGGCTACGTGACTGTTTACCATCAGGCAGGCCGTATGCGTATGCCACCTTAGTGGTATAAAAAAAACTACTTTAGTTTGATTGCCGCAACATTGAGTTACAAAACAAAACTATTCCATTGGTTCTCCACAGGTTATTATGTAAAGTTTGTCGAGTTGTTTTTGCGATAGCCTATATATAACACTGACCTCATTGGTGTTCCAGCGATGTCTCTGCGCTGCGAAGTGCTCAGCTCTTGGCAGACTCTCCAGGTTTTCCGGTAGCTTGATAGGTTCGCCATCTACGACAAAATGGTAAGGTTTTATGAACAAGGACCAGTTGAAAATTAATAAACACATTTTCAGGAACACCGTTCCTATATGAAATCTATATGTTTGTCTGTCGAACATTCGAATTTTGACTTCAGATTCGGATTCAGCATAAAAAAGTAGAATAGGAGTGTTCAGGAACACTGTTCCTATCTCTTAAGGAACATGGTCAAAATGGCCGACAAATCAAAAAAAAATGTTATATAATTGACGAGCCAGGTGTTCCTCTGGCAATGCAAGCTTGCGCATTCTCAACTGGTATTTGCATGAAGTATCGCCAGCACGCTACCATTCCCACTGCTAACAAAGCAACTCCTTGGGAGTTCACCGATACCCTTACCCACTCGGTAATTGTTATTGAGCTGGTATTTATGGGTTTTGTGGTGTAGAGGTATGGACTTCTCCAGTCGGGCTAGGCTCCAAGTCCTAGTCGAGTACACTCTAGGACGCTATACGTTCCTTGAACAACATAACGAGATTTTTTTCATACAAGCTGTACCCATAGCCAATGAACGTTTGCAACACATTAAGTATCACTAGCTCGATAACACCTCTGCCGTTTACTGTAACCTACAACTGTTCATTAGAAGCTTAAGAGTGAGTGCACTCGCAGGAACGCAACAACCCTCCAGATAGTTGTTATTTGCCTGCGGTTTTCTGTGAGGTGAAGGTACTTAACCAAACTTGAGGCTGCTTTGATTTCCCTGTCTCTCTTAAAAATATCCAAATCAAGACAAACAGACATGTTCATACACATATGTTGTTTGTCTTGTGCGGGAATCGAACTTACGACGTGGGTGTTAAAATTGATATTAAAGTAGCATTGCTAATAACTCTACCAGAGAGTTCAGCGCGAATGTTTATAGATGTCGAAAACCATCAAAGACCCTGACTTGACGAACTCGGTGGCGCAATGGTAAGTAACGCTACTTAGACATCAACGCTCGTGGGTTCGATTCCTACACAGGATAAACATTTGTGAGCATGAACATGTCCATTTGTCTTGGTCTAGGTATTTTTAAGAGAAGTAGGGTGCGTCAATGCTTCTATTCTAAGTACCTAACACCTCACAGAAAACCTCAAGTAAATAACAACTCCCTGGAAGGTAGTTATGTAACCCATTATTTAGTCCGATGTTAATTTGGTGCTAAGGTTGGATAATATCTTAAAAGCTATTTAAATAGAAATCAATTCAATCAATCAAAACGTTTATTATTTGAGAACATGGGTAGTACACAGTTGTTCAATATACAGTAATGAGCAACCACATTCTGCCTTTCGGCTTACAAACTACGAAATAGCATCATACAAAATACATTTACATACCAGTTGAGAATGCGCAAGCTTGCATTGCCAGAGGAACACCTGGCTCGTCAATTATATAACAATTAATTATTAATTTTTTAATTTGTCGGCCATTTTGGTCATGTTCCTGATAGGACCGGTGTTCCTGAACATTCCTATTCTACTTTTTTATGCTGAATCCGAATATGAAGTCAAAATTCGAATATTCGAAAAAAAGCGACAGACAAACGCACAGACAAATATATAGAATTCATATAGGAACGGTGTTCCTGAAAACAAGTGATGTCACAATATTAGAAACACAATATGAAATAGGTCACATGAATATAAAAACCAATAAAAGATAAAAAGTTCTTTATTTGCCATTGGCCCCTCGCGGGCACTTAGACACGTCTTACATTTTTTGAAATATAATCTTATTGTATCTTATTTAATTCATTATTTTACATTTTCCTTTTTTACGCTCCCTGTCGCTTATAAAAAATTAACACATGACATGGCGTCACCACAGATTATACAAATAACCAGTTGAGAATGCGCAAACTTGCATTGCCAGAGGAACACCTGGCTCGTCAATTATATAACAATACAATTTTTTTTTTAATTTGTCGGCCTTTTTACCATGTTCCATGAGATAGGAACGGTGTTCCTGAACATTCCTATTGTACTTTTTTATGCTGAATCCGAATCTGAAGTCAAAATTAGAATATTCGGAAAAAAGCGACAGACAAACACACAGACAAACGCACAGACAAACATATAGATTTCATATAGGAACGGTGTTCCTGAAAATAGTTAATAGATTCAGGCGTTACTTTGCGAAAGTCAAACTTACGTGCAATTTGACGAGCTAGGTGGCAGTGACGCGACTTTGATAACAACACTCGTGGGTTCGATTCCCACACGAGGCAAACATTTGACAAAATGAACATATCATCATCATCATGTTTGTTTTGGTCTGGATATTTTAAGAGAGGTAGGGCGCATCAAAGCAGCCCGCCTGGAAAAGTACGAGTACCTCCACCTCACAGAAAACTGCAGCCAAATAACAACTCCCTAGAGGGTTGTTGTGTTCCTGTGTGTGAGTGAGGTTACCAGTAAGCTCCCAAGGAGTTGCTGTGTAAGCAGCAGAGGAGGCATCGCGCGAGTGATACTTAATATATCGCAAACGTTAATAGGCCACGGTACCCGCTTTACATCAGGAGGGCCGTATGCTTCCCGACGTAGTATATAAAAAAATTGATCATGTCTTGTGTGCTTGAGACATCAAGTAGCTCATGCGGACTAGCTTGTTGTTTTTCAAACGACTAACATCTACAGCGTACGACGATGCCTCGTGGAAAGACAAAACACGTGTCGCAGCAACGACCAGAGCAGTCATAGCAGCAACGTTGGCGGGTGCATGTGGTATTTGTTCCAGGTGGTGAACGATCAGCAGCCGAGGCAGAGACTACCGGAGAAGCCATGGCAGCAACGGCATGTTGCATCTACTAACGGTAGCGAGTAGATACCGGCCGGCGTCAGTCCGCATGAACTAACTTGGTGGCGGAAGCACACAAAGCATCTTAAATTTAATTGCATTTAAATTTGAATTTCACAAAATAAGGCCTGAATATAAACTCTTTAAAAAAACGGGTTGCACTCCGGGAGCGCCGGCAGAAGTGAAAACTTGAACGTTGTGCATTTTGAATATTTTGGAATGGTTAGGGAATAATTTCACACGAATTGCTTTATTTATCAGTATAAAAGTACTATCATGTATGTGGTAAAATACAATATTAATATATTGCGCTATCGTACACAAACATGACAATTTATATTACATTAAAAATTTAACACTTCAGAACTATTACAATTATTTTACATTAAAAAGTTTATCTCATCAGAGAATCATATTATATCACAAAAATCAACTTTCATCCATAATTTCAACGACTCTTTCACCATCATCATTACCAGCATCATCATCGCCAATCTCTAAAACTCAAACACACCGCGCCGCTCAAACCAAACAGCGATGTTGTTTAAACTACGTTGAACGAAACGCGTAAGCGCCAAGAATTTCATGGCGCTTACAACGTTTTGGTAGCGAGAAAATAATGCACTATGAACGATCTAGCGCTACATGTTTTAATTGTTTAATTAGAGGTAACTAATGTTTTAGCGCTACAGCGAACTTAAGAGGGCGCATAGGGCTAGCGTAATTTCAAATTTCACCCGCGCGTCCCGCCCGCCCCTTTAGTGTTCCCGGTTGATCACGACCGCGGCGCCACAGACAGCGCACCGAACGAGTGACGTCACACGGATGATGACCTTCGTAGTATATGCGTAAGAAGGAGATAAAATATCTAAATGTGTTATTGTATGTCGTCGTCTGCAACGAGATCACGTACTTGTCGTGTATTTTATCTTGAAGAATATTAGAAACAATACACTAAGGTATGTAGGTAATCGATTTTATTCTTCACAATATGTTATTTTATTGTAGGTATATTTTTTTTTACCACTATAAATACGAGTATATAAGTAGAGTATTTTTTTATACTTCACATAGTATTGATAATAATTGACTAATTTTTCCATAAGGAAAATATAATTAGCTGTTTTTGGGCTATATGCACAACACCATCACATTTAAAGTCAAAGCCAATCTCAAACTCATTTGCATATGGGCGCATATTTTTTTTATACGACGTCGGGAGGTATACAAGCATGCGACGCATCTGATGTAAAGCGGGTACCGTAGCCTATTAACGCTTGTAATATATTAAGTATCACTCGCGCGATGCCTCCTCTGCTGCTTACACAGCTACTCCTTTGGAGCTTACTGGTGACCTCACTCACATGCAGGAATACAACAACCCTCTAGGAAGTGGTTATTTGGCTGCGGTTTTCTGCGAGGTGGAGGTACTTCCCCAGACGGGCTGAGTTGCCCCAGAGTTTCAAACAAAAGAGATATAGTGCACAGCGATAGCCGGATTGGCGAAGTACAACAACTACGAGAGATGTTATGTCAGGTAGGGGACCTGACATAAGACATCTCCCGTAGAAGTAGTAGTGTGAGCGAGTTCAATAGGAAGGAGTTGTTGCATTACGAGAGGGGTCGCAACGCGCTGGCGATACGCCTAGCTTCCGTAATGTAACCGGTAATATCAAAAAGGCCGTATTGTTGTTTCCCATCAGACGTATTAGTAGAAAGTTGTCTATAATTTTGTACTAGAAACCATTCCAATTTTATATGAATCAAGTTACATTTTTTAAGATTTCTAAACATATGTTTATGATTATTTCATAATACATGTATTACGAGAGTTTGGGCAGCACACTATCGCTGCTATTTAAAAAATCATGTCCTGAGCAGTGTCATGATAATAAGTTATGCTCTTATCTTTTCATTATCACTCAAAAAGACTAAAGTATTTTACGTCATTTGACACCTTGAGGCCCATTATATACTTGGCGTCGTAACGCGCATGGCGGAATAGCCTTCAGAACCCGTTATATACCTTTTCCCATACATTTCGCGGTCATATATGACCACACGGGTTTCGAAGGGTTACGCCACGCGGGCCTCAACGGGTTAATCAAAATTTTAAGTGTTGTAGGTTAGTTTTATCAATCATGGTTGCCATAAATGATAATTTTGACAATACGTTATTTCCTTCTTGAATATCGATAAAAAAATATATAATCTTGAATCCGATCACGAGCTATAATTATTTATAATGGCGGCGCTAGTGTGCAACCTAAAGGTCGTATAAGAGCATTTATACTTGAAATTGAAAGTTAACATTAGGCGTTTGTAGACTATAATATGACCCTATGGTAGTCTATTAACGCCGATATTAACTTACTACATAGCTAGCCTAAAACAGGAAACAGCAATTATGTTTTTTTTTATAAATAAATATGGTTTACGAAGACGGCCTTATCTCTAACACTTGACAATTTTATTTTGTCAGTTCAAGAAAAGCGCTATGCTGTTTGTCGTAAGTAAGATAACAGACAATAAAAATACTATATAATTAAAGAATTTAACATCTTTATAGATTTACACATAATACAACTTATATAATACAATTTATATTATGTTGTCGTAGAGTCAAGAAATGCGCTGTGCTATATGTGACAAATATGGTTAGAAAGAATTTTGGTGAAGAATTTTATTATAAACCTACCCAGAATATTGAAGTACACATCAAGCTTGATATTGTAGTTCAAAATTAGCTCAACATGAACAACTATACAAACGTCAAAATGACAAGTTTGAAGTGGTATTAACTGTAGTCATATATTTGTGGCACTTCAATAATATTCTGTCAAGGATAAAACTTTTTCCAACTGTATCAGGGGCGTTGTAACTGTTCATGAAAAGATTTTTCATTATCACAATTGCCATCCATGCGGAATGCTAATGCTGAGGACCCAGCCTCTGTTGGATCAGTAAGTCGACGTTTCTTGGGTGTTATTTGCTACCTCAGTTTCATGTCTCTTGTTTGGCATGGGTCGATCAATTCCGGCAATATGTGTTCCATATAAAATTCCGTAAGCTTTCCAACTATTTTCATTTCCCAAAATTCATCATCACGAAAGATTTCTTCAACTGTAATACCATGATTTTCACCACACCATACTGCAAAAAGACATATCTTTCTTTCACTTATGTGAAGTTGTCCTTAGTGTTGATAATAAAAAAGTACAGTTATGTATGATGTGTAACTGTACGCCACATCCCTAGCGGGGTAGGCAGAGAGAGCCGAACGCTACATGACTCAATCCTTAGATATCTCACTCGCTTCTTTAACATTTATTGCTTTTCTCATGCACGCTCGCTAGTTTCTAAGACTTCTGATATCAACTTCTCATAGAACACTGTTATGACTGTTATATAATTTATTTAATGCAAGTATGAGAAAAACATTAACTCAAAAAAATCTAAACACCGCAGCAACGCTTGCAGAATGCAGCTAAATAACAATTTCTTGGAGGGCTGTTCTGTTCATGCGAGTTGGTGAAGTTCATATGCTGTGTAACCATTTCACGTCAGACAGATCGTATGCTTGTTTGCCAAGTCATTTTTATAATGCGCAGGGTCTTATTGTAAAAATGACTTAGGATCATTACAGATAATATCAGTTTTTTTCTGAGACATTAAAAAAAGATTGGTCACATAATTTCAAGTACACGAATATGGAGGAAAATGCATAAAATGTACATATGAGAAGTAATTATACTTTAAATTTATATAATGCAAGGGTTTTCTGTTCAATTAAAATAAATATCAAACTTGTTTATTATGAAATCAAAAAAAAAAAAATGAACTCGAACAACTCTTAAATAGGTTTTAATCAGGTCTACTATAAATATTTCAGTACCTATTATATGATACAGCAACTACCCGTTAGGTCGTTATAAAGATTATTGATTTTTAAGAGTTTTACTCGCTCGAGAATACTTACAAAATCAAACTGGGAGTCTCGTGAACGGAGTTTACTCTATGGCCCGATTTTATTTTCGCAGCAAATCTGAAATAACACATGAATTGTGAAATGAAATTAAATGCAAATACTAGAAATTCTAGCGACGAAAGAGAAGCAGTCAAAGTAAAACATCTGTGTGTTTTGCATATACTACGACTACGACTTTGACGAGCTCGGTGGCGCAGTGGTGAAACGCGCTGTTACGCTACTTTGACACCAACGCTCGTGGATTCGATTCCCACACAGTACACACACATTTGTGTGCATGAACATGTCTGTTTGTCTTGGTATTTTCTATGTATAATAAGAATGTATTTACAAAAAAAAATGTATTTACGTATGTTTATCAGTTGTCTAGTACCCATAACACAAGCTTCGCTTACTTTGGGGCTAGGTGGCGCTGTGTAATTTGTCCGAAAAAAAAAAACTATGCGCACATACCTATGTAGATATATAATACTCGTATTAATCGATGAATATTATAAATGTGAATTTTCGTTTGTTTCTGAGCTTTCACGCGAAAACTATTCAACCGATCATCATGAAACTTTGTAGACATATTCTTGGAGGTATCGGTAGTAATATAGGATACTTTTTATTAAAAAAAAAAAAAAAAAAAAAAAAGCTAGTATGTAATAAAACTATTGTAAGTACGACCAATCGGACCAATTGTATGTACATCAAATGTATGTAACGTGTGTAAGTTTCTTACCATCACCTTTAGGGCTAAAGTCAACATCACTCGCACGTAGTGCACCCTCCCGTATAACACCCGACTGTGGGAAGTACCTCCTCTAAAAGATTATAGTGTTACTGCGACAAAGCGAGGTTGGCAGGAAACTTGTGAAAAGTTGTTGCGTTAGCAGCGGGGGTAGCGGAAACCGCTTCAGATCAGGCAGACCGTATGCTTCTTTCACACCTGATGTACTGGTACTAAGTCAGGTGAGTAAGAAGCATACGGCTAACGCAGCATCTTTTCACAAGGTTCCGGGCAACCTCAATCACTCGCAAGATCACAATAATCTTTCAGAGGTTGTATATATATCTAATGACTGTATAAAAGTCAAAGTGTTGTGTGTCATCTACATATATATTTATTATTGAAAGCTGCAGTCGAAATCTCCATGCGAGACCTTATGTTTACAAAAACAATTTATGATCTCTGTAGACCTACCTATAGATAATTAACATTTACCTACATAGGTACTTAGAAACCAAATACATTCGAAATATATAATAATTTATGTACTTACTTTCTAAAATTAGCCATTATTTGAATTTTTTTCCTTCTCAGCTCTCGTTTGTTGACTTGTTTTTTGTGCTTCTTATTTGCCATTTCTTTATCCTGACTAAAATAAAAAAATAATATTTTCGGGACGCGGGAACGCGGCTGCAATGCACATAAACACAGTGTTCACGTCTCAAACGAGCGATCACGACTGATCGCTGAAACAAAACATATCGGTAACATCGCGTGGCATGAGACAGAAATAACTGTATCGCGCGGAATAAAAATGACGTAAACGCCATATACAAATTTTCTTTAAAAACGTTAATATCTCGTAAATTATAATATATTTTTTGAAATCCCTAATACAGGCACTTGGTAATATATAAAAGAAACAGTATAATTATTTTCGGCTCACTAACATGCGTCACTATGACAAAAAATGTAAAATCCATATTTGTGTCGAGGCAACTTTGGGATTTTTTTCTATCGAGAAATTTTTTATTAATTGTGATTTCGATCAATCTAAGACCTTGCAATTATAGTGTAGAATCCATAGATTTTTTTTTAGTTAGTTTGAACTGAATTTAGTTAGCTAAAATTGAAGTTTACGGATGGCGATTTATCTTTATGCCCCCTCACCAAAATCTTACGGTCACGTGTCCTGACGCGAGTTTAGCATTTTTTACTCATCTCAAAAAGTGCACAACGCCGCTAAAGAAGTTTTCACTTCAAAAATTGTTTGGGACTTCAAGCTCTCTTCTCCTCAAGCTATTCAAAAACGTATATTGACTGATACAAAGTTTAAAAAGTATATGATTATTAGATAAAAGGATGACAAGGAATAATAAAATATACTTAATAATAAATTAACTAAGCGCGTATTTCTCAAATGCCTAATAAAAACAACCGTTCACCAAGATAGCAAAACGACCCGCGAACGAGGTGAAAACTGCCCAGTTTTGGCAACATTCGTCAAGAATGTCGGCGATGCACTAACTCCTGCACGGATCTACAATTACACACCTTATCCCACTCGAAATACAGTCCTAAATCCTTTTACTAAGCAGTGCAACTAGACGCAACTTGTTGAAATTCCGACACCGTCCGTTCTACCCTGCTGCAAATTTAAGGAGCACCCCTTAAAATGCTCTTCAACTTTACGGCTCTAATTTTAGAGGACAATTCCGTTCGTGTTATTCTATTCGCGACGGCAAAAGTAATTTTGCCGATGAAGTAGGGAGCAGGAATTTTGCAAGGAAAGCTCTTGCTCGAGCGCCCACTAATTTTGCCCAATCGTGGTTAGCGGATAACGTGTGAGGACATTTTTTGCCTTATTTCGTAGTATTTTAGTCTAGATTTTTCGTTAACAATTTTTTTTGGGCCGGAGAGGGATATTTACTATGCGGTCAACCCTAAAACGGGTGGCGGTTACTCGAATAAATTCTAAATCGAAATACCTACGTTGTACATAAAATGTGGTTCTTTTAGCGCTACTGCTAACAAGGGAAGTTTGAGTATGCTTTTTTATATATTTTATACGGGATACTATTTCGGTACTTCGGTTTATCCTGTGGTGATAAAGTGTAAGTACACACTGAAAAAAAAGATTAGTTGAATTTACCAAAGAAGCAAAGGTAGACTATTTTACTAGTAAACTTTGTTAATTAATGCAAAAATTTGTAGTTAAATTTACAAATATATTACGGTTGGTCTTCATACAAAAGTATTTTGTAGCTATCACTATTTTAAATGTATATTTTACCGCTAATAAATGGATTGTACATATAATATGGTACAGTTTATCATACTAAATAATAAATTTTATTATTTTTACTGGTACTTCATTAACCTTTTTGATTGGTAAAATCAACTTAAATCAAAGGTAGGACCCAGTTCAACCGTCGACTTTGGTGAATTCTATTAGGAATCTGGGAAATCCAACTAAACATTTTTTTCAGTGCAATATTGTGGCAATAGATGCAAGTGGGCAAATGCAGCCAGTGCAAATGTTTTAGAATAATTGGTAAAAATATATGGAGCCAGCCGTTGCACCAAGCAAGCTTGCAAGCTTTCGACAGAATAGATATATAATAAATAACATACGAGATAATAGATAACATACGATTATTATCGACAAGCTCCATACTATTGGTAGATATACTCAGTAATCTCCTTGGATGTTTTCTACCATACATAGAAAACAGATCACAAATTATTGCACAAAATGTTTTCCTGTGCACTACTTTGTCAACCCCCTCAGGATATCCACAAGGTACAGTGCTCGCACTTCTTTTAATATATACATAAATACATTTCACAATGCTTCCTTAATACTTCAATACTATTCTATGCAGATGATATGAAAATCCTATGAACTATTAAAAAATTATAAAAAAAAAAACATCTTTAATCTGACCTTAATAACTTTCAAAGTTCTTCTTTAACGTAATAATAAAGTAGAATGAAATGTTTGAAATTGTTTTTTACTTTTTCTATTAATATAACACAGAGTGAGCGTAATAAGAGATATAGGAATAATGCTAATTACAAAACATCCTTAAGAAAGACACGTCAATAAAGCGTCTTAAGCCTTGGCATTTCAATTCGACGGTTGGCGCAATTCAAAAATATAAAGACCTATTAAATTTTGTATTGCCCTTTTGTCCGTAGTCACGTATAATACGCTTCTCAGATGTGGAACTCATGTTATGAAATTTGTATTGAGGGAATGCAAAAAAGACTTTTTCGCTATAATATATATATAATTCAAAAGAATAGAGCTATAATATAATTCAAAAGAAATTATATTCCAAATTACATTGAATAAAGCAAAAACCACGATGTACTTCCATTACATAAACGACAATAAATAGCCGACTTGGCTTACCTATGTAACATAGCAAATGGATAATGATATAGTGAATAGATCTCTCGAAAATAAACACGATACTTCTCCATATTCCATCTACTAATATGAAAAATCACCTAGCTCCGTGTCCAAGGGCGAGTGGGTACCAACTGTGAAAAGTGACGAATGGACACTTTTGGGCAACAAGGGGCGATAACGGAGACGAACAGACGCAAAACCACAGGAACTACAGAAATAATTCATGTTTCGTAAGAGCATACAAAAATTTTAATTCATTAAATTTTAATTTACTTCCGGTGAAAACAGACTTGAATCTCTAAAATTCCACATGAAGGGAACACTAACCAAAAATTTTAGATAGATACCGCTCATACCGCTGGATTTATATCTCTATCTATCTATCTATAACTTCACGCCAAATACCTTACGGGGTAGGCAGAGAGAACCGAGCGTCACGTGACTGCATCCTTACATACCTCACTCGCTTCTTTAACATTCATTGCTCTTTACATGCACGCTCGCCGATTTCTAGGGCTCCTGACATCACCTTCTGATAGAACACGACCAATTTATATCTCGTTGTTGCTATATGTAAAACCTTTTAATTGGCTATTTACTACCACTGTAATTTAAAGTATACTCAAGCTAACTTTAAGTTTTAATAATAATAACGAAATAAATAAATATTATCTGTACTAATATATAAAGCGGCAGAGATAGTTTGTTGCGGTTGTTGTACATTCGTCACGGAAAAACGTCTGTGTAAATTTGCCACTGTTCTATTTTTTTGAAGTAAATTCGTCATTATATCAATTTGGATTATTGTAAATTCGTCACAATGTTATATTTTTCGTGTAGATATTGCTACCGGTACGGTACAAAATGATGTAAAATGAAGACTTGCGACGAATTTACCTGTGATGAAACTCTTATCTACCTGTGATGAATTTGCACATATTTTTTAATGTAGGTAAGTGGCGAATATACTTTCTAAGTATGGAGTGTACAAATATTTGACGAATTTACTTTGTGACGAATGTACAACAACCCGTTTGTTGGAACGCGTTATCCGCTAGAACTACAAGTCGGATTTGAAAAATTCTTTTTGCATTTTGATAACCATTCTTTATGCTATTCAGCATCACGATCCTTAGAAGCCGAGGATTAAGAATTAAAGTAATTTAAGCGGTTTCTGCGGTATGCAGGGATACCGCCGGACTATGTCGCGGGGCGCAGCTGGTGTATTACATTCTTTTTTTATTTTATTAGGTCTACCAACAGTTGTTACATTTCTTTCTTCTTACTTACATAAAAGTAGGTATACATTTGCAACATTACTGGTTGAAATGTACAACCAATTATAGGCAAACACAACTTGCGTAAAGTTTAAATAGCAAGGTACTTAAAATCGGTACAATTATCAAAACCTCTTGTTTTCATATGTGGGAAATCAAAAATTTAAAGGATATTATCATTTAAAAAATACATTACCATTTCACTACTTAACTAAATTGGTTAAATATGTAAATAAAGGGTCTTAGCAAATGCAAAGGTGCAACCCACTGCAACCTAGCTGTAAGGCCCTATTTTTCAATCGATCCTCTCTGCCTCTGAGCTGGCGTGAAGTATATAGTGAGGACATTTTTTTACAACGTCGGGAGTCATGCGGCCCACCTGATGTAAAGCGGCTACCGTAACCTATGAACGCTTGCTACACATTAATTATCAATCGCGCGATGCCACCTCTGCTGCTAACACATCTACTCCTTAGGAGGTTATTGGTTACCTCAGTCACTCACAGGAACACAACAACCCTCCAAGGAGGTGTTATATGGCCGCGATTTTCTATGAATTGAAGGTATTTAAACCTACCTCTCTTAAAATATCCAGACCAAGACAAACAGACATATTTATGAACACAAGTGTTTGTCCTATCTATGAATCAAACCCACGAGCATTGCTAATCAAAAAGATATGTAATATTATATCATTCAATATATCTTTATATATATATATATATAATTCTACGGTACGTGTATATGGGACTGAACTCCTCCTAAACGACTGTACCGATTATGATGAAATTTTTTGTGTGTGTTCAAGGGGATTCGAGAATGGTTTAGATTCACAATTGGACCCGGTAGGTGGCGCTGTAATCGGGTTACAGGATTTAATGTTTTTATTTTCGGACAGACAAGGCGACGTCTGTCGGGACCGCTAGTATAATATAAATAATATATATGCCCTATATATAAATATATTAGGCCTTTCGAATAAAAGCCCTAACCACATTGTTTGTTAATTTGTGAGTAAAATTAAATTTACCTTACGGAGTAATTAGTTAGCTAGTTAGAACGAAGTACGTTAATTCTGTGCCTGAATAAACAAATACTAATTATAGACTGCTGACGATGTTCCCGATGTTGTATAAAAAACCTTATGATAATCAGTCACCATTTTAAGGACACCATCAAGTGAGTGCAACATACAAGCAGTCCGCAGCAGTGACCTGCGTGAAAATTTGAACCCCCCAGATTGAAAAGTCAGCGCAGGGAAGAGTGATAGCCTAGTGGATGAAGTACCAGCCTGCAATTCGATTAGTCCCTGGCTCGCTTCCTAATACAGGTAGCTACGTACCACTAAATTCTCGTTTTTGGATTTATGTACAATGTAATTAACAATATTAGGATGTAAGAGCCGAGGAAGGCCAAGACTTACCTACCATGCCACCAAATTGATCGTGTTTTATCAGAAGGTGATGTCAGGAGCAGTAGAAACCGGCGAGCGTGCATAGAAAGATCAATGAATGATAAAGAAGCGAGTGAAGTAAGGATCGAGTCACGTGGCGCCCGGTTCTCTCTGCCTACCTCGCAAGGGATTGCGTTAAGTTGTAGATAGATAGATAATAGAGCTCGGTGGCTCAGTCGTGAATGACGCGACTTTAACACCAACGCTTGTGGGTTCGATTCCCACACAGGACAAACATTTGTGTGCATGAACATGTCTGTTTGTCTTGGTCTGGATGTTTTAAGAGAGGTAGGGCGGATCAGCCCATCTGGAGAAGTACCTCCACCTCACAAAAAACTGCAGCCATATAACAACTACCTAAAGGGTTGTTGTGTTCCTGCGTGTATCTATATCTAAAAGATCTAAGTGACCGATTGTCATATCGTGAGTTATTTAGCACTGTTCTTACCAACTAAATTCACTATTAATTGTCCAGTCATCATTATAAATTGAATTACGACGATAATATAATCTAAAGTTAATTATTACTATGTTATCTATTTGATATACTGATTAACTATAAGTAACATACTAAAATATATCTCGGCAGACCAATCCACACAAGGAATTTTAGCCATTTCAGATTAATATATATATAATAGTGAAAAGATATAATGTATAAGCACTTACAATAAGCACTTATTTTTGAAAATAACTATCATAGATTGTGGCACAGTCGTGAAACGCGCTGTTCCGCTAGTTTGACACCAAACCTCGTGGGTTAGATTCCTACACGGGACAAACATTTGTGTGCATGAACATGTCTGTTTGTTTTGGTCTCGGTATTTGCTATGTATAATAAGAAAGTATTTACAAAAAAAAATGTATTTACGTATGTTTATCAGTTGTCTAGTACCCATAATACAATCTTCGCTTACTTTGGGGCTAGATGGCGCTGTGTAATTTGTCCGAAAATATTTATTTATAATGAGGAAACAATTTTGACAGACAGCACTGTTTTGAATCTAGAACGAAGTGAAGAATCGAAGTAGAACTGGCAATAACGAGGGGTTGAAGAAACGTTAACACACGATTGAAGAAAAAATATTTTGCGACCTCTGCGGTACATAAATAATTTATTCTTATATTATTTTTTGTAATCGGGCAATATTATGAAACAATTTTCATGTTCTTAATTGAAAACACTGCGCTGCTGTTTCGGAACGCATCTTCTTCATAGAATTAAGTACCCTGTTTCTTAATTCATCATGATGCGCAGGGTCCGCTACCTAAGCCTAAGGATTTGGCTGATTTTCACAGGGACCGATTGCCATCAGACTTTCACAAATATAAACATAAAACCAAAATCACGAATTTAGTGTTACACGCCCCGGGATTAGAGCCAGGAACAGTCAGTTAATAGGGTGGTTCTTCATCCCCTGTTCCACGGGATATATCATTGGAGAAAGATTCTAAGTCTTTTATGGAAGAAATATTATCAACTTTATTAGTTCTGAAATCATAACTTGTAAGGGCTGTCGCTTGCTTCAAAATTAAAATAAAATATTTATGAGACTTCAGGATATCTACTTAAGATTTCCAGGATACATATTTATGAGAAGTAGGGCACAACCATGTCTGTACTAGACGTGGTTGTGCCCTACTGGGGAAAAACTCTTTATTTTACAAAGAACCGCGCCCAACCTGGATAGTCGTTTCTAGTAAACACTGCGGTAGCGCAGTGGTAACCTCTTCACATTTCGCGCACTGTATGCTCGTTTTCCATCCGCCGCAGTATAAAAAAGCATAGGTATGTGATTTTATTTAGTAGCAATGGGTACTAAAATTGGTTAACCAAATAAAAAAATATTAATTTTTCTATGATGTTAAGTCTTCAAATAGTTTTATTTTGTCAATCAAATATAAAAAATATATGTATATTTCTAAATAAATTAAGAAAAATTAAATTAGCAAAAAAATCATTTTTTATTATTGTACTAAGAACATTTGTAAGAAATATTGTTTCACTAGCCTTAAGCAGTAAAAATAATATAAATTTCTTCTACGAGTTACAGTCACCAGTTGAATAACATCATATGAATCAGTTCAAATGTTTTCTCTAAGACGTCGAATTAGAAGTAGAGCGAGATGTAATTTGAAACATATTTTATCTCCAAGGACTTACTTAATTCATTCTTTCTTCTTTCTTAGAAAGCTAGAAGAAAGAATGAGTAACTAAATATATTTAACTCACAAAGGAACATATCTTAGTCAAATATTAAAAATCTTGAACGATTTCTTAGACAATTTCAACTTACATGCATTATTGCGTTAAATTTTAGTTAAGACGCATAATATATATATTTTTTTTGTTCATCATTCAAAAATTTATTTCCATATCTTGGTGTACTTCCACGACCATAGCACAGCACTCATTCGCTACTGTTAGTAATTAAATGGCGGCGTGCATTTACAGAAGCGGTGACTAAGTACCGACCGGTACTAATTCCCCTAAACCATCTGGTGTAGAAAGCACCCAAAGTAGTATAAATAAAATTTCTATTACCTATTATTTTTAAATTATTGGCCAATTTGCAAGCTCTAGTGTCAAGATTCAGACTAAAATTTTGGATTAACAAAAATATATTCTTATACTTAACAGCTAAATAATTGCAATTTTAATTTTTGAGTCGTCTTTATATTCCCTTGTGAGCGGCCATTACCCATATACTTCATTAATTAGACAATGATTAAAATCAACGAACTACCAAAAACCTTTCTGAAAACATTAAACTAACACCTTCGGGAATATTCCGAATTAAAATTTGGGATTTTTTTGTAATTTCTGATGTTGAATAAACAAATATTTTCTTTCCTCATTCATTCGAATGATATTTATTTTACATTAAGTAGCGAAAACAAAATGTGGAGAGCATATAAAATTAAAATGACATGTAATATTAAGATTAAATTGAAATTAAATATTACATCTAAATTTATTTATTAATTCAGTTATCCACATCAATGTCAGTACGATAATGAGGCAACACAAGTATCGATTCCATAATAATATGTAATTAATCGATAGTTGATATTACCTTCAAGGTTTGTTATGATTATAAAATTGAGGCCCGTGAAAAAACAATTAAATAAACATAAGATAATTATATATACTTGAACTGACAAGACATTATACATCGATGTTTACAGTCGACCTACCTGTTTGTATGTTTTTATTATAAAAAATGCAGCCGCTCAACTTTTCTTCCGTTTATCTTTTAAATATCATTGTTGTGTTCCTGCGTGTGAGTTAGGTCACCAGTAAACTCCTGAGGAGTTGTAGCAGAGATCGCATCGCGCGAGTGATACTTAATATATTGCGTGCGTTCATAGGCTACGATAACCGCTTTAGATCACGTGGGCCGTATGCTTGTATGACGTTGTATAAATAAAATATCTTCTTACTTTTTTCTTTATTGTATTCGTCTTTTTTTTCTCGTCGTTTTCCTTTACTGATATAGTTTATTTTTCAAATTGTCAATTAGGCAATACGATCAATAATTACGGAAATAAATAAATTATCATTGCAGTAAATAATAAATATATACAATCGTTGATTAATAAAGCACAAACTATGTTGTCATAAATTGATATATTCTCACTATCACTTCTCGCATTAGAACTTACTCGCGTGAAAACTTAGTTTATTCTATTTCATTTAATTAAATAAATTAGTATTTATTGTGTAAATGTTGACTTCTTTTATATTTTTAAAATAATTAGTTGAACAATTATTTCTATTGATACGATATTTTTATTATTAAACTAAGTGCACTCGATTTGTTCAACGCTATCGTTTCAGTAGAACAACCTTAATACTTTGAGCTAGATAATAAAATATCTATATCTTCTTCTTATCTGACTTTGCTGGCAAGAACATCATTATGGATTTCTGTAATAATTCAGTGAATATCATTGTACCTAAAAATACTAAAAATGTACCAATCCAGTGTCCCAACGTGAATGGATTCCTGAAATACAATATAGAAAATAGTAGTGATACAAATTTCCTTAAAGTCACTGTTAGAGTAACTGTTAAAGACGCACATTCAGTTGTTAGAACATATACTGCACTAATACAAAGTCCCTGCGTTGTTACATATAATATTAACATTACAACTTGTCTTGGTAAAGTGAACCCTAAGATATCCATCATCGGAGTTTCTGTCGCCAATTTTACATGTCCGATCAAATTTGGAGCAGTTGGGAGCCAAAACACTAATGGCATTAAATGCGTGTAGTACAACGCCTCCCAAGGATGCTTCCCGTGCTTGGAATATAAAGACTCCTGGAAGATACCCATTCTTGCTGACACAAATAACGCAAATGTTAATATAGCAATACCGAGGCACCACCATAGCCAGTCAATAAATTTCAATCTCTCTTCTTCAGCCGCGTCTTCGTGTGTTTCTCTTGGCGCTTTGACATCGCCACTGGATTGTATTGTGCAAATGGCTATTCCGGCCGATATCATAATTATAGCTATGTATTTCAATAACGGATATCGCTTCTTTAGAATCCATACACCCATCGCCATATTCGCCATCAAAGATCCCGCTCTGAATATCATGTGAAGAGGCATGGATATGTTGAAGTCGAAAGCGTAGTTATTGGCAACACTGCTGGTCCAGAAGAAACCTACCAACATTAAATATTGTTTGAATGGTATATTGCGTTTTGCTGTTCCAAATTTGCCGACAGTGCAAAATCCTATTGTAGCTATGAACAGGAATTGGAGGAATGTAGCCAAATTCCCAGCGCCAGGGTCTTCCTTCACAACTAATTCTAAAAATACAACGTTGGAACAGCACCCAACGAAGACCATAGTAATGGCCAAAGCTGCCTTGATATTCATTTTGTATCTGAAAAAATAAAATTACTACATTTATTCACTTATAATCAGATACGTACTTCACGTATTTTCATACATAAAAACAATATAGTATTAATAAAATTTATCGCAAATCAAATAAGTTTAAACATGTTTTCAGAGTAAAATAAATCACTAAATATGTAGACAATTAAACTAATTACCTACTATTATTTCGGAGACATTACGTTATCAAATAGAGATACAAATTATTGTTAAGTATTACGCACACATGCGCCGTAAAGAAGGTTATCCTTGATTACATTCGCTAAAAATGACAAAACAAACAAACTAAAATCGAAAACTTGTTATGTTGATTAACAAGAAACATTATAATTTACTTACATTGTTCGGTATATCCTTTATTATTAAGATAAATAAACACAACCAAGATATGTAATTCACATTATTATTAAATGACAGGAGACATTCACGGCGAGCGAGCCACTACTGGCGCTAGTGTGCGTGCGTTATCATTGAGTGTGTATTCGTGACCGTGGCCTCGAAACTTGTACGCAGGCGCACATGACGGCGATGGTAAAGCAGCATTACCTTAGTTTGTTATTACTAGATGGCGCTATTTACAATAACCAGGATTGTATTTTTTTTATATTCATTCATATTAGGTCACACCACAATCTTAACTTAAAATAGTGCATATAATACTATTATAATTTGATAAGACTTTTAATTTGTATTATTATATTCTACTGTAATATTATGCAGGTAGAAAATATCACTAGAAGCCGAGGAAGGCTAAGACTTACTTTTACTTTTGTGACTTATTTTTACGTACTACTTTTGTTTAATTATTACATCATACTAACTTGCCAAGGTAAGGTAAGTTAGTAAAATGTATTGTAAGAAGAACATAAACAAGTGTTGTAAGGTAAAGGTTGTTAACCATTGCCCGGTCGGTTAGTCTCCAATGTTCTGTTGCATACAGTAATTACGATTCGGTAGTGTAATACATATTCAGAGCCAAGAAACCGTGTACCAATAAATGTATAGTATTCGAACCCCAGTGCTTTCACTTTACACACATTCAAATAAGATTCGAACTTACCAGAGACGCTTCGCAATTTTTTCCGGACAAATTACGCAACGCCATATTCCATTCCAAACTAATTGTGCTGTCAATGTAAATAAATATCTTTTTTTTAAATAAAATATACTTATTGCACATAGAAAACACTACGACTAAGAGACTTCATTCATTAACACATTTATCTTGAGAAATCGAACTCACAACTCTTGGTATTAAAGTAACGAAGGCTAACCTCTGATCAGCTCGGTGATACTGGTTGACACCAACGCCCGTGAGTTCGATTCCCACACAGAACAAACATTTTTTACATGACAATGTCCGTTTGTCTTGGTCTGGATAATTTTAAGAGCGATAGGGCGCATCAAGCTGTCCGGGTAAGAATCTCCACCTCACAGAAAACCGCAGCCAAATTACAACTCCTTGGGGGGGTTATCGTGTTTCCGCGTTTGATGTCACCAATATCTAAGCTCCTAAGGAGTTGCTATGCTAGCAACAGAGGTGGCATCGTGCGAGCGATTCTTAATGTGTTGATACTGTTGATTGTTGACGCTTGGTGGAATTTGAAGACATGTTGTTAAAGGAAACACTTGTACAGATTCCACTTCACAATGTTATTTATTACTTATTAAGTAAAAATAAGTAATTCATACCATTGTGAAGTGTTTGCATTAACAAGATTCTTAAGAGGGTGCATAAAGCTAAGTGTTGCCCTCATTTTGTTTTTATTCATTTTATTATATCTTAAATTCTAAGACCAATCCCTAAAAATGCTTTATACTGGCACAGCAGAATCGTATTTATGTTTTTGGAGACATATTCTATTTTCATAATTTTGATTATTGCTATAAATGGCCATAATAATTAGCAATAACAAAAATTTTGATTACTTGTACATAGATAATAAAAACAAGATATGTTTAAAAAAAAACGAAAATATGGTTCTACAGTGCCAGTACTGAGCGTTTTTTGGGATTGGTCTTAAATTCAGTGTTATTGATAAAAACAAAATGAGGGCGCCACTTAGCTTTATGCCCCCTCTTAATGCATTACATGTATTCATAGGCTACGACAACCGCTTTACGTCAAGTGACTGTATGCCACTCGACGTTGTATAAAAAAAAAAACCACTGTACTGGCTTCATCGTCAATTGCCCAAAATGACCATCCTAAACGATTTTATTGCCCTCATTACATTTTGAACAGTCAATAAAAAATGATATTCCGCTCTACATCCACACTATCAGTAGTTAATATCCCGACATCTAACGCACGGGCAATAAAAATAGATATATTGAGGTTTTTATTACCATAACAAGGAGTTGTATGGACCTAAGCCCCTGGAATTGACTGCCGGTTCGGTGTAACAAGGGCTCTACACGGGCACAGCCCTTGTTAACCCGAATCGATAGTAGAAAGGATTATATGCCTTATTCTAAACGTATCTCTGACGATTACAGTTTAACAAATGGCCGACAGACAAATCGACTTAGGGTTTTCACGAGCCCTAAGTCACGAGAATACATTAGTGAAAAAGATGGCATGAATACTAAGTAGGTTCTCTGGTAGGTTTTTGTATAAAATACCTATTTATTTACTTGTGAAATATATAATTATTCAGTAGCTCTACAATTATAAATTTAATGAGCTCGTTGCTTACATGAGCATCACGGATCACGTAATTCCTATGTGACCATGACCAGGAAGCTACTAAGAAATTGCTGTGTTAGCAGCAAGGGTGGCAAGCGATACTTTCCATATTACAGACGTTCATGAGCTACGTTAATCATATTACATCAGGCGGGCCATACCTCCACCGCACAGAAAACCGCCGCCAAATAACCACTCCTTAAAAGGTTGTTGTTTTGTTGCGTGTGAAGTCACCAGTAAGCTCCTAAGGAGTTGTTGTGTTGGCAGCAGAAGTGAGACATACTTCCTGGCCGCGCTATCATTCAGTACCAAGACGCTATTACACTACCTTAACACTACTTTCCTTTACCTATCTTGAAAGAAAAAAAGTAACTCATAAAATATAATATAATGTATAATTAGCATTAAATGTGGTCCGGCCACAGAGTAGTGCTTGTCATTCACGCCACCCCGTATTACAAAAACCATATAATTAATTGACAGGTGCAATATTTTAAAAGAAACCACCTTTTGTCTACATTCCGAAAGGAAAATCGAATATACCGAGTCATCTGTCCCTTGGAAGTGACAAGACGGTAAAAGTGGTCCGGCCACAGAATAGTGCCTGTCAGCCGCGCCACCCCGTATTACAAAAACCATATAATTAATTGACAGGTGCAATATTTTAAAAGAAACCACCTTTTGTCTACATTCCGAAAGGAAAATCGAATATACCGAGTCATCTGTCCCTTGGAAGTGACAAGACGGTAAAAGTGGTCCGGCCACAGAATAGTGCCTGGCAGCCGCGCCACCCCGTATTACAAAAACCATATAATTAATTGACAGATGCAATACTTTAAAAGAAACTACCTCTTGTCTACATTCCGAAAGGAAAATCGAATATACCGAGTCATCTGTCCCTTGGAAGTGACAAAACGGTAAAAGTGGTCCGGCCACAGAATAGTGCCTGTCAGCCGCGCCACCCCGTATTACAAAAACCATATAATTAATTGACAGGTGCAATATTTTAAAAGAAACCACCTTTTGTCTACATTCCGAAAGGAAAATCGAATATACCGAGTCATCTGTCCCTTGGAAGTGACAAGACGGTAAAAGTGGTCCGGCCACAGAATAGTGCCTGTCAGCCGCGCCACCCCGTATTACAAAAACCATATAATTAATTGACAGATGCAATACTTTAAAAGAAACTACCTCTTGTCTACATTTCGAAAGGAAAATCGAATATACCGAGTCATCTGTCCCTTGGAAGTGACAAGACGGTAAAAGTGGTCCGGCCACAGAATAGTGCCTGTCAGCCGCGCCACTCCGTATTACAAATACCATATAATTAATTGACAGGTGCAATACTTTAAAACAAACTGCCTTTAGTCTACATTCCGGAAGAAAAATCGAATATACCGAGTCGTCTGTCCCTTGGAAGTGACAAGACGGTAAAAGTGGTCCGGCCATAGAATAGTGCCTGTCAGCCGCGCCACCCCGTAATATAAAAACCATATAATTAATTGACAGGTGCAATACTTTAAAAGAAACTACCTTTTGTCTACATTCCGAAAGGAAAATCGAATATACCGAGTCATCGGTCCCTTAGAAGTGACAAGACGGTAAAAGTGGTCCGGCCACAGAGTAGTAGTGCCTGTCAGCCGCGCCACCCCGTATTACAAAAACCATATAATTAATTGACAGGTGCAATACTTTAAAAGAGCTACCTTTAGTCTACATTCCGAAAGGAAAATCGAATATACCGAGTCATCTGTCCCTTGGAAGTGACAAGACGGTAAAAGTGGTCCGGCTCGGAAGTATGCTATTCGGCCAGTCAACTTACTGATAGTAAAGTTTCAATTAAATAGAAAGGTTTCTAATAGAAGCTACCTTTAGTCTACTTACGATTGATAATATTTTGATCTCGGAACAAATATGTATGTGCACCTGCGAAATATTCTTTTAAACGAACAAATAATAATTATTTACCATGTTTGTGAAATCGTATGTTCGAAAGCAATAATCAAGTCACTCCATATTAAACACTATACGCTAGCTATCTACTATTTAAAATAAGTTCACGTGTATGTAAAGCGCCTTTTAAAACTGTAACAGCAAACTTGAAGCACGGCCAAGCGAGAAAAGCGCAGGCATGAAGTTCTTAGAAAATTAAAATTGGTTTGATATTAACACTAGACTATATTATTTATGTAAAGGAAGAGAAATAGAAAAGAGAGTGTATGGGAAAAGAAACAATTAACGATAACTAAGAATTAATTTTCGAAACGACAAATTATCTATATCATCACCCTGCAGCGGCGGGAATAGGGATGATGCCAACCACTTTTAACGTCTTGTAACTTCCAAGGGACAGATGATTATGGATATTCGATTTTCCTTTCGGAATCAAGACAAAAGACAGCTTCGTTTAAGTAAGCAAAGCTTCTTTTTCTCCGTATTCTGTTGAGCAGCCCCGAACCAGTGGCTGCGACCAGTAAACGCTTCACATCAGACTAGCGGTGTATGTACTTATTTGCATATTCCCACTCGCAAAGTTGTTCATCGACTGGACAGATAGAAAGAAATAGTATATATCGTAATCCGTTCAAACGTTGGCACCTACCCTATTCCTCCATTCCATTTATAGACAAATAATTAGATTCCAATACTTTGGATAGAATGTGCCAATAGTTGGGTGTTACATGTGGATACCTTAAGTCTTTTTTTTATATTGTATGTATATATGTATATATTCACGCCAAGTCCCTTACGGGGTAGGCAGAGAGAACATTATTTTTAGGGTTCCGTACCCAAAGGGTAAAACGGAACCCTATTACTGAGGCTCCGCTGTCCGTCCGTCCGTCCGTCCGTCCGTCCGTCCGTCCGTCTGTCACCAGGCTGTATCTCATGAACCGTGATAGTTAGACAGTTGAAATTTTCACAGATGATGCATTTCTGTTGCCGCTATAACAACAAATACTAAAAAATAGAATAAAATAAATATTTAAGGGGGCTCCCATACAACAAATGTGATTTTTTTTGCCGTTTTTATAGATAATGATACGGAACCCTTCGTGCGCGAGTCTGACTCGCACTTGGCCGATTTTTTATATTGACTAAGTATTATAACTGAAAATAACGTATTGATAAAAAGTTTAAGAAACTTACCCACATTCATTATAAGTAATTTTAAGTAAGAATGACGAGCTCGCTCGTGGGTTTGATTCCCACACAAGACAAACATTTGTGTGCACAAACATGTCTGTTTGTCTTGGTCTGGAAGTTTCAAGAGAGGTAGGTAGGGCGCATCAAAGCTGCCCGTCAGGGGGAAGTACCTCCACCTCATAGAAAACCACACAAATAACAATTCCCTAGAGGGTTGTTGTGTTCCTGCGTGTGAGTGAGGTCACCAGTAAGCCTAAGGAGTTGCTGTGTAAGCAGCAGAGGAGGCATCGCGCGAGTGATATATGTTACAAGCGTTAATAATCTACGGTAACTACTTTACATCAGGTGGACCGTATGCTTGTATGCGTACCGACGTTGTTTAAAAAGAAAAAACAGTTCGTAGTAAATTCCATTTGAGATTAAATATTTCTAATTATTTCAAGATTCCTTCTTAAATTGCTAATTGGATGGAATAATCATAAATGGGTAGTAATTGCGAATATAGTAATAATATACATTAACATATACTACTCTGTGTAAAAAGTATCGGGAATATGTCAATAAAAAGACCCGCGTAAAAGAGGTCGTTCTAATTTTTTTACTGCATGTTGGTAGCACTGTACTGATTTAGCGCGCAAAATTTGAGCGGGATCTGTCATTTAATTTGTTTTAAACTACACTTTTTGTTGGTCATAGTTTTGAGTCCTCGGCGATTTTTACAATGGAAAATATTGTTGAACAAAGAGTGTGCCTTAAATTTTGTGTTTCAAATGATATTTCATGTGGTGAATCACTAAAAATGTTGCGAAATACCTACGGCGAATCGTGTATATCGAAAACAAGGGCTTATGAATGGTATAAGGCTTTTAAAGAAGGCCGAGAAGTAGTAGTAGACTTGCCTCGTTCTGGTAGACCTTCAACCGCTACGACCAGAGAAAACATCGACAGAATCAAGAAGCTAGTGCTCGAAAATCGACGTATGAGTCTGAGAGAGTTGGCTAGTGAGGTGAACATATCTTTTAAGTCCGTCCACAACATTCTCATTGACATTTTAGGCATGAAACGCGTCGCCGCTCGACTAGTTCCAAAAGAGCTCAATTTTGTTCAAAAAGCGCAGCGAAAGCATGTCGCTGAAGACATGGTTTCCCGAGCTTCTACGGATCCGACCTTTATGAAACGTATAATAACTGGCGACGAGACATGGGTTTATGAGTACGACATGCAAACAAGCCAACAGTCTTCAGAATGGCGTCTCGAAAACGAGCCGAAACCCAAAAAACCGCGGCAAAGTCGCTCCAAAATCAAGGTGATGCTGACAGTTTTTTTGACTACCGTGGTGTGGTTCACTCCGAATTCCTTCCAGAGGGAGAAACAGTGAATAAAGAATATTATTTAGGCGTCATGAAGCGTTTGCGTGAGAGTATCCGCCGAAAACGTCCAGATTTGTGGCAACACAACTCATGGATGCTGCACCATGATAATGCACCATCACACACAGCCATTATAGTGAAAGAGTTTTTAGCGAAAAATTCAACAAAAGTTCTCGACCAAGCACCGTATTCACCTGATATGGCTCCGTCTGACTTTTTTTTATTTCCCAAGTTAAAATTACCACTTCGAGGAAAACGTTTTGAGTCGATAGAAGCCATAAAAGAAAATTCGCTGAATGAGCTAAAGGCCATACCGCAAATAGCCTATGAAAAATGTATGGAAGACTGGGTGAAGCGGTGGAGATGTTGTATTGCAAGCGATGGGGCCTACTTTGAAGGCGATAAAATAAATTTAGATGAATAATTTGTATTTTTTGTTTTATTGACAAATTCCCGATACTTAGTACACAGAATGTATATATATATATATAGATAATATATATATATATATATATATATATATAGACCAAGTCCAGTAGCATCTACTAACGGGAATGTAGATATTAAATCTTCAAACGGGCGTACCTACTCGTATTTTAATAATCGCATGCAATTTTAAACTCTATTTTGTGAATCATAGAGATGAATAACAGTTTTGCACGAAACGGTTGCCAGCTGAAATCTTCAGATCAAAGGGACGAGGTTTTCTTTGTGGCTTTATTCAGTACTATGGTTAACACTGGTTTCTTTTTATACCTTTCGAGTGGCCTAAACAGGGTTTAGGGCGGCAGAAGTAGCTTTCACAGCAAATGGATGAGTAGCACACGCGAGTTGCCACTTGTGCTAGCCACCCAGTAACACAGATCTTCAAAAGTAAACAATTTAACGATCTCTGTTGATGCTAACCTATGATAATCTAAAAAATGGAATAATATACCTAGTCCGGCCATAAGTTCTGTTACAAATGAATATGCATTTATTTTTAATGAAGTAATATAATCTTAATATAACTTATACGTACATATTTATGGAAATTTCAGCAAAAAATAAAAAATGAGTCTATTAGAAATGGCCACCTTCAGCTTTGATACAGGCCTTTAATCTGTATGGCCACGAATCTACGGATTTACACATTTCCATGGGAAATTTAGCCACTGCTTGCTCCAGAGAATTCTTAAGAGACACAATGTCGGCGTGTCGTTTCGAGCAGGCCATGTCCTCTAAAGCTGATCATAATTTGTAGTATAAAGTAAGATTTGGGCTAAACGAGAGTCAGTCTTCAGCTCTTATAAAGTCCAGAACGTTGGTTCCGAGCCAGACAAGGGAAGATCGTGCATTGTGACCAGGTGCCGTCTTGCTGAACTACACGGTACATTTTTAAAAAGTGTACATATTGCTAAGAGGTTACTCAACACGATCCAATACAGCGTCTTGGTACACTTTGGCTCAAGTCTTCACTCCTTTTTCACAAAGCTTTGTGACTCCTTGATAAAACCCCCCACCTACCTGGTCCTATTGTGAATCTAAACCATTTTCAAGTCCACTTAAACACGTACAATTTTTTTTATCAAAATCTTTAGAAGTTCAGTGACACCATACGGACAGAAGGATTATATAAATATATATTGTTTGACAGAACATTGTACTGTACTCAAATGTAGTAGAGAAATGAGATAAATAATGAACTGTCAAAATTAATTCATTTTAACGAGCCCGGCGACCTAGTGATTAGGAATGGCTACTTTAACAGCGACGCTCGTGGATTCGATTCCCTCACAAGACGAACAATTGTTTGCGTGAACTCATCTGTTTGCTAAAACTCGAAGGGAGAAGTACCTCCATGTCATAGAAAACGACACCCAAATAACAATGCCCTAGAGGGTTGTTGTGCTACGAGTGAGTGAAGTTACGAGGCAGGAGCGGCAGGAGGCAACTTGTGAGCGATATTTACTCTATTACAAGTGTTCATAGGCACTGGGCAGTTGTCTTGTGTTAAATGTTACAATACATACATTCTTCTTGACGAGCTCGGTGGCGCAGTGGTAAAACGCGCTGTTACGCTACTTTGACACCAACGCTCGTGGATTCGATTCCCACACAGAGCAAACATTTGTGTGCATGAACATGTCTGTTTGTCTTGGTCTGGGTATTTACTATGTATAATAAGCACGTATTTACAAAAAAAAAATGTACTTACGTATGTTTATCAGTTGTCTAGCACCCATAACACAAGCTTCGCTTACTTTGGGGCTAGGTGGCGCTGTGTAATTTGTCCGAGAATATTTATTTATTATTTATTATTATTCTTCTTCTGTGCGTTATCCCGTTTCCTAATCCATTAGAATTGGCGGTGTCTGCTAGCTAAGCTAAGGATTTTGCGAAGATACTGATTTTATCATAGAACGACTTCCGTCAGACCTCCCAGGACTGAAGCCAGATTTCTCTTATGTCACACTTTTTTCTAAATATAATTTCTTGGACGTGCGAATTTCCTCGTTTTCCTTCAACGCCGAGCAAATGATAATTACATATATTATATATATCTTCTACATCTTATGTTGTAAAGAAACGTTTGTTTGTAATGGATAAACTCAATAAATAATTATTTATTACCGATTTAAAAAATCTTCACCTGTAGAAAGCTACATATTATCAGTGAGTAACATAGGGCATATTCTATTTAAAAAAAAATGGGATTCTGCGATTTTTGTAGGAATCTAAAAATATAAATTTGTATTATTATCCGTGCGAAATCCGATCGGGTCGCTGGTAGCTAGTAGTAGACGAGCTCGGTGGCTCAGTCGTGAAAGACGCGACTTTTACACCAACGCTCGTGGGTTCGATTCCCACACAAGACAAATATTTATGTGCATGAACATGTATGTTTGTCTTGGTCTGGATGTTTTAAGAGAGGTAGGGCGCATCGAAGCAGCCCGCTTGGGGAAGTACCTCCAGCTCACATAAAACCGCAGCCAAATAACAACTCCCTTGAGGGTTGTTGCGTTCCTGCGTGTGAGTAAGGTCACCAGTATCAAAAAGGGGTTGCTGTGTAAGCAGCAGAGGAGGCATCGCGCGAGTGATATATGTTCCAAGAGGTAATAGGCTACGGTAACTGCTTTACATCGGGTGGATATACTTGTATGCGTCCCGACGTTGTATAAAAAAAATAGTAGTTATATTGTATAAGTTCGAAAATCGTAATATCACGTTCTACATTTATGATACTCCTACGATATTAATCGTGCAGTTAATTGGGCGAAACAGTGCCGGTTTCGTGCCTCGATAGTTGCCTCCGTTATTACGTGGGAATGGAGACATTTTCCTTATTTTATACAACTGCCTTCTACTTATGTTACTAGTATAAGTTAAAAGCAAACTGTTAGCTACCTTACTCATGTGGTAACTTCTTGACCATAACTATAACCCTCAGAGGTTGAGCGACGCTGTCTACTTCAGTGAACCGTGGACTTTTTTTATTACCTGCAGTTCACATTTTATTGCATCTAGAGTACCTCGGTTCTCCGATGTGAACCACGAGAGCTTTTTATTGCATGTAGAGTTTTTAGTTCTCCTATGTAAACCATGGGCACTTTTTATTGTACGTAGAGTTCCTGGGTACTCCCATGTGAATCAAAAGCACTTTTTATTACATGTAGAGTACCTCGGTTCTCCTATGTGAACCACTAGAGCTTTTTATTGCATGTAGAGTTTCTTAGTTCTCCTATGTAAACCACGGGCACTTTTTATTGTAGGTAGAGTTCCTGGGTTCTCCTATATGAACCACGAGCACTTTTTAATGCATGTAGAGTATCTTGGTACTCCTATGTGAACCACGAGCACTTTTTAATGCATGTAGAGTATCTTGGTTCTCCTATGTGAACCACGAGCACTTTTTAATGCATGTAGAGTATCTTGGTTCTCCTATGTGAACCACGAGCACTTTTTAATGCATGTAGAGTATCTTGGTTCTCCTATGTGAACCACGAGCACTTTTTAATGCATGTAGAGTATCTTGGTTCTCCTATGTGAACCACGAGCACTTTTTAATGCATGTAGAGTATCTTGGTTCTCCTATGTGAACCACAGGCACTTTTTAATGCATGTAGAGTATCTTGGTTCACCTATGTGAACCACGAGCACTTTTTAATGCATGTAGAGTATCTTGGTTCACTTATGTGAACCACGAGCACTTTTTAATGCATGTAGAGTAGCTTGGTTCTCCTATGTGAACCACGAGCACTTTTTAATGCATGTAGAGTATCTTGGTTCTCCTATGTGAACCACGAGCACTTTTTAATGCATGTAGAGTATCTTGGTTCTCCTATGTGAACCACGAGCACTTTTTAATGCATGTAGAGTATCTTGGTTCTCCTATGTGAACCACAGGCACTTTTTAATGCATGTAGAGTATCTTGGTTCACCTATGTGAACCACGAGCACTTTTTAATGCATGTAGAGTATCTTGGTTCTCCTATGTGAACCACAGGCACTTTTTAATGCATGTAGAGTATCTTGGTTCACCTATGTGAACCACGAGCACTTTTTAATGCATGTAGAGTATCTTGGTTCTCCTATGTGAACCACGAGCACTTTTTAATGCATGTAGAGTATCTTGGTTCACCTATGTGAACCACAGGCACTTTTTAATGCATGTAGAGTATCTTGGTTCACCTATGTGAACCACGAGCACTTTTTAATGCATGTAGAGTATCTTGGTTCTCCTATGTGAACCACGAGTACTTTTTAATGCATGTAGAGTATCTTGGTTCTCCTATGTGAACCACAGGCACTTTTTAATGCATGTAGAGTATCTTGGTTCACCTATGTGAACCACGAGCACTTTTTAATGCATGTAGGGTATCTTGGTTCTCCTATGTGAACCACAGGCACTTTTTAATGCATGTAGAGTATCTTGGTTCGCCTATGTGAACCACGAGCACTTTTTAATGCATGTAGAGTATCTTGGTTCTCCTATGTGAACCACGAGCACTTTTTAATGCATGTAGAGTATCTTGGTTCACCTATGTGAACCACGAGCACTTTTAAATGCATGTAGAGTATCTTGGTTCTCCTATGTGAACCACAGGCACTTTTTAATGCATGTAGAGTATCTTGGTTCTCCTATGTGAACCACAAGTGATAATTACAAATCCTACTAATATTATAAATGTGAATGTCCGTTTGTTTGTTACGCTTTCACGGAAAAACTACTGAACCAATCATCATGAAACTTTGTACACATATTCTTGGAGATATCAGAAGTAAAATAGGATACTTTTTATTAAAATAAAATATATTTTTTATCAATGCGAGCGAAGCCGCGGGTAAAAGCTAGTATGTAAAATAGATCCAAAAACACGAATTCAGTGGTACATTTGAAGCGGCCAAGATTTGATCCGAAATGGAACGGTGCCTTATCCACTGAGCTCACACTGCATATTCTGTATTCTCGTTATATTTGCCTGTACGTAAACAGAAAAGAAATTAAAGTGATTTTAAAGTTATGAGCCTAAACAAATCCGTGTTACCAAGCAACTTTGGAAGTAAATGAATAATAACAAGTGTGAAAACTGCGTAACAACCTTCAACAGACCATCATTAATTATTCAAGAGTTTATATAACTTGAGATACTTTGAATTCATCCATCTACTGGTTTTTATAACAATCTCCAGCCCTGAGGAGCGTAGGAGCAGCCCTGTAATTTATTACCGATTTCAAAAAGGAGGTACGTTTTGAATTTGAATTTTTTGAGTTAACTCGATGTCATGAGCCCCAGGACCCGGCGAGCGTGCATGAGAAGAGCTATGAACGCCACAGAAGCGAGTGAAGTATGTACGGACCGCGTCTTATGGCGCTCGGTTCTCTCTGCCTACCACGCAAGGGACTTGGCGTGAAGATATACATACATACAACTCGAAGAACTCACTGGTGCAGTGGTTGTCAACGCTCCTTTAACATTCGATTCCCATGCAGGGCAAACATTTGTTTGCATGAACGTGTCTGTCTTAGACTGGGGGCTTTTAAGAAAGGAAAACGCATAAAACCTGCCCGACAGAGCCTCTATATTACATAAAGCCAAATAACAATCGCCTCGAGTATTGTTATATTCCCGCTAGTAATCTGTAAGTAAAAAGCCGCGAGCAATACCTACTATATTCCAAGCGTTTATAGGCTATGTATAATAACCACTATATATCCGGTGTGTCGTATGCTTGCATCCGACGTTGTATAAAACAAAATCATAAATGGCGAAATTATTCGAACCTGATTGCATGTTCCTTGAATTACGAAGCGATTCCTCAATCTATAATCTATACAGATAAATAAAATTGGAGTGTCTGTTTGTAATATTAAATTAACCGCTTTTTTGTAAATGCATATGGATGTATACAAGGTACATATACCAAAATGAATATTTTTTCAATTTTTGTCTGTCTGTCTGTTTATTCCGGCTAATCTCTGAAACGGCTGGACTGATTTTGATGACTTTCACTGGCAGATAGCTGATGTAATAAGGAGTAACTTAGGCTACTTTTATTTTAGAAATTTTATTTATTTTATTACTATAAATAAATAATATTCCACGCGGACGAAGTCGTCGGCACAGCTAGTAGGTAATATAATAACTCGTAGGGGTTCCGTATCAATACTTTCAATTCATTCACCTAATAACAGTATAATTATAGTCGAAACAGTCAATTTCAAAACACTTAGCAGTCGTTTATTTAATTACCTAATTGTATCACATATTTAATGTTCGATTCACCTAAACTTAATATACCTATGAAGTAAATTTGTCGACATAAAATACCTAATACACCCATTATTTGACTGAGCCCCATTGCTTCTATTTCTGAATATGGAGTTAAATGGAAGCTAAATGACCTATTATGAGGAAGTAGATTTATCAACATTTTCTTGGCTTTATAAACCGATTGTAAACGTATATTGATGTCTAGGGTATGCATGTATCTTCACGCCAGGTCCCTTGCGGGGTAGGCAGAGATAACCGAGCGCCAAAAGACGCGGTCCATACACACATCACTCGCTTCTTTCACATTCATGGCTCTTTTCATGCACGCTCGCCAGTTCCCAATGCTCCTGACATCACCTTCTGATAAAACACGACCAATTTGATCATGGTTGGTTAGTCTTGGTCTTCCTCGGCTCCTACATCCTTCCACTTTCGCATTGTATATCTGTTTCGTAATTCTTTCATCTTGCATTGTTTCTACATGTCCGAATCAACGGAGCATGCCCTTTCTTATCTTTCAGACCAACTCTCTTTCGTACGTCATCATTTCGAACATTTCATGTCTAGTGTATGTACTCTAATTCAGATATTATAGTTCGTTCCAAATTCAGCACAAACCATAAAGGATGTTCCAGAAAAGCAGCTGCTATAGCCAAGAGTCCACATTTTTAGGGCAAGCTCGCGTCGTACGTAATGCTTTCAGTGGGGGTGGTTGCCAAAATCCACGACTCTTAAAATATATTTAAAGGGCACTTGTTGTCACTTTTAGTATAAATGCCAAATACATAGTTCCGGAGTAGGTCACTGGCCTATATTTGTATGGCTAGTAATTTTTTTAATGTACACAAAAGAACAAAATTGCAGAGAAAATGCCTTGCTTACCAATTTTTTTATACCACTAAGGTGCCAAAGAAGCATACGGCCTGTCTGATGATAAGCAGTTACCATAGACATTTGCAACACCAGGGGTGTCACTCTTGCGTTGCCGAGCCTGTAAGAACCTCTTCACGCCTTTGTCGAAGAACCCCAAACTGTAGCCCCTTGGGAAAACCTCGACAGGGAGCTCATTCCACAACTTAATAGTTCTCGGTAGAAAACTTCTCAGGAACCGGACAGTACGCGACCATTGCGGTTCCAGCGTATGAGAATGAGCTCCCAGCGGTCAATACCACCAAATATTAAAATTTAATAGAAAACCCATTCGCCGGTCTTTTTATATATACAGTATGGCTCTAAAGCTCTTTTCATTTAGACTTGTGTCATCGCCTTTATGTGAGTGTTCTACGACAAATCATGAATTCGAGCAAACAGCACATCATGTTCTCTGGGAGTGCGATCTCTGGCAACGGGAGCGGGACGATATGTTAAATTCCTTGCGTGTCACATCCGGGGTAGTATACTATTCTGATTTGGTGGCAACAAGGGAGAACTACCACGCGTTTAGGCGGTTCTGCAATCTATATTATTGGAATCGATGTGTTAGGTAGCAACTCACAGTTTAGGTCCCAATAGTGTTAGATATTTGATAATCCGTGGTGCACGGCAGTTGAGCTTCACTTGACTAGCCATCTCTTTGAGGTTTTAAATGCCTTATTTGTCATATTGCTGTCTCTCACTTTGCCAAGAGGGGAAGTCAATTCCAAAACTTCCTACTCCTACAAATTTCTTCTGATTAAATTCGTTGTGAGTTCCAAGGCAGCTGTAGTTTAACCCCCGGGACGGCAATGCACTTCACTGTTCATTGCCTTTTTTGTGGTCGCCGCTGTTAATTCTGGCTACACAGGAGACACAGTGGTGGGTATGAGTGGTGGGCCTGTCCCGTTCAAAAAAAAAAAAAAAAAAAAATATATACAGTATGGTTACATTTTTAACACAAGTAACGTATGCATCATATTTTTTAATCTATCTATAACTTTACGTCAAATCCGTCGCGGAGTAGGCAGAGAGGACCGAGCGCCACGTGACTCGATCCTTACACACCTCACTCGCTTCATTAACATTCATTGCTCTTCTCATGCACGCTCGCCGGTTGCTAAGGCTCCTGACATCAGCTTCTGACAAAGCACGATCAATTTGGTCATGGCAGGTAAGTTTTAGCCTGCCTCGTCTCTTACATCCTTTTACATTCGCGTTGTATATCTCTTTCGTAATTCTTTCTTACTGCATTCTTTCTATATGTACGAACCAACGGAGCATGCCTCTTCCTATTTTAACACCGACGCTCTCTTTCATACCAACTCTGTTTCTATCATCATTATTTCGAATACTTATTATTAATACTTATTGATAATAAATACTTTATATAAAATTGCATACGGTCCACCTGATGCAAAGCGGTTAGCCTATGACCGCTTGAAACACATTAAGTATCACTTGCGCGATGCCACCTCTGCTAATAACACAGCAACTCCTTAGGATCTTACTGGATCCCTCATACGCAAGAACACAACAACCCGCGAACAAGGAGTTTGGTTGCGATTTTCTGTGAGGTGGAGGTACTTCCCCGGGACGGGCTGTTTTGAAGCGCCCTGCCTCTTTTAAAGCTTCGCCAGATAGGCTACTTTTATGCGTTATACCTCCCGTAAAAACACCTAAACCAAGACAAACAGACACGTTCATGCACACAAATGTCTTTTTTTGTGTGGGAGTCGAACCTACGAGGGCTCGATTGAGCTTATCACCCACCTCACTTGGACCAAGTAACGCAGTGCAGGAGCGGCGCTACAAATAGGCAAATTTTGCTGCCTTTCCACCTACCGGGGCATGCCCAAGTTTTTCTTTCGCACTCTTTAAATTCAGTACTATACTGCGACCATTTTATTAAACGACTTTTGACGGATCATTCTATCTCTTTCGGATTTATGAGATACGCAACACTTGATAGGTGCAATAATAAGATGGACAGCGTGTATAGGCTACTGAAATTGTTCATTGGAGCGCAATCTCTAGCACCCCGCTACATACAACTGGACACCAAGTGTAGATTATTTCAAGTTTCATAATTAGTTTGCCATTATGATTGTATATAGTATAGTTAATAGATTCAAGCATTACTCTGCGAAAGTCAAATTTCTGGCAATTTGATCTAAACTACTTTATGTCCTTCCGCTCCTGATTAGTTCGTGAGAGCTACTGCCAGCCGGCACCCACCCACTACCATTAGTAGATGCATGCCACTGCTGCCATGGCTGCTCCGGTCGTCTCCGGTCGTCATTGCCAGAGGAACACCTGGCTCGCCAATTATACAACTATTCAATTATTATTTTTAATTTTTCGGCCATTTTGACCATAGTATTGTCTTAGGTTTTCGCGATTGTTACACATTGAATTAAACACGAACGAATGAAACACGCGATACTTCCGTTAAAAATTGATCATTTTGACCATTTTCCTTAAGAGATAGGTACTGTTATATCGGCATATGCATTACTTAGAATATAAAATAAATATGCTGAGTTTCTCATTGCATTGACGTCAATGCAACAAGAAACCGATGCCGCTTGCTGTCCGCGATCATACTCGTTTCCAGTTCGGATTGGGCTTCCGTCAAACACACAGTATTTTCACGAGAGTTTAATACATTCTCTTTTAGTGTTTTAAAATAGTTTTTTTTAAAAACCATCTTGCGACCCGCTCCGTAACAGTGGTGTCAGAAGAGGGGATACCAGTGTTGAAAGTGCCGTCATCGTTCCACTGGTATTACATACCGGGTCGCGTAAACCTAAAAACTCTAAAAGTGTTCACGTGGTTAACTCCACGTTGTTACAAACATTCTCAATCCAACTCCGGGGTGTTCTCGTCTTACTTCAGTGAAATCACACCTCGTCAAACTCCGCTATCTCTCGAAGACGTATCGCGACAGTAAGCCTTATTCAGCGTAAGCCTGCCGATCGTCCGATATCTTCCGCTGTATCCCGATCACCAAGGGCCTGTCAGTTGCAAGGTCCGTCATCGTTACGCTGCCACAAAGAGTGTGGTCACTCCGTCCTTGCTGCTCTGGTCACACGTCGTGCCACCACGTGCAAGCATCGATCACGCTTGGTTGTCGTGTAACCGCTGCGCCGCCGCTCTGCCGCCGCCGCGACGCCCCGCTGTTCTGACGTCGCTATCGCTGCGCTATAGCGCACCGCCGCACCAACTCTAATCAACTCTAGTGGACGCAGCAGTCCAGTGACAAGAAATGAAAATCAACGTCCTGATGATCCTGTCTCTGTGAGTAAATCATGCTATTATCTGTTAATGCTACAATAAATTGTTTTCCTTTCAAGGGTGATACGTATCGTAAATCCTAATTACCTATACCTATTCTTACCAACAAATTATTTATTATTCCGAATCATAATGGCTACGGAATCAAAGAAAACCACAGAGCTAGTGTTGAGCGAACAGTTCCCTATTAATGTACTGTGTAATTTCATTAGCCCTTATAAGGGGGAGCGAGAAACCCTCACAGCTTTCCTTACCAATTGCCAGAACGCTTTAGATCTAGCATCAACTAGTCAAAAAACTTTATTAAATAAATATATCCTGTCTCGTTTAGAAGGCAAAGCTCAAATCGCGTGTTCTAATAAAATATTCGACGATTTTAACCAATTAAAATGTTTTCTTAAGCAAAACTTTGGTGAAAGAAAACACTACAATCACCTTCTGCTAGATCTACAGTCGTGTAGGCAATCCTCCAGTGAAACTGTTGCGCAATTCGCACTCCGCGTAGAGAGCTGTCTTACTGATTTACAATCTGAAATTTATAACTCCGAGTCCTTAAAGAAAGATATTTCCGGGCGTGTCGCTATGACTGAGGATTTAGCATTATTCACATTCTCCTTAGGATTACACCCGCGGTTAAGTAATAACGTTAGATGCAGGAGCCCGAAAACGCTCAATGACGCTATCAACATAGCCCTCGAAGAGGAAAAAATACAAAATTTTCTCTATAAAGCCACGATCAAACCTAAGTGTAGGGTCTGTGGTAAGCCCGGACACTCAGAGGCTGAATGCCGTGAGAAACAAAAACGTACGGGTCCACCACGCGTCACTTCGGACCCTCAGCCATCAACATCATATAATAACTCAGGGTCCTACCTCTTCTGCAGATATTGTAAAAATAAGGGTCACGATATTTCTCAATGCCGCAAAAGGAAGTATAATAACGAACGACGTAATACGTATATTCCGAACAGCCATGATAAACCGCCCGCCATGCATCATGTTACATATGAACCGCCGCCGTCACCATTGCCTTATAATATACCGTGCGAAAATGTCGACGACTCTGAAAATTCTTTAAACTAACTCCGCGGATTACGAGAACGTGCCGTCGTTATCCGGTTAACCTAGGCACACGCACCTCATTGCACAAATCGCATAGGAATAATATTAATTCATCTCAACATGCTCTTTCGAGAGTCCCTGAATCGTTGAGTCACAAACCTAATTCATCTCAACATGCTCTTTCGAGAGTCCCTGAATCGTTGAGTCAAAAACCTATTTCATCTCGACATGCTCTTAAGAAAGCCCCTATCTCGTCGAGTCATAATATTCATTCATCTCAACATGCTCTTACGAGAGTCCCTGAATCGTTGAGTCAAAAACCTATTTCATCTCAGCACGCTCCGCAGAGAGTCCCTGATTCGCTGAGTCTTACCTCATCTCGACATGCTCATAAGAAAGCCCCTACCTCGTCGAGTCATAATATTCATTCATCTCAACATGCTCCTACGAGAGTCCCTGAATCGTTGAGTCAAAAACCTATTTCATCTCAGCACGCTCCACAGAGAGTCCCTGTCTCGCTGAGTCGCCACTCTGTTCCATCTCAACACTCTTCTCCTAGAGCCTCTGTATCGTTGAGTCCACAATCTTCCAATCCCAACGGGTCCTCCGTATCACACTATCGTGAAAATAAAATCGAAAATAACGCAAACACTCCTGTCTACGAAATATCTTCGTCCGCGATGAAAGTATCACTGCCCCATGTATATATACAGACTTCCCATTCTGTACGTCCATTGCGTATTCTAGTTGATACCGGAGCTAGTATTAGTCTGGTCAAACGATCAAGCTTATCCAAGGTACCTGAATTATCCAGTGAGAGAGCTAAGATAAAAGGTATAAATAGCATTAATACTTATTCCGAAACGTTGGGTACATGCCAGATAGATTTTACTCTAAATAATATTTTTCACAAATATAAATTTCACATAATCAATGATAACGTCAACCTAGAGTATGACGGTATCATCGGTAGCGATTTCCTAAATTATTTTAAAGCTAATATAAACTACACTTCACAATCAATGCATATATGCGGACAAAACCTGGATATTAACTATGTTCAGCCAACTTACGTAATTCCCGCTCGCACCGAAGCCGTCATTGAATGCGCGGTGTCTAATTACTCGCACGAGCATTTTGATGACAACGAAGGTCTATTATTAGATCATTCTATAAGTGAAGGTGTTTATATGGCTAACTGTCTCGTTTCTATTAAGCAAAATAAGAGGGTTAACGTAACTGTTTTAAATACTACGAGTTCCGATATCGAAATTCGGGACTATGTAGTACATTTAACACCTCTCGAACGTGATATTACTACAGATTCATTTCAAAACGTTAATTCTATTTCTTACTCTAATTCGGATAGAACCCAGATGGTATTAAATCTTATACGCTGTTCCCATTTGAATTCCGAAGAAAAGGAATCCTTACTAGAATGCTGTTCGCAGTATACAGACATCTTTCACCTAGAGGGCGAACCTCTATCATTCACGAACGCAACTGAGCACACTATAGATTCGGGTGATGCGCCCCCTATTCACGTTAAATCATACCGTTTTCCTGAATGCCACAAACAAGAAGTGGACTCACAAATCCGTAAGATGCTCGATCAAAATATTATACGTCCATCAACATCACCTTGGAGCGCTCCAGTCTGGGTGGTTCCTAAGAAAATGGATGCCTCCGGGAAAAAGAAATGGCGGATAGTTATAGACTATCGCCGCCTTAATGATGTCACTGTCTCAGAGAGTTATCCGCTACCCTTAATTACCGACATCTTAGATCAGCTAGGCCACTCAAAATACTTCAGTACTTTAGACCTTTCTAGCGGATTTCACCAGGTAAGATTAAGTCCCAAGGACGCGCTTAAAACGGGGTTCTCAGTTAACACAAATTCTAACACTACCGGTCACTACGAATTTACGAGGATGCCGTTTGGCTTAAAAAACGCACCTTCTACCTTCCAAAAATTAATGAACACGGTCCTTTCTGGTCTCCAGGGCCTCCATGCTTACGTGTACCTCGATGATGTCATCATTTATAGTCATAATCTGACAGAGCACATCGGAAAACTCAAGCTAATCTTTGATCGCATCCGAAAATTTAACTTAAAACTGCAGCCTGACAAATGCGAGTTTCTACGACGTGAAGTCGCCTATCTTGGTCATATAATCACAGATAAAGGTGTCTGTCCAAATCCCGACAAAGTAAAAGCCGTCTCTCAATTTCCTACTCCCAAAAATCCAAAGGACGTAAAGTCATTCCTAGGGCTAGTCGGTTACTATCGCCGCTTCATTAATAACTTCTCCCAAATCACTAAGCCACTGACTTCCCTTCTAAAAAAGGACGCTACATTCCAATGGTCGCATAGTCAAGAACAAGCATTCACTGCTCTTAAGGACAAACTAACTTCAGCGCCTCTACTCCAGTACCCTGACTTCAACCGACCTTTCCTCTTAACCACCGATAGTTCGAACTACGCAGCGGGGGCCGTGCTCTCCCAAGGCGAAATCGGTTTAGACAAACCCGTGTCATACGCATCGCGCACTCTTAATAAAGCCGAGGGCAACTATTCAACCATAGAGAAAGAGCTCCTCGCGATTTTATTCGGCGTAAAGACATTTCGCCCTTACTTGTATGGTCGTAAATTTAAAATAATCACTGATCACAAACCTCTCGTATGGCTTTTCAACGTTAAGGATCCCGGCTCCAGGCTCATTAGATGGCGCCTGAAACTGGAGGAATACGACTACGAAATCGTTTATAAGAAGGGTAAACTAAACGCGAATGCCGACGCACTATCTCGCTTTCCTGTAAATGTCTTAGATAATAAAACCGGCTCAGATTCAACTACATGTAATCCAACATTATCGCCTAATAACAACGATGACTCACATAATTCACCATCTGCATCAGAAACCTATGAGCAGTTTCTTCATACCATGAAACAACCCGGTGTGACGTTCAATACCGTCATACAGGAACACAATGAGTCACTCCTTAAGGCAAAGTGTAAACTCATCGCATATCCTACCGCGATAGATTTAGATAAGTCTGTGCCCTACTGTTCCGAAATTCTCGAATTATCTACAAGCGAACCTGATATCCGAGACATAGAGCGGGAACTAAACGGATACTATAATACATCAAACAAAAAACATTTATTCACTCATTTGTTTACTCGCGTTCATCACTATGATGAAATGTCATATAAAGATATATTTAATTTACTCGTTGTCTATCGTGATATGATTAAATTTTGGTTTATGGAAGAAAAGGAAATTGCAATATCAGATTTTTCTGATCCCTTCAGCAAATTATCCTATAACAAAATATATAATATACTAGCTTTTATCTTCCGTAACACAAACTTAAAAGTAAATATATACAAAAACTCCATTCTATTTCCAACACCTTTAGAAGTGAAACAAATTCTTAAGGATAATCATGATTCCCCAACAGCGGGTCACCCTGGTATTTCACGTATGCTAGAGAGAATCAAATCTATGTATTGGTGGAAAACAATGTACCAAGACATTGAGAATTATGTCAAAAACTGCAGGTCGTGCCAAATTAACAAGCCCTTGCGTCAAACTAATCGCGCCCCAATGATAATCACGAGTACAGCTACAAAGCCTAACGAAAAGATATACCTTGATATCGTAGGGCCTCTTCCGGAAACTTACGAGTTCAAGTTCAAATTTATCCTCACGTTCCAAGACGATCTCACGAAATACTCCCAAGCTTATCCTCTACAAACATGTTCAGCAGAAGAAACCGCTAAAAAGTTAGTCCACTATATATCCCATGTAGGTATCCCTAAATATGTAGTCACAGACCAAGGAACGAATTTTAGTTCTGAGGTACTTCGCCAACTATCTAAACTTTTCAGCATCAAACATATATTCGCTTGCCCTCATCACCCTCAAACTTGTGGGGCTCTCGAGCGAAGCCATTCCACCCTCAAGGAATATCTACGTCCTTTTGTTAACGACAACCCTAATACATGGGACCTGTACCTTAATACAGCCATGTTCTCTTATAATACTAATACCCACTCTACGACGGGTTTCCCGCCGTACGAACTCCTATTTGGATTCAAACCCTATATCCCTAAGTCTGTAGATACATTGGAGAGCAATACCTATACGGATTACATAAGAGCTCTCAACCACCGACTTTATTATAGTAGGCAAAAAGCCCTGCAAAACATTCAATCGTCTAAAGAAAGTTCTAAGAAATACTACGATAATCACTCGAAACCTATAACCTACCGCGCAGGTGACATGGTATATGTGAGATGCCATCACAAACAAAATAAGGCCTTATCACCAGTGTGGAAAGGTCCATTTAAAATAATTAAGTTAAATGGCAATCACTCCGTCACATTGCTGATGAATCGTAAACACGTACGTCATCACTATGACGAAATCAAACCAGCTAGTGACGCTAGCGCTACGGCGTAACGCAAGTGACGTATTGACACATGAGCCATTTGTTGTTCATTTCAGATCGATACTGCCGTCGTCAATCGTGTGCGAATATGTATCAACTATAATCAACAGTCCGGGTCTCTACTTTGATAAGTTTCTAGACGTTAAGTTCACTAATAGCGATTGGAATGTTATATCATATGTAGATATAAGTCATATACAGCCTAACTTAGATAAGGTAGAATTTTTATTTGAAAAACTTGATGTGTATTGTAAGTCGCTGACGTCCTCTAAATTACAGGTAGACTGTATTAATTCACTCTCTGCTTTAAAAAATCAACATATTCTTAACGTAAATAAATTCTCATCTATATCGTATTTACTGGTAGACGAGAAACCTAATATGCGTTTTAAAAGAGGTCTCATGGATTTCGGTGGCTCACTGTTAAAAACTATCTTTGGCACATTAGATTCCGACGACGCGGTGAAATTCTCAAAGGCCATTAAAGATGTACAGACGGATGAAAAACGCCTCGCTCTTCTTATGAAGGACAATATCCACGTAATTAAATCTACTGTATCATGTTTTAATAATACTATGTCTAAGGTGGATGAGAACGAGAATCATATTTTAAAGAATATGGAGACTATTCACAAAATTCTAGAAACAATCTCTAATAGTAATGATAAGTTAGAAATTAAGTCTCAATTAAGTTCTTTATTAAACTCGTTAGAGTCTATAATAATGACCTTATCCTTCGACATCGAAGACGTTAATAACGCAATTCTTTTCGCGAAACTCAACGTGTTGCACCCGACTGTACTTAGTCCGCATCAGTTATATAATGAATTAGATAAGCATAGAAATAATCTCCCTAGCCATTGTGAACTCCCTATACCTTTAACCTTACAAAATATACATACTCTTATAGATATATCTAAACTTGCATGCTTTTTCCATTTAGATAAAATTATAATTGTTGTTAAGGTCCCTCTGGTACTACCACAAGCCTATGACTTATATAGAATTATTCCATTACCTATTCCTTACGATATGTCGAAACCCGATACTTTTGTTCTTGTCGAGCCGACTAGCTCGTATGTAGCAATAACAGCTGATCGCATGTTTTACTCGCTGATAGCAGACATCGATAAGTGCGAGCTCATTAGTGAAAAGTGTTATGTGTGCTCGCTAATAAATGTGTTTTCAGTGATCGCTAACCCTACATGTGAAACGATTCTATTAAGTGAAGTGATCAGTAAACTTCCCGACATATGCGTAACGAAACTAATACACGGTTCAATCGACTTATTTCATAAGTTAACTTTAAATCGCTGGATTTTTGTACAATCTGAACCAGGGAAATGTCATATAACTTGTAATGAAGGAAACGTAAATTCAGATATTGTATTATTTGGAACTGGCATCCTGACCTTGCCCAAAACCTGTAAAGCATTTTATAAAACCTTACAATTTATTCCTGTTGGTGAAACGGTTACCAGTAATGTTACAATTAAGATTTCTAATTTCAACATCTTACAAGATGATTGTTGTGAGAGATCAAGATTAAATAAAACTCTGGATCGTCTACCTTATTCAAAATTAAATAACTTAGATAATCTCGATTCCTTACTTCACGCCAGCACCCACTTAGAATCTTTTGAAGAGGAGATTAATAAACTTGAAAATCCATCTCACTTTGAGACTTATGGAACTCACTATCTTTCTTTGAGTTTGTTTAGTACTAGCTTAATCTTAATGTATCTTTTGTATAAAAGTCGTAAGTACTTCTTTACAACTAAGTCACCATGTTGCATCCAAATATTTAATCAGTGTCATAATACCAAAAATAACTCTGTTCCTACATCTCAGACTATAATCTATAAAGACACACCAATATCCTTAAACCAGGATGAACCGGAACCCGTAGAGTACATGCGTGTAACACCAACTCCTACGAAGAGAAATATTGTTATCTCTAAAACTCATAATTCATAATATAATATATTGTTATAAAAAAAAAAAGAAAATGCACATGGGTGAATAGTTTTAGTTATATTTTAGTAACACTATGTTTGTTTATTGTAATGATTTTTCAATTATGGTTAGAATTTTATTATTTACTTTACTTTACTTGTACCATTCATTTTCTTTTAACTTCTGTAATTGTATCATGTTTGTGCTGCCTTGACGAGAATCCAATCATAGTTCCGAGCGCGTTGAGCATTTATCTCTCATCACTTTAAGAGGTGATGATCGATCTTAACGGGGGGGTTGTTATATCGGCATATGCATTACTTAGAATATAAAATAAATATGCTGAGTTTCTCATTGCATTGACGTCAATGCAACAAGAAACCGATGCCGCTTGCTGTCCGCGATCATACTCGTTTCCAGTTCGGATTGGGCTTCCGTCAAACACACAGTATTTTCACGAGAGTTTAATACATTCTCTTTTAGTGTTTTAAAATAGTTTTTTTTAAAAACCATCTTGCGACCCGCTCCGTAACAGTACCGTGTTCCTGAACACTACTATTCTACTTTTTTATGCTAATTCCGAATCTGAAGTCAAAGTTCGAATATTAGAAAAAACGCACACACCGACAAACATTTAGATTTCATATAGGAACGGTGTTCCTGAAAAGTATGTTGTCAATATTCGCAGTCTGAAAGAGAGCGTCGTTGTTAAAATAAGAAAAGGCATGCTCCGTTGGTTCGGACATGTAGAAAGAATGCAGGATGAAGTAATGACGAAGCAGATATACAATAAAAAAGGTGGAAGGACCTACCATGATCAAATTGGTCGTGTTCTATCAGAAGGTGATGTCAGGAGCCCTAAAAACTGAGCATGCATAAAAAGAGCAATGATTGTTAAAGAAGCGAATGAGGTATGTAAGGGTCGAGTCACGTGGCGCTCGGTTCTCTCTGCCTACCCCGCAAGGGATTTGGCGTGAAGTTATAGATAGATAGATACATGTTGTTAATTATGTTATGGACATTAAAAATATTATGATTAGATTAAAATACATTTTTCTTATGTAATTATTGTGGCAGAGCTGTGCGCCAGCGCTCTTTAGAACGATCCGCCTCCGAAGATAGCAGAAAAAGAAAGAAGAAGATTGTAGCGAGAATCGAATTTGACGAGCTCGGTGGCGCAGTGGTGAAATGCGCTGTTACGCTACTTTGATACCAAACTCGTGGGTTCGATTCCCACACTAGACAAACATGTCTGTTTGTTTGGGTATAGGTATTTTCTATGTATAACAAGAACATATTTACAAAAAAAAATGTATTTACGTATGTTTATCAGTTGTCTAGTAACCATAACACAAGCTTCGCTTACTTTTGGGACTGTATGACGCTGTGTAATGTGATCGACAAAAATATGTGCTAGGTATCAATTACAAAATAGAAAAATGGCCGCAACATCGCATACGTACTTTGTGACTCGGTTCTTAAGTGCCTTACTTACTTCTACAACATTCCCGGATAGCACTATGAAATGTACAATAAACAACATTACCTACACTCTTAGAATTAATCATATGGAAAGTAAAACACACGTAAATACTGTTCTATATTTAGCCGTTATAAATACGTTAAGCCTGATATAAATGTGCTTCAAGCTGCCGACTAAACAAGGGTGGTAAAGGCAACCTACGCCCCACTAACGGTAACATGGGAATATTCGAATATAAGACGTTCTGTTTTGGAAACATAAGGAATTCCTATAACATTCGTTTGACGCGCTCGGTGGCTCAGTCGTGATGGACACGACTTTGACACCAACGCACGTTTTCGATTCCCACACAAGGCAAACATTTGTGTGCATGAACATGTCTGTTTGTCTTGGTCTGGATGTTTTAAGAGAGGTATGGCGCATCAAAGCAGCCCGTCTGGGGAAGTACCTCCACCTCACAGAAAACCGCATCCAAATAACAACTCCCTAGAGGGTTGTTATGTTCCCGCTTGTTAGTGAGGTCACCAGTTGCTGTGTAAGCAGCAGAGGAGGCATCGCGCGAGTGATACTTAGATAATATATCGCAAGCGTTAATAGGCTACGGTACCCGCTTTACATCAGGTGGACCGTATGCTTGTATGCCTCCCGCCGTAGTATAAAAAAAAATCGTACAATAAAATTTGTTTCGCTCATTTCCTATTGATTATGGTACCGTAGTACCTTGTTTATTTAATCTCAAAAATAACATATACATAATATAAATAAGTATAATAGAAGTACTGCTTGCCAGACTGGCAGACAGTAGTTCTCACCCTTTAAAAAAAATCCTCAACTGCAGTTCCTCCTTTATGTTTTATACTACTAACGTGGCAAACAAGCGTTCGGCCTGCCTAATGGTTAGCAGTGACCAAAGCCTATATACATTTGCAACGCCAGTGCAACGCCGGTGTAACTCATGCCGACCCTATATGATGCTTCCCGACTTTGTATATTTATTACAGCGTTTCTATACATTGAACGAATATCTTACCAAATAATACATTTTCACTGCCTCATACTCTAACTATATATTAATTTAACTGACTGTTCTATAGCGTACACTGATATATTAACATTAAAAAATATATTGTGATTTGCATAAATTAAATGTGTATAATTATTTAAAAATAAATTATGAGAGGTATGCTCCCTTGATTCGGACGTGTAGAAAGAACATGCAGGAAGAAAAAAAAATCGCCCAAGTGCGAGTCGGACTCGCGCTCTAAGGGTCCGTACTATCTATAAAAACGGCAAAAAAATCACGTTTGTTGTATGGGAGCCCCCTTAAATATTTATTTTATTCTATTTTTTTGTATTTGTTGTTATAGCGGCAACAGAAATACATCGTCTGTGAAAATTTCAACAGTCTAACTATCATGGTTCATGAGAGACAGCCTGGTGACAGACGGACGGACGGACGTACGTACAGCGGAGCCTCAGTAATAGGTTTCCGTTTTACCCTTTGGGTACTGTTACGGAGCGGGTCGCAAGATGGTTTTTAAAAAAAACTATTTTTAAACACTAAAAGAGAATGTATTAAACTCTCGTGAAAATACTGTGTGTTTGACGGAAGCCCAATCCGAACTGGAAACGAGTATGATCGCGGATAGCAAGCGGCATCGGTTTCTTGTTGCATTGACGTCAATGCAATGAGAAACTCAGCATATTTATTTTATATTCTAAGTAATGCATATGCCGATATAACAACCCCCCCGTTAAGATCGATCATCACCTCTTAAAGTGATGAGAGATAAATGTTCAACGCGCTCGGAACTATGATTGGATTCTCGTCAAGGCAGCACAAACATGATACAATTACAGAAGTTGAAAGAAAATGAAAGGTACAAGTAAAGTAAAGTAAATAATAAAAATTCTAACCATAATTGAAAAATCATTGCAATAAACAAACATAGTGTTACTAAAATATAACTAAAACTATTCACCCATGTGCATTTTCTTTTTTATAACAATAGATTATATTATGAATTATGAGTTTTAGAGATAACAATATTTCTCTTCGTAGGAGTTGGTGTTACACGCATGTACTCTACGAGCTCAGGTTCATCCTGGTTTAAGGATGTTGGTGTGTCTTTATAGATCACAGTCTGAGATGTAGGAACAGAGTTATTTTTGGTATTATGACACTGATTAAATATTTGGATGCAACATGGTGACTTAGTTGTAAAGAAGTACTTACGACTTTTATACAAAAGATACATTAAGATTAAGCTAGTACTAAACAAACTCAAAGAAAGATAGTGAGTTCCATAAGTCTCAAAGTGAGATGGATTTTCAAGTTTATTAATCTCCTCTTCAAAAGATTCTAAATGGGTGCTGGCGTGAAGCAAGGAATCGAGATTATTTAAGTTATTTAATTTTGAGTAAGGTAGACGATCCAGAGTTTTATTTAATCTGGATCTCTCACAACAATCATCTTGTAAGATGTTGAAATTAGAAATCTTAATTGTAACATTACTGGTAACCGTTTCACCAACAGGAATAAATTGTAAGGTTTTATAAAATGCTTTACAGGTTTTGGGCAAGGTCAGGATGCCAGTTCCAAATAATACAATATCTGAATTTACGTTTCCTTCATTACAAGTTATATGACATTTCCCTGGTTTAGATTGTACAAAAATCCAGCGATTTAAAGTTAACTTATGAAATAAGTCGATTGAACCGTGTATTAGTTTCGTTACGCATATGTCGGGAAGTTTACTGATCACTTCACTTAATAGAATCGTTTCACATGTCGGGTTAGCAATCACTGAAAACACATTTATTAGCGCGCACACATAACACTTTTCACTAATGAGCTCGCACTTATCGATGTCTGCTATCAGCGAGTAAAACATGCGATCAGCTGTTATTGCTACGTACGAGCTAGTCGGCTCGACAAGAACAAAAGTATCGGGTTTCGACATATCGTAAGGAATAGGTAATGGAATAATTCTATATAAGTCATAAGCTTGTGGTAGTACCAGAGGGACCTTAACAACAATTATAATTTTATCTAAATGGAAAAAGCATGCAAGTTTAGATATATCTATAAGAGTATGTATATTTTGTAAGGTTAAAGGTATAGGGAGTTCACAATGGCTAGGGAGATTATTTCTATGCTTATCTAATTCATTATATAACTGATGCGGACTAAGTACAGTCGGGTGCAAAACGTTGAGTTTCGCGAAAAGAATTGCGTTATTAACGTCTTCGATGTCGAAGGATAAGGTCATTATTATAGACTCTAACGAGTTTAATAAAGAACTTAATTGAGACTTAATTTCTAACTTATCATTACTATTAGAGATTGTTTCTAGAATTTTGTGAATAGTTTCCATATTCTTTAAAATATGATTCTCGTTCTCATCCACCTTAGACATAGTATTATTAAAACATGATACAGTAGATTTAATTACGTGGATATTGTCCTTCATAAGAAGAGCGAGGCGTTTTTCATCCGTCTGTACATCTTTAATGGCCTTTGAGAATTTAACCGCGTCATCGGAATCTAATGTGCCAAAGATAGTTTTTAACAGTGAGCCACCGAAATCCATGAGACCTCTTTTAAAACGCATAGTAGGTTTCTCGTCTACCAGTAAATACGATATAGATGAGAATTTATTTACGTTAAGAATATGTTGATTTTTTAAAGCAGAAAGTGAATTAATACAGTCTACCTGTAATTTAGAGGACGTCAGCGACTTACAATACACATCAAGTTTTTCAAATAAAAATTCTACCTTATCTAAGTTAGGTTGTATATGACTTATATCTACATATGATATAACATTCCAATCGCTATTAGTGAACTTGACGTCTAGAAACTTATCAAAGTAGAGACCCGGACTGTTGATTATAGTTGATACATATTCGCACACGATTGACGACGGCAGTATCGATCTGAAATGAACAACAAATGGCTCATGTGTCAATACGTCACTTGCGTTACGCCGTAGCGCTAGCGTCACTAGCTGGTTTGATTTCGTCATAGTGATGACGTACGTGTTTACGATTCATCAGCAATGTGACGGAGTGATTGCCATTTAACTTAATTATTTTAAATGGACCTTTCCACACTGGTGATAAGGCCTTATTTTGTTTGTGATGGCATCTCACATATACCATGTCACCTGCGCGGTAGGTTATAGGTTTCGAGTGATTATCGTAGTATTTCTTAGAACTTTCTTTAGACGATTGAATGTTTTGCAGGGCTTTTTGCCTACTATAATAAAGTCGGTGGTTGAGAGCTCTTATGTAATCCGTATAGGTATTGCTCTCTAATGTATCTACAGACTTAGGGATATAGGGTTTGAATCCAAATAGGAGTTCGTATGGCGGGAAACCCGTCGTAGAGTGGGTATTAGTATTATAAGAGAACATGGCTGTATTAAGGTACAGGTCCCATGTATTAGGGTTGTCGTTAACAAAAGGACGTAGATATTCCTTGAGGGTGGAATGGCTTCGCTCGAGAGCCCCACAAGTTTGAGGGTGATGAGGGCAAGCGAATATATGTTTGATGCTGAAAAGTTTAGATAGTTGGCGAAGTACCTCAGAACTAAAATTCGTTCCTTGGTCTGTGACTACATATTTAGGAATACCTACATGGGATATATAGTGGACTAACTTTTTAGCAGTTTCTTCTGCTGAACATGTTTGTAGAGGATAAGCTTGGGAGTATTTCGTGAGATCGTCTTGGAACGTGAGGATAAATTTGAACTTGAACTCGTAAGTTTCCGGAAGAGGCCCTACGATATCAAGGTATATCTTTTCGTTAGGCTTTGTAGCTGTACTCGTGATTATCATTGGGGCGCGATTAGTTTGACGCAAGGGCTTGTTAATTTGGCACGACCTGCAGTTTTTGACATAATTCTCAATGTCTTGGTACATTGTTTTCCACCAATACATAGATTTGATTCTCTCTAGCATACGTGAAATACCAGGGTGACCCGCTGTTGGGGAATCATGATTATCCTTAAGAATTTGTTTCACTTCTAAAGGTGTTGGAAATAGAATGGAGTTTTTGTATATATTTACTTTTAAGTTTGTGTTACGGAAGATAAAAGCTAGTATATTATATATTTTGTTATAGGATAATTTGCTGAAGGGATCAGAAAAATCTGATATTGCAATTTCCTTTTCTTCCTTTCCATAAACCAAAATTTAATCATATCACGATAGACAACGAGTAAATTAAATATATCTTTATATGACATTTCATCATAGTGATGAACGCGAGTAAACAAATGAGTGAATAAATGTTTTTTGTTTGATGTATTATAGTATCCGTTTAGTTCCCGCTCTATGTCTCGGATATCAGGTTCGCTTGTAGATAATTCGAGAATTTCGGAACAGTAGGGCACAGACTTATCTAAATCTATCGCGGTAGGATATGCGATGAGTTTACACTTTGCCTTAAGGAGTGACTCATTGTGTTCCTGTATGACGGTATTGAACGTCACACCGGGTTGTTTCATGGTATGAAGAAACTGCTCATAGGTTTCTGATGCAGATGGTGAATTATGTGAGTCATCGTTGTTATTAGGCGATAATGTTGGATTACATGTGGTTGAATCTGAGCCGGTTTTATTATCTAAGACATTTACAGGAAAGCGAGATAGTGCGTCGGCATTCGCGTTTAGTTTACCCTTCTTATAAACGATTTCGTAGTCGTATTCCTCCAGTTTCAGGCGCCATCTAATGAGCCTGGAGCCGGGATCTTTAACGTTGAAAAGCCATACGAGAGGTTTGTGATCAGTGATTATTTTAAATTTACGACCATACAAGTAAGGGCGAAATGTCTTTACGCCGAATAAAATCGCGAGGAGCTCTTTCTCTATGGTTGAATAGTTGCCCTCGGCTTTATTAAGAGTGCGCGATGCGTATGACACGGGTTTGTCTAAACCGATTTCGCCTTGGGAGAGCACGGCCCCCGCTGCGTAGTTCGAACTATCGGTGGTTAAGAGGAAAGGTCGGTTGAAGTCAGGGTACTGGAGTAGAGGCGCTGAAGTTAGTTTGTCCTTAAGAGCAGTGAATGCTTGTTCTTGACTATGCGACCATTGGAATGTAGCGTCCTTTTTTAGAAGGGAAGTCAGTGGCTTAGTGATTTGGGAGAAGTTATTAATGAAGCGGCGATAGTAACCGACTAGCCCTAGGAATGACTTTACGTCCTTTGGATTTTTGGGAGTAGGAAATTGAGAGACGGCTTTTACTTTGTCGGGATTTGGACAGACACCTTTATCTGTGATTATATGACCAAGATAGGCGACTTCACGTCGTAGAAACTCGCATTTGTCAGGCTGCAGTTTTAAGTTAAATTTTCGGATGCGATCAAAGATTAGCTTGAGTTTTCCGATGTGCTCTGTCAGATTATGACTATAAATGATGACATCATCGAGGTACACGTAAGCATGGAGGCCCTGGAGACCAGAAAGGACCGTGTTCATTAATTTTTGGAAGGTAGAAGGTGCGTTTTTTAAGCCAAACGGCATCCTCGTAAATTCGTAGTGACCGGTAGTGTTAGAATTTGTGTTAACTGAGAACCCCGTTTTAAGCGCGTCCTTGGGACTTAATCTTATCTGGTGAAATCCGCTAGAAAGGTCTAAAGTACTGAAGTATTTTGAGTGGCCTAGCTGATCTAAGATGTCGGTAATTAAGGGTAGCGGATAACTCTCTGAGACAGTGACATCATTAAGGCGGCGATAGTCTATAACTATCCGCCATTTCTTTTTCCCGGAGGCATCCATTTTCTTAGGAACCACCCAGACTGGAGCGCTCCAAGGTGATGTTGATGGACGTATAATATTTTGATCGAGCATCTTACGGATTTGTGAGTCCACTTCTTGTTTGTGGCATTCAGGAAAACGGTATGATTTAACGTGAATAGGGGGCGCATCACCCGAATCTATAGTGTGCTCAGTTGCGTTCGTGAATGATAGAGGTTCGCCCTCTAGGTGAAAGATGTCTGTATACTGCGAACAGCATTCTAGTAAGGATTCCTTTTCTTCGGAATTCAAATGGGAACAGCGTATAAGATTTAATACCATCTGGGTTCTATCCGAATTAGAGTAAGAAATAGAATTAACGTTTTGAAATGAATCTGTAGTAATATCACGTTCGAGAGGTGTTAAATGTACTACATAGTCCCGAATTTCGATATCGGAACTCGTAGTATTTAAAACAGTTACGTTAACCCTCTTATTTTGCTTAATAGAAACGAGACAGTTAGCCATATAAACACCTTCACTTATAGAATGATCTAATAATAGACCTTCGTTGTCATCAAAATGCTCGTGCGAGTAATTAGACACCGCGCATTCAATGACGGCTTCGGTGCGAGCGGGAATTACGTAAGTTGGCTGAACATAGTTAATATCCAGGTTTTGTCCGCATATATGCATTGATTGTGAAGTGTAGTTTATATTAGCTTTAAAATAATTTAGGAAATCGCTACCGATGATACCGTCATACTCTAGGTTGACGTTATCATTGATTATGTGAAATTTATATTTGTGAAAAATATTATTTAGAGTAAAATCTATCTGGCATGTACCCAACGTTTCGGAATAAGTATTAATGCTATTTATACCTTTTATCTTAGCTCTCTCACTGGATAATTCAGGTACCTTGGATAAGCTTGATCGTTTGACCAGACTAATACTAGCTCCGGTATCAACTAGAATACGCAATGGACGTACAGAATGGGAAGTCTGTATATATACATGGGGCAGTGATACTTTCATCGCGGACGAAGATATTTCGTAGACAGGAGTGTTTGCGTTATTTTCGATTTTATTTTCACGATAGTGTGATACGGAGGACCCGTTGGGATTGGAAGATTGTGGACTCAACGATACAGAGGCTCTAGGAGAAGAGTGTTGAGATGGAACAGAGTGGCGACTCAGCGAGACAGGGACTCTCTGTGGAGCGTGCTGAGATGAAATAGGTTTTTGACTCAACGATTCAGGGACTCTCGTAGGAGCATGTTGAGATGAATGAATATTATGACTCGACGAGGTAGGGGCTTTCTTATGAGCATGTCGAGATGAGGTAAGACTCAGCGAATCAGGGACTCTCTGCGGAGCGTGCTGAGATGAAATAGGTTTTTGACTCAACGATTCAGGGACTCTCGTAAGAGCATGTTGAGATGAATGAATATTATGACTCGACGAGATAGGGGCTTTCTTAAGAGCATGTCGAGATGAAATAGGTTTTTGACTCAACGATTCAGGGACTCTCGAAAGAGCATGTTGAGATGAATTAGGTTTGTGACTCAACGATTCAGGGACTCTCGAAAGAGCATGTTGAGATGAATTAATATTATTCCTATGCGATTTGTGCAATGAGGTGCGTGTGCCTAGGTTAACCGGATAACGACGGCACGTTCTCGTAATCCGCGGAGTTAGTTTAAAGAATTTTCAGAGTCGTCGACATTTTCGCACGGTATATTATAAGGCAATGGTGACGGCGGCGGTTCATATGTAACATGATGCATGGCGGGCGGTTTATCATGGCTGTTCGGAATATACGTATTACGTCGTTCGTTATTATACTTCCTTTTGCGGCATTGAGAAATATCGTGACCCTTATTTTTACAATATCTGCAGAAGAGGTAGGACCCTGAGTTATTATATGATGTTGATGGCTGAGGGTCCGAAGTGACGCGTGGTGGACCCGTACGTTTTTGTTTCTCACGGCATTCAGCCTCTGAGTGTCCGGGCTTACCACAGACCCTACACTTAGGTTTGATCGTGGCTTTATAGAGAAAATTTTGTATTTTTTCCTCTTCGAGGGCTATGTTGATAGCGTCATTGAGCGTTTTCGGGCTCCTGCATCTAACGTTATTACTTAACCGCGGGTGTAATCCTAAGGAGAATGTGAATAATGCTAAATCCTCAGTCATAGCGACACGCCCGGAAATATCTTTCTTTAAGGACTCGGAGTTATAAATTTCAGATTGTAAATCAGTAAGACAGCTCTCTACGCGGAGTGCGAATTGCGCAACAGTTTCACTGGAGGATTGCCTACACGACTGTAGATCTAGCAGAAGGTGATTGTAGTGTTTTCTTTCACCAAAGTTTTGCTTAAGAAAACATTTTAATTGGTTAAAATCGTCGAATATTTTATTAGAACACGCGATTTGAGCTTTGCCTTCTAAACGAGACAGGATATATTTATTTAATAAAGTTTTTTGACTAGTTGATGCTAGATCTAAAGCGTTCTGGCAATTGGTAAGGAAAGCTGTGAGGGTTTCTCGCTCCCCCTTATAAGGGCTAATGAAATTACACAGTACATTAATAGGGAACTGTTCGCTCAACACTAGCTCTGTGGTTTTCTTTGATTCCGTAGCCATTATGATTCGGAATAATAAATAATTTGTTGGTAAGAATAGGTATAGGTAATTAGGATTTACGATACGTATCACCCTTGAAAGGAAAACAATTTATTGTAGCATTAACAGATAATAGCATGATTTACTCACAGAGACAGGATCATCAGGACGTTGATTTTCATTTCTTGTCACTGGACTGCTGCGTCCACTAGAGTTGATTAGAGTTGGTGCGGCGGTGCGCTATAGCGCAGCGATAGCGACGTCAGAACAGCGGGGCGTCGCGGCGGCGGCAGAGCGGCGGCGCAGCGGTTACACGACAACCAAGCGTGATCGATGTTTGCACGTGGTGGCACGACGTGTGACCAGAGCAGCAAGGACGGAGTGACCACACTCTTTGTGGCAGCGTAACGATGACGGACCTTGCAACTGACAGGCCCTTGGTGATCGGGATACAGCGGAAGATATCGGACGATCGGCAGGCTTACGCTGAATAAGGCTTACTGTCGCGATACGTCTTCGAGAGATAGCGGAGTTTGACGAGGTGTGATTTCACTGAAGTAAGACGAGAACACCCCGGAGTTGGATTGAGAATGTTTGTAACAACGTGGAGTTAACCACGTGAACACTTTTAGAGTTTTTAGGTTTACGCGACCCGGTATGTAATACCAGTGGAACGATGACGGCACTTTCAACACTGGTATCCCCTCTTCTGACACCACTGTTACGGAGCGGGTCGCAAGATGGTTTTTAAAAAAAACTATTTTTAAACACTAAAAGAGAATGTATTAAACTCTCGTGAAAATACTGTGTGTTTGACGGAAGCCCAATCCGAACTGGAAACGAGTATGATCGCGGATAGCAAGCGGCATCGGTTTCTTGTTGCATTGACGTCAATGCAATGAGAAACTCAGCATATTTATTTTATATTCTAAGTAATGCATATGCCGATATAACAGTACGGAACCCTAATTACGAAACAGATAATACAACGTAACGTAAGAAGGACGTAGGAGCCGAGGAAGGCCAAGACTTACCTACCATGACCAAATTCATCGTGTTTCATCAGAACCAATTATGAACGTTAAAGAAGAGAATGAGTGAATCGGGTGTAAGGAACGAGTCATGTGTCAGGCATTCGATCGGGTCTGGCACCGGGGTCTTCTATCGAAGTTACCATCGTACGAGCTGCCCGAGGGCTTGTGCAAATGGATTGATCCAACAGATATAAAAGCCGTGGTTGACGGTGGATGCTCCGATAGTATCGATATAAATTCTGGCGTTCGTCGGGGTTCTGTACTGCCTCCGACGCTGTTTCTGCTGCATGTCAATGATTTGTTATCAATTGATGGTATTCATTGTTATGCGGACGACGGCACCGGGGACACTTATTTTACAGGCCGTGCAAAAATCCCTTGTTCCCTTGTGGAGGAAAGCCGCGATAAACTTGTGTCTGACATGGATGGTGCTTTGGCTATAGTATCTGACTGGGGGCGGCTTAACTTAGTCGAATTCAACCCCAAGAAGACACAAGTTTGTGCGTTCACCGCTAAGGAAACTCCATTTGCTATGGTCACTATATTTAGGACACTAGGACGCTTGGTGTCGAGATCTCCAGTGAAGTGCAATATCTAAGTCACTTGGAGGAGTAGGTCAAGCTGGCGTCCAAAAATTTTGGTGTGCTCAACAGAGCAAAGCAGTTCAGTGCGAGGCAAAGACTTGTGTTATGAAGTCTCAAGTCAGACCGCACTTGGAGTACTGCCGTCACCTTTGGGCGGGAGCACCTGGATACCAGATTGGACCATGTGATTCGATTCAAAGACGAACTATGAGAATTGTCGACAATCCTAAGCTTACACACATATTAAACCCTTAAGTTTAAGGAGAGATTTTGCCTCCCTTTGTGTGTTCCATCGATTGTACAACGGGTTGTGTTCTGAAGAAGTGTTCGAAATGGTGCCGACAGTTACTTTTTGTAACCGCATCGCTCGCCGACGGCGGGGAGTTCATCCTCACATGCTGGAACCGCAATGGTCACGTACTATGCCGTTCCACAGAAGTTTTCTTCCGAGAAATCTCAAGTGAGGTGAGCTCCCAACCGAGGCTTTTCCAAGGGACTACATGCAAGGAATTCTTGGAATTCTTCAAAAAGTGTGTGAATAGGTTTTTAGAGGGTCGACAACGCATGAATGACACCCCTGGTGTTGCAAATGTCCATACGCTACGGTGACTGTATACCATCAGGCAGGCTGTATGCTTAATTACCACCTTAGTGTCAACGATTCTCTCTGTATACCCTACAAGAGATTTGGAGTTAAGTTGTAAATAGATACCTATAATTATTTTTTTATGATAATGTTGTATAATACTGTCAGAATGCCCTTGAGGTGCTCATGTTTTGGATTGAATTTATAGCCTAAGGCCTAATGTATCACCACATGAAAACTATGAATGAATGAATATGAATTTTGACGAAAAACACTGTAGTGGGATATACCCTTTATATTTTTTTCATAACCTCGTTAGCCAAAACAGCAGGCTGCATGTATGATGCCATTGTTATTTTCCAGTGAAGTTTAAAACATGGTGTCCCACATCCGGAAGGCCTTTACTTCAACCCGTTGGGGCGGATAATTCAATTACGTCAAAGTTATAGGTTATCCAATGAAGAGACTTGCACATAAATGTCGACTTTATGTCTACACGATAGAGTTTATTTTAACTAGACGATGATTGAGCCTGATTAATTTGTTGTGATGTTACATCCTCGGGGGATTTTTCCTCTTCCGTGTCAAGACAAGTTAACGTTAGAATCTGTACTGTTTAAGAGGGTTAGCTGTCGCCAAAGTTAGCATTATTTTAGCTGTTAAATATTGTATAGGAGATGGTCCTGATTCACCGTCAGGGGCAAAAGATAGGTAAGGCTCATCAAAGTAGTCCGACTGGGGAAATACTTATATTCACTTCTTCTGTCGTATTCATTGAACAAAATAATCAGTACTAATAATCACCCACTGAATTATGGATATTGGTACCCCAACTGCTTAGTGAACTGCGTCAGACACTCACTATTCACTAAGGAGTAGCTGTTTATAAACTGAAAATAAGTTAAGTTTCACATTTTTTTTTTGTGGTAAGTCTAGAAATTTATGGTTTCGGATTTTTCCCTTTACTTGTGCTACTTGACATTGCTTTGTGTCAAATTTGATCATTTTATGTCGTCAGGAAATACACTATAAGTTTTAATTCCCTTACGAGTGTCAAAATATGAGGTCAAAGATCGTATCTTTTGATTGAGTTAATTTAGAAGTTTATTTTTTCATTGGTCTAAGGGATTACAGACTTGAGTGACTGTAATAAGCCTACAACATTGCCACCAAGGTCTACAAGAGGGCATACATAAGAGCGGACGCCCAGCGCGTTACACGAGTCGACACGGAACTAGAGTCGGCACGGAACTAGAGTCGGCACGGAACTAGAGTCGGCACGGAACTAGTGTCGCACCCTACTGGGTCGCGTAACTACTGGCAATTAGCCAAAGCCAGGCCAACTTCTGCCAGCCCTCGCTGCCACCGCTGCGATGCCACTACCCCGATGGCTCACTGGCGCATCAGCCACAGGAGAAAACCGATCTTGCGGCCAGCCTCTTTGTGGCTCCCGAATCAATGACTGTAGCACGCAACCACCCGTGATACCCTCCAGTGAATCCGTTTTGCCTGAAATTCACATCAGGCAGCGCGATGACAAGGCAGTGGTCCTGATGGTATCCCAGCAATTGTTCTAAGAAAATGTGCAGCGGAATTGTCTCCGGTGACGACGAATTACCGCCCCATTACCGTAACTTTAGTGTTGTGCTAAATCATGGAACGGATCCTGAACAAACAATTGATCCATTACTATAAGTATACATATACTATAAGATCACTCCCTTATTAATAATCGTCAGTATAATTTTAGACAGAAACGATTTACGGGTTATCTGCTAGCGTATGTGGCGAGACAATCGATAAATATGGCGAATCCATGGCAGTCAGCCTAGATATCGCCAAGGCATTTGACGGATTTGGTACAAAGCACTTCTCTCCAAACTTCCGGCATGCGGTCTGTCCCTCCAGCTTTGTAATTGAATTGCTGGCTTCCAGCATGAGCATAGAATCTGCGTTCTTGCAGATGGATGCGCTTTGCGGTTTATGTCAGTTAATGCCGGTGTCCCATAGGGCTTCGTTCCATCGCCTACCTTTTTTCTTCTACATATCAATGACATGCTGCCACTTGGTAACATTCATTGCTATGCAGATGACAGTTCAGTCCATGGGCGATATTTCGGTAGGCCTGGTGCTGGTCGGGCAGAAATCCATGAGATGCGTGAGTCTTGTCGTTGAGCTGAATCGTGTTTTGGATCTCATTAGAAAATGGGGTTCCAATAACCTGGTTGAGTTTAATGCCGAGAAAACTCAGTTTTCAGGGCGCTTCCCTCAGTATGCGAGTTGACCTGAACATGCTAGGCATGGATATTCGCTTACTTACTAACCTTAACCAACGAAACTACATCGAGAGCCTCATATGAACAGCTTCAAGAAAACTTCGAGTCCTGAACAGGGTGCGGTTCTTCACGCCGAAATAGCTTTGTCTACTTTATAAGATGCTTTGCATGCTTTTTCGTCAGCTACCTTAGCTACCTTACTGGGTTTTTAATATTGAAGAGTTTGTTGTCTAGAAGTAGATACATAGAATAATTTGGCTACAGCCATACACGATGCCTCGTAATTAATATTATATAAGATTTTTTTTCTATGCGGACCTTGGGCTCCGAAGCGAAAACGTTGGTTGCAACCAATATTAACGCCTGGGTGATGATGTTTATGAAAGATACATTTTCTTGTTATATATACCTAATGGTGGGTTATATATACATCCACCACATCAACCCTTACTCATCCCACTGCAGGGATACGGGTCTCCCTTCAACCGAAGGTGTTTAGAGCATACTCTACCATGCTGCTCATATTCGGATTGGCGGAAGCCAGTGTTTTCAAGCCGCAACTTAGCTTAACGACTGTCATCTATCGACAACAGTCGGGACCGACGGCTAAATGTGCCCTCCGAAGCTCGGAAAAACTCGAGATAGATAAACCCATCCATAGACAGGCTGCAGTGTATGACTTGCTTTTTTTAAATCGACATGGATTTTATAAGTCAAATGTCATTAAATACATCTTGATACCGTCTATCATTTAGAATTCGACACACATTATTTAACAACTGACAATAGACAATAGAAGCATTAAATGACATATTTACGGGAAAAAAAACATATTAAAGACTTAAATGCGTCTAACAGTATTTGATCGTGGAATACCGAATTGTATTTACCCATTGGATATTTGCACTAATATTATAAATGCGGAAGTAACTTTGTTTAGCGGCTACAATCTCAAATGAATCGTAATAACTTTTGACATTCTGGAAACTTGACATATATTGCTCGTTATCGATATTACGCAATTTCCACGCGGCCGAAGCTAATATTTACTGCAGAAAAAAAAACAAATAATAATTACTAAGCGTACGTACTCATATTTTTTGGTAACATATCCTAATCCACAGAGATTAAAAATATCACTTTCCCAACGCCGGCCGAAGAAAATGCAAAACGTGATCTGTTTTTCTCGTCTTCTGCGAAACAAGAAAGTATATTTGGTCATTTCAACACCGACACGAGAAAACACCTAAATATTTCAACAAACGATTTTCAACTATCCTGCTTTGACATTAGATCTTGTTTCGACTGTCACGTCTATGTTTTTCACTGTGGCTTAATAATAATGCAACATAGATTAGTTTGATTTATGGCTGTATGAGGGTATATCAATGCCTCAAAAAAAGTTGTTGACGCGGCAAAGATCTTCCTTTTGAAATTTGGCGGGAACCTTTTTCGCGTGTATTATGATTGATATCGTTGCTTTTTGTGTACATACATATTTTTTAGATTCTATTAATTTCATTTTGATTCCGGAAGACACTTAAAGTAATCCGACTTTTATTGGTATCATTTGATGGATAGTTTATGGCTTCTTTCAGGATTAGGTTAGATACAAATATGCAAACCTTTTAGCCTAAAATAGGCTAGATGCTCGAGCCATCTCCAGGACTAGACTATCAGGAAAGGTGGTCTCAAAGGATAGGCCATTTGACCTTTTTGCGGCTAGAGCCTTTTGACTTGAGCCTTATTTATAGCATAAAAAATTCAGTGGTATTTAGTGTTGTTTAAAATTAAAAATGTAAGCTACGTAAAGGCATTGTATAACGGTAGATAAAATGTTTATTAAGCTTTAATTCTTAGGATATTGCACATCACATCTCCCAAGTGTGTCATCACCGATATGGTGTTATAGGGGTCTGCAGATACTGTAATTGCTTCACATCAGGCGAAACGTCAGTGTGAATCAATTGCAGTATCGGAGAAAGCTCGATAGCATCGTTGCGCACGTCATTCTAACCGAGAACGCAAGTTAAGCAACAGGACCGCAGTCTGTCTATGGATTCTCGTTCTTCGTGCTTCGATGGGCATGTTAAAATATCGTTCCCGGCTGCTGTCGATGGCTGTCAGTCGTTATAAGTCAGTAACACTGGCCTCCGCCAATCCGTAGTTGAGCAGCGTGGTGAAGTATGCTCTAAACACCTTCAGCTGTAGGGAGACTCATATCCCTGCAGTGGGATGAGTTGGGTATGGCACCAGTAGTAAGCGGTACGTAAAGGCATTCGCTACCCACGTTGAAAAAAAAAAATAGTTCTCTATAACAACCTTGTAACAAATACAAACACAAAGTAACTATACTTACTTAAAGGTTTATTGAAAATTCTCGGCTGACAGCGTACGATATCGGGTTTAATCAAAATATTGAGCGAGATGGCGCTCTCATGCAAATTTATGCTAACACAAACATCAGCTAAGCAATTTTCTTAATGAAACCCACTCAGTTATGGCGGCCACGGTCACTTTCGCTTGTTTTTGATAAAACTTTTTAGTTTATTAGCTGTGGCATTCGGCTTTATTGGATTTAATACTCGTATTAGTTTGTTTACTAATGCGTATACCTACTATGTATGCGTAATAGTTTCGTTACAGAGCAGCGATTGCCCAGTATAAAGAACCGGTCCAGTAAACAACAGGTCCTCCGTTCGAATCCTGGCGTGTACCACTAAATTCGTATTTTCGGATGTATGTACATATTTATAATGAATATTTTTTTTTATTTTTGAATTTGAGCAGTCAGAACCCGTTATATACGTTTTCCCATACATTTCGCGGTCGTTATACGACCACCCGGGTTTCGAAGGGTTAAAAGGAAAGGTACCTATGTAATATAAATGTAATGAAGACGAAAGCGATGGTGTTTGAAAGGAATGAAAGTGTTACAGATTGCCAGATAATGATCGAAGATGAAAAAGTGGGACAAGCGAATGAATATGTGTACTGGGTCCTATGTTTACGAGAGATGGAAAATGTGAGGGCGATATTGAAGGAATTAAAAAAGATATTTGAGTAGGGGTTGTTAAATAAAAATCTATATATATATATATATATATATATATATATATATATATATAAATAATTATGATACGACATTAAAGGAAAAGATACATCTATATTAGGTATCTTTAACGTAATTACAGTAACTTGTGGCTGTTCCTTTTAAGTAAGAATTGCCCTTAATTAAATAATTACTCCTTTAAAGTGTTCTAAGGCCCCGACAAGAAAGTAAGCGCGTGTAATCTCGTACATACCAAGTAATTAAAAGGGGCGTTACTTAAGCTTCATACAAATTCAATCGAGTATTCTAACGTCTGTTGTAGTATAAAATACATATTATATCAAGTACACCTCATACTTAAAACTCGTAGTTCGACTTTAACCTCTATTATTTAGACCACAAAGATCAAAATATAGTGTCTGCCGTGATCTTAGTCAAATATATTCATATTTTTTTTAAACAACGTCTGAGTGCATACAAGCATACGGCCCACCTGATGCAAAGCACTTATCGTAGCCTCCTACTACGCTTGTAATACATTAAGTATCACTCACGAGATATCTCCTCTGCTGCTGATACAGCAACTCCTTAGGAGCTTACTGGTGTCTTCACTCACACGCAGGAACACAACAACCCTCCATTGTTATTTGACTGCGGTTTTCTGTGAGATGGAGGTACTTCTCCAGACGAGCTGCTTTAATGCGCGCTACCTTTCTTAAAAACACCCAGATCACGACAAACGGATATGTTTATGCACACAAATGTTTGTCCTATATGAGGATCGAACCTACGAACGTTGGTGTCAAGGAAACGTAGCTGCCATCGCCACTGCGCCACCGAGCTCGTCTTTAAGTTTTTAGAAGTGTTAAGAACACCTCATAAAACTCGCAGTTCGACTTTAACCCCTATTATTGAGTACACAAAGATCGAAGTTGATATCAAGTTTGCCGTGGTCTTAGTCAAACAAACTCACATATAAGGCATCATATGATATATTGAAGGGGCGAGGTTTGTCCTTGACTTCTTTTGTCTCACCGTAGTTAGCCGCTCCCTATACATCGTTCCGGCAACGTCAGCACACAACCAGCGTGGTTTCACGGAACCCTATTACTGAGGCTCCGCTGTCCGTCCGTCCGTCTGTCACCAGGCTGTATCTCACGAACCGTGATAGTTAGACAGTTGAAATTTTCACAGATAATGTATTTCTGTTGGCGCTATAACAACAAATACTAAAAAATAGAATAAAATAAATATTTAAGGGGGCTCCCATACAACAAACGTGAATTTTTTGCTCATTTTTGCTTGATATCGATAACGGCAACAGGTAGACGCTTGAAAAAATCAAAGAATATTTAGTTATATATTCACTTTAAGAATAAACAATTAAATTAAAATAAAACAAATATTTAAGGGGGGCTCCCATACAACAAACTTGATTTTTTTGCAGTTTTTATCGATAATGGTACGGAACCCTTCGTGCGCGAGTGCGACTCGCACTTGGCCGATTTTTTAAAATCACTAAGGTAGCAAACAAAGCTTACGCCCTGCCTGATGGTAAACAGTCACCGTAGCCCATACCTGATGTTACCGGCGCGCAGCGCGCAGCCGTGCGCACGCCGTTCGTATATTATACGCTCTACATTGTGCCAGTAGCAGTAGGCCCGCTCCGCAGGGTCGCCATCTGATGTTACCGGCTGGGGGGCGTAGGGCTTAGTGAGACACGTCCAGTTTATTTGAATGCCGTTTATTCACTGACTTATAATAAATAACACACATCACATATGGATATTAGCAACACCAGGGGTGTCACCCGTTGCCGACCCTCTAAAAACCTCGTCACGCCTTTCTTGAAGAGCCCCATGTTGTAGTCCCTTAGGAAAACCTCGGCTGGAAGCTCGTTCTACAACTTGAGAGTTCTCGGAAGAAAACTTCTCTGCAACCGAATAGTACGCGACCCTTGCGGTTCCAGCATTTAAGTGCGTTGAGTTACAGCGGATTATTTTATACAACGTCGGAAGGCAAACATTGCGAACACTGATAGCCCAGTGGATAAGGAACCAGGCCATTAATCAAGGACCTCAGTTCGAATCCTGGCGGAGGCATGTACCACTAAATTCGTGTTTTCGAATTTATGTACATGTTTATCACTTGCTCGCCGGTGAAGGACAATATGGTGAAGGGGCTTCCTCACGCACGTCCAAGAAATTATATTTAGAAAGACGTATAACCTAACCTAAGAAAGATCTGGATTTCCCTCTGGGTCGTGAAGGTCTGAGGGCAGTCGCTCCATGTAAAAATCAGTGTCTTCGCCAAATCCTTTGATTTAGGTAACGGACCCCGCCCATCCTAATGGATTAGGAAACGGGCTAACGCGAAGAAGAAGTCGGGAGATATACATTAAGTAAGCCACGTGATGCCACCTCTGCTGCTAATACAGCAACTCCTTGAAAGCTTACCGGTGACCTCACACGCATGCAGGTATACAACAACCCTCCAAGGAGTTGTTCGGTTTTCTGTGAGGTATTTCGAATGGTTTTCTTTGAGGTAGTGGTTCATTTCCAGACGGGATGATTAGATGCGCCCTACCTCTCTTATAAATTTTCGTACTGAGTTAAACACATATGTTCATACACACAAAATGTTTGTCCTGTGTGAGAATCGAACCCACGAGTGTTGGTGTCAAAATAGCGTTACTAACCATAGCGCCGCCGAGCTCGTTAAGCCAATTCCTACCTGATATAAAGTGAACCGTGGCTTACTAACTCACTCTGAGTCAGCTCTCAATTCAGGCGAAGACTACATTAATTTGTCTTATACAGTAATAACAACTAGACGATAGTAGGAGTTAATTACTTGGCATATACGGGATTACACGCGTTTACTTTCTTATCGGGGTCTTAGAACAAAGGAGTAATTATTAAATTAAAGGCAATTCTTACTTAAAAGGAACAGCTACAAGTTACTGTAATTACGTTAAAGATACCAAATATAGATTTATCTTTTTCTTTAATGTCGTATCATAATTATTTTATATATTTTTTTCTTGCAGCCCAAATATTTCAGCCCAACGTTGGCTACCCTCGCAGCCACCAACTACTCTTACAACTTATTTTACCTATAACTTCACGCCAAATCCCTTACGGGGTAGACAGAGAGAACCGAGTACCACGCGACTCGATCCTTACAGACATCACTCGCTTCTTTAACATTCATTGCTCTTTTCATGCACGCTCGCCGGTTTCTAGCGCTCCTGACATCACCTTCTGATAGAACGCGACCAATTTGATCATGATAGGTAAGTCTTGGCCTTCCTCGGCTCCTACATCCTTCTACTTTTGCATTGTATATCTGCTTCGTCATTCTTTCATCCTGCATTCTTTCTACATGTTCGAACCAACGGAGCATGCCTCTTCTTATTTTAACACCGACGCTCTCTTTTAGACCAACTCTGCTTCTAACCTCATCATTGCGAATACGGTCTACAAACGTTACACCACAAATTTTACGCAACGCTCGCATTTCAACGTACTCGTATTTTAACACCAAGAACTATGCAGTAAACACATTCCACTTGTCTGTCTTTATGTATACACGACGATAGACCGAGTAAAACATATTGTTTGTTCTGTGTGGGAATCGAATCCACTTACGGGCTCATCATATGTTTTCCTTAAATTATTATGGTCCAATCTAAACAATTGGGGCGAACAAGTAAATATATATACCTATATATATAATAATATATATTACTAACAGCAACTCGGAACTTCGACTATGGGCGTATCCAGTGGGAAACGCTTTGTATTCCCGTCTTTTTTCTCGGCTTCTAAGGGTCGTATCGTGATGTTAAATAGCCTATAGCCTTCCTCAAGAGTTGGGCTATCAAATACAAAAAGATTTTTTCAAATCCAACTGGTAGTTCTAGAAATTAGCGCTTACAAACAAACAAATCAACCGCTTCATATATTAATATAGATAGATTAAAAAAATATGCAATTTTAAGGGTGCTCACTTTCTAGCAAAATTTATATTGTATTATCTAACATTTTTATGGTGGCTAAATTACTCTTAGATGTTTCAACCATAAATATACCAACTTTATGGTTAGAACAATGTTGTTAAATCGATTTTACTAATTACGCGGTATAACGTTATGCGTAATTAGTTGTTTTATTGCCTATTAATTTATATTATTACCTAATAATTTTAACTTTATGCGTAATGATGAGTATGCCGAAAATAATTATGCATTATGAAAATTTAAACTAGACAATTAATTAAACTGTGAAAAACATTATCGACTACAACCTTGGTCGACCACGTGTGGGTAAAAATTGAAGAAGAAGGAAACGGAGGGGACCTCCTGACGTAACGTACCTAAACTGACAGCATTTTATATTTCACACGATTGTACTCTGCACAAAATATTATGGGAGTTTATCGATTGGTTACTTTCGCGGCTTTTCGCAACGATCTTCGTCTGTCGGAAGCTGTCGATGGACTAAAGGAGTTGCGGTACCGTAACTCAGTGTGCGACTTTAAGTGCCATTCGTCTCGTATAGTACTTTGCAATTATATTAATTTTACGTCCAAGGTTAAGATCCATGTCTGTTCCCTGAACCAACGAAATAAATAAATAGTACGTAATTTTTACACAACTTCGCGAGGCATATAAACATACGACCCACCTGATGCAATACAAGGATCGCTCGCGCTATAGCACCCCTGCTGTTTATGCAACAACTCCTTAGGGGTTGGCTTACTTTGTGTTCTGTGAAGTGGAGGTACTTCTCCAGTCCAGTTTGATGCGCCATATCTATTAAAAACACCTAGATCAAGACAAACATGCAGTTCATGCACGCGTTCATCCTGTGTGGAAATCGAACCCACGAGCCTTGGTGTTGAGGTAATATTTCTACTTTTCCGCCACCGGGGTCGCCAAATTTACTAAATATATGCTAAACCCGTTGGGTATATTCCCAGCTGACTGTACACATGGACAATTTTATTAACATAAAATCCAATCAAATTAATAATTGTTACATGTTCCATAGACACGCTTTGTGTTCGAAGCGTTCAAAGCGAGCCATGTCACCTACGATGTACAATGAGACCCACGAATATGAACTACCGTCTATTTTATTGTTGCTATGATAATAATAATTTGTATTCGACGAGCTCGGTGGCTCAGTGGTGGAACGCGCTGTTACGCTACCTTGACACCAACGCTCGTGGGTTCTATTCCCACACAGTACAAACATTTGTGTGCATGAACATGTCTGTTTGTATTGATCTGGGTATTTTCTATGTATAATAAGTATGTATTTACAAAAATAAAAATAAAAAATGTATTTACGTATGTTTATCAGTTGTCTAGTACCCATAACACAAGCTTCGCTTACTTTGGGGCTAGGTGGCGCTGTGTAATTTGTCCGACAATATTTATTTATTAGTATATGAAACTACTAGATTCTGCCTATGAGTTTGCCCGCCTAGTGATCCTGGTAACGCGATGGTAAGCTGGTGTTCATCTCTTCATTAGGACCTGGTCAAGGGTTAGACCGTGTATAGTAACGAAAAGACAGAGGGATATTTCACATGACTATTGTGGTAAACTGACCTGCAGAATGGTAAGCATTTTTTGCATGCAACTTCGGGAGGCATACAAGCATACAGCCCACCAGATGCGATTACCGTATGAAGGCTTGTAATACATTACGTATCATACGCGTGATGACACATCTTAGGAGTTTACTAGTAACCCCACTCACACGCAAGAACACAACGACCCTCCGGGTAGTTGCGGTTTGGCTGCAGTTTTCTGGGAGTTAGATGGACTTCCCCAGACGGGCTGTTCTGATGCCCCTTACCTCTCTTTAAAACGCCCAGACTAAGATAAACAGACATATTCATGCGCCCAAACTTTTGTCTTGTATGGAAATCGAACCCACGAGCATTAGAGTCAAAGTAATGCTACCACTGTACCACCGAGCTCGTCAATATTATTTTTTATTTAATGATAAAATTACCGTAGCTTATAGACATTTGCAACACCAAGGTTGTCATCTGTACGTTACCGACCCGGCAAAAACAATTTCCCACCTTTTTAGGGTTCCGTACCCAAAGGGTAAAACGGAACCCTATTACTGAGGCTCCGCTGTCCGTCCGTCCGTCCGTCTGTCACCTGGCTGTATCTCTTGAACCGTGATAGTTAGACAGTTGAAATTTTCACAGATGATGTATTTCTGTTGCCGCTATAACAACAAATACTAAAAAATAGAATATAATAAATATTTAATAGGGCTCCCATACAACAAACGTGATTTTTTGCCGTTTTTTTAGATAATGGTACGGAACCCTTCGTGCGCGAGTCCGACTCGCACTTGGCCGATTTTTTTAAGAACCTCTTGCTATAGTCCCTAGCGAAAACCTCAGCAGGGAGTTCGTATGATATTATTGTATTAATAAATAAATAGGTACCTCGCCAACGTATTATAAAGCTCTTTTCAGAAGTCATTAAATATCAAATATATTTTTTTCGAAGTGATAATTTCTTATGGGAGGGTAAACCGCTTCGTTACGTAACACGTTACGGCGCCAGTCTGTCTGGCTTCCGTTTCTCTCACGCAGCTTTATTAAGTTATCACTTCCGTCGGGCGTCCCGAGATGCACACTTTTTTTTTAAGTTCATAATAGTTCCATCTAGTTCTAAACCGCAACTCATACTAAGCAAAGCCTGTACTGTAGGTACCATTCAACTGACAAACAAACAAGTACGTAAAATACATTTTAAGGTTCCCTACCTAAAAATATAAAGGTTTTTGAAGTGAAAGAAACTTCTTTAGCGGCGTTGTGCACTTTTTGGGATGAGTAAAAAATGTTGAACTCGCGTCAGGACAAGTGACCTGACCGTAAGATTTTGGTGAGAATTAGAACTTAAGTTCGTAAAAACATTAGTTACCTCTAATTAAAACATGAAGCGCTAGATCGTTCATAGGGCATTATTTTCTCGCGACCAAATCGTTGTAAGCGCCATGAAGTTCTTGGCGTTTACGCGTTTCGTTCAACGTAGTTTATCAACATCGCTGTTTGATTTAAGCGGCGCAGGGCAGCTTGCGCGAGTGTGCGTGTGTGTTTGAGTCTTAGAGTTTGGCGATGATGATGCTGGTAATGATGATGGTGAAAGAGTCGTTGAAATTATGGATGAAATTAAAAATTCAATTTGATCTAAACTTGAAAACAACTTGAGACGACCGAAGCTGCCAGGGCAGCAACTGTGGCAGATGCATACGGTTCGTGTTTCAGATGCATCCACGACCGCAGCACCCGAGGCAGAGACGACTGGCGCAGCCATGGCAGCTGCGGCATGCATCTACTATCTTAGTGGGTGGGTGTCAGCCGGCGCTGGTTCACCTAAACTAATCGGTAGCGGAAGCACACAAAGTATTTTAGAAATTGTCTATTCTTTCTAACAGAACCGTAGCTATAGGTACGCGAGAGAGTTTGGTAGTTTTATCCTACGCTATCTATTTTCATATATATTATTGGACGAGCATAGAAGTAGCCGAAATAACCCAGGCACCAGTTCTGGTAAACCCGGCGCTGTCCAAATGTGTCAGTTAAAACGTACATTTTGCGGAGCCGACTGTACAGTGCGTGTCACGATACGTTATCTATCACTTATCAGTATGAACGCGATGTTCGTGACGTCACAAGGGTCGTTATTCTAAAAAGGCCGTCACCGGGACAATTATCACCGTTATTTTACTGAAAGAACATTATGATGTATTAATTTGATCAAAATTATGCATAAGTACACAAAATTTTGCCCGTGACTTCACTCACGTGAGGATTCTCTTATCACAATAATAAGTAGCATATATTCAATTTGTATACTTGCATTACTGTCTCATTACAATCAAAACATACAAACACATGAAATAAACCACTTGACTGCGCATGGCTTTGACGAGCTCGGTGGCTCAGTCGTGAATGACGCGACTTTGATACCAACGCTCGTGGGTTCGACACCCACACAAGACAAACATTTGTGTACATGAACATGTCTGTTTGTCTTGGTCTGGATGTTTTAAGAGAGGTAGGGCGCATTAAAGCAGCCCGTCTGGGGAAGTACCTCCACCTCACAGAAAACCGCAGCCAAATAACAACTCCCTAGAAGGTTGTTATGTTCCTGCGTGTGAGGGAGGTCACCAGTAAGCTCCTAAGAAGTTGCTGTATAAGCAGCGAGCGCTAATAGGCTACTGCACCCGCTTTACATCAGGTACATCAGGTATGCTTGTATGCCTCCCGACGTAGTATAAAAAAAAATGAAGGAACACTGTGCTCACAAAAACATTGTGTTTAAGCACCTACTCTCCTACTGCCCAATGAGAGAATATGTTATCCAATAAGCCAATAAGTGCCGCGATGTTGATCCGCGAACCAGCCAATATGAACTTTTACAATCTATCAACGGCAAGCATATCACTCACCTTCGATTTGCCGATGATATAGTAATCACAGCGAAATCGCTGGAGGACTTGAACATAATACTAGAAGATCATGACAGATCTCCCCAACGAGCACCTGGCTCTTAAAATGAACATGGATAAAACAAAGACGTCGAATGTACATGTTGTACCCATTGAATTAAACAATTTTTAACGGAAGTATCGCGTGTTTTATTTATTTTGTTGAACCTGACGTTTCGAACGCTTTGCAGCGTCCGTGGTCGCATGGAGTACTTCCGTTAAAAATTGTTTAACTCAATGTGTAACAATCGCGAAAACCTAAGACAATACTATGTTGTACCCACTTCAGTTTCAATTGGGAGCTCGGTTCTCAAAGTTGTTGAGTATATTCAACTTCGAGAAAGAGGTATCTCATCGAATCCTACTCGGATGGGCAGAGCTTGGAAAATTGCGAAAGATTTTCTCGTCCAAAATACCTCAATGTCTCAAGACGAAAGCCTTCGACCAGTGTGTGTTGCCAGTGATGACTTACGGCACAGAAACGTGGTCGCTTACTATGGACCTCATACGGGAGCTCATGGTTGCTCAGCGTGCGTTGGAGAGAGCCATGCTCGGAGTTTCTCTGCGAAATAGATTCTGAAACGAGCACAACCGTAGCGGATCGTCCTTCGGCTGATATGATGATGCATGTAGTTCATCTCCCGACCCGTAACGGTGAATTGAGTTCCTACATAATATTGACCTCCTCGATGTTCCATGGGTTATTCCTTCACGGTTCAAACAGTTCTCTCCAGTTCAATGATTTACGATGAAAGTTTAAGATGAAAATCGATAATGAAAATAATGCGAGTCAGTGGGGTTACCAATAAGCCTCATGATGTTGTATTAGCAGCTGAGGTGACAACACGCGAGCGTTACATAATATATTGCAAGTAGCCAGAGGACTCCCGAAGTTACGAGTACAGTCCTGAAAAACAACGTGATTATAAAAGAAGTGGCAATAAAAGAATGCCATGCGATGCCTAGGTATATACTTGCTCAATTAAACAACGTGTTAATGACTAAATTAATATTCACTTCTAAAAAGTCACTGGAAGGCGTATAAATCCGGATGCACCGTGGAATTAGTCTAACATGAATAGACACACTAACTAAGGTGCGTCCAGGCAGTCGAGATAAATAACCTAAACAAACATTCAGGAGCATACAACGTATTTTTATTAATTGTATTAGTCTTCTTCCTCCTAGCCTTACCAACATTTCTGAGTCTATCATTTACTTGGAACATATTATGTACTAGCTGCTGCCCGCGGCTCCGCCCACGTGGAGTCAAATAACGTAGCCTATGTGTTAATCCAGATGATAATCTATCTACGTGCCAAATTTCATTCAAATCCGTTCAGCCATTTAAGCGTGAAAGAGCAACAAACATCCATACATACAAACTTTCGCATTTATAATATTAGTAGGATTTACTTTAACAAAATTAAAGTTCAGAACCTTAACCCGACTAAGACAAAAATTGTCTACCTACTCAAAATATATAGAGAAAACTCAAAGTAGGTTTTATTATAATTTGAAAAATGATAAAAAATATAATATTAGTATTCTTATAAAAGCAGATTGTTTTTAAAATAAAGGTTTTGCCCAACCGGAGTCGCGCATCGTTACAAAATATGTATTAATGTCATCTATCTTACTTCAATAGGAATGGATCATAGGATTTGTTGCTTTATTATTAGTTTCTGTTAAAATTTAGTTAATTGTCGTCTCAACTACGTAAATATTACTTGGTCAGCCAAATGTGACGAATTTATGAACAGACATGATTCCTGAAAAAATTAAAGACAGTATTACATAGCGATAGTTACGCCCCTGTTCCTGCCTGTGAGAGAAAATTACGGGGATACTTATCGCTTGATTTGTAACAAAACTTAGTAATAGTCGGTGTTTACTATTTTTATCTCGTCTTGAAAGCCCTTTACTTAAGGCGACACATCGAAAAATTAGACCAACTTTCATCGAATAGTATAGGCTAATGACTAAACTGACGGATCTAAGATTTTAATATAAATAACTTCATTTCTTTATCTTGAATTTGCTTGCTCAAATACGCGATTGTGTAAAATTGATTCGATAATAATTACTTTCGAAAACACCTCCTGAAATTCATTATTTTTGAAATTACAACGAAGTTGTTCTGTTTATACGCTTCAAAATTACTTAAATCTATTAGTAATATCTATGTTTATAATATGGTTGCTGCATATTTTGATAAGTGAAACATGAAATTTTTTAAAAATATTTTAAGTTTCTGACAATTTCTAAGCGATCACATTCGTCTTGGGTGCTACGTGTTTTCGACCTTATTGTGCGGTAATGAGGATTATAAACGCGTTGACTAACTACATCCAGCCAGTCCGGCTGCAGCCCGCTTCGAGGTAAGACCTATGTCGACTGTCTGCTCGAGCTCGCTCCATTTACATCGCGACACCGAAGTTTTTATAATTAATAGTTGTAAATATTCAATATTATAGTATTTAGCGTAAGTGTATTATTATTAGATATAAGTAGTAAATAATATTATAGGTTTATATATATTTATTATACTGTTGTAATAATGGGGAACACTAAAAAGAAAATATATAGAATAAAAATACAAAGAAAATGTTCGTAGAATGGCGGAGGCGAACAAGACAAGGTATTTATTTTTTTTAATTATTATATTCATTAAACATATTATAATAACATTGTGTAGACATATTTCTAGTTTTTAGAACAGTTCCTAGGTATGGTTGGCCCAAGCTATTTAATTCCTCTTCAAACTTTTTTTTAATTTTGCTTACTTAATAACTCTATATAAAACTGCATTAATTATATAAGAGTTATTTTTTGCAGGAATAAACAGTAACATTTGATAATTGGTATACATTATCCACAGGCTGACCGCGTACCTATATAGGACGTCAAACTCCTATTATGTCCATTATAATCTGACCGAACTCCGACTTAGAAGTTGTACGTCGGTGGAGGTCAGGTTACGTTGGAAATTTATACCAATAAGGTTCGCGCTCTCAGCACATAGCAACCAGTGGAGACTCTTTATTTCTTTGTATTAAAATAAAAACTTATAAAATAGAATATTTTTGCTGTTTTGTTTTTTAGGAGAAACTTACTAAATAAACATATTCCACTAGAAGAATCACTACTCGATTTATATGCTACTTTTAACGTAAGTGTCATACGGGACGACAAACTCATAGTAACCATTATAAGCTCACCGAACTCCGACTTAGACATTGTACGTAGGTGAAGGTTAGTTTACGTTGGAAATTTATCCAATCAGAAGATAGAAAACCAGTGGAGGTTTTTTTTTTTTGTATTAAAATAATTACTAGTAAAATAGTATATTTTGATAGTTTTTAAAAAAACTCGGTATGTTTCATGCTAAAGAAGCGAGCGAGGTGTGTAAGTACCGAGTCATGTGGCGCTCACGAGGGATTTAGCGTGAAGATATAGATAGATAGTATACTTATACCCATGGTACTCGTGAAAACAAATAATATTTACTATGAACCAACACTGAAAACACAAAAAAATCATCTATTCTATACATTGTGGTTAGTATTGAACTATTGTACGGATTAGATTTATTTTGCAACATAAGAGATGGTCCTGGTTCTTTCTTCTTGAGAGTTTAATAAATAACAAGGAAACGTACAACAATACAAAACACAGAGTATACATAAGTAAAATACAATAAATGTCATTATACTGAAGTTAAAGTTATGAAAAAGCAAGAAAATCATTTGTCACATGTTTTTTTTAAATATGAATAGATTATAAAATCTATTTGTATATAAGTATATTAGGGTGTCCCTTATTTTTCAAAGTTTTTATTTTCTTACGCATATGTCTTAGTTTTGTTCATTTGCTTTTAAAACACTCGGAAATTAATTTTTAACTTATTTGGATTACGATAATCCGTGCCGAATTACATCGAAACATGTTCATACAAGTTGCGCGGCAGTGCCGCACGTACTCGCGGTATTCATTTGTTCAAATTCAAAGTCAAAATCTTTTTATTCCGTAAAAATGGCTACATTTGTTTGGAATCGTCACATTTTTTTTCCCTACCGTGCAGTTTATGACTAGGTGAGCACTGATAAAAATACTGCCAAAAAACTCAGGCATCCCTCTTTTGGTATCCAAACAAATTTACATATTTTGTTAATTACATTATAATTGGATCGACTCACTCCCAGGCATTTTTATCATTAATATAGTCAGATACTTTATAATATGCCCTGCTACACAATTTGGCTTTAATAGTAGTTTTAAATTTGTTTATTGACAAATCTCTTATATTGCTGGGAAGTTTGTTATAGAACCGTATACATTGCCCCATAAAATAATTACTTGTTTTGTGGAGACGGCTTGCATATAACACAAGATTATGCTTATATCTAGTATTTATGCTATGAGTATCACTCTTTTTACAAAATGAATCTATGTTTTTATGGACATACAAAAGATTTTCATAGATATATTGCGATGCGACTGTTAAAATATTTATTTCTTTGAATTTTTCTCTAAGGCTCTCCCGGGGACCAAGTTTGTAGATAGCTCTTATGGCTCTCTTTTGCAATAAAAAGATGGTGTTAATATCCGCGGAGTTACCCCAAAGAAGAATTCCATATGACATAATACTACGAAAGTAGCTGAAATAAACTATTCTAGCCGTATCAATATCAGTGAGCCGTCTAATAGTTTTCACTGCATAAGCTGCAAAACTTAGTTTTCCTGATAATTTTTCAATTTGTGGGCCCCTTTGTAGTCTGGAGTCAATTGTTATACCCAAGAACACAGTTGTCTCCACAGAGGCTAAATTAATTCCATTAACATGTACATTGGTAGCCACCTGCCTTACATTAGGTGTTGAGAACTTAATTACTTTAGTCTTTTTATCATTTAAAAGCAGATTATTAACACTAAACCAATGAATAACTTTAGAGAGAGCATCGTTAACGTCGTTATAATTACCTAACCGTCTATTAATTTTGAATGTCAGTTATTCTCGTGATTAATACGTAATGTTTTAACTTTTATAAGATGGCAGTGGAATTGAGAAGCAATAAATCAAGTATTTTCTTAGTTGGAGACGTAAATTATCAAATAATAGGCGCAAAATTACCGTCTAACCGTCAAGTTCTTCCTGTACTTTTTTATAAAATTCGCGAAGTTAAATTGACTGTTAGTGAAAGCGCATACCTAGTCATTCGAGAGTGTATTATATTTAGGGAAAAAGCTAGGATCCCTACCAGAGCTATACCTGTGTAAAATAACTTGTGAATCTTCACCAGGAGGGAGTTGCAAAAAAATTCCAATTTTCTATTTCAATTTCAATCTAATTCAATCTGATAATTTTATTTCTCTTATTTATTCGAAATAAAAAAATCCAGTGTTTACTCGGCGCTATCAGCCATTATGACACTCGAACATCTATAACTTTAAGCCAAATCCCTTGCGGGGTAGGCAGAGAGAGCCGAGCGCCACGTGACTCGATCCTTACATATCTCACTCGCTTCTTTAACATTCATTGCTCTTCTCATGCACGCACGCCGGTTTCTAGGGCTCCTGACATCACCTTCTGATAGAACATGACCAATTTGGTCATGGTAGGTAAGTCTTGGCCTTCCCCGGCTCTTACATCCTTCCACTTTTGCATTGTATATCTGCTTCGTCATTCTTTCATCTTGCATTCTTTCTACATGCCCGAACCATCGGAGCATGCCTCTTCTTATTTTAACACCGACGCTCTCTTTCAGACCAACTCTATTTCTAACATCATCATTACGAATACGGTCTACAAGCCTTACGCCACAAATTTTGCGCAGCGCTCGCATTTCAACCGCGTTTATTCTACTTTCATGCTCTTTCTGCCATACCCAACTCTCGCTTCCATAAGTTAGCGTTGGGACCAACACTGCATTGTGTATAGCGAGTTGTGCCTTCTGGCTCAGGATTTTACTGCCAAGAAGTTTTCCCAACGCTCCATTCACACTATTCCCAGCACTCACTCGTCTTTCCACATCTGCGGTGTACCTTCCATCCCTGCTGAAAGCGCATCCAAGATATACAAACTCATTCACTTGTTCCAACACTTCATCATCAATCGTAATCCTTACATTAGTTCTGGATTCTTCTCTTTCAAATACCATTATCTTTGTTTTCTTCGCATTCAGTAGTAAGCCTTTCTCCATACAGTCGTCTTTCATCGCTGTGACCAGTGTTTGCAGTTTAGATGGTGTATCTGCTAACTAAACATATGTGTCCGAATCAACAAATGGCCCGCTTTAGCCTCTCGATAAACAATGTTGTATTATGTAGCTGGTGTTTCATTCTTCTTAAGGGGGGTCCAGTGGCGCCTCAAGGAATAAAATATCGTATCATAGCGTGGAAGATAAACATTATAAAGTCATGTGTTGCGTGTGTTACAAATACAATAACGTACTTTTACGTCATTAAACCAACAATTGAAATGTTTTGCTTTCGTTGTTATAGGCATAATTGCCAAAAAACGGCCTCTTTTAGCACTTTTGCTTATAACAACGATAGTGGAATATTTTGAGTGTTGGTTTAATGACGTAAAAATACTTTACTATCTTCGTAATAAATGCAACATAAGATTTCATAATGTTTATCTTCTATGCTATAATATGTTTTTTTATTCAATGAGTTATTTTTAGCTAATTTTAGCCACTGGACGAGACCTAAGTAAGAACAACATAGATACCAAGACATGTTAACTTGTAGAGATATAAACATAAAACGATGTCATTGATTTCTCTTTCAATAAACTTTTAAAAGTGAATACGTTTCTGTAGTTTTTTATTACTATTATTACTATTGTTTTCCGTCTAGCTTAAATAAATATGTTTGGTTCAGTATGTATAAAGCTAAATAATAATTAAATCAATAATTTTTATTAAATATTGATATTATAAATTTTATTTAAGTGTGACGCGACTCTGTAGCTTTTCTGTTCGTTTGCATTGACTATACGTTGACCCCAGGTTACCTATTAGGCGCTAATTTCAAATTTTACAAATCGAGCGTCGAGTGTCAATTGAGGGGCGCGGGGTGATTGGGCGGAGCCATTTTAAAGCTTCACGATCGAGGTGTCGCCTTAAATATTATTTCACAAAATAAAGCTAGATGCTCACTTGCGTTGAGTGGTACGGCGGACGCGCGCGCATGGTACGCCCCCGCGCCCGCGTACACCGCGTGCCGTCCGTACCCCGCCAGCCTGTCTATCCGCTGCACGCCATTGCACTGCACTGTACTACGCAAGGCCACAGGCGACGGTCGCGTCTTTCTGCAACAATAACAAAAATAATCTAATTAAAATTCTATACATTTCCAGCCTGTTAGCATACTAAGAGAAGTTACAGCGACCTCCACTGTACTATAATTCATTCAGGACGATCTTGGGTCTGTCCCAATTCTGTAGCGCCTTAGGTTAGAATTGCATGGTGTCATGCTAACACGCGCAAACAGGGCGCGTCTTTGGTGCGTAGAGTTCGGACCAGCTCCAGGGTCGTCCTAAAATGATTGACGACAGACTGGACTGCCCTTTCCTTTAACACTGCTGCGACAGATATGTCACAATAGCGGTATCGACGAGAACTACTGACTATTTACTAGTATTTTTGTATTTATTTATTAAAAAGATAAAAAATATTTATTTGCCCTTATTAACCTTTTCACGGACACTTAGGCATGCTTACATTCTCAATATTGTATCTTGTTAATTTTTCATAGGTTTGATTTGTTTTTTTTACGAGCATGCCAAATGACCATTGGCGAGGAAGAATTGCGAAAAGAAACTTGCCAATATAATTCTCTTTTCAAATTGTCAATTTACATTACAATTTATGACAGTTTATAATGGTGAGAAGTTGTACAGTTAAAGATATATTAACACATGTGCTGAATCATATCCAGACATCTCTGTCAGTATTTTTTGTGTACCTTTTGAACATATTGTGAGGCAGAACTGAACTGTTCCAGGTAATTTATTATAAAATCGAATACAATTTTCAACAAAAGATCTACTCGCCTGGCCGATGTACTGGAATACGCAATCTATTCAAGCTTCTGAAATTTTCACTAAATTTTGAAAACGAATTTATATTTCTACGAGCATACATTATATTCTCATAAATGTACGTAGGGGTAACCGTGAAGATATTTATTTCTTTGAATAGTTCTCTATGTGCGGATGACTCTCTTTTGTAATATAAAAATAATAATAAAATAAAAATAATGCTGTGAAAGTAGCTGAAATAAACTAAGCGAGCAGTAGCCACATCCGTCAATTGCCTAATTCTCCTAATGGCATATGCGGCAGAGCTGAGCTTACTGGCCAGTTTATTTATGTGGAGGGCCCACTGCAATTTTGAGTCGAGCGTAATTCCAAGAAGTACAGTATTCCTAATAAATTCTACTATATTATTGTCAATGAAAACGTCTGTATAGGCTGAAGCCACATTTGGAAGACTAAATTTTATACATTTAGTTTTAGTTGAATTTAATAAAAGATTATTGCATGTGAACTAATTTAGAATAGCAGATAGAACACTATTTACCTTGTCAATATTACTCACCGGCGAGCAACATCAAAAAGTAAAGAAGTGTCATCGACAAACAGATGTATATCCGCCTTTTTCTGCACTATGGAGGGCAGATCATTTACATATACTAAAAATGAAAACGGTCCCAATATAGAACCCTGCGGCATCCTAATATTAACATTAGATTTGACCCCATTTTAGTTTGTATTATGTTGTTTAAGTAAGTTGCGATCAAATTATGGGCTTTTACCTCTAACTCCGTAATGGCACAGCTTGAGCAATAATGTCCGTTGGTGGACACAATCAAAAGCTTTGGAGAGATCACAGGAGACCCCAATAACATCCTGGGATCTCTCCCATGCGCTAAGAACATGCTTGACTAATGCTACAGCATTATCTTTCCGGAGGCTTTACTCAAAAAAGATATGGGTCTAGAATTCCCAGTTCACTTTTTTCACCTTACTTGAATGATGGAATTAATTTACAAAATTTCATCAAGTCTGGGAACACACCTCTAACTGTACATTGATTAAAAATAAATGGTAAGTTTGGAGCTATTGCCTCAATAATATAATAAAATACTTATTTGGATCAGATCATTGGAGAATGCTCCAATGATCTGCTGAGTTTTTAATATTTAATTGTTTAAAGATTTTAATTATATTGCTTGATTGAATATGTGTAAATTGGAAAAGCTCTACTCTTGGTTGTACATTCTCCTTTAATAACTCAGCAGCAACATATGGAGATGAATTGAGGGAGTCAATGGTAATGTAATGGAAATTAATGAAGAAGAGGATCAAACCATGCATGCCCTCCGTCCAATGTATCCTGGTATACTGGTCAGTGGCCAGAGAGTTATACGCTCTACGTTCTTAAAACCCTTACCCCTCTTTACAGATCCCATGGAAGCAGTCAGACAGAATCGAGTGTCACCTAACTCAGTCAATATATACTGAGGTTTCTTTAACATTCATAGCTTTTTTCATGTACACTTAGAGGATTTAGGGATAATGAAATCACGTTTTAAAAAGTTTTCCCATTTTCGCATTATACATATTTTTATATAACGCCAGGTGCTCGGGTGACCATAGACTAGGAATACTTGCAGTACAAGTATCACTCGCACTCTACTGCCAACACAGCAACTCCTTAAGAACTTACTGCCAAGTTGTTATTTTACTGCGATTTTCAGTGATATGGGATACGGGATGCTTTGATAAAAAACACCCAGTTCAATAGAACAGACATGTACACAAATGTTTGTCCTCTATGAGAGTCGATCCCAATTTGGTATTAAAATAGTGTTATAAACCACTGCGCCGCCGACCTCGAAAATTGACCTTTCTTAATTTAGAATTAGTCTAAATTAATTTTCTTGGACTTCCTAACTATGTTTACCTTCACCACCGAACAAGTGATAATTTGCAAATATGTACTTAAATTCGAAAATACGTGGTGGTACATGTCCTCACCAGGATTCGAACCGATGACCAGTCGCTTATCAGGCTGGTTCTTTGTCCACTAGTAATTATTATTCAGTCGGTATTGATTAACAGAAGACCTTCTAATGTCCTTTACGAAGGTTTTTTAACTGAATGCGTAGTTTAAGTAATCAATTCTTGATGACAAGACGAAAGGAGTCAGGTACAACGTACAGAATACTTTGTATACAGAAGCCTACATCTTATAATATCAGGTTACGTTTCCTCCATAACTTTGTGTTACCCTAGAACCTTATACCGTAATAATTCTCTGTGTTATTCCCTTCCCTTTGCCTTCACTAGATCGTTTATATGATCAAACATAGTGGAACTTTACGCATATATTTTCCGTATTTATTTTAATATAGGTAGAATAAACAGTGAGAATATTTGCTTGTCATACTTTTTATTCGGCTATGTATTCAAGCTTTGTGCGTGAGTATTTCTAAACATGTTCAAAAAGTAGGAAATTTATTTAACAATGTCTGGAGGCATGCAAATATACGGCCCAATTGATGTGAAGTGCAGGTACATGTATTGCAAATTAATTAATAACAAAGTTACTGGGATATACAAATAAAATGTACAGGCTACAACATAGGTTACGCACTAAGAGTTATCCTATGCAATATAGAATGTTATTAATTTATTGTAGAGTATTTTCTTCAGTTTTTAATTGTTAAACAAGCTAGAACCTTTTATTCGCCTTCCTAGCTGCTGTGATAGTTACTCTGAAATTAGAATTCAAGACTTTAGATCATTTTAACATGTCGCCTTTTCTATACGCACATGGACAACGCCATCTACACAACTTTCTACAAAGACAAGATGTGAACATATATTTACATTGGAAGTATTATTAGGTTATGAATTAAAATAAAAAGAGGAAGCTTGTGTTTAGTCTCAGATCGTCAAGCATTTAGCACGCATTAAGTGGATCGTGGAGATCTAAATCTTCGGGAAATTTTCCAGACTCCGGCAACCCTAACGTCCTATAGATAAAAAGGTTGATAACGTTAAGATCATTATGTTGATACTGTTGATTGTAGGCGATATTGACTGTCACTGATTGCACGGTACTGCCAGATGCATTGTTTATAAATTAATACCTTGCCGTAAAGGCGAAACCGGTCGGTAAAAATAAGTAATAAATAACTTTGTGAAGTGGAGTCTGTGTAATTGTTTACATTAACAAGATATTAAGATATTTGCATGGTAAAGAGGTGTCGAAGTTCGAATGGTCAAAGTCAAAGTCAAAATCTTTTTATTCCGTAAAAATGGCTACATTTGTTTGGAATCGTCACAATTTTTTTTCCCTACCGTGCAGTTCATGATCATCAGATCAGTGGTGACATGATCTACGAGTATATGCTGATTGAAACCAAATACAAAATATTTGTAATTATCACTTGCTCAACGGTCAAGGAAAACCCGCACGTTCAAGAAATTATATTTCGGAAGATGTGTTGTCAATCCTATGAAAGGTCTAATTTTCCCTCTGAAGTCGTCGAGGCCTGGCGGTAGTCGCTCAGTGTCAAAATCAGTACCTTTGCCAAATTCTAAGTCTCAGGTAGCGGCCTTCGCCAATCGAAACGAATTGTGAAACAGTATAGCACTAGTGACAATTACTCCTTTTTTCTTCTCTTTCACTCTGAATTAAAATATTTAGCACTTTTCTATTGTAACATCTGAGTTTCTTGATTTTTGATACAGTATTTAAATTTAATTTTACTATAATATACTCGTTTATATCTTACGTATGAATATCACTACTTTATTTTATTTCGCTATCTAACCACTCGCTTACAAAGTTCTTTTCAATTGGGAACTCGAAGGGTGACTATAAGAAATATCTCGTATAGGGATATGTCCGCCTTTGTACATTTTCTTTATTTGTAATTCTAACGTATAACACTGTTTTTTATGTGCAATAAATACATAAGAAATAAACAACTTACACTCATATTTAGCCCGAAATAAATAAATAAATATTGTCGGACAAATTACACAGCGCCATCTAGCCCCAAAGTAAGCGAAGCTTGTGTTATGGGTACTAGACAACTGATAAACATACGTAAATACATTTTCTTTTGTAAATACATACTTATTATACATAGAAAATACCAAGACAATAGACATATTCATGCACACAAATGTTTGTATTGTGTGGGAATCGAACCCACGAGCGTTGGTGTCAAAGTAGCGTAACTGCGCGATTCACCACTGCGCCACCGAGCTCGACAATAAGTTGAAGATAAATTAAAAACGGAAGAAATTGTAGAACTTGGAAATTATAAAAAGATGTAGATATTGTAATAGACGATACCAGCAGAAGTACACAACATTTTTAGGAGGCAACATCGATCGAAACTGTCAACAAAAAATCAACAGTGATTATTACGCAATGTCAGTTTTACTTAATGTAGCCAAAACAATGTCCCCACTACCTGCCTATGTATATATTTCTGATAGGCGAGAGGTCACAAAAGTCTGGACTAAACTCAGGGTCCCATATAAACTTGTAATCCGTTATATCACATAGAAATCTTTAGTTGAATGTGGTCGGAACAAGTTTAGGCGTGACAAAAACAGTAAAGTCGGAAAGAACAAATAGTGTACCATGTGCTGTCTACGACTCTCATCAAAGTTGCAGGCCGTAGGCCGCGAGCGTACGCGACTTGCGATCCTACACATATGTGTACCGACCGCAAAACAATACAACATTTTATAACACTATTGTGCGGTGTGAAGTTAAGTAACATTTTCAAAATTCGAAATTATTTTTTGTCCGACATCGGGATGTATACGAACATACCGTCCACCTGATATGAAGTGGCTATAGTAGCCTATCAATACATACAATACACGTAGTATGCCTCGCGTGTTTCCACCGCTGCTGCTAACACAGCAAATCCTTATGAGCTTGTTGGTAAGTTCACTCACACGCAGGAACACAATAACCGTCTATGGAATTATTATTTTGCTGCGAACTGTTTTTTTTATACCACTAAGGTGGCAATCAAGCATACGCTCTGCCTGATGTTAAATAGTCACCGTAGCCTATGGACATTTACAACACCAGGGGTGTCACTCATGCGTTGCCGACCCTCTAAAAACCTCTTCACGCATTTCTTGAAGAATTAAAGTAAATTTATAGAAATTGCGTCGTTATTATACTATGTTACTGTTTTGTACAATGTCTGCATCCATGTTCTACATACCAATGTAGAACCGATAACACAAAATTCCTTTGCAATTGAACTCTATTATCTAGTGTGTACTCTAGTGGTACTACGGGCCAGGGGTAAAGTAGAATGCGCTGCTCTTATTGGTTAGTTCACGAATCCACATCGGCGTCACTTATAGGCTAATTGGTTAAAATACCCTCCCACGCTCGAATAACTGATTGTATTTAAGCGCTAAAACACTACGTTTTGTTGAATGAGAGCCATCTTCATACGCAGTCAAGTAGTTTATTGGTGTGTGCCATAAGCCAATATCATAAATATAAAAGTAAGTAAGTACTCAGTGTGTCCGTTCGTAAATATTTTACGACTACACCTTTTCATTGATTGTAACAAGATTTCACAAAAGGAAAATTATTTCGATCGCAAACGAAGTCGCAGGCAGAAGCTAGTAAACAATAATTATGATGATCAAAGATAATTAGGTACAAGTAAAATCAATATATTTAAGAGTTTTTCTGCCGACCTTACGAGTGTGCTGAGCGCGGCAAGTTTTCGTCGCCCGCGCCTAGTACACTCGACAATAAAATGCATATTAGATAACCGTGTTTTGTAGTCGAGACGTGATTGGCCGGGCGGCTGGTGTATTTAGTTGGCAAATATATGAGTACGACTGTACCTACCAAATTATTGCTACGAATATATACGTTTGACTACCAGATATTGGGATCATTGTGAGAATAAATTAGACCCAATTGAAATTCTTTTATAACGTTTGGTGAATTTTTTTATATTACGTCGGGAGGCATACAAGCATACGGCCCACCTGATGTAAAGCGGGTACCGTAGCCTATTAGCGCTTGCGATATATTAAGTATCGCTCCCACGATGCCTCCTCTGCTGCTTACACAGCAACTCCTTTGGGCTCCCAAACGTACTGGTGACCTCACTCACATGCAGGAACACAACAACCCTGGGAGTTGTTATTTGGCTGCGGTTTTCTGTGAGGTGGAGCTACTTCCCCAGACGGGCCGCTTTGATCCGCCCTACCAATTCCAAGTCCCTGGCTAGAATACATATATCACTAAATTCATATTTCCGGAATATATGTTTTTTTTTTATACCACTAAGGTGGCAAACAAGCGTACGTCCTGCCTGATGGTAAGCACTTACCGTAGCCTATGGGCATTTGCAACACCAGGGGTGTCACTCTTGCGTTGCCGACCCTGTAAGAACCTCTTCACGCCTTTCTTGAAGAACCCCATACTGTAGTCCCTTGGGAAAACCTCGGCAGGGAGCTCATTCCACAACATAATAGTTCACGGTAGAAAACTTCTCGTGAAGCGCACAGCGCGCGACCATTGCGGTTCCAGTGTGTGCGGATGAACTCCCAGTCGCCGGCGAGCTGTGCGATTGTAAAACGAGGCTGTTGGTATAATGTCGAACAACTCCTCAGAACACAACCCATTATACAGCCGGTAGAACACGCAAAGGGAAGCAAAATCTCTTCTCAAACTCAAGGGCTCAATGCCGTGTGTGAGTCCAGGATCATCGACAATCCTCACAGCTCGTCTCTGTATCGAGTCACAAGGTCCTAGCTGTTTTGTAATTATCACTTGCTCGTCAGTGAAATAAAACATCGTAAAGAAACCCAAGTCCAGGAAATTATATTTCGGAAGACATGTGACCTAACCTGAGAAAGGGCTTCCTCTGGATTACATGCAATTTGATCCAAACTGCTTTGTGTGCTTCCGCCACCAATTAGTTCATGCGGCCTAGCGCCGGCCGGCACCCACCCACTACTGTTAGTGCGTGCATCATGCCGACGCTGCCATGGCTGCTCCGGTAGTCTCTGCCTCGGCTGCTGCGTTAACGTTAACGTCTACAACGCCTGATGATGCCTCGTGGAGAGGCGAAACACGTGTCGCAGCGACGACCAGGCCAGTTGTGGCAGCGACGGTGGTGGAGGGGGCATGCGGATTCTGTTCCAGATGGCGGACGACCGCAGCAGCCGAGGCAGAGACTACCGGAGCAGCCATGGCAGCGTCGGCATGATGCACGCACTAACAGTAGTGGGTGGGTGCCGTCCGGCGCTAGGCCGCATGAACTAATTGGTGGCGGAAGCACACAAAGCAGGTTGGATCAAATTGCATGTAAGTTTGACTTTCGCAAAATAACGCCTGAATCTATTAACTATTCCTCTCGATTGTCAAGGATCGATGGCAGTCGCTGATAAACAACGAACATCATAATAATAATTTCATCCCGTATTAATTCACTGCTGGACTTAGGCTTCCTCTCTAGAGAGACATACCTCACTCCTGAGCCACCGGGACCCATCGACTCCTTGAAGATATTTTCTTAAATCTCTCGTTTGATCTCCCTACAGAGCATGAGTAGAGCAGGGGCGCCAGTCGGTTCTACAAGCTATTTAGCCGGCCTACTACCACTTCAGCTTATCCTTTGGGTTACGTTAGTTAGTTAAGTTCTACTGCGAACATCCTCATTTCTGATTCTATCACGCACAGAAAACCTGAACATAGCCCTTTCCATAGCACGCTGAGTGACTTTGAGCTTCACCATACGGCCCGCAGACAACAATCACACGCAAACCGCTTGTGTTGAATCAATTTCCGTAGCCTATGAAGGTCTTAGACACAAGGAATATCAATTTATTGTGATCAATCATATTTTTATGTAACGTCGGGAGGCATATAAGCATACGGACCTGTTGTAAAGCGATTACCGTAGCCTATGAACGCTTGTAATAAATACTTAATGTATCACGCGATGCCACCTCTGCTGCTAACACAGCGTCTCACCAGTAAGCTCCTAAGGACATATTTTGAATAAATTTCTGCTGTTATATTTCTTATTCATTATTTTGACGAGCTCGGTGGCGCAGCGGTTAATAATGTAACTCTGATGCCATTGAATCGTGAGTTCAACTGTCTGAAGGGTCGTTGTGTTCCTGCGTGTGAGTTAGGTCACCAGTAAACTCCTAATGAGTTGCTGTGTTAGCAGTAGAGGTGGCCTCGCGCGGGTGATACTCAATGTATTACAAGCGTTTCTAAGCTATGGTAACCGCTTTACATCAAGTGGGCCATATGCTTTGATGCCTCACGATGTTGTATGTAAAAAAATTGTCATTAATGTATAGTTTTAATTCAATTTAATTATTATAGAATCACTTAAGCGAAATTCTTTAAAATTTTTACGCCGACGAGAACGGCAATGCATGTAGGTATGTATTACATAAACACATTGCGAAATATTGCTTACCATGACTCGGGAAATAAATATTAATTCATTCATTCATTCGTACTCGACCGATATTCTCTCATTTTTTGCCACCGCTGCTAACACCGTTGATAATGTTTTTTGTTGCTCAATTATATTCCATTAAATAATATTTTTTATATAACGTCGAAAGCCATACCTAATGTAAAGTGGTAACCGCAGCCTATGAACTCTTACATTAAGTATCGCGATGCCACCCCTGCTGTTAACACGGCGACTCCTAAGGATCTTTCTGGTAATCTCACTTACTCGAAGAAACACAACAACCACTTGTTCTTCCCAGACAGGCTGCTTTGATGCGTCCTACCTTACTTTAAAACGCTCAGGCTAAGACAAACAGATATGTTCACGCACACAAATGTTTGTCCTGTGTGTGAAGTAAACCCACGAAGTCATCGAGCTTGTCAAAATGCAAAAATTCGGCCATTTGCACTTGCGCCATACAGTTCGAATTATAAGCACATAGGAAAACACCCCTCCCTTCGAAGGAGCTAGCGGACCGGAACCACTCGCCTCTGCCAAATGTGTTAACCCTAAAACAATATAATCTAGATCTAGGCAGCCAGACGTTGTAAATAAAATTTAAGAATGTCTAGTGCAATTTTAAGGCGAATGGGCAATTTTTTGACAGTTTTTACTTGGCATTTTATTTTTCTTCGCGGAAATTGTATGCCGACACATCCCTTTTTTATATATGCACCGTCGGAAAGCATATAAACGTACGGTCACCTTATGTAACGTAAAATGCAACGCTTGCGTTGTTCCTAACTACACAGCAACTCATTAGGAGCTAGGTCTCACTGCGAAGCGAGTGTACACACTACAAAGCGAGTATACACTTCGAAGCGAGTGTACACTTCGGAGCGAGTGTACACTGCGAAGCGAGTGTACACTTCGAAGCGAGTGTACACTTCAAAGCTAGTGTACACTTCAAAGCTAGTGTACACTGCGAAGCGAGTGTACACTGTAATGCGAGTGTACAATTCGAAGCGAGTGTACACTTCGAAGCGAGTATACACTGCGAAACGAATGTACGCTTCGAAGCGACTGTACACTTCGAAGCGAGTGTACATTGCGAAGCGAGTATATACTACGAAGCGCAAGTTGTGTCAAATATCGAATAGAGTAGTGCCTCCCTGTATGACAGCGACGATTTAGAAGATTTCCTTGAAATTATTTTGTGTTGTATGTTTCGTATTGTGTATTAACTTAAAGAACGGTGGCACACGGATGATTTCCATAATCAAAAATGACTTAAATGCGTGTTTATAATATTTTTATTGTACTCATTGTGCTACAAGTAACGATAAGCAAACACATTAGCTACTTTACGTCAAACGTATATACGTGTACGCGTAAAGCATATATCTAAATGTCTAAACATGCTATTATCTTACAAATGTTATAAATGTGAAAGTTCATGTGGATGTATGGATTTATGTTATTATTTAAAAAAAAAGGCTGAAGAGATTTGCATGAAGTTTATTTAGCACACAAATAGATTATGTTCTGCACTATCATTATCACTTTTTATCCAGAAAATATATGGTGTTCCTGTGTAAAGTTTGAAAAGCCTTAGACCATAGGGACGAAGCCTCTGCAACATCAGTTCAAATGTGTAACTGACGTATATATTAAACTAGCTGAAGATTGCTTCTTCGTCAGCGCGTATCCCGGTGTACCGTGGGATCCTCTTCTTCTTACTTTCTGTCTTTTTCCTCGGCTTCTAACAGTTGTATCATGATATTGAATAGTCTATAACCTTTCTCTAAAACTGGGCTATCGAATACAAAAAAAAAATTCAAATACGTTTTATTGTTACTAACGCATTCAAACAAAGTTCCGCTTCATATATTAGTATAGATTTGCGAGATTGCCCTAATACGAAACTATTATTCATTTCAAAGTCGAGGAACTGTAACCCCCATTCGCAACATACCAAAAATAAATCGGGCTGATTGAATTGAGGACAAAAACTGCCCCCCTAACAAATTAACTATTGGGATTCACCGAACAATCGTCCGCAATCAATCGGCTACCATTTTCATTATCGCTCATCGATGGCAACACTATGCAATCAATTTGTGTAATGGCAACCCTGATTTCGATTTACGCAAACGTCAACACGCATCAAGGACAGTTGTGTAAAAAAGAATGAACCGAACCCGTTATTGTAAGACGCGTCATAATAAGTTTAATTTTAAGTTCAAAGTTTGATTCTTGTCACCCTGGTCTTTAATTGGGCATGCTAACGTTCATGACCGGAGATAATATACAAATACAAAACACAAAAACAATATTGTAATTAGTTATATTTGTTTATATAGCCGGGACCGTTGTCTTAACGAAACACGGAGGATCTCGAGACAACAACGAACCAATGCATAATATAGTTGACGTTGCTTAACTTGCACTTTTGGTGAAACTTACACCATCAAGCCTATATACATGGAGTATATATGCTTTGCGTACCTACATTATTGTATAATTAAGTTATTATTATATAAATCAAGTATTATATTTGTCCCAGGAACCGACGAGCATGCATGAAAGAACTGTGAATGTTAAATAAGCGGATGAGGTGTGTTAAGACAGCGTTTTTTCCGTTGGGATCTCTTTGCCTACCCCGCAAAGAGACTGGCGTGAAGATATTGAATGATTATATAATTTTCAAATCAAACCAGCGCAATAACATGAACGAAAATAACATGTATGATATCGTTGTTCAGGGTCTACGGTACTGATCCCACTAGTGGGCTTCGGATCTCCCTTTAACCGAAAACGTAAGATAACGCAGACTTCAAAATTTAAAATTCTTATTTTTCTCCACAATCTCATACATATATGAACATATACTATGTAGATATAGAAATTACAATATGTATTGTTTTAAGATTCTGAGTCTGTATCTCAACACATCAGGCTCTCCCTATGCGGTGTTAATGGCGCAACAATAGGTATTTGACGATTTTGTTACAGTTATTTATTTACAAGTGAAGTAGGAGAAATTTAAATGAATCCCACTGATATTAATGTTCAATCCCATAAACAGCACAAACAACTCCTAACATCATAATGCTAACAAGTAACCAATTGAATGCATGCATACGAAAACAAAAATTAAAAAAAGCACGTTACTATAGAGAATATGCTACGAGGTAATCTATGCCGCTGCGGTTTCCTCAAAACAAATAACTCAGCGTGTAAACCGTATTGAAAGACTCACTTTAATGTAGAGCCGTATGGCATTTGGCGCCTTTGCCTGTCTTACATTATCTGGGGCAGTGTTTATCTGTCATATTTTTTATCTGCGTCCGTATTCGTGCGCGATATTGCTGGGGGCACGCCAAGTGCGACGTCCGTGCATTCGTATAGATTTTCAGTAAATTGCACGCTTTCAAAACAACGCTGAATTACATAGTTATGAAATATGCACTGAATTTTTCGTCAAAGTTCTTTTTAAATGAAAAAAAAAAGCCTTGCAGTATACGTTATAAGCAAATATTACTTCAGTGATTATGAAAAGTAGTCAATTCGGATAACTGATTCTGTACAACCAACGAGTAACGATCATGTTTGCATTCTTACGTACCTAATAAATAACTTCTATTTCAGTATAATTTTATCAAAAGCAGGAAATCAGATCGGGACTTAGCCCAGATATCTTTCTTTTTCATATTCTACCCTCTAGTTTTTAAAAACAAGTAGACAAATACTATTAAGAAATTTCAATTGTTCATTTTATGTCTTGTACGGACGCTGTAAGATCCTGCTTCTTTCCACATTTATGATGCTAGAACAACTTTAAGTATTCTGTAAATCTAGATGTGTGATTTCTTGAAAACCAGACGGATAGACCTCGCCGTATTCCTCTTAACAAAAAATCATTTTTTTTTTTCAAAGATATGTTATTGATAATTATAATGTAAGTGAGTATATAATACATATTACTTAGTGAACAATACCTTTGAGAATCAGATATATAAAGGTATATATATACCCGACAAATTAATTAAGGCAACTAAATTCGATAAGGCCCTCGGGATTGGCCGTGGAAATGAATTTTAGTTTCAATTTTTGCCAACAACGCTGTATCGGACGTGACCTGGACGAGCTTCACTAGACTAGCGCTTTACCTCGGATATACTTGCACCACGAGTCATGTAATATTTGCAATTCGAATGTTGCATATTTGTATTAGTGACGGTAGCCTCAAAAACAGTTGGTTAATTTGACGAGCTCGGTGGCGCAGTGGTGAAACGCGTTGTTACGCTACTTTGACACCAACGCTCGTGGGTTCGATTCCCACACAGCACAAACATTTGTGTGCATGAACATGTCTGTTTGTCTTGGTCTGGGTATTTTCTATGTGTAATAAGTATATATTTACAAAACAAAAAAAAATGTATTTACGTATGTTCATCAGTTGTCTAGTACCCATAACACAAGCTTCGCTTACTTTGGGGCTAGGTGGCGCTGTGTAATTTGTCCGATAATTACCGTTTGAAGAACGGTGTCTTTCAAAAACAGTACAATTGTAAACATGAATATGCGAAATTATTTATTGAATTTTAATTGGTTGTTAGTGGTCATGTAGATTATTTTATTTACCGAAGGTACCTCCAAAACTTAGTTCTGTAATCTATATATGCCTAGTTCGGCCATAAGTTGGAAGCACTTCGATGTCACGTCTGTATAGTACTACAATGATGAGAAAGGTACCAGAACGCCGATCTCCGCTAATCCACCCACAACTATAAGGTAGTAACAATAAACCTTTTGATGAAACTCTACACTAGCGCCTCTAATACATTAAAGCAACAAAATCTTTTCATTACTACAGAATTCCTATATCCGTAAAGTTTCTAAGAATATCATATCAAAATGGACAAATGGCTAGAAAGCTTTAAAAATACGAAACCCGTGGACTACCGGAAGTACCCGCCCGCCCTAAAACAAACAAACTCCACGCAACGCAAGTAACATCCAGCAATATCTCATGTTAAATGGATTGAACTCATTTCAAGCGAAATGGATTACTACCCTTACAGAATAAAATTGCTTTGAAATATTAATCCACCTTATATTTTGTCGGTACATTTGACTTGAAGAGCATTTTTCCGGTATGAAAAGTTGTATTGTGAGATTTTTTACGCCACTAAGGTGGCATACATACATTCCTGATGGCAAGAAGTTACCGTAGCCTATAAACGGCCCGTCTGAGAAAGTAACTCCACCTCACAGAAAACCGTAGCCAAAATAACAGCTCTCTAGAGGGTTGTTGTGTTCCTGCGTGTGAGAGAGGTCACCAGTAAACTCCTAAGGAGTTGCTGTGTAAGCAGCAGAGGAGGCTTCGCGCGAGTGATATCTGTTACAAGCGTTAATAGGCTATGGTAACTGTTTTACTTCAGGTGGACTGTATTGTATGCCTTCCGACGTTGTATATAAAAAAAAAATGATGTCAATTGGTACAATTAAAAATATATGATTCCCTGTGCTGAATTATTTCCAGAAAATATAATATATAGGAAGTAACAATATAGAGAAAATAACAACTGAATCTATTAACTATTTTTATGAAAAGTTTTATCTTCTTAACAAGTTAATTGTGCAGCATTCGGCTCTCCACGATCCGCCGGAATTAGCATATTCAAGAAAAAGCTATGTTAAAGAAGCGAGAGAGATATGTAAGGATTTGGACTGAAGTTATACATCCAAAAATTAACTGTAGAGTCAGCAACGCTCGAGAGTTGCGCCTGGTCGTGCAAATTTTCTAACCATCAGTGAAACCCTACGCTTGTTTGTCAGTTTAGTAGTACACTATAGTTATACTATATACTATATATGTAAGTGATAAATTTGCCGCGAAGTAAACGTGCGAAATTTTGGCAAAGAAGGCAAATTTTGTTGGTGCCACAGACAAACCCACGCTCTGCTAGTCCCACTTTAACAGTTTGCATGCGTTGCGCCGGCGAACGGAACTTTGCTGCTAAATTGTGAGCGTAATTTCACTGCGAAAGGACCGCTAACAATATCACGGCGAAACACCACGAACTGAGTGCAACATACAGCACGTGTTCTGTGGACGTTCCAAACTGGTGGCAAATAACCGGCTGGCTCACTGTTTGCCTACTGCGGGTATAGCCTTACGCTTACGTTGATAAATCTATTCAATAGACTGAAGGCTGTCTGTAATTACAGAAGCCGGCTTTGTCCACAAACAATATAAAAGCAATAAAAGCAGCTCACAATTCCGACTGTCGAATTCCTTCTTGCGCACCGAAATTGCTCAAATTCCGGAAACTTTGGGACTTTTCCGTCCCAAATTCCTACGAGCATCGTGTGGTTGACGCGTACGATGCGCTCAGTGAAATACGGGCGTATATTTTGTCCGAAACTGCTTATCTGAATATACTTTAAAGCACGCAGTGAACATCACTAACGCTAACATTGAATAAAAGTAAACGTAAAGTAAAGTATAAATTATATAGAGATACCTAAAAAAAATTCTCGTGCCGACGACGATAATTTTATAATAGTAAGGTATGAATGTAACAGAGTAAAATATATTCTGCATACGGCATACGGCTATGGGAGCCCACCACCCATTACGCAACGCTCAGTCCGGTGCAACGACGAGAACTAAGTCCTATATGGCCACATGGAAAGTGAAAGATTAATGATCTGATAGATGTATTGAATGAGAGATGCTTAAATGTTTTGTGTATGACAGAGACTTAGTGGAAGAGTAGCGACGCCGATGAACTTCTCGGTGGTATGATGATCCTGTAGTCTGGAGTGGACCTGGATGATTGTGCTAGTGCCGGTGTACTAGATATCGAGTTTTCTTCTCGTTTAGCGTCTCGAGTCAGAGAATGAATGTAAGAATATTTTATAGTTTGATAGACCAAAGACATCTTTGGATTCGTATAAAGCTACAAACAACTTTTTCTGGTTGCAGCACTCGTTCTCGTAAACTCAACGTATATCTAAGAGCTTGAGAATTTTGGGAATCTGGGATAGCCTGGATTTTACTGTATATATTATGTAATGATATACTAATAGATGAGTTAGGATCGAACGATCAAGCTACGATATTTTTTTATATACAAGCATACGGGCCACCTGATGTTAAGAATCACTCGCGCGATGCCTACTCTGCTCCTAACACAGCAACTCCTTACTAGTAATCTCACTCGCATGCAAGAACACAACAACCCTCTAAGAAGTTGTTATTTGGCTGCGGTTTTCTGTGAGGTAGAGGTACTTCCGCAGACGAGCTGCTATGACGCATCTTTCCTCTCTTAAAATATCTAGACCAAGACAAACAAACATGTTCATGCACACAAATGTTTGTCTTGTGTGGGAATCGAGCCCGCGAGCGTTGGTGTCAAAGTCTTGTCATTCACAACCGAGCCACCGAGCTCGTCTATACGATGCTGTTCTTTGTCTATATGGAGATATGAGAATGAATAAATGAAGCAGGTAAGCTACTTTTAGACGTATGCATAGAACAGGGAATCAACTTCAAAATACGTAATGTTATATTAACCTACAGAAATCCCCACTCTTGAACACTGGTTTATGGGCCTTTTCAAGAAGTCTAAGGAGAGCTTTGAAAAAATAGAAAATTAAGAAAATTAAAAATTAATAATATTACTTACCAAGAAAATACTAATATTAAATAAATTAGGCAGTTACAGTTGTTAACATGCAAGACGCAAACTCTCGTAGCAAATGCTTAAGGAAAAATTAAAAAACCGTAATTTTGTAATTATATGTCCGTTTATCAAAAATAAACCATATTCAAGTCAAGCATGTAGGGTATTTATAGCTGACCTAGGACTATGACATTTGGCAAGAAGCGAGATCTCTTATAGTAGAACAACTGTTTTTTTTATTATTAGTTTCCTTGAAAATATTCATAACTGTCTAAATGGCAAACTGGATGGCAGTCATCTTTTTGAATTATTGAAATATATGTATTTACAAATCGACTTTTGGAACCGTTGCCTTTTGTATATAATATATACGTATATTTGTTAGCAATAATTCTTGATCCGTGTTCTTGATTGTAATGGTATGTATGGAAGAAGTGAAAATCTCAAATAGTGGTATGAAATTTTCCGTGTGCTAGTTGTATTGGCGCTTTTTGGCTTTTAAAGTACGACAGTGTAATAAACCATAACACGGCTCATCTGACCTAAACCTGATCACCTAATCTAATATTATTTAATAAATTTCCAAATGCGATTTGTGGGAAGCCAATGTTTTCAAGCCCGAAGGTCAACTTAACTACTGTGATCTATAGACAACAATAAGAGTCGATGACTAAACGTATTCACTGAACACGGAGGAACTCCAGATGAGCAAACTCATCACAGACAGTTTGCGGTCAATATTGGCGTGATCAATTGACATGTACAACGCGGGTTTATGAACGAAGCATCACGCACGCATAGCCTCCAATGCTGCTAACATAGCAAATCATCAAAATGCCACATCACTTGCACACAGGAACACAATAACCTTTCAAGGAGTAGTTATTTAGCAGACAAATGCTATGTAGAGTTACTACTGTACGGATGCAATGTTGAATTACGAGTACATTTGTATCCGTTTTTGGAAAATTCATGTAACGTGATAGTGAAATTGCGAAGAAAAATGTTGTTATAGTAAAAGTTCACAGTTCGTGCACGTTCACAATATTAATCTGTGTGTTTCATTCCAAGAAACTATGAACGATGTGCTTGACGGCACAGAACGCGAGCTAAATACGTACGGAATGTAAAGTATCTGTTTGGCATATTTATTTCCACCTTGTTATTTCCCATGAGAGAACCGCCAGTACAACGATATAAGAGTGGTTTCTTGCACTTTCTATAATAATATAGTTTTATACCCAATTGAATACGAAGCAGATGTACAAAAGTGGAAGGATGTAGGAGCCGAAGAAGGCCAAGACTTACCTACCATGATCAAATTGGTCATGTTCTATCAGAAGGTGATGTCAGGAGCCCTAGAAACAGGCGAGCGTGTATGAGAAGAGCAATGAGTGTTAAAGAGAGATATGTAAGGATCTAGTCACGTGGCGCTCGGTTTTCCGTCTGCCTACCCGCAAGGGATTTGACGTGTAGTTATTGATAGATACATAGATATACCCAATTGAAATATGTTTTCAGAGTACACGAGAGGAAAAAAATAATCTCGCTTATGGCTCCGGAATTGTGGTTAACAGAGGAATATATGTATAAAATGCAGGTAATTTTTATACCACTAAGTTGGTAAACAATACGGCCTGCCTGATAGTAAGCAATTACGGTAGCATTTGGCACTTGCAACACGAGGAGTGTCAATTCTGCGTTGTCAACCCTGAATGTGGCTTTGAACTACAATAAGCATATCGTTCTTGTTAGCGTTACATCTTTTCCTGATTCACTAGGATTGGCGCGGTCCGCCACCTTACCCTGAGGATATGCGAAGATATTGACTTGTATATGAAGTGATCAATACTTGACAACCCAGAGGAAGCCCTTTCTCAGGTTAGGTCACATGTCTTTCGAAATATAATTTTCTGGACGTGGGTTTCTTTATTATATTTTATTTCACTGAGGAGCAAGTGATAATTACAAATATAGACATTCCTAAAATATGAATTTAGTGGTATATGTATTCTAGCCAGGGACTTGGAATTGGTAGGGCGCATCAAAGCAGCCCGTCTGGGGAGGTACATCCACCTCACAGAGCAGCCAAATAACAACTGCCTAGTGTATTGTTGTGTTGCTGCGTGTGAATGAGGTCACCAGTAAGCTCCTAAGGAGTTGCTGTGTTTGCAGCAGAGGAGGCATCATGCGAGTGATACTTAATATATTGGTTACTTAATAGGCTACGGTAACTGCTTCACATCAGGTGGGCCTTATACTTGTATGCCTACGTTGTATAAAAAAAAAGTTCTTTACCCACTGAGCTGTTACTGCTTACATAGTAAACCTTTTGGGTAATAGAGATAAAGCTGATGAGGAAGTATCTCCGTCATACAGAAGACCACTGGTAAATAACAATTCCCTCGAGGGTTAGGTGTTTGCAAATCCTAATAGATTAGGAAAACGGGATAAGGCTAAGAAGAAAACTCCTAATATCGTAGGGATATTGTAAGAGAGGTAAGAGACGTAGGGCATCAAAGCAGCCCGTCTGGGGAAATACAACCAAATAACTTCCTATTATGTTCCAGTGTTGCAGTGTTAGCACAGATGTGACATTCAATACCACATGTACTGCAAGTGTTCATAGGCTACGGTAATAGTTTTACATCAGCTGGGGCGTATGCTTGTATACCTCACGAAGTTGTATAAAAATAGACGTGGTTAGACGTTAACCACGGAACAAACAAAAGAAACAAGTAAATCGAACTGAAAATCTTTAACCACCTTAGTTTGTCTGACTCGATGCGCCAGTGGCCTCGCAAAAACCAGGACGCTGGAGACTATAAGATAGGATAGATTCAGGCAGTGCTGCAGACAACACGGCTCATTTATTACATCTGCCGTCACCCTCCAACCCCTACCTGTGGGATCGCTGCAATGAAACTCCGATCTAACAAAAGATTAAATGCTGCGATTGAAACTGGATAAGTTTTTATGTCACGTATTCCCGTATCACATTCAAATATAACCTTGATCGTAACCAAACTCATCAAAATCATAACATAACATAACATATAATCACGCCTCTATCTCGTAGGGGTAGGCAGAGACCACTTCTTTCCACTTGCTACGATCCTTACATAGTTGTTTCGCTTCGTCCACTCTCATTATTCTCTTCATACATGCTCTTCGGTTTAGGGTACTCTTGACCTGGCCTTTTTTCAGGACGTCCCTGATTTGATCTCGAAACGTCCGCCTAGGTCTACCCCTTCCGACAATTTCATTCACACTCGCCTTATACACTTTTTTCGTCAATCGTTCTTCGTTCATTCTCTCGACATGGCCAAACCATCTCAGCATACCTTTCTCAATTTTTGTCACTACATCTTCTTTCAGACCACAACGTTTCCTTATCTCACTATTTCTTATCCTGTCACTCAGTTTAACTCCTATCATACTTCTTAACGCTCTCATCTCAACTGCATTTATTCTGCTTTCATGTTTCTTCTGCCATACCCAACTTTCACTTCCGTACATGAGTGTCGGAACCAGCACCCCCCCATGCACAGCCAAACGAGCCTTGTTAGACACCTTCCGACTGCTCATAAAGGAGTGCAAAGCTCCATTCACCATGTTCCCTGCATTCACTCTTCTTTCAATATCACTCTCACACTTTCCATCTCTTGTAAACTTTGAACCCAGATACACAAACTCATCAAAATCATAAACTTACTTAATAAATAATGTAAATAAGACATTAATTCATAGCTTTTTCCAACACTTTCGATAAGACGGGGCTCGTGCAATAGGCCTGTAGTCATTTGGATCATCTTTCTTCTCCTTCTTAAATAGCAGTTTGATTACAGTAATTTTTAGTTTTTCTGGGAATAACCCGTCTACCAACACTTTCGATAAGATGGGGCTCGTGCAATAGGCCTGTAGTTATTTGGATCATCTTTCTTCCCCTTCTTAAATAGCAGTTTGATTACACTAATTTTTAGTTTTTCTGGGAATAACCGTCTACCAACACTTTCGATAAGACGGGGCTCGTGCAATAGGCCTGTAGTTATTTGGATCATCTTTCTTCCCCTTCTTAAATAGCGGTTTGATTACAGTAATTTTTAGTTTTTCTGGGAATAACCCGTCTACAAAAGATAAATTTATACTATGTGCCAGTGGACAGCTTACTACTTAGAGATTAATTTTATATCTTTGTGACTATATGGTCATATCTGCTGTTATTTAGAGACATTATTATTTTATAACCCCCGTCCTCATCCACTGGTTTCAAGAGTATTGTATGGGGATTTGAATTTATATTGCATTTTTTGGTATTTTGGTAAGTTGTATGTATGTATATCTTCACGCCAAGTCCCTTGCGGGGTAGGCACAGAGAACCGAGCGCCATAAGACGCGGTCCTTGCATACTTCACTCGCTTCTGTGACATTCATAGCTCTCATGCACGCTCGCCGGTTCCTGGGGCTTCTGACATCACCTTCTGATAAAACACGACCAATTGTCCAATTGTAAGTTGTATGTTGTGATTAATTGGAATGTTTATTTATTTAATAACGTATTAACAAGTCTTCTTCTGTCTAAAGTTATCCCGTTTCCGATCTATAATTTCACGCCAGTTCCCTTGCGAGAAAACCGTTCCATGACTCGGTCCTTTCACCTCACTCGCTTCTTTCACATGAATAGCTACCACGCTCGCCGGTTTCTAGGACTCCTGACTTCACCTTGTGATATAACACGATCATTTTGGTCATGGTAGGTAAGCCTTGGCCTTCCTCGGCTCCTACATCCTTCTACTTCCGCGTTGTATATCTGTTTCGTAATTCTTTCTTCCTGCGTTCTTTCTACATGTACGAACAAACGAAGCATGGCTGTTCTTATTTTAACACCGACACTCTTTCAGATCAATTCTGTTTCTAACATCATCATTGTGAACGGGGTCTACATGCGTTACGTCACAAATTTTGTGCAACGCTCGCATATCCCCTTTCCTAATCCATTAAGATTGGATTGAGTGACTAGCGATGTCTACATTCACCAAAGGTTCGATCGTCATCGTCCCACAATCAGTTTATCGTGGTTCCGATGGTTTCTAACATTTACAAATAGGGTAAATCACCTAATTATTGGCACTTTAAGAAGCAATCTTGAAATAATTAGAAATATTTACTGATAAATAAATATTGTCGGACAAATTACACAGTGCCATCTAGCCCCATAGTAAGGGAAGCTTGTGTTATGGGTACTAGACAACTAATAAACATACGTAAATACATTTTTTTTTTGTAAATACGTACTTATTATACATATAAAATACTCAGACCAAGACAAACAGACATGTTCATGCACACAAATGTTTGTACTGTGTGGGAATCGAACCCACGAGCGTTGGTGTCAAAGTAGCGTAACAGCGCGTTTCACCACTGCGCCACCGAGCTCGTCAAGTGGAAAAGTCTCTCAAACTTTTATCAATGTTTTATTCTTCTTTCAGTCTTAATTTCTTAGTTAATATAAAAAAAACGTCATCCACATGCTAAAACCCAATTATTGTCACATTCTATTCACAGTATTGGAATCTCATTATTTGTTTATAAATGTAAGGACGACAATAATAATTGCATGGGTGCCAACGTTTGGACGGATTACGGTATGTGTTGACAAAAACAAGATATTTACTTATGTGTCACTTGTCTAACGCATAGCACAAGTATTGGTTAGTTTGGGACTAGGTACGAGTAGGAAAAAAATCTGATCGTTAATTTTATATTAATGAAGTTTTTATTAGTAGTAGTGTTCGTCATAATTGGCGAAATTCGAACATATTCATTTGAGAAGATTTGAGAATAACGTATACGACAGTACCCACGGCGGCCAAGGAGACGGTACATACGTTGAGGTTTGAGGTCTGAGTGTGTGTGTGTGTTTCGTCGGACATTTTAAATTAATATAAATTTTATTTCTACTTAGTTTTTTATTAATCATATTATGCTTTAGTTACGTGGGTTTTATGATTTTTTAATTATGTTTTATTTATAGTTTTTGTAAGAAAACTTAAAAAGCTGTAAATATAGGAAATAAAATATATTTATTTAGGTTAGGTAAAGAAAAGTCGGGCACATGTAAGCAGCCCGACTGCACAAATCCACAAAAATCTCCACCTTTGAGAAAAGCGCAACCATATAACTGGAGGGCTGTCGTGTTCCAGCGAGTGAGTAAGCGTCGGTATGTGTAATCCCTCATCAAACTACTTTTTATCTCGAATCAATTCAGATTTAACGTATCAATGTTACTTTAACACAAGCGCTCGTGGGTTCGTTTTTTTCTGTGTTCCCAGTAGGGGTGGCAACGCACGCGTTCATAGGCTACCGGTCTACAACAGGTAGATCGTATGCTTGCATATCTACCGATGTTGTATAAAAAAAAGGGTTGAAACATGACGACCAAACTCCACGCGCGTAAAGCCGCGGCAGCAGACGTGACATGTAACGTAATCTACCGTGGAGTTATTAGTATAAGAAACACTGTTTATTACACTTCGCAGATGGTAGGTATGCGACACGATTTTGTCCCAACACATTTCCAGTAATGTTCAGCATTTAGCGATCTAGGGTTGTCACAAAATTTACTTGAGTTTTTAAATAATATAATTACTCAAAATTTCAACACACTTAAATGAAGACTAGGTTTGAAGGAGGTAGGCAGTATTAAAGAAACTTTTACATATTTTTTCTGCGAATATGCCTCAACCGACTGACTAAGATAGCAGGTTAAGAATGATTCGGGTGTCGATGGAGGAGGTCGCTGGCGTCCTAGTGTTAGTCTAATTGCATACGCAAGTTAAGCAAACTGGACACTAGCCTATGTATAGTTGGGTTTAGTTATCTTGAGTTCCTCCATCGGATTTTAAATGACATGCAGTTGTTTAGCTAAGAAAGAGCGGCAGAGCGCATATGCCTATATAGGCAATCCGAGCGGGGAAGTATCTACACCTCACAGAAAAGTACAACCAAATAATAACTCCCTGGAGAACTGTTGTACACCTGCGAGTGAGTGAATGACAGCGGAATGACAATGTGCAAGCGATACTCCTAGGACTGTAAGCGTTTATCATCAGAGTCAAATACATATTTCAGTTAAGAGTTCGTTCACATTTAGAGTCCTAAGTTTTTTCACATTAGCATAAACTCAAAATACTTCCGAATTAACGTATCGAGAGTGAGTCGTTAGCATGCCTTTCGATTCTGCAAAAAATAACTAACCAAATAAAGAGAAACTAATTGAACACGCGCATGAGACGACACGAAGTCTTATGCAAAAGAACTAGTGGGTTCTCCTATCTATATCATAGGTCGGTCACGATGCTACTAATCTTAGCTTATTAGTAGTTATTATTTTGATGACGATAGTTCTGTGTAGACAACTAGACCCCTACATTGCCTACAGTCCGTCAAATATAATACACAAATTCTGACAGAACTTCATTCGTTCTACCTTCGGATTTATATCAAATTCGACACTTAACTCTCTGTCCTTTTCACAATAATACTATTCATCGTACACAATGAATTTCATAAATTTGTTAAACTTTAAGCCATGTTACTACTGGACCATACACAGCAAATAAAGCCGCCACCCAGACTTTGATCATGAGGTACAAAATTTGGTAGTATCATAATACAATTGTGATACTTAATATAGTTAATACATACATTGGGTAAAATTTATAGCGTAACGCTTGATGACCACGTTTGCAAAAATGATTGAGGAAAAAGAGTTGGTCTGAAAGAGAGTGTCAATGTTAGGATATTAAAAGGCACCCTCTGTTGGTTAGCGTGTGTAGAAATAATGCTGAATCGAACAATGACAAAACAGATATACAATGCAAAAGTGGAAGGATGTAGGAAGCCGAGGAAGGCCAAGGTTTACCTACCACGACCAAATTAGTCGTGTTGTATTTGAAGGCGATATCAGCAGTCCTAGGAACCGGCGGGATAAGCGTTGAGGTGTGTAAAGGACTGCGTCTTGTGGCGCTCGGTTCTCTCTGCCTGCCCCGCAAAGGACCTGGCGTGAAGATATAGCATAGTGGTAGTACAATTGTTAGCCAACGTTATGATGATCTTTTTTGTACCAAAATGTTGCCACTAACATCTTTAATGTCCTTTTAAAAAGTTTATTCATTTTCATACCAGGACAGTTATTGATTTAACTACTTGCACATATGAAAATACAAAGCAAGGTTGGGTTATCTATTTTTGAACCCTTTATATAACAGAGTATGAAATGCATGTGCTGATATATATTAGATCGCTTGATGTATCATTAGTTTATGTCAGACTCGTACATTTACCATTCTATTCTACTAGCTTTCGAATAGCTGAACGCTGCTTGGCGGTATAGTCAATAAATTAAAGTTTTTACCGGTTTCACTGAATGGTTTAATTCAGAATAAATCCTTCTTTATATTCTGCGTCCGAAAAATTGGTTCAAACGTCACAAAAATCTTTCTCGGAGTATTTTGCTTATTGAGTCAAAGTACTGGCGTTTAGTATGTTACAATTGAAAAATCACATCGGCTAAAAACGAATGACAAACGATATCAACTCAATTATTGATATGAAACATCTATCGGCGCGCCTTGGCAGTAAAATCGAACCGTATGCCGTGACGGAAGTTAGCATGACGGAAGTCTCTCATACCGTCAAAGGAGATTGATTAACTTTGGGGCTTTTGAACCCCGGATTGTACATCTACGAAATAGTACGTAAAATTCTTAAACTATTTATTACAAATGAGTACATAACTGAAGCGTTTTTTGTAGCCTAGAAAACATTATCACATAAAAAAGGAATTTGTCGACATTTTTATTACTCAAATCCAAATCAGTCACCGTTCAGAAATTCAACAGTGTTCATGTTTAAAAACTTACAACTAGAAATATTGTAAAACTAATATCTACGAAATATATATAATATATCAAACTGTATGATGTCATTATTGTTATTATTTTCTATTCGCTCAAAAAAAATCGAATCAGTGATATTAATATCATAATATGAGTGACAGTGACGATCAAGTGACCAAAAATAAACCAAAGTTAATAATGATCAAAGTACAGGCTCCAGTAAATTATTCAACATGTGTGCACAAACGTTTCTTTACGAAACACAATTCACTGATTCAAACCAAAGGTTAGTAAATCATATGTTAATATACCATTTCATTTTAGGACGATTCTATTTTATTTGTTCATTTGACGTTAGAAATGTAAATAAATACCTCCGTGAAGAGAGGTAGCATTATTGTGAAATACGTATGTGTGAGCAAGACAAATCATGAGATTTTTTGTCTCTATTTGCGTATAGGATGACTGCCACCAAAAGTTTTTGTTGTCGCGAAATTATGTCGATTAAAGCGTAAGACCTATATGTGTCTATTTCATTTGTGACCTAAAAATTACATCAAAAGATGCATTGAAAACCTTTATTTTACTATTTATAAATATACATGTTCAAACTACAATTCTAAATGTTATTAAAATTAGTGTAAAAAGAAAAATGGATTAATTTTATTAACAAGACTCTACTCTTTTACATTATTTTCTCCATGTTTTTATTGGTTTTTGATTTTCCTGACGACCTGACGACCCGCTTCTGAGAATATTAATGTAACAATATATCCATGAGCACGTCACTGCAGATATTGGGACTACTGCAAATGTGTAGAAAATTATTGGTCTATTGTAATGAGGTCTGGAGGGATTATTGGTACTGGGCTGTTACAGAAGAGGGACGAACACCTGCCGTAACTATCATATGTGATTGTTACTTTCGGCAGGCGGTGGCTCGTCTCTCTCTAGACCGACCCCTGAAATGCCAGAGAAAGTCGGCCGGCGGCAACGCCGGTGTGAGTGACTCAGGATTGTCGAGAGGTGGCTGCGCTTTTTCCGAAGTTACTCGCGGCGTGATACCCTTAAATACGTCCATCCCTGAAGCATATCACTTGATAGAGCAACATGCTCTATCGACTGGACGGCTAATAAAGGCAAACTGAGAGTCCTGCGGGCATTATTACTATTATAACTTCACGCCAAAATTCTTGCGGGGGAGAACCGAGCGCAACTTAATGATACCATTATTTGATAAAACCTACGATAAACGTTAACTTCATATTCAGATTCATTTTATTTATTATGTGGGCTATTCTAAAATCGCATTTCACAACCACAGCCACTCTATATGAAAACCGCGAAATTGAAAATCGGTGTCATACCTTTCTCTTGTGTGTGTGTAGTGTAGTGTTTTTTATAAGATCCCATTAACACGTAGGTCACCAAATGATCATGGAAGTAAGTGATCACGCCCCGTATACATCAGTTCGTCAGTTTCATCGTTGGTTGAAGGCCCATAATCGTTTCGAGAAAGCAACTATGCTGAACTACTACTGTGTACATGGTGGATTACCAACTAATACTGTGGTTGATTATCGACCATAAAGGTGGCTTAAATTTTAATTTTCAACACATGGTACAGTAGTTGAACTTAGCGTACTGTTCAACAAAGCTGTAACTTAATTACAGCTTTGTTGAACACTTCGGGTGATACAATTTCCAAAGTACACTGAATGAGTGAGACAGACAGTATGGGAATGGAGAGTTGTTACATACTTAGTAAATGCTGTTATCCGCACAGTGATGAAGGGGAGAAATCAGGTTGGTTATGTATCCTAAAGTTACTTTTCTAATATTTCTCCTAAGCCTTTTTGACAACCCTTCATGCAAAATCTACTTCTATAAACCTAGAGCTTTCGAGGCAGACTTTATATCACATTTAGCCTTAATGTCATTTGAGAGGACATTTTATCAAAACATTATCCTGGCAACCCTATCTCAAATTTGCAAGAGCTATCCCTGGAACAGATAATAAAGCAAAATGGCCGTCGGACAGTTCCCAGCCGGGTAATGAATGTCCGTAATTTAGACGTATTGCTTCTGACGTTAAGAGATTTTAACAAATTAAGTTGAGCTAGTAAAGTACGGGATCCGCGGTTGTACCGTTTGCTTACACGAGAAACAACCGGAATGTGTTTCATGATTTTGTACTGTCTGGATTTCTGAATTAAGCATTGTTACATTGTTTAAAAAGATGTCTGTCTGAACAAAACGGATTTTGTCAGGTCATTATTTATTTATTATGCAGTAACTGCAGTCATTACAGGTTATACAGACATATAGCGACATAGTCTAATTTATTATCCCCCATATAAAAAACTAACCAGTAAGCTCAGCTCTGCCGCATATACGGTTAGGAGAATTAGACAATTGACGGATGTGGCTACTGCGCGCTTAGGCTATTTCAGCTACTTTCATAGCATTATGTCGTATGGTATACTATTGTGGGGAAAAGCGGCTGACATTGAAACTATTTTTATATTACAAAAGAGAGCCATCCGCTCTATTTATAACATGAGCGTCAGGGAATCTCTAAGAGAACTATTTAAAGAAATAAATATCCTCACGGTTACCTCTCAGTATATTTATGAGAACATAATGTATGCCCGTAAAAATATAGAGTCATTTTCTAATTTTAGTGAAAATCTTAGAATTAAGAATAGATTGCGTATGCCTGTTCATCGGCTTGCTAAAACTAGTAGACCTGAAACAGTTCTGTCCTTGCCTGAGAATATGTTCAAAAGGTACATCAAAAATATTCTGTGCAAGAAGGGTTATTATAGAATCGATGAATATCTAACTGACAGGAAATGATTCAGCATATGTAATAATATATCTTTAATTATCCACTTTATTTCACTATATGTACACTCACATATATATATATATATATATATATATATATATATATATATATAGTAATATAATATTAACGGTGAAAAAGACCCATATTGGCAAGTTTCTTTTGTCATTTCTTCTACGTCAATGGTCATTTTCGAAATGCTGGTAGATTAAAAAGAGAGATTAAAAGTAAAACAAAAACTGGAAAATTATTAAGATACAATATGATTTAATTTAAAAAATGTAAGATGTGCCCGTAAGGGCCTATTGGCAAATAAATGATTTTTATCTTTTTATCTTTATCTTTTATATTTATATAAAATTGAGTCACTTGTATTCCTAATCAAATTACGTAACATACTTAATAAAAAATTAAAATTATTAATATAAATAATATTAATAACATAACTAATTCAAATATATTAAATAAAAAAACATGCTATGTACGAAAATTAAATTGAGATCATAGTCAGTTATTGCTGCATATTATGATGTCCAGCGAACCATCACTGCACGCCAGTGGACTGGACAAACTACGTCTACGGTCTACCTCCCCGTCCGGATCTTCAACCGTGTCCGGGAACTACCGGCCATCTCCGCCGGGGCCGTGCAGCCGGCGCCATCTTCCTGAACATCGGTTAGACCCATCCTCGTGAGTCCTTTTTAAAGCCTCTGACGTCTGAGTCAAAACAATTTACATCTTTTAGAACCCATGTTTTTTTATAACTTTGTTTGTTCATATTAGTATTTAATTAAATTCACATTACTTTTATTTGGAAGACCTTTTTTTTATTTTGTACTATATAAAAGGAATTCACTTCCAAATTCCTAAATAGGAATATTTTTCCTAAAATGAACAACGTAACTAACTTAGTACATAGGAAATAGTGTAGTACGGACAAGTATGCGAATAGGTAAACTAATTATTATAACTGCTAGTTAGTTCTCACAGACAATTAACCGTAGTAATGACTTACTGTATGAGAGTACCTACCTAGCTAACATTTACTATGTAAATGCAACGCAGAAGCAAAGTATCGTGCAGGCAACAGTTCATACACGCTTTCGTACAAAATTCTAGGCTATGTATTTAGTTTTTAAGGAGCTAGGAACAAGTTACGTTTCCGATGTGGCAAATATCTATAAGCAAAACGGTAGATACCCTTATAGTCTTCTTGATGGAAAGCACCATCAGGAAGTCCATAAAATATTAAAAATGTATGTGTATATATATATATAAGCTTTATATAATATTTAAGAGAGGTAGGGCGCATCAAAGCAGCCCGTCTGGGGAAGTACCTCCACCTCACAGAAAACCGCAGCCAAATAACAACTCCCTAGAGGATTGTTATGTTCCTGAGTGTGAGTGAGATCACCAGTAAGCTCCCAAGGAGTTGCTGTGTAAGCAGCAGAGGAGGTATCGCGCGAGTGATACTTAATATATCGCAAGCGTTAATAAGCTACGGTACCCGCTTTACATCATGCTTGTATACCTCCCGACGTCACGGTTTTGCGTAGTAAATAAACTCATCGCTACAGATCGGGGGGTAAAGTAGAAGACGCAGCTCTTACTGGCTGGTTTACTGATCAACATCACGTCGCTTACCAACTTATTAACTGAGATATTTATGCGCTAAAACACTACTTTTTGAGTGAGGGGGCCCTTCATGCACAGTCAAGTGGTTAATTGGTCTGTGTCGTAATTAAATCTAAGTGGTGTAAGAAAAACACATGCTTGACTTCAGTCGGGTAATGCCCTCCCACTTACATCTAAGGTGCATTGTGTGCCCTGCACTCTCCACCGTGTGGATACACTTGGAGGGTACCAGAGACGACGGTCACCCACCACTGTTGCAGCGCTGGTAAGCCGTCTTCTTATGGGTATGTCTTTGGTCAATAAGTTCACATGAAAAAGGACAAAGGTGTCCGAGATGATTACGAAGGGGGCTTGACATGTAGGTGATGCCAAGTGCCAAGATCGATCTTTGTGCAATGTCCATTTGGGCGTTAGAGGCTCGAAGAAATTTCAGCCACGAGTTAGAGCAATGGTTGTAGGACCGGCCTATTGAGCAACTAATTTCGTGTTTTCAGGTTTATGTACACATTTTTTAATTATCACTTTCTCGGCGATGAAGGAAAACATCGTGAGGGAACCCGCACCACTGATATAAGTCTGGTTTTCCCTCTGGATTGTGGAAGTATGACGGCAGTCGCTTCATGGTAAACTCTACTGACTTATGAGCGTAATGAATACGGTAACCACTTTATTATCAGGTTGGTCGTATGCTTGTATGCCTCTCGATGTCGTATAAAAAAATAGTAAAATACCCCATTAGCTTAGTTGTTTAATAACAAAACAGGAACAGCGTAATAAAGCGCTTAATATGCAAACTAATTAATATAATTGTTCATTAGCACTCACAGGTAATTAAACTCGGCAATGACGCACATTATGAGTCCAATAGCGTTGTTTATAGCTTAAAGCCGCATAAAGGTGCACAATATAGAGTGAAGTTTAAAATTATCAGTTTTACTTTTCTAATGATACATTCTAAAATACTTGATTTGGCTCACAAGGTTCGGTTTAATACTGAAAAGACCTACATTAGAGGCTTTCGTCACGTCACTGGGTTAAAGACCAGACACAAATGGTGGCAATTTTGGAAACTGCAAGTATTGCGCAAATTTTATTCTGGCATATGTGTCATCTATTTTCAGGAACACCGTTCCTATATGAATTCTATATGTTTGTCTGTGCATTTGTCCATGCGTTTGTCTGTCGCTTTTTTTCAAATATTCGAATTTTGACTTCAGATTCGGATTCAGCATAAAAAAGTAGAATAGGAATGTTCAGGAACACCGTTCCTATCTCTCAAGGAACATGGTCAAAATGGCCGACAAATTAATAAACAATAAATTTAGAATTGTTATATAATTGACGAGTCAAGTGTTCCTCTGGCAATGCAAGCTTACGCATTCTCAACTGGTTATATATATAAATAATGTGAATATAACTATATAAAGGAGGTTGATATGAATAAAGGTTCATTCTAGCATGAGTTGATATTTAGTAAATCGGAATATTTAAAACTTCAATAATATCGCCAATAGATTTTAAAGTACTTCCATCCTTTTTTTTTGTTACACAACGTCGGAAGTCATACAAGCGTACGGCCCACCTGATGTAAAGCGGTTACCGTAGCCTATGAACGCTTGTAATACCTTAAGCTCCTCTGCTGCTAACACAGCAAATCCTTAGGAGCTTGCTGGTGACCTCACTCACACGCAGGAACACAATAACCCTCTAGGGAGTTGTTATTTCGCTGCGGTTTTCTGTGAGATGGAGATACTTCCCCAGACGGGCTGCTTTGATGCACCTTACCTATCTTGAAACAGCCACACGTATACAAACAGACATATTCATGTACACTAACGTTTGTCTTGTGTGAGAATCGAACCCACGAGCGTTGGTGTCAAAGTCGCGTCATTCGCGACTGCGTCACCGAGCTCGTCGAAATCTATCTATATCTCTTCGTTCCTTACCTTGTATAGACAGAGAGATCCGAGCGTCACGTGACTCGGTCCTTATACCTCTCACTCGCTTCTTTAAAATTTATAGCTTTTTCACGCACATTCACTAGTTTCTAGGACTCCTTACAGCACCTTCTGTTATCCGACAAATTTAGTCATGGTGAGTTTTGGCCTTCCTCAGATTCTACATTTTATATTTAATTTTATCGTCTCTCCATCAGACCAACTCTCTTTCTTACTTCTTCATTGCTTTTATTAACATTCATCGCATTGTTTAGTATGATCGTGGTGTTTAACATACGTTATATTCCGTGCGATGCTGATTACACTTAAATGGAGTTCAACCCTTATTATATCAATATCATCCCAAATTTATCTCAAGTTTACCTTTAATAAGCCCGTTAAATCCTTACCTCATCTGCAGCCTCCTAATACAAAGCAATTAAACTGATAAACGATACAAAAAGGCCTATAACATACGACCCCTTTCGACATACTGCCATAGCGGCACCTTATCGAGTACACTATACACCTCATAAATTGGCCTTTGTTTACACAACTAATTTACGTACGTCCCCGAGGGACAGTAGGGGCAGCGAGGTAATGGAAGCGCTAGTTGCCAGGCGTTACGTTCTACATTCTAAACTATAGGCACTCTACATTTTTCAACCAACGCCTACATTAGTAATTAAAAGTTATATAGCCCCTCGCCCCTCCTTTTTTTTCACTTTTCATTAATTGAATAGACTAAATTAATGCAAAGCGAAAATTTTAATTTTTACTTTACAGTTTAAGTTTTTACTCCAAGTGTGACAAAGTTTTTAATTTTGGTTTCTTATATCTGGAAGATATAATACTATTATACTACTACTATATGTCGCTTATTATTATATTTTTTGCTGCTGCTTACACAGCAACTCCTTGGGGGCTTACTGGTGGCCTCACTCACACGCAGGAGCACAACAACCCTCTAGGGAGTTGTTATTTGGCTGCGGTTTTCTGTGAGGTGGAGGCACTTCCCCAGACGGGAATGTTTTGACGCGCCCTACCACTCTTAAAAATTACTTATACTATAGGGCCTCAAACTTTTTCAGCCACCTCCCGTATGTAATTAAAATTTCTCTAGCGTCCCACATTTTTTTCGACTTTCCATTAATTACTATCGCTGCTTTTAATTGGTTTAAGAGTTAGTTTAATTACGATTGGTAGTATAATATATTCTTATATATTCTTACTTTAATCTGCTATGTATTACATACTGTTTCAATACGCAAGGTTTTGGTTTTCAACCGCCGTTCTGAAGACATCCTGCGTCCGAACACCATTTCCCATTTTTTATATATGTATATATATGTATATAACTCTAAGAAGGCAAACAAGAGTAAGAACTGTCTAATGGCAGTCAGTTACCGTAACACCCCATAATCCTGAAAAAATTGGTTACATCGCGCTGTGGTTTCGTTTTCATCAATCTTAACAAAGCGAAGCAAATACGGAACCCTACTCTGTGCGTGATCCGATGTGCACTTGGCCTGTTCTTTTTAAGTTCAATCAAAAGTTAATACTTTTACATATCTTTCTCATCAATTTAATTGCCATAATCATTGTTCCGCAAAATGTGGGGTTGCTGTACATTGGCCACAGAGTAAATTCGTCACATTTTTGTACACTCCATACATTAAAAGTAAATTCGCTACTTACAATAAAAAATATTATGTGTAAATTCGTCACAAATCACGGCACACCGGTGTACTGTGGCCATTATCTGGTGTATAGCGGAAAAATGGTTTATCAATCTACAGTTGCGGTACTGTAATAATATTATTAACAAGTGAGAGCTTCTCAACGACTATCTATTCGCGCGTACCCTTGTATCCCGTGGTACCCGCTTTTTATTGTTTTCTTCCTTCTTTCTTAGCTTTTAATAATCTCAACATTCCTTTAATATTTTGTTATATATTTTCCTAGAAAAAGGCTATCGAATGCAAAATTATTTTTATCCCACTGGTATGGAAATTAGCGCATTTAAACAAACAAAATCTACTGCCTTATATATTAGTACAGTTTACTCCAAATTTTGATCTCTTATGCTTAATTAAACAGACTCACTTTCTTTGGTATTAAATATCTTTTGATATTACATAAAATTGTTTTTTTTTATTTATTTATTATTAAAAGTTCGTTGATTTGGACGTAAACATTGGGGACTTGAGGGAAAGCGGCAGTCATCCAGGATGGTATTTTTTGTAACTCGGTTGCACACAATCACGAATATTACGAATCCGAAAATCCCATTCCGAATAGCTGCCGCTTTCCTGCTTTTCCCGCTCCTGTGGGTTTCAGCTTTAACAGAACGTCTTCTAAAATGTATTGTACGTCACTATAAGTAAATATTTGGCGCAGCGGGCAAACTACCTTCGTGTTAAGGAGAGTCACCGTCCGAGGAGTACGCCTGTTGCGCCAGTAGTCGGATAATAGCTATCCTTTTACATCAGTTTTGTATGTATGTGTATATTCGCCAGCTCACTTACGGCGTAGGCAGCAAGAACCGAGTGCCATAAGACGCGGTCCTAACACACTTCGCTCGCTTCTTTAATATTTATATACGGAGATGTTTCACTTTAGTTTCAAAGCAAAAAAATTGCTGTGTTAGCAGCGCACGAATAATCTTTTTCCACAGGCCTTTAGCTACCTTGATTTGCCTCCCGACTTTATATAAAATCATCGTCGTATAAATCTCATTTTTAAAAGCTTCTATTAACACAAAAATCAATTCATTCTAAAAGACCTAATTGTAACTAAAGATTTTATCTGGAAACGTAAGCGGTTTAATTTGGCAACATTTAAGTTTCCCCATTACCAGGGGTGGCATGCACAGCTGCGTCCTATTTCCAAAACAAAGATTAACATGAATGCACCGAGCCAGCCCAAGGTCTAAAAATTTCGTAAGCACAACTTCGTAATACTGTTTCTGTCCTTGCATTTTCTTTTGTTAGAACTCCATTTTATCAGATGAAGTCAGATAATGAATTCATGTTTATTGCCTTCCTCCTTAAGTTTGAAGTTCTTATCCGTATGTCTGTGTTTATATCTGTTGATTGTAGCAAATGACATGATCGCGTATCGTTATAACTTAGATAGTGTTGCCAGATTCGATAGTATTCCAATCATATTCGGTACTAATCTTTATTTTTTTTATTTTTTTATTTAATACTTTATTGACCACAATACAGTTGGTTCAAAAGGCGGACTTATTGCTAATTGCATTCTCTACCAGTCAACCATCGGGAGTGGAGAAAAAACGCGATTGCGGTTTTTATTAAAATTAAAATAAAATATTAATCGACCCCATAAAGAATTTGTTCTTTATATTGTCACCTAACATAAATATAAGAATACATAAATAAATAACTACAATAATACATACACAAACACAATAATACATACAAAACCCTAGTAATACATACATATTTTCCATATAAATAATATAATATATACTAATTATACAACACACATTGGATGATTACTGTCTGGATAGACTCTCTAAAAGATAGGCACGTAACTTCTTTTTAAAAGTAAACTTGTTTGGGGAGTCTCTAATGGGTTCAGGCAACGCATTCCAGAGTCGTGAAGCTTGTAGAGTAAAGGAATTCGACATGAAGCCCGAACGGAAAAGTGGTATTAAGAGTAAATGGGAGTCATTTGATCGAAGTTGACGGTTATGAGAATCACGAAGGTACTGGAACTTACATTTCAAGTATTCAGGAGAATGGGGATTAAAAAGAATTGTAAAAAGTGACGACGCTGACGAATGGGAAGCCATCCAAGCTTTGACCGGTAGAACAAAACATGGTCATATTTCCGAAGACAGAAGATGAATCGGATAGCACTGTTGATGAGCCGGTCCAGCTTATTAAGAAGATCTTCGTGAAGATCAGGATAACACACATCACAATAATCAATTAGTGGAAAAATAAGGGATTGAACTAATGTGACCTTAGTTTCAATAGGGAGAAAGTTTCTGTATCGATTTAGAAAGCGCAATGTCGATATTACTTTACGACTAACTTCAGTCACTTGTGTGCTCCAGGTCAGAGTAGAGTCAAGATATAAGCCAAGATTTTTAACACTCTTACTGAACGGAATGACAGACTTATTGAATATAATGGACGACATAGAACTGATGTCAATTTTATCTATTTGCCTGGAGCTACCTAAGAGAATAGCCTGGCACTTATTGGGATTCACCGGAATTCCAAAGTTATTTGACCAAGAATTTATTTGACACAAACTATCATTCAACCGAGAAATTCCCGTGTTCAGCATATCAGATGTCATTTGCACATAAACCTGCAGATCATCTGCGTATAAATGATAAGAGCAACTCAACGAAAACGTAAGAAAATTTATAAAAATGGAAAACAATAGAGGAGATAAAATACCGCCCTGGGGAACCCCAGTTGACAGATCATTCCAATTTGATATGTCACGGCCCATGCGAACCGCTTGTTGTCGGCCCCGAAGATAATCTGAAAACCATTCCAATGCTGAGGATGAGAAGTTCATGTACTCTAGGATTGCAAGTAAGATGTCATAGTCTACCATGTTGAAAGCATTTGAAAAGTCAATGAGAACCATAATAGTGATAAGCCCATCTTCCATTTATCTTCGGGTTTACAGAAGAATTTTTATTTTTAAAGTCTTTTCACCACTTTTTGACCGAATTCTCACTACACCGCGTAGAAAGGAATATAATCTGAAAAGCAATATCTAAATGTATATCATCTAAAGTCATTTTGTTATTAGACCAGCTCGGTGGCGCAGTGGTTAGTAACGCTACTTTGACACCAACGCTCGTGGGTTCGACTCCTACACAGGACAAACATTTGTGTACAAACATGCCTGTCTGTATTGAACTGGGTGTTCTTAAGAGAAGTAGGGTGCATCAAAGCAGCCCTTCTGGGGAAGTAACTCCACCTCATAGAAAACCGCAGCCAAATAACAACTCCCTAGAGGGTTGTTGTGTTCCTGCGTGGATGTGAGGTCACCAGTAAGCTCCTAAAGAGTTGTTGTGTCAGCAGCAGTGGTGGCATCGCGCTAGTGAAACTCTTTCTTATATAACAGTCTAGAAACATTTGTTTTCGATAATGTATATGCAAGTGTAATATTAGAGGTTAAAGCATGAAATTACTGATGTGTACTGAAAAATTAATACTCGTTTCTTTTTAAGATGTAACATATTTATTTAATCAAAATCAAAATAATCATTTCAAGCATGCGTTTTTATTTTTTAATAATTTGATTTGATACCTTTTGTGGTTCGGCACTCTAAAGAGTAAGTACATAAAATAAATTATTTACGTTATCATACCCAAAATAAATTGAAAATATACCGTAAACGTAAACCAAAAACAAACAAAACCATCTAAGCATGTCAATTTCAGCATTCAACACCGTGGCGTGGCATGCTATCCGATGATACTAACGCTAACAATGCAAATATCTCCCTGTTAACACCGCAAAGAGTTGAATTTCGTTTGCGGAATGGAAATAAGGAAATTGAAATTGAATAAATGCAAGCTTTATCATCCAGCGCTTAAGGTTGATATTCGGGTGATGCCTCTAAATTGCATCGAGGACATAATTCAAGTCTTGTACGAAAACAACGTTGCTATTGCATCTTGATAGAGATGTCTAAATCGCGACACTCCTACTTTTTCCGCTGAGTGCATCCGATGCACCAGCGTATAAATGCACTTATAACTATAGATATACACAAGTCAAGTCCGCAATTGACTTATATTTCATACGATCTGAAAAAGGGGAAACGACCAAATACGATTTTATATAAGGTCGGCAAGCATACAAGCTTAATGTAAAGTGTTTACCGAACCCTATACTAGCGACTCCGCAGACGCTCGCTCGTCGTCTCACTCCAGTATTAGGCTGAGAGCCAGCGATCGGCAGACTTACGGTGTTTTAGTAAACTGTATATTGAGGGTAGTTATTAGACCTGCTGTTCACGAAATGGGTATTCATGGTTCCTTTGGGCGTGTCTCGAGGCCCAGGAACGTCAAAATTTACTTTTAAAACATTATCGCAGGTTGTCTGCCGTTTTAATATCTCAATGGCAGAAACTTATTGCGGTTCTAAGTGTGTTTCATAAAATCTCAATGGTTCAAATATAGTTCAGTTCCAACATGCGGGCAGACGATATAACCACTTTACATCAGGTTATCCGTATGCTTGTAAGCCTCCCAATGGTTATATAAAGAAAGGCTAAAATAGACATGGCACACAGTAGGCACATTGCATATGCGGCGAAGCTGAATTTACTGGCAAGTTCATAGCTACTGAAATTTTGCATTTACTCTAATGCCAGAGAATCATTAATTTAAACTCTAATTTAGAATTCTCGGTGAGATGTGTAATTTATAAATCTATATTGGCAGAAATTTCATTACATAGCTGGCAGGCACCCACGTTGAAGTCTGGATTTAAAGATGATAATAAGTCTGTATTACTTTTAAAACTGCAGTGAAAGTTATTTGAAAGTCCATGGTTTATTCGTTTTCCCGTGATTATCGATGGTAGTGAATGTTTTACAGTAGTAATAGCCAGATACTGATAACGAACCGGCCTATTAACCGACGCGAATCCCTGGAGGTGAAGGAAGACATTGTGAAAAAACCTGCTAAAAATATATTTCGAGAAGACGTGTAATATGAGAAAAGGCGTGTAACCTAACTTAAGGAAGATCTGATTTTCGATCTGATCCGTGGAGATTCGACGGCCTTCGCTCCGTGTTAAAATCTTCACAATCCTAGCACTCAGGTAGCGGACCCTGCCTATCCTGATGGATATGGAAACGAGATAACGCTAGAAAGAAGAAGGTGATGGAACTGAATGAGGTGAGAGTGTTCTGAGGTGGTAGAGTGGTAACTGTGTCAGACATCGCCGCCCTCTCCACAGTGTTCAAGGTTTACTATCAACCTACGATAGGATTCGTATTGTGGGGCCACTAAACTATTATTTTTATATTTAGTGACTAGTAAAAGCATAACATTAAACAATTTTGAATGAGTTTACGAGGGAAGCCCATGAGTCATTTTAAAACTAAGTGCAAAAAAGAGTATTGTATTATTCTGACGCTTTAGTCCGTTCCAGCGATTTAAAAACTACACAGCAAATTATTGTAATCGTTTACAGTGGGTGACCAAGCTTTGCTATGCAAAATTTGATCTAAATCGTTAGGGCAATTTTCGATATATACGAAATAATATACACAAGCATTGCTAGTTTAAAGTAAAAAAAGTCAAATATTAATATTTTTGTAGTTATGATTGTAGTCGTTGTGCAGTTTTATTTGTCGTAAAATTACTGTGTCACATCATTATAAATGCCTAAATTATAAGCTAGTTTGTGTAATACATTGGTCTGCCTTCGTTATTTGAAAAGAACCATATTCTTTGTTAAATAACTACATTGCGTCGTAATTGGGTCTATGCATATTCCATTTTGTAGTGTATTAAAATTAATAATTTCAATACAAGCATGTTTTAACATCAGTTATAGTGCACTTAGGGTACACACTTTTGTTAAGATTTTCAAGCGAAGGGTTCGATTTTAGTAACACACGTCAACAAAAAGATTTCTAAAATTCCTACCGTATGATGCAGACTGATCCGAGATAATAACACATCAGTGTTCATTTAGCACAATTCCAAATATAGTCGATACGACCTATATAAACAGAGTTAGCATTGGTTATGTCATCTTACAGAAACCATTAATGCAGAAATAAACCAACTTCCTATTTTATTAGGCCGGAGATCGCACATAACATCGTCACAGCGTGGCATTATTATTTATTTATAGCGCTCCAAATTAGGAGCGGAGAGGAACGATACGCCGATTTAATGGCCACACATTTAGGGGCACGGAACGCCTTTATGAATACTACAGGGCCGAAGTGGCGTCCTTGGATAGCCTGAACTCCAGACGAGTTTTATGATTACTAAAATGGAAGTAGAAATGTAAAAATAACTTGTTACTATGAAATATTAAGGTAAATAGTTGTATAATGAGATATTTATAGTTGACTAGTTTCAGACCATGATTCCTCCTGTGTATACTTAAAAATGGTGATTTAAAACTATCACTATCTATAACTTTACACCAACTCCCTTGCGGGGTAGGCAGAGGGAACCGAGCGCCACATTACTCGATCCTTAGACACTTCACTCGCCTCTTTAACATTCATTACTCTTCATACGCATGTTCGCCGGTTTCTGAGGCTCCTGACATCACCTTAAGTAAGTCTTGACCTTCCTCGGCTAAAAGATCCTTCTGCTTTTATGTTGTTTATCTGTTTCAGAATTCTTTCTTTCTGCACTCTTTCCACATATCCGAATCAACAGAGCCTATTCTTATTTTAATTAAGTAATTTAGTTATCTTTGACAATATATTGAAATATTTTTAACAAAAATTGAAGATATGCTAAAATGGTTCGGACGTTTGGAAAGAATGGATGACAAAAGAATGAAGCTTACACAGCAACTCCTTGGGAGCTTACTGGTGACCTCACTCTCACGCAGGAACACAACAACCCTCTAGGGAGTTGTTATTTGGCTGCGGTTTTCTATGAGGTGGAGGTACTTTGATGCGCCCTACCTCTCTTAAAACATCCAGACCAAGACAAACAGACATGTTCATGCATACAAATGTTTGCCTTGTGTGGAAATCGAACTCACGAGCGTTGGTGTCAAAGTCGGGTCATTCACGACTGAGCCACCGATCTCAAAACAATATTCCCCATATTAACAAAATTCATCAAGACTTACCAAATCTTTCGTGTTCTATCATGAGCCCTAGAAACCGGCGAGCGTGCATGAGAAGAGCTGTGAATGTTAAAGATGCTAGTGAGGTTAGAAGGACCGAGTGTGACGCCCAGTTCTCTCTGCCTACCCCGCCCATGAGGCTTGGTGTGAAGGCAAATAAAATCGTGTGTCGTTTTATCACTAAGTCCTCAATGGTTAGCGAAGAGAGATCCCAAATGAGATAAGTCCGCCTGTATACAATGAATCCTATAAAAAAAACAAATATTTACATACTATGTTGTTATTTTATGTACAATAAAGTTTTAATTACAACAACTTCAACGGAATTGTTCCGTTTTATGCTTAAAAGGCCGATCTCTTATCACCGAGACCACGATCCCGGCACTTTGGAAATGTGATAATGATACTCGAAAATAGCAAAGTACTGCGAGATTTTAGACTCTATGGACGAGGGGAATAAGAACGATACCGATATTCGATTTACATTGAAATCGAGTCGTTCTAGTAAAAGGATATCCTAAAAATCGTTTGGAGATTGTGCTAAAATCGATAATGGTTTGACAGAGGAAGTTTCCACTGACTCAGGTGAGCCGTATCTTGTTAACTTTCTCACTTCGGGATTAACTTGTAGCGTTTGTTTGGCTTGACAAAGTTTGAAATACTTAGGGGAATAAGTAAGATTAAAAAAGAAATTAGCTATACAGAATGTTCTTTGTATATTGTAATATGAGAATCTCAAGCACTCGCATGGAGGGGTTCCGTTACGATAAATCAACCGCCTTTTTTCTAACTGACCCAAATTTGTTAATTGTAACTAAAATAATTATATCCCAAGAACAAACTTAACATTGTAGTTAGAGAACATGTTCCCCAATACATTCCAAGTATAAACATAAGTTTTGTACGCATAATATACAATGATGGGCCATGTAATCATGGTATATTTTAAAACCTCCTGTATCCTCCTGTATATTTTAAAATATCCTGTAATCTATAATTAATAAAATGTTTTTTGTACTTGTTTTCAATGTGAAGCTTAATAGTTTTGGAGATAATAGGAGGGATAATGGGATAGGGATAATGGTTATTTTTCATATATTTATTAATAATTTTCATGTATTTAGCTTGAAAATTAATTGTTTTAAAATTATAAATAAATATACAATGCAAAAGTAGAAGGATATAGGAGCCGAGGAAGACCGAGACTAACCTGTCATGACCAAATTGGTCGTGTTTTATCAGAAGGTGATGTCAGGAGCCCCAGGAACCGGCGAGCGTGCATGAAAAGAGCTATGAATGTCACAGAAGCGAGTGAAGTATGTAAAGACCGCGTCTTATGGTGCTCGGTTCTCTCTGCCTACTCCGCAAGGGACTTGGCGTGAAGATATACATACATAAAAAAATATGTATGTATGTATATCTTCACGCCAGGTCGATTGCGGGGTAGGCAGAGAGAACCGAGTGCCATAAGACGCTATAAAAAATATATATTTGGGATAATATTAAACCATCATTTTTCAATAATTTTGAGCAAATTGGCTGTTACAGACGTACACACAGAAGGGGAACCACACGCTTAATTACCTTCCGAGTATGAAAAAAACATCAAAGAGATCATGGCCGTTAGAATAACATACTAGAAGTGGCAAATCCATCGTAGTGCCGTCCCTCGAATCGTATGGAACGTGTCGCAGCGACGACCAGGCCAGTCGTGGCAGCGACGGTGGTGGGGACATGCGGTTCCTGTTCCAGATGGCGGACGACCGCAGCAGCCGAGGCAGAAACTACCGGAGCAGCCATGGCAGCGTCGGCATGTTGCATTTGCTAACGGTAGCGGATGGGTGTTAGTCGGCGCTAGGCCGCATGGACTAACTGCTGGCGGAAGCACACGAAGCTCAAACCTAGATCAAATTGCATGTAAATTTGACTTTCGCAAAATAACGACTAAATCTATTAACTAAGTCAGTTCGTCTTGGTCTGGGTGTTTTTACACCTTCCAAATATAAAATAAATAAAATTGGTTCACAATTTGTGAATATATCGCGTATCACAAAAAATGACGAATTAAAAAGATCATCCGTTTGGTTAAAAGCATACACCTATATTTTCATTTGTGAGTATAAAATACAATAGCCTGTCTAACTCATCTACTCGTATGTTTTCCACCAATTTAAATGTTAATCCAATACAAATAGACGGCCAGATGTTTGTCTCAGATCTAGAAATCTAAGCGTGGAATAACGTCGAGATAACGCACAGGTGTGTCTTTGCTTTAGATTAACGGCCCTGGATTCAAGTTGAGAAATAAAAGAGCTTATTTTTGTACTGTGGTCGTTTCAAACAACAATCCGAGGTATTTTCACGCTAAAAAGGGTCTTGCCACTTCAATACTAAGACAATCCCTGCAGGTATATATTTGATGTTTTCATGCTACATTTTTTTATACAACGTCAGAAGGTAAACTAGCATACGGCCGACCTGATGTATCGTGGTTACCGTAAACTATGAATATTTACTATATAGGAAGTATTGCTTGTGGGTTGCCACCTCTGCTTCTAACACATCAACTTCTCAGAAGTTTACTGACCTCACTCACTCACAGGAACGAAAGACCCTCCAATGAGTTGTTATTTGATTTTCTGTGATGTGGAGGTACTTCTCCAGTCTGCTTCAATGCACCCTACCTCTCTTAAATTAGCATAACGACTGTTATCCTCCAATAATAGCTGGGTCTACGGCTTTACGTATCTTCCGAACGAGAGAGGAACTCGCGATGACTAAACCCATCAGACGTTGCTAAACTTACGCGTTTGACTACAACGGCACGCGCATCGACGCTATCGAGCTGAAATACGTAATTTATGTTATGTCACGTTCCTTATTCTGTCACATCAGCATATAAAGTGGTCACCAACAGATTCGTCATGTGAACTGGCGTGGCCGGCACATTAGAATGGCATGCTATGTATGAATAAATTAAATTATATTCTAAATACTAGCACCTACAGCGTCTGAGGATGCCTTGGACGACGAAAGAGACACAGCAGTAACGGTGGCGGATGCAGTCAGATTCTGTTCCAGATGGCGGACAATTGTAGAGCAGACCAGAGCAGTGGGTAGGTGCCGGCCGGGCGCTAATTCGTATGAACTAAATGGAGGCGGAGGTACACAAAGCATGTTAGATCAAATACTACTACTACACCAACCCTAACTCATCCCACTGCAGGGATACGGGTCTGTCCACCACGCAGGTCAACTGCGGATTGGCGGAGGTCAGTGTTTTCAAGCCGCCCGCCACTTGATTTAACAACTGTCATCTATCAATAACAGCCGAGATCGACGGCTTAACGTGCCCTCCGACACGGAGAAGCTCTAGATAGACAAACCCATCCATACACAGGCTGCGGGCCGTGGGGAAGCGCAAGGACTCTCAGTGTGCTATGGAAGGAGCTATGATCGTGGTTTCTCTGTGTGATAGAATCAGAAATGAGGATATCCGCAACAGAACTAAAGTAACCGACATAGCCCAAAGGATAAGTAAGCCGAAGTGGCAGTGGGCCGGCCACACAGTTCGTAGAACCGACAACCGCTGGTGAAGAAAGGTTCTCGAATGGAGTCCCCGTACGCGTGCGCGCAGTGTGGTACGACCCCCCGCTAGATGGAGCGACGATCTCAAGAGATTTGCAGGGAGTCGATGGATGCAGGTGGCACAGGATAGAGACGAATGGCACTCTAGAGGGGAGGCCTATGTTCAGCAGTGGACGAATACGGGCTGAGATGATGATGATGATGAAACATAGGCTACGGTCGACGTTATTTAACATGCGTGTTCGGTTAGAATGACTCGAGCTCTCTAACTCAAATACCATGGTAATTAACGCACTGACATTTTGTGGTATATATTAGTTTATTACGTGTAACTAAAATAACATATTGTTTGAAAACAGGTGGCTGAGACAAAGCCAAGTGACTGATCAACGGGGATAGAAAGAGAAATCCCCGCGAACGCCGAGATAAAAACCTGGGGGAGCGAAATTAAAGCGAAATTTTCCGTAATCTTTAAAAATGAGTTTACTTTTTCTCCAAACAACCCAAACAAATGGTGCCAACGCCTCCCTCCAACAATTAGTTTCAATTTTTACCTTTTTAAAGCAAGCTAGCATTATTAATTGTTGAGCCTCGTTACGCCGTGTCAGCTTATGTTAACATTTTGAAAAGATAATGAACGGTTTTATTTCTTTTTGCGGTGTCAGCGCTGACAATTTGCGAATTTATTAATTTTTCAACGCGGACTCATAAAATAATGGACACGGTGTAAGCCGGTAAATAAACATCAAGGAATGAGGAGTCAAATTGTACTATCTTCCTTTGAATAAATATGAGTAAGTAGTAAGTAAATAAAAAACCGGTCTATTGACCAACTGGTCCCCTGTTTGAATCCACTATATTAATGTTATCGGATTTATGTACATATTTCTTATCACTCATCGTGAGGAAACCCGAAAGTCCAAGAAATGCTATTTGGAAAGACGTGCGACCTGATCTAAGAAAGATCTGGTCTTTCCTCTGAGTTGTGGAGGTCAGACCGCAGTGTCCTCGCGAAATCCTTATGCTTAGTTAGCCGACCTAATAGATTAGGCAACGCTAACAAAGGGGGTAACGTTAAGAAGAAATAATTAAAAATACATTTCTTCGTAGCAATGACTCAGCGCCATCTTGACCAAAATTAAGCGACTCATAATATTTTTAATTCTATATAAGCGATGAGTACTACACATCTCATAAACAGACGTATATATTTTAATGTATTTTTATACTATAACTTCACGCCAAATCACGAGAGAACCGAGCGCCACGCGATCCTTACAAACCTCACTAGCTTCTTTAACATTCATTGCTCTTTTCATGCACGCCCGCCGGTTTCTAGGGCTCCTGACATCACCTTCTGATAGAACACGACCAATTTGGTCATGGTAGGTAAGTCTTGGCCTTCCTCGGCTCCTACATCCTTCCACTTTTGCATTGTATCTGCTTCGTCATCCTTTCATCTTGCATTCTTTCTACATGTCCGAACCAACGGAGCATGCCTCTTCTTACTTTAACACCGACGCTCTCTTTCAGACCAACTCTCTTTCTAACATCATCATTGCAAATACGGTCAGCAAGCCTTACGCCACAAATTTTGCGCAGCGCACGTATTTCGACCGCGTTTATTCCCAGCACTCACTCGCCTTTCCAAATCTGCAGTGTACCTTCCATCCTTGCTGAAAGCGCATCCAAGATATACTAACTCATCCACTTGTTCCAACACTTCATCTATATTTTATAATACATAGAAAACACTTAAATCAAGATAAACAAAATACTCATGCACACTAATGTTTGTCCTGTGTGGGAATCGAACCGGGCTAAACTAGAATATAACACGCCCACATTCTAAAGCATTGTGCGGAGTGGTGATGGTGAATGTGGACGGAAACCAAAACACCTAACATGCACTTTTCATAGATTGACACCAACAATGATCCAAAACACCAGTAAAGCTATATAGTACACAGTCGCATTAAGGTATGTCATCATAGAGTTATTTGACGAGCTCGGTGGCACAGTCGTGAATGACGCGACTTTGACACCAACGCTCGTGGGTTCGATTCCCACACAAGGCAAATATCTGTGTGCATAAACATGTCTGTTTGTTTTGTCTGGATGTTTTAAGAGAGGTAGGGCGCATCAAAGCAGCCCGTCTGGGGAAGTACCTCCACCTCACACAAAACCGCAGCTAAATAACAACTCCCTAGAGGGTTGTGGTGTTCCAGCGAGTGAGTGAGGTCACCAGTATGCTGCCAAGGAGTTGCTGTGTAAGCAGCAGAGGAGAAACGCACGAGTGTTACTTAATTACGCTTTGTATCAGGTGGGCCATATGCTTCTATGCCTCCCGACGTAGTATAAAAAAAAGTTATACATCCAAGACTAAATCGTTATCCATACAGTTTGAGGTTTGATCACGCCATACATACAGACTTAGAAGCCCATAGGTATATAGTAGGATAGTATTTTACATAAATGCACAACCCAAGCGAACCAACCAAACCAATGCTGCGTCAGGATAAATCGTCTTTCCTTTTTATCCTTGTCAATAAATTTGTCATTTATATTCACATTCATTTGTATGCACATAATTTTAAAATATTTGTATGATTCATTTCATAATTCCAAATCAATATATGTATATTTCTCAAACTATCGCATATAGTATTTAAATTAGACTTCTGTTTTCGATGAAATAAAGCTAAATATTATTATTGTATAAGATTACTTGTAATTGGTTGTGACAAACCTCTAAAAATGATAAACAGCGCCATCAGTCTTTTAACTTATCTGTGAGGTGACCAATAAGGTCCTAAGGAGTTGCTGTTAGCAGCAGAGGTGGCATCACATGCGTGATACTTATTATATCTAGGTATTTGGAGCGTTCATATGCGGTAATAACGGTCGTCTAATTACCTCAAAGTCTATTAATTTAGCATTAAGTTTATTAAGAAACTTGAGATCCGGGCAATATTCAATTTAAAACAATCGGAATAAGATATTTTCCTACGTTAAAATGGAGCCTATATTTTAAGTTATATCTCAGGCCATACATTGGTGAAAATTGCATTCAATTTCATGCAGTAGTTTTTGCGTGATGCGTGTACAAACATACAGACAGACATATATCTAAATCTGTTGTTTTTCTTCTATATCTATAATATCCAGACATCGGCATCGGCCTGTTACAATTTTATTATATGTATATAGATAGATTAGAAAATCATTTTTCAAGTATGCCGAAAACGAATGCAGAATATTGTCGTGATTATCGAAAAAAAAAGAAAAGAAAAGAAGACTAACCAGTTGAGAATGCGCAAGTTTGCATTGCCAGAGGAACACCTGGCTCGTCAATTGTATAACAATTTTTTTTTTTAAACTTTGCCGGCCATTATGACCATGTTCCTTAAGAAATATGATATTGGTTTTTAAGACATTCCTATTCTACTTTTTAATTTACTTTTCGAATCTGAAATAAAAATTCAAAATTATTTTTCTTAATTTTTCGGCAATTTTGACCGTATTCCTTAAGAGATAGGAGGATGGTTTTTCAGACATTCCTATTCTATTTTTTTATGCTGAATCTGAAGTCAAAATTCGAAAAAAGTGACAGACACAAACACTGACATACATATAGATTTCATATAGGAACGGTGTTCCTGAAAATACCGCAAAAATATGTGTCCAATTCGGTTTCCAACGAATAAATAGTCACTTCTTGGGTTCCTCTCATTATCTTGAAGTTCACATTTTTAAAGGTTTCACTTCTATCGCATGTGAACGGCACACGTATTTTTTTTTATTCGTTTCGTATTGTTTTCTTACTTTGTTCATATCACTTGCATATTCTATATTTCTTTTTCTTATTAACAACATTGCGATACCTTGTGATGAATCTGTGTTGATTTTTTACCTTATGGACTAATTTTAACAGATTGTAATTGCCCTAAAAGTTATAATTCGACTGATGGTATGTTTTCGCTTGTACCCAGTCTAAGTCAGTATATACTATCTTATTTTTAGAGGTTAGTATCATAATGGCGGAGATGTAAACAAGATTGTCAGGTCAATTTTGTATCGAACTACTGAAGATATCGAGGTAGTAAAATGAATCTTAAAGTGACGGCATCGCGACGTACCTTAACCGTGATCAATTATTCAGGTTAATCAGGCAATTAAATGTAAAAAATATATAAGTTATTGCACTTTTAAAATTTGAAGTCTGTGCAATTTACCAATACGAAAAATAATATTCACGCCTATTTCTTTTTATATTTAACAGATGCTCATAGGTAGCCCCATCTATTGGATCATGTAACAAAAGTATTGGCATTAATAGCTGATTGTCATATTGAATACTAATGAATTTTGCGTGTGTTCTTTGAATTGCATGTCTTAATCCTAGATTATTAAAATAAATATATTGCAGGAATTGACATGAGACATCTCAGCCTTGAAATGTTTTATATAATTCATTCATTCATGAAGATTGCGTCGGTGATAACATAAGAAATATACAAATAAATTTGATAAGATAAAACGGCTGTTCTTAATTGTCAGTGATTCATCATGAAATATTCAGTAGGTAATGAAAACAGCTAGAAAAAGAAAAGATCGTGGTATCAAGCCCGCCTTGTAGCAAGCAATTTGTATAGATATGTATATCTACTTAACTAGTAAGCCTACATCAATGTCCAACTTATGAATTCATCAAACTTATTAATGCAGCAATATGAAATCAAATTGCATGTAATCTATTAACTATTTAACTTAGGAATTTGCTATGATTACCGGTAAAGAGCAAATACTTCTCCAGATGGGTTGCTAAATGCTGTAAACTATCTATCTTTTTCATCAGAACCTTGGTTGAAAGTTGTCAGAGTTCGCTATGTTCTCTTAATTTCTATGCTCTTTTGCTATCTCTTAAGGTATCACAAGATATAAGTGAGATTGGCTGACACTATACAAGACGGTAAGCTACTCAAACTACCCCTTAAAATGGCTGCCTCCCCCAAAGCACATAAAATTTCTCGACGCTAATTCGGGGTGGTGCCCCGTTGCCACGGCGACCGTGGAAATATTCATAAGTGGCCCCCAACGCGCTTGACCGCAAATCCGATTAGCTTCTTCCGCCCAATTATATTCGGGGCATTTTCACTATTTCCACGATCTCATACGTAGTACCGACTACGTAATGTATCCGTACTATTTGGACCATTTGTCGCCTAAAAAGGCGGCCTTTTTGACTATATGTCCCGCGAAACTTACATGCGAGTCATAGATTGAAGAAATTAACTAAATTATGAACAAATAAGGCCCTAGGAGCCGGCGAGTGTGCATGAAATGTCACAAAGTCTTAGCTGGTACCAAGGTGCCACCGCCCAAAGGTGACTACAGTACCTACTCCATATGCGCTCTGACTTGAGACTGATATAATATGAGACTTTGCCCTGGGCTGAAGTAGTTTGGCTATATTGCCACGAGCCCACGATCATTTAAAGTCATAACATCCTGACAGGGTTTGCCAAATTTAGTAAATTAAATCCTCAATAGATTTTCTACGTCTAGTGATACTCATAAATGAGCTTAAATTATAATAAACAAACGAACTGTTCCCAACACAGTAGCCTATAAATACTTGCAATGCACGGAGTGTAATTCACTTGTTGCGTTCACCCATTTCTTTCTCAGACGCTTTATTGACACTTAAATGATCACATGTATATTATGTATACTATTCAATTCCATCATACACTCCACCACCGATGAAACATCGGAAGCGTGGTGCAGAAGCCTGGTCATGTTGTTCTTCAAAAAGAGTGATAATGATAAGACTCTTTTACGGAACTATAGGCCGCTATCGCTTCTGAGCCGCCTTTATGTGCTGTTTTCGAGAGACATCACAAACCGTCTCGCACGCAGACTTCTTTTCCATTGAATTTCGGCCTCCTGAACAAGCCGGATTCCGAAAAGGCTTTAGCGCCGTAGATCACATTCTATTTCCTTCGCCAGATTATACAGAAGACTGAGGAGTACAATCTGCTATTATGTCTGGCGTATGTGGACTACGAAAAAGCCTTTGTTTCCGTTTAAGTTACCATTGAGGCCATTTTAACTTACCATAGTTTCTGTGAGGTGGAGGTACTTCTCCAGACGGGCTGCTTTGATGCGCCCTACCTCTCTTAATTAGAAGTTTAAACAATGTATTGAGCCCTCAAATTTCAGGGGATACTTTTTTGTCTACTGATTCTGCAATGAGTTGTGTTCCGAGGAGTTGTTCGATACGACGCCATCAGCCAGAAGCTTTCTTCTTAAAACTTTAAAACAAGTTTTTCGAAGAAGGTGTGGAGATTTTTAGGGGTCGGTAACGCACGAGTGGGACTCTGATGTTGCAAGTATCTAAACTACGGTATATAGACTACATTCATATACCTATTTATCTGTATCTTCACGCTTGGAGACTTGCTCCTGCGGCATAGACATAGAAAACCGAGCGCTGCATGACTCGGTGCATACACATCTCACTCGATTCTTTAACTTTTAAAGCTTTTGTCATGCACGCTCGCTGTTTCCTAGGATTTCTGAGATCACTTTCAGATAACTCATGAGCCTTGTCCTGCCTCGGCTCCTACATCCTTGTACATTCACGTTATATCTTTTTTTGTCATTCTTTCCTCTTGCATTTGCACGTGTAGACAGTACAAGAGTTAACCAACGGAGCATTCCTCTTCATTAAAATATAAACATGGTTTTCAATACATTTTGTCCAATACATTATTTAGGATCTCCCAGCGTTTCAATTTGTTCATTCATTGGCAATTATTTGATATTTGCGCTATTGGGGTCACAGAGCCAATTTAAACTTAGCGGAGCAAACAGATTCGATATAATGAGTCGGTCGGTACGTACGTTTACCACAATCGACGAATTTCCAGCTAATGTGCGGGCAATTAGCGAGCACATCGCTTATATATAATGTGTACCGTTGAGCGAGAGAATAAATATTTAACTTCCCATTCTGGAAGAAGTCATCGTCATTCCCCCAAAAGTCAAATTGCGTTTTCGTTTTTATGTTTATGATTAAAGCAACTTGAGCCTTTCTCTGCATTTTTTTAGAGTATGAATGTATGTTTGGGGGGTACTATATAAAATTATATTAATATTCGACTCAATATTCATTAGTAAAATAATATTTGGCTTCGTAGCTTGGCAAGTGGTGACGTTTGAGTGTATGAATACAAATGGTAAATACGAACTTAAACTATTGCGGTTATTCGTTTGCCTCCAACTTCAGCAGTTTTTCTCATCAACTGTTTAATTCTATCGACTCACAATTTACAAAACTTTCTTGATTTGCTGTCAACTGCTGAGTTCGTTAAAATATCTATATAAATACACAGTTTTGTGCCATCACTGTACACAAAATTACTAAATTCTAAGTTGTTTACGAACAAGAGATCATTGACAAACTGACTATTTCCTTTTTTTTAATTATATAAATCTGCCCATAAATACTGTTACATAGAAACTTTTCTTTTTTGCTACTCTTTAATTATTTTGAATTTGGAACGCGTTTATTATGTTAAAAACTTCTTTCGATATCCCGCCGTTTTACATAGTTTCTTCGTGTTTATTATCAAATTACAATATGGAATGGGACATTAGAGAAAATAGGACAGCAGTGATTGCCTTGCACAAAGTGGGTATGCAGCCGTCGGTCACATTCAGGAGACTTCAAAAGCTTGGTATCAGCCGTATGTTCGTATATCGTACTATAGTCAGATATACCAACACTTCCTCTGTTGAAGACCTTTAAGATCGGGGCAACCACGTGCCGTTAAAACTGTTAAAGCCAGAATTCGCCGAAATTCTACTAGGAAACATAAAATATTATCGCGAGAATTGAAGATTCCCGCTAGGACTCTGTCGCGTATAATAAAACGAGACCTGAAGCTCGTCGCTTATCGTCGATAAACAGGACATAGTAACATTCCAATATTATTATTTAACCAATTTGTACCTTCGGGCACGAAACCGACACGGAACGGGAAAGCTCGACACCATTATTGCGCATGTCATTCTAACCTAACACGCACGTTAAGCAATGGTGATTGCAGCCTGTCTTTGGACGGGTTTATCTATATCGAGCCTCAGAGAACACGTCAAGCCGTCGGTCCCTTCTGTTATCAACAGATGACAGCTAAGTCAGTTGCCTTCGGGCTTGAAAACACTGGCCTCCGCCAATCCGCAAATAAGCAGCGTGGTGGGATATGCTCTAAACCCCTTCGGTTAAAGGCGGACCCGTGTCCCTGCAGTGGGATTAGTTAGAGTTAGTGTGGTAGGGCCCCGGAACTCTATAAATGAAATGTTAAGGGGCGTACACACTAGCCACATACTGCAGAGTAATCAAAACGTAGCCGCTGCATCTCAGCGTTTAAAAGGAATTTTTATTTAGTAAACTGCAAGCTGAATGTGCGGCGCGCTGCACATGTTATTACTTTGGATGGATTTACAAAATGGATGCTCATTTTCGGACGGTAAATCAGTCTCACGTACAACGAACTATTTTCATCTTCATATTTTACAATATCCTTTAGAGGACGCCATAGACAGTGATCTGCAGAAAGCGAAGCGAAAATCTTACCATACTGAAGTTTACAACACAAGGAGTTCGCACGTTGTCACCTAACTATGCTTACCATTCACAAAAATACAACGACTCTCGTTTTCTGAAAGGTGGAGGTATTAACGTGATGCACCACGTGTATATAACTCTCAAGATGAGCGATCTCTTCGTCTAGCGTCTTTCAATAAAATACATAGTTTCACAGCGTGCGATGGGGAGAGCGTATGACAGTACCTTTATGGAATATATTCAGCAAGATGACTGCTGCAGCTGAAATGTTGTCGAATGGTGACCACGAACTGGAAAACGCAAAGTCCGTCCCCCTCATGATGGACCGACGAGATAGTGGATATCGCAGGGAGCCGGATGCTACCGACACAGGATCGATAGTTATGGTAGTCTATGTTCAGCGATTGACATTTGTTTCAAATAAAAGTGATTCACAATGTATACAACTCGACTTACGTACAGGTCAATACGTTAAGACATAAATGGTGGAAATGTATTTTTTTTTTCTGTAGTACCCAGGACTAATTGTAAAACTCTATTGTTAAATATTTCCCAATAACAGATAAACTAATTATACTTTCTTGTTTCAAAAAATTCAAAAAAATAACAAAAAGTCACGGTCACGCCGCCTTGGATCTCAAAATATCGGTATTCATATATTTGCGCGTACAGGACATATAATAAATAAAATATTGTAATTTTCACTAGTCGAACTATTCGTGGCACTGTTGAACGATATAGCATTAAGAACAAACAAATTTCTACTAAAGTTGTACATACTAAAATAAAATAAAGTTGAACAAACAATTTTAACTCCATAAAACCTCGAATACAAACATTCTCTGATGCGAACTCTCGCCTGTAAACATTTTTTATATATTACGCAAACATCACTATAAAATACGTCGATCATGCTAAAGTGTGTTCCGCTTAGTCATCGCCGATTCACCCCACAGTCGACACGAAAACTCCAAAAAAAAAAAAAAGAAGCACACTTAATTTCGCCTAACAGATTTCTAAACAAAGAGACTCGAGATTCGAATGCGTAGAGCGACTGCGCGCCGTCAGTTATATAAGTTCAAAAATAGAATTTCGCCGTCGCAACCCGGTTTTACGACTTAGCTCGTAAAAGGGGGTGGCATCGCGAGACTGAAAGGGGAACACGATGTATTTTCACCTTTATTTATAAAGGAAATTTTGGTTTATTACTATAAATTATTGTATTTGTTGAAGGTGTTTATGTTTATCTTAATTACCTTTATTCACAGTTAGTTATGCGCCCTTTCTTTTTTTGTTTACACAAAAGTTATTAAAATGGTGTAGTATATATGTATATATATATATATATATACCTTGCGGGCTTGTTTTGTCTCTCTTAATTTCATTACGACTTTATATAAAACGATTGATTGATTTACGTAACTCAATTGGCTAATCTCAAAAACTCGTGAAATCAAAACCAAGCCCGCCCTTGCGAACACTGCATCTCTTTTATTTTTTGTTACTATTTTATTGATGATACTTTAAAATCATATGAATACCTATATAACTCACATGTGACCAAAATCTTTACCATGATAAAATTCTTTTCACGAAAAGACTGATTCCTAATGCATTTTCTGTGTGTCCTCCGAAGCATCGTTGAGAAGAATTATTTCTTTTTCTTTCATACTAATATATTATTTTGTTCCTCAAGACAGAAACCAACCTAAACTACACCGACCATACCGTTTCGAACTCAGATCATGTATGAAAAGAAGAATAAAAAAGAAAAATGAACAAAAAATACTACTTTTTAGAGATATTAAATTTAATGCTACTTCAACATCGAGATCGCTATCTCTTTTTTTCTATTCGTACTAGAAAAAAAATACGCTGTTATTCTGGTCCTATATAAAACACATGTTGTACAATGGTGACCTGTATTGTCCAAATATCACGTTAAAGCCGTTCAAAAATTTTATGACCCATCCCATGAGATCTATATTTTTCATCATTTCTCTAGAGCCATAAATTTTCGGTGTAAAATGATACTTTGAATTTGAAAGAAAGTCATAAACCAAGAGTATCTCTGTGTATACATAAAAAATCGGTTATGTGCTAGTGTAAAAATAATTACGGAATCCCGACAGAGGGGAATTTTTTAGGGATTATCTAATCCTCTATGTAAAATTTTTCATAGAGGATTAGATAATAAATTATAAAAATATTTGTTTGTTTTATACACAAATTATGTTCGGCATTTACGAGTACAATAAGTGTTTGTTATTTAAATAATTATTTTATATACAATAGAAGTGAAATCTGAACCCGATGCGCATACGAAATAACATGGTAATGTATATTTTTTATTTTCTTCTAATGTTGAATAGTGACAACAATGGAACCTCCGTATTAACCTTACTTACAGGAAAACGAACAATTAAAATCTGTTCTATAAAATAATGTTACATAAATAGATATATGACACCTTCAGTTTATATGGCAGTCGATGTTGTCAAGAGAGGACATATCCCCTTATTTGTGTATATCCGTAAGAAATCTCCGAATGCTCTACTCTACATATGCGGTTCCCTGATATCATATGTAAGGCTTCATGTAGAGTATTCGCTCGCAGTCGCAGCGATGACGCGACTTGTTGGTGACGTCATGCATCAATCTTATATAATATTGAGAACAGTCAGCACGTTAAATTTTTAGACTGGACTTCTCATTTGAGATGCAGATTTAGATTGATTTTATTTATTTCGACAAACAAGAGTGATTACATATATATGTTACATAACTAAATTAGTTCCACATATTTGGACACTGATACAAAAGTTGAGTACACATGCCAATAAAATACAATTTAATAAGAGCAGATTTAAGAGAGGTAGGGTGCATCAAAGCAGCCCGTCTGGGAAGTACCTCCACCACACAAAAAACCGCACCCAAATAACAACGCCCTAGAGGGTTGTTATATTCCTGCGCGTGAGTGAGGTCACCAGTAAGCTCCCAAGGAGTTGCTGTGTAAGCAGCAGAGGAGGCATCGCGCGAGTGATAATTAATATATCGCAAGCGTTAATAGGCTACGGTATACGGTACGGACGTAGTATAAAAAAAATACAAGTTATTGTATATCATAAAATACTACCTTTTTTTGTATAAAATCGTGATTCTGTACACACACATATAGACAAATCGAAAAAGCAAATCTTCTAAATACAAAACTTGACCCAAAATGGCCAGAGCCGTCTAATTGCTTATTTAAATAATCAGAAAAATTGAATTGTCGTCATAAAATAACAATATCAGAGAATGCTATGACATCTTCGTTTTACACCCAGGGTCTGTATAAACCTAAGTAGTCGATTTTCTACAACTCTTACAAAACATAAAAGAATCTAACTTGTCAATGGCGTGTAAGAAAAATAAAGATACGTAATACGAAAATTAGCATGAAAATGTATGGTATTAGTGTAGTTGATTTTAGCGATAAGTGAAACTGCATTCAAAAACTGATACATCACTAGGAAATCGAACTCGGTATCATTATCTTGTGTTATTTGATAACGATTGCCGATAGCGTAGGTCGTAATGAACAATATATTACTATTGGACTGTATCTATACTTAAAAATGTTGTATTTAAATATATAAGATTCTAGAAAATGTTTAAATTGACCGTTGTTTGTGCACAATTATAAACTATTTTGTTTGTGTTTTATGTATTTTCAAGTGAAGAATTTATTTGAAAAGGATATTTGTGGCCACTGACCGCTTGTGTACAAATAATATATGTTACTAAGTACTGATATACATATTTTCACATATTACATTTGGCCAACCTTGAGCCAATGATGGGCACCTTGAAGCTAAGGTAATTAAGAATTGCGGTGAGAAGTCATAATAAGAAGTCTCGTCCAAAAAACTACCACTCTCCCACAAAACCCTTGCGTGAACTAACAGCACGCTATTGCTTTTCGTAGAGCCAATATTTATCAACCTTTGGTTATAAATTATATTTCACATTATTTTCACATACTACGCCAACCTGGGGCCAATGATGGACACCTTGATACTAAGTTGGCGCAACGAAATTAGACGTTCGGAATATTCCACTAATATTATAAATGTTATCGCTCCTTTGGCTACGGGGCGATAAATGATGAAGGCCTGCAAGCCTGAGCATTGATAGCCCAGTGGACAAAGAACCGGCCGATTAACCAACTGGTCGGTTCGAATCCTGTCATGTGTCACTAAATTCGTGCTTTCTGATTTATGTATGTATTTGTAATTATCACTTACTCGGCGGCGAAGAAAATCATCGTGAAGGAACCCACACGTCCAAGAAATTATTCAAGTGTGACCTAAGCTGAGAAAGGGCTGGTTTCTTCGAGTTGTGGAGGTCTGACGACAGTCGCTCCATATCTTAGCCAGTATCTTAGGCATGACTCCACCAATCCTAATGAATTAGGAAACAGGCTAATGCTATAAAGAAGAATAAAATAGGCCTGTTTTGTTGAGATAAGTAGCAAAAGCATAGTTTCTAACTGCCTGTTTTTAGGGTTCCGTACCCAAAGGATAAAACGGAACCCTATTACTGAGGCTCCGGTGTCCGTCCGTCCGTCTGTCACCAGGCTGTATCTCATGAACCGTGATAGTTAGACAGTTGAAATTTTCACAGATGATGCATTACTGTTGCCGCTATAACAATAAATACTAAAAAATAGAATAAAATAAATATTTAAGGGGGCTCCCATACAACAAACGTGATTTTTTTTGCCGTTTTTATAGATAATGGTACGGAACCCTTCGTGCGCGAGTCCGACTCGCACTTGGCCGATTTTTTTATACTCGTTGACAGTTTTCTATTATGGAATAATTTCACTCACTATGATGGGTATCACACTCACTATATGGATGGCTCTCAATATTGATTATTGGTTGCATATTTAATGTTTTTAATTTACGTGCAGAGAAACACCTATTATTATGCTCTCATCATGTTTAAGGGCTGGTTAATAGTAGGTACTTATATTTAATAAATATTCTAAATGAAGATGAAGGAATAATGCAACTTGTAATAAATCTACGCATAATAAATTTTGGTCACGCTACTAGTGGGCATTGTTTTCAACAATTTTAATGAGATAAAATTTGGGCTAATATTAAGTGTTGCCATTTTGCACATGCTAATAATAGTTAAATCGAATCTCATCGAGTTCTTTGTCAACCTTAGAGTCAGTAATAGAGAACCCTATGAGTTGAAGTAGCACATGTACATCACAGACTGTAACTCAATTAATGAGAAGATTACATAACAGTTATCCAACTTGTACATAAGTGTTTTATATTAATACCAATATGTACTCAAACTATGCAATAAAATTTTAAGGTACCATAAATAATAAAACAGCATTACATGCTATATCAGAATATATGCATCAAAATCATTACCTTGGCGATGTATTAATTTCACTTCACCTAATAATATAATTATTGTATATCTGGTTATTGAGAGTTTTTGTACACTCAGAGAACACATTTCAGAATTAATTAAATTTAGTTAAATAAATAACTAAAAATAAAACACATACACGATTAAGTGAGGTAGGACACAGCTGGACTGGGGAAGCACCTCTACCCCACAGACACTCGTGAGCGACATAGTTGTTCCGAAAATTAGCAGGGGTGGCAATGCACTACGGGGTACCTACTGTACATCTCATGGACCGTATGCATATATACTCAATTGTTGCCATTAAATAAATGTGTCTGTTAGTAACATAAATGAAGAAATGTAAGAAAATATATTAAGTAAGAGATTTCCATGAGATCGAAGTTGACTGTCTACGTCACGGAACTGGACTCCGTCTTTCAGATACTTAGACATTGTCATACAGCTATGTTCTTTTTATTATTACGAAATATTATTTTTTTTGAAATATTTTCGAAATCTCTTAACTCTTAAATTATGTAATCGCACTCGAAGTTTGGAATTACAAAGAAAATGCTTTCAATTCCTAACTTCAGGTACTGATACCGAAATGGAGCATAGCTCTTCGGCGACACATGCTCATTTAATGATTGCGGTGAGAAGTCATAAATAAGAAGGCTCGTTTAAAAAACTACCACTCTCCCACAAAAACTTGCGTGAACTAACAGCATACTATTGCTTTTCGTAGAGCCAATGTAACTATTAACCTTTAGTTATAAATTATATTCTAGTTTATGCTTTGATTCACTACGCCTACAATAAACTTTAAGACCTAATCGGACTGGTTTATAAAAAAAAATATACATAATTGGCTGTCAGTAATTACCCAGTGTTGCCATTCAAATAGGAACGTGCTACTAACATCTCAAATTCAGAATTAGATGAGAGCGAAGACATTTATGCATGCGGTCATACATAAAAGTCAATATTTTCATTTTACTCAATATCTTGATAATATCTGACTACGAATATCAAATATTGAAAAATATGAATGAACACCAGACGGCAACATAAATCACGATACGTCCAAATTCGCTATTTCCGCGTATTTTCTGGTATAAACTGCTACTGTCTAGGGATCAAACGAAACGATTCTAGGTAATATCATCTTACAAAATTTCAATAAACATGTGTGAGTAAATTGATATAATATATCACAGTAAGTATGTAAAGGTGATATTAAGTGTCGTCTTAGAATAATAAGACAATGCCGGGCAAAATAACTTAGGCCTAATTATGGGTTTATTCGCACCTTAGTATATTAGCAATTTAAAAAAATATATTTATGTTTTTAAATAAAACCAGTTGAGAATGCGCAAGCTTCCATTGACAGAGGAACACCTGGCTCGTCAATTATATAACAATGAAATTTTTTTTTTTTAACTTTGTCGGCCATAACCTAAGGAATTTATTATTATTTTTCAATAAATTACTATTTTATAAAATCTACGGGTTACCTTTTAACAACTAAATATTGTATAAGTAACAATGTAATAATTTACTTCAATGCACATTCTGTACTTCCTTTTCTTTTTGAGCTAAGTAGCTCATGTCTACGATTGGCTTTATGTTGTAATGAGAAATTAATACGAGTATTAAAGATTCTTTAAACTGAAGAAAGCTCTGGTTTTTCTTAGGGTTGTGGAGGTCTGAAGGCTTAGATAGCGGACCCAACCAATCAATAATAGATTAGAAATCACGAAATCGCTACAAAGAAAAAGACATGAATACAAAGGAATATGTAATACACAAATTCACACTGTCGTAAAAAAGTTACGTCGCTCGAAAAACACATCTTTCTATGTAAGCCTTTGACTAAATCGGTGTGAACAACGCGATTATTAAAACTAAGTTGACTGACATACTGCTGACATCTTCGGATCGCTAAAACGTTCGAGAATGATCCATTCATTGAACTCAATCAACCGAATTATTTCGTTTGGAGAGTTCACGAAGTATTTTATCTTTTCTTATAACTGGCCGTTCTAGAGCGATTTGAAAGAGAAGAAACTAGAACAAATGTAAGGATTACGGTTGATGTGGATGAGATAAGACAAGTGGATGGTATTGTATATCTTGGATGCGCTTTCAGCAGGGATGTAAGGTATACCACAGATATGGAAAGACGAGTGAATGCTGGAAATAGTGTGAATGGAGCGTTGGACAAAACTTCTTGGCAGTAAAAACGTGAGCCAGAAGGTACAGCTTGCTTTACACAATGCAGTGCTGGTCCCAACGCTTACTTATGGAAACGAGAGCTGGGTGTGGCAGAGAGAGCATGAAAGTAGGATAAACGCGGTCGAAATGCGCGCGTTGTGCATAATTTGTGACGTTACGCTTGTAGATCGTATTCGCAATGATGATGTTAGAAACAGAGTGGTCTAAAAAAGAGCGTCGGTGTTAAAATAAGAAGAGGCATGCTACGTTGGTTCGGACATGTAGAAAGAATTCAGGATGAAAGAATGACGAAACAGATATACAATGCAAAAGTGGAAGAATGTAAGAACCGAGGAAAGCCAAGACTTAACTACCATAACCAAATTGGTCGTATTCTATCAGAAGGTGATGTCAGGAGCCCTAGAAACCGGCGAGCGTGCATGAGAAGAGCAATGAATGTAATCGAGTCACGTGGCGCTCGGTTCTCTCTGCACCGCAAGAGATTTGGCGTGAAGTTATAGATGGATAGACGGTTCTAGATTTGAAATTAACTAATATTTATATTTTTAAGAAGTTACATAAACATAACTAATCAATAACTAGATTCGGGGCAACCTAGATAACCTATCTATGTCCGTTCGCTAATTGAAACATTATACGACATTTAAAATAATTATGTTCAATCGAGGAACATGTCATTAAAAACATAAATTCGTTTTCATTTATATAATACATATGTCTGTATAAATATATGTAAGTATATATAATTGAAATATCTGTATGTGACATCGAAATCCAGGCATTGTTAAATTTAAATGGTTTGGTAATTCAATATTTAGTACAAAACGATGTAATTTTACAAATATTTTTTTTTATACAAAATGAAATTAATTTCTTTATTTGTACCGTTGTATCCTAGCCTGAACTAAGACGCTTCTTACATTTTCTATATTTAATTCTTCCGCCCTTTACATAATTTTTAGGGTTCCGTATCCAAAGGGTAAAACGGAACCCTATTACTGAGACTTCGCTGTCCGTCCGTCCATCGGCCGTCCGTCCGTCCGTCTGTCACCAGGCTGTATCTCACGAACCGTGATAGTTAGACAGTTGAAATTTTCCCAGATGATGTATTTCTATTGCCGCTATAACAACAAATACTAAAAAATAGAATAACAAATATTTAAGGGGGCTCCCATACAACAAACGTGATTTTTTTTGTCTATTACTGAGACTCCGCTGTCAGTCCGTCCGTCCGTCCGTCTGTCACCGGGCAGTATCTCATGAACCGTGATTGTTAGACAGTCGAAATTTTCACAAATGATGTATTTCTGTTGCCGCTATAACAACAAATACTAAAAAACACAATTAAATAGCTTTTTAAGGGGGCTCCCATACAACAAACGTGATTATTTTGCTCATTTTTGCTTGATATTGATAAAGGCAACAGGTAGCTTGAAATATTCACAGAATATTTAGTTATTTAAAGTGAATATCACTTTAAGAATAAATAATTAAATTAAAATAAAACAAATATTTAAGGGGGGCTCCCATACAACAAACGTGATTTTTTTTGCTGTTTTTATAGATAATGGTACGGAACCCTTCGTGCGCGAGTCCGACTCGCACTTGGCCGATTTTTATAGATAATGGTACGGAATCCATTGTGGGCGAGTCCGACTCGCACTTGGCCGATTTTTATAGATAATGGTACGGAACCCATTGTGGGCGAGTCCGACTCGCACTGGCCGGTTTTTTTTATATCAATCTTCGGCATATCTTCTTCGACAATGGTCTTTCAGATGACTGGCGAAGAATAGACGTCGAAGAAAACTTGACAATATTTTTAGGTCTTCCGTTACAAAAATATAAAAAAACTTTTAATAACTAGGATCTATATACAAACAAACTTATTATATCACTGTCTTGACATATGTACACTCGTAACGTTCACACATCCTTCCAGTTTAAAGCGCATAGTAAAAGACCTTAATATTTTTTACGAAGTCTCGTTAAGGCCACTGAATTTACTGCCGATGTTGGATTCGGTAGTTTTAACAATCCTCCGCTCAGCCCGGCTTGGAATACTCGAAGATAAATGTCGCTATTACTTTTAAATATAGCCTATTTAATTGACAAAGAAAGATTTTTTCATACCGACCTAATACAAAGCCTGTTCTATGAATATAATAACAAGTACATATATTATTTTAAATCTAGTTCATCTCAGTCGGTAATAATCTGAATTTTCTTTTGTATATACATACAGTAACTGGAGCTTTATGTCGTATCATACAAATACGTTTGAATTGTTTATCGTGCCTTACTTAAAATGAGATACGCAATTGTCGTCTGACAACCAAGAAGCCATTATTAGCCATCGGTGTAATTGGCACTACTTTAAATTTTAATGGAATATTGGTGTAAACATGTTTACACATATTTTTTTCTGACACCCTGTCTTTCTGTAATACATATCAATGGCAACTTCAAACAAGATACTATGTTGCCGACGTGGCTCTAATCAGCAAACTGAAGTGACAGTGGGCACGCCACATAGCTTGGAGAATCGATAGCCGTTGGGGCTAAGAAAGGTTCTCGAATGGCGACCACGAACCGGAAATCGCAGCGTTGGACGGTCTTAGACTTCCTTCCTTCTTCGGCTAAAATGATGACTATGTTCCCTTATAAATTTGTGAATTTGCAGTTCAGTGCGAGACAGGCAGTATCGATCGTGATTGCCTTACCCAAAGTGGGTATGAAGCCGTCGATCGTATTCAAGACACTTCAAAAGCTTGGTATCTTCCATGTCACACTTCCTCTGTCGAAGGGCATAAAAGATCGGGGTGACCACGTGCTGTTAGAACAAAAGGTACAAAGGCTGTTAATGCTGACAGCCAGAATTCTCCGAAACCGGATCAAGAAACAAAAAATTTTATCGCGTGAAATGAACATTCCCGCTAGGACTGTGTCGCGTATAATAAAACAAGACCTGAAGCTCAACGCTTATTGTCAATAAATAATGACTTGCTCTAAATCAATCCCTAAAGCGGATCGATCAAAACGCCTTCTGTCCCGATACGCAGGTGAAAGGCATAAAAATATCCTCTTTACTGATGAAAAAAAATTCCCCATTGAAGAGCACTACAACAAGCAAAATGACAAAGTGCGTACGCACACATTGTAAAGAAGCCGCTCAAGTAGTCGGAAAGGTACAACGTGGTCATCATCCTGCATGTGTAATGGTTTGGTAGGGGGTGTCTTGTCAAGGAATCACAAAGCTTCATTTTTGTGGAAAAGGAGTGAAAACTTGAGTCAAAGTGTATGAAGAGACTGTCTTGGATCGTGTTGAGAAACTTCTCAGCAATACACTTTTTACCTATATTTTGGTCACAAGGCACGCCTATTGACGCTAGCAACACCACGGGGATGTTACTCGCGCACTGCCAATCTTGTAACCTAAGTCTGTTTCGTCACAGTTATATAAATATAGCTGTTTGGCGATAGAAATAGGTGAGACAGAGGTACCCACGCAGACGACTTGTACAAAGTCTCCTTCTGGTGATTTTTAATTACTATAAAACTTTTATTTTATTTATGTATAATATTTAAGGAAACCCTGTATTGATTTTAAAAACTCTTTAAAATGACATATAACACGTTAACGTTACATTACTATATTAATTATATTTCAAACAAAATGTTACCTGTGTAAGGCCCTGTGTCCGCAATAACAAATCGATTGATACAATTATCAAAAAAATTAGATAAGAAATTTAGAAGCTACGATGGAACAAATGTAAATACATAGTAAGTAATCTTTATTAAACATAAGAAACACAGTATTACTATGGACCCACACTAGGCTCGGCCTGTATCGTGGGCGTCAATACATGAGAATTACATTTGTGACAGTATAGCGGCGAACAGCAATTACAAGAGTTTACAGTGTAATAAATACCCACATCCATCGATACTTTATAATGCGGGTACCCTTATGCGAGTTTGGTATGCAACAAGCGACATACGCTATGTACCACACCTGTGAGATTCCAGCAACTATCATTGTTTTTGTATCTCAAGTTACTGAAACAAATTATTTTGTATTTGTATTTTGTATTCATTTATCTGCTTAGTTACTTCTATGTATTTATTTTTCTAAGGTGCTGCACGTGTATTTGTGTGTATGTATGAATGTGTGTGTGCGCGTGTGTTTTGTGTGGATGTGTTTCGTTTATCGTCCGGGAGAGTGCGCGCGTCTGAAAAATCCATACTCAATTCGTAATTTCATCAGTTAACACATGATATTCATTAAATTCTCTGTACATACATAATTTTTGGCTTTGCCGTAATCTAGTAAAAACGTACAAAGCGAACATAAAATTCCCCCTTGTTGTCAGTAAACACAATAATTACGAATTCAAGCCAAAGTTCACAGCTTGCATATATTTATATATTATATACCATACTTAGCACTTAATGTACATTCGGTGTTTCGTTTAATTTGCCTTTTACGTACCTCCTAAACTTGGAGTTCGTAGTGCGGTGCAGCATCATCCACTGTAATTTGAAGTATCTCATCTCATATTCTTGTCTCAAATAATTACTAAAGTTCTTAAAATGAATAAACTTCTTCATTTACTAGTGATGTGCCGTCACCTTCCATACAAAGGTATGGAATATGATTAATATTTATTTCAATAGTTAAGATGTGAAATGTCGGGAGGTATACCAGCATACAGTACACCTGATATGAACTACGGTTACCGTAGCCTATTATTAATGCTTGTGATATATTAAGTATCAGTCGCGCGATGACACCTCTGCTGCTAACACAGCGACTCCTTAGGAGCTCTCTGGCGACCTCACTCACATGCAGAAACACAACAACCATCCAAGGAGTTATTTGGCTGCGGTTTTCTGAGAGGTGAACGTACTTCCCCAGACCTCTCTTATAAACACCAAGACAAACAGACATGTTCATGCACACAAATGTTTGTCCTGTGTAATAATCGAACCCACGAGCGTCGGCGTCCAAGTCGTGTTATTAACCGCTGCGCCACCAAGCTCGTCAATGCTTCTAGACCTTACAGTTTACTTTTACTCTACTACGGTCCATTTTTTTTTTTGTAGAGTCAGTGTAGGATATTCATAATTCATTTATTTTTTATACTATATTCGTTTATTAAAGTTTCGCGCGTAATAATTTTTCTCTTGCTGATTTACTAAGTGTTTACTACAGACGCATTTTGATACCTTATACATAAGTCTAGTTAGCTATAAATATAATAGCTACAGAATCTAGTTCTCGTGAAATGTAGCCCACATCTCAAAAAACATCTTCTTCCTAGCCTTATTCCATTTCCGTTAAGATTGGCAGGGGGCCGCTACCTAAGCCTAAGGATTTGGTGAAGATACTGGTATTGACATGGAGCCACTGTCGTTAGTAGTTAGTGTACACCCCAGAGAGAAAACTAGTCCTTTAAAAAGTTAAGAGATTCAGGTGTTATTTTGCGAAAGTCAAATTTACATGCAATTTGTACCAATAACATAGGGGGCATAATAATTTATCCCCACTAATACATATCAAATCTTAGACAAAAGTTTAAAACTAAATATTAGGGAACAATTAGAAATTATTAAACATAAATATTCTAAAATCACTCTCATGAACAAACAGACTGACCTTAACGACTCCCCTCTATTTAATATCTTTTCACTCACACCATCCACCCCCACTCTCAATTCAATATAAGGGACGGCACTACGATGGATTTGTCACTTGTAGCATGTTATTCTAACGAGTAACATCTACAGCGCCTGAGGATGCCCCGTGGAGAGGCGAAACACGTGTCGCAGCGGCGACCAGGCCAGCCGTGGCAGCGACGGTGGTGGGGACATGCAGTTTCGGTTCCAGATGGCGGACGACCGCAGCAGCTAAGACAGAGACTGCCGGAGCAGCCATGACAGCGTCGGCATGTGTGCATCTACTAACGGTAGTGGGTCGGCACCCACCCACTACCGTTAGTAGATGCATGTCTAGGCAGCATGAGCTCGTTTTACAATCGCACAGCTCGCCGACGGCTGGGAGTTCATCCTCATACACTGGAACCGCAATGGTCGCGCACTGTGCGGTTCACAAGAAGTTTTATACCGAGAACTATTATGTTGTGGAATGAGCTCCCTGCGGAGGTTTTCCCAAGGGACCACAGTATGGGGTTCTTCAAGAAAGGCGTGAAGAGGTTCTTACAGGGTCGGCAACGCAAGAGTGACACCCCAGGTGTTGCAAATGCCCATAGGCTACGGTAACTGCTTACCATCAGGCAGACCGTACGCTTGTTTTCCACCTTAGTGGTATAAAAAAATCGGTCAAGTGCGAGTCGGACTCGCGAACGAAGGGTTCCGTACCATTATCTATAAAAACGGCAAAAAAATCACGTTTGTTGTATGGGAGCCCCCCTTAAAAATTTGTTTTATTTTGATTTAATTATTTGTTCTTAAAGTGAATATATAACTAAATATTCTGTGAATATTTCAAGCGTCTACCTGTTGCCGTTATCAATATCCAGCAAAAATGACCAAAAAAATCACGTTTCTTGTATGGGAGCCCCCTTAAATATTTATTTTATTCAATTTTTAGTATTTGTTGTTATAGCGGCAACAGAAATACATCATCTGTGAAAATTTCAACTATCTAACTATCACGGTTCGTGAGATACAGCCTGGTGACAGACGGACGGACGGACGGACGGACAGCGAAGTCTCAGTAATAGGGTTCCGTTTTACCCTTTGGGTACGGAACCCTAAAAAAACTAATTGGTGGCGGAAGCACACAAAGCAGGTTGGATCACATTGCATGTAAACTAGTTCTTTCTTAGGTTAGGTCAGACGTCAATACAGATATATTATTTCTTGGACGTACTGGTTTCCTCACGATGTTTTCCTTCATCGCCGAGCAAGTGATAATAACAAATATATACATAAACCCAAAAACACGTATTTAGTGGTACATGAATTCGAACCGGGACCTGATAGTATCCGCTCCGGTCCCTTATTAGGGTTCCGTACCCAAAGGGTAAAACGGAACCCTATTACTGAGGCTCCGCTGTCCGTCCGTCCGTCCGTCCGTCCGTCTGTCACCAGGCTGTATCTCTTGAACCGTGATAGTTAGACAGTTGAAATTTTCACAGATGATGTATTTCTGTTGCCGCTATAACAACAAATACTAAAAAATAGAATAAAATAAATATTTAAGGGGGCTCCCATACAACAAACGTGATTTTTTTTTGCTGTTTTATAGATAATGGTACGGAACCCTTCGTGCGCGAGTCCGACTCGCACTTGGCCGATTTTCCTATCACCTCTCACACCTATACATCTCACAAATCATAATCGAAACTAATAATTGAGAACAAATATTTATTATCGTAGGGGGGTTTACCCTCACACGCTGGAACCGCAATGGTCGCGTACTGTGTGATTCCAGAGAACTTTTCTTCTAAGAACTCTCAAGTTGGAATGAACTCCCAACCGAGGTTTTCCCAAGGGACTACGGAACGGGGTTCTTCAAGAAAGGCGTGAGAAGTTTTTAGAGGGTCGGCAACGCATGAGTGACACCCCTGGTGTTGTAAATGTCGGTAGGCTACTTTGACCGTTTACCACCAGACTTGCCCTATACTTGTATGCCACCTTAGTGGTATAAAAAATATATCATTTTAATTGATTTTGGATCGCTAATAAGGATTTTAAAGGTAACATTGAGACGAATTTCAAGCATTCGCAAATGTATTAGAACTAAGATGTTTTTATAGTTATAGATACGTCGTACACGCTCTAAAATGGCAATACGAAAGTAAGGTAATTGACCAACTCGCATTCAGTTGGCCACGCACGCTCTCGCGTCGCGGCTACACGTACTTCGCCACAAACCATAAACGTATTAAGATATATATGCATCTCTTTCTACCGACAGGTATGCCCTAACATTTGTCTCTTTGTTAGAGCAGTGTCATAATAAATAACCGTACGTAGATATAGCACTACTTGCGCCATTTTAAAACACAATAATGTTGGTGTATAACGTGTCTACCTTTTGATACGTCGCTGTATTAGAAAGAATCATTATACTCTCAGCAAATATCTGCAAAGTATCTCCCAAACTAATTCAGTTTCATGCAGTCTACTTTTCTCCCAGTTCAAAACATCAGCAGCTGAAAGCCTTAACCGCGAACTCAAACAAAACTGCATTGAAACACACCGAAACTGCACGGACGGGGCCGGGGTAATCAGCATATAGTTTTCTAATTTAAAAAGGGGGAAGTATAAAAAACAGTCAATTCCATTAGCTTGCGTTCCTATTACGCGAAAGGGTTGATAGTCCGGGAGCCGCCCGTCAAAATTTTATGTGATTTTTATTTGCACTCAAATATCGTAAGCGGCGTAACTTAATACGATTTTTTTTTATTTAATTAAAAATCACTTAAAATTATTTACTTTATACTTAGTTTATAGTAATAAGCAGTTGAGAATGCGCAAGCTTGCATTGCCAGAGGAACACCTGGCTCGTCAGTTATATAACAAATCATTTTATTTTTTTAATTTGTCGGCCATTTTGACCATGTTCCTTAAGAGATAGGAACGGTGTTCCTGAACATTCCTATTCTATTTTTTTATGCTGAATCCGAATGTGAAGTCAAAATTCAAATATTCGAAAAAAGCGACAGACAAACGCACAGACAAACGCACGGACAAACGCACAGACAAACGCACGGACAAACATATACAATTCATATAGGAACGGTGTTCCTGAAAATACAAACTCGTACGATATCTCATTGTGCCTTACTCATAAATGAAAAAAAACCCCAGAATGTAGTTTATCCTCACACATTTGGACCGTTATGGTCGCGTACTATGTGATTCCAGAGAAGTTTTCTTTCGAGATTCGTTAAAATTATTTAAAGAAGTCCCTACCAAGATTTTCCTTGCGACTATAGTGTAAGAGTCTTGAGAATTAACGTCAATGTCATCAAGTAGGTCGTTAGTTTGTTTGAACAAGTAATATCTTCTTTTATTTATACGAGTATATAGACATATGTAAATAAAAGAAGATGCAACACTTCAGTTTCTTTTTTAGTCAACCTTTTTTTTGTTTTGTAGATACTGACGATAGAGATCTAATTTACCAAAACAAAAATAATTTTGAAAACATGCATTTTTTTATTGTCCTCTAATTTTCAATAACGATTTTCGCTGAATTTCCTCTATTGGCGCAAACACTAGTTATATATAAATAAAGTAATATATTTATGTGAAAAAATACAAACGTCGCCCGACTTAGATACTTGAGGATAATGGTGTTCAGAAATTGGTATTTCTTTATGTAAATTAGACGTTTTCTTCTACAAAATCTTGTTATAACAGGTGTGTATAAAGTATGTTTTAATATTTCCAAGGCAATCTGCCCTCGAACTGTTTTGTTAACAAATGGAAAAAACCGTATAGCTAGGACTTTTACATATATGTAATTACCTTTGTCTGTTAACTGCTAAACGCTGCCTTGTCTCTCGTTTCCCACGAAAAGGAATAAAATAAAAATTAAATTTAAACCTAAAACTGAAAACAAAATAGTGGTTATTACAGAAGTTTATTTCACGGAATTACTACTACTATGCAATAGTAAGTATACTATACAATTGTATACCAAATTATACTTATATAATTATACCAAAATATTATGTATCCTTCTTGAGGTTTGCAAGCATGTTTTACAACTGAATATCTCCGCGCTTACATATATGTACCAACAATACTTATAATTGTGTAGTTTACTTACAATTGCGCAGTCGTACTTACAATTGGCTTTACAATTCCGTGACAGAAGCATTTGCATTAACCACTATCCTGTTTTGTACTTTTCTGTAGCCAGGGTTCAGTTTTTAAATGTATTTTTTATTTGTAACGAAGGTATGTAACTAGTATATTTAATGTTATATTTATTCCTATTACAGAATGTATTTATTATTGTAAGTGCAAGCGGCGCTGTATCAGATGGGTCGAGGAGAGCCGAGTGCCGTAATTTCATGTGGCGCTCAGTGCTGTGCCTACACTACAACGAACTTGGCGTGTAGTTATACGTATATAGAAAGATTAATTATATGCATAAAATATGACTCTAAGTGCAATACACCATCTACGCAGCTTCACAGCTTAGCCCACTTCATCTATAATATACACCCATTTCTGGGATTACGCAGACCAAAGGAGCCGTTTCTGTGACAAACGGACGAAGCTCACTAACCACGGCTTAGTAACTTACAGCTCAGGTACCCGGCACAGCTTAGGTCAGCTTAGCTGTGTTTAGTTGACCGAGCCTATTCTTGTTTCCGCTGAGTGAAGGAATGGCTTATTTAACCTTTCTCTTTGTCTACATCCTCATGCCCGCCGTGCCTACCACTTAGACTATGATGACAAACCGTTTATATGCCAATTCCGTGGTATAAAAATCACACGGCCGGCATAGTACAACAGTAGTTTACAATATCGGAGAGCAAATGTATTTACGGCCCATCTGATGTAAAGTGATTATCGTATGAACACCACAATTACTACAAGCGTTCATGAGTTACGCTAACCACTCTACATTTACATCACGTTTTGACGAGGTCGGTGGCGGAGTCGAATCATTATTTCGATTCCCACAGAAGACAATCATTTCTGTGGATGTCTGTTTGTCATGCCTGCATGTATTAAGACAGATAGAGCTGTGGAAGTCCTTTCTCATTGTATCATCCCAGATTTCCAATCATTTTTGTCCCCAAACCCTCTTTACCTGTATATTTTCTGCCACTTTGGGAAGCACAGGTCTACATACTCATTTGCATTTGGGCTATAATACCTTATCACCCTTTGTGTTGCTGATGTCTATGGGTGGTGGTGACCACTTACCATCAGGTGGCCCACATAATCGTTTGCCCTTCTCTAATATCAAAAAAAGTCAGCGAGTTCCCAGTATATATTTATATATCAACAATATAAATCCTATATATTATTTTATATCTTTATGCCAGATCCCTTGTCCTTGGTCCTTACACAGCTCACTCGCTTCTTTAACATTCATTATTATTAGCTCTTTTGATGCATACTCGCCGGTTCCAAGTGCTCCTAACGTCACCTTCTGATAAAACACGATCATATCTTGAATTATCAGAAAATAAGTTTTGGTCTTCCTCGGCTCCTACATCCTTCTACTTTCGTATTATACTCGTATTTCTGTTTCATTATTTTATCCTCCATTCTTTCTACATACCCGAATACAACACTGACACTCTGTTTCTTAGATCATCGTTAAGAACGCGATCGGCAAACGTCATGCGATAAATTTTGCGCAACTATTGCATCTCGGCCGCGTTTATTCTACTTTCATGATCTCTCTGCCACATTTAGTTTTCACTTCTATAAATTAGTGTTTGAACTACCACCGCGCTGTGTACAGCGAGCTATCTGTCTTCAGTTTCCGCTGCCTAGAATTTTACCTCTCCACTTCAGCGGCGTACCTTCCATTCCTGCTAAAAGCCCTTCCAAGATATACAACACAATATCCAACACAACATCGTCAACCTTTAATATGTTCAAGGATTAAAAATTATTCAACAGGTCTGGTAGTCTCCCAAATTAAAAATAATAGGATATATATTTTCGTACAGTAATTTTAAAATTTCCATTTTAATAAAACTATTATATTAACGAGCTCATTTCGTGGCTATACACCCGGAAATTGCGACTCAAATGACTATTAATTATTGTGAAATAAATTACATTCGCTAAAAGGTTTCTGGCAGAATTAATAAGTATTTTAATTTTTATTAATAATACTGCTGTAGTCTCCTGAAATTAATAGTATTATAATTATTATTGGTTTTAAATTATACGTTACTGGTCTGAAACCTATCTATCTATAACTTCACGCCAAATCCCCTACGAGGTGAGTAGAGAGAACCGAGCGTCATATAACTCGATTCTTACAAACCTTACTCGCTTCTTTAACATTCATTGCTCTACGTATGCACGCTCGCCGGTTCCAAAGGTTCCTGACGTCACCTAATAATTTGATAATATAGCTTCTTTTTAAAAGGGACAGTCTTTCCCGCCACTGTGTCTCCTCATTAGCCAGAATTAACAGCAGCGACCACCAAAAAGGCAATGAAAAGTTCATTGCGGTCCCGGGGGTTAAACTACAGCTGCCTTGGAATTCACAACGAATTTAATCAGAAGAAATTTGTAGGAGTAGGAAGTTTTGGAATTGACTTGGGACTCTTGGCAAAATGAGAGACAGCAATATGACAAATAAGGCATTAAAAGAAACCTCAAAGAGATGGCTAGTCAAGTGAAGCTCAACTCCCGTGCACCACAATTTATCAGATATGATGAATGAACCATATAGATTTATCTATGTCTTCACTGCAAGTCTCCAGCTGGGTGGGCAGACTAACTGAGCGCCACATGACTTCATCCTTTCACGTCTGACTCACTAATCTATATTAATACCCATACAGGTATACCTAGGTATGCAAAGCCTAAGATGTACGCCACCTTTTTGGTTCTAATGTGTGATAAATCCTCTGCCTGGGGACGTCGGTTGTAGAACAACAAAGCTTGGTTATGCGACTTACAAATGAATACAAAATTTCAGCTCAATTTCAGTACGGTATACCTGTAATTTTTGAGAGACATAAGTTAATATTATAACCAGTTGAGAATGCGCAAGCTTGCATTGCCAGAGGAATACCTGGCTCGTCAATTATATAACAATTCAATGTTTTGTTTTTAATGTGTCGGCCATTTTCATCATGTTCCTTAAGAGATAGGAACGGTGTTCCTGAACATTCCTATTCTACTTTTTTATGCTGAATCTGAAGTCAAAATTCGAATATTCGAAATAAAGCGACAGACAAACGCACAGACAAACATATAGATTTCATATAGGAACGGTTTTCCTGAAAATATCTGTAGTGTATGTGTGCCACAGAGTTATTATACCACTTGGCATATTAAAATTATGGTCAGCGTTAGAAGTTGTCAGCTTTCATTTTTCTTCTTAGCGTTATGCTTTACTATGTACGTATATGTAATTATCACTTGTTCAGTGGTGAAGGAAAACATCGTGAGGGAACCCGCACCTCCAAGAACCTGAAAAGTGCGACCTTACCTAAGAAAGATTTTCCCTCTGGACTGTGAAGGACTGACGACAGTCGCTTCGTGTAAAAATCAGTATTTTCGCCAAATCCTTAGACGGACCCCGCTGACCCTAACGGTTTAGGAAACGAGAAAACGCTAAGAAGAAGAAGAATGCTCATTGAACAAACATACTCCAGTCATCATGACTCGGATAAACAAGTACTTAAATTTACACTCAAAATTACCCATTGTATAATCCGGTTCGATTCACTCCCTAATTTAATATAGCACGCTAACTTTTACGAAATGCCTGCTTCTCATATGTATTTAAATCTTAATAATTACAACTCATACAGAAGAGGTAAACCCCCTTTAGCTAACTATTAACTCAAACACGCAATACACCTATTTCGGGGGTCACGACTAGGTCAGGATAAACCAACTATCGGAGACCTATTTTAGTCAAAACTGACCTGATTTACGGCTCAAGTTACACTGGATTTTCGCAGCCTAGGAAATTGAAAAAATTCTAATGCAATACAGAGAAAAGTCGGTCTTATTGTAAAGTGGTAGAGTTACTGATAAACGGGTGTTGTATAAATTATATCCCCTTTTTTCGCTTTCGGTCATATCACGGATACAATTAATTAAGTCGCTGTTTTCGAAATAACTAAACGTTTATTAGGACTATATTGTGTTGAGAAGAACGATGCATTTTGCACCTGATGTAAAACGGGTACCGTAGCCTATTAACGCTTGAGATATATTAAGTATCACTCGCGCGATGCCTCCTCTGCTGCTTACACAGCAACTCCTTTGGAGCTTAGAGAACAACCCTCTAGAGAGTTGTTATTTGGCTGCGATTTTCTGTGAGGTGGAGGTACTTTCCCAGACGGGCTGCTTTGATGCGCCCTACCTCTCTTAAAACATGCAGACCAAGACAAACAGACATGTTCATGCACACAAATGTTTGCCTCGTATTGGAATCGAACCCACGAGCGTTGATGTCAAAGTCGCGTCACTCACGACTGAGCCACCGAGCTCGTCAAAAAGTTTGTGCAAGTAGTTCAATATCTCTAACCATAAGTTTAGTGTCTCCCAACGATACCATACGTCTTCTCACCTCCTCTTCGAACCTTCCTCTCACTGGATTTAAGAACGACAGATACACCCATTCATCGAACAAGGACATTACTCCTTATGTAGCAATTAGCGTGGAAACGTTCTCCAGAGCAATTGACTTGCATTAAAATGGAGTTGAAATTATGATAAAGATAAAGATAAAAATTCTTTATTTGCCTTTAGACCCTCACGGGCACTTAGACTTTCAATTGTCTTACACTTTCAATATTATATATTATCATTTTTTTAAGTTTTCTCTTTTTTAATCTACCAGCATTTCAAATGACCATTGGCGAAGAAGAAATGTCAAAGAAACTTGCCAATATAGGTCTTTTTTTTCCAAATCATCTTATACATATTACAATAAATATAATGATATGAGTGTACATATAGTGATATCAAGTGGTACAATTAAAGTTATATCAATTTTAAAGTTATATTAATTTATGGACGGTGTTTATGACTTAATGCAATGCACTAAACTCGCCAGTCGACAAAAACACCTGTGATGTCGCATAGTGCACTTAAGGATATACTGCGCCACCGCTAAGGAATCATAGTTCGAACATTTTTATATACGTCACTTTCCTCGGTGCCAATGAACAGTTTCCTGGTCATTTAACCAACTTTCGCAATATTACAGCAAAGTGAAAGTGGAAAAAAACGGTCGACACTATCGCGATAAACATCTAGATTATTTCAAATCACATAAAATATCTAGTCATTTTTGTGGCAAACTAAATGCCCATGCCCATGCCCAATATAAACGCAAGGAACAGAAATTGTGATTCTTTAGGACATTGCGAGCAATATATAACTGTCGTTTTGGTGATAAAATCACCTTAGTACTTACACATCGACCCTTACTCATCCCACTGCAGGGACACGGGTCTCCCTTCAATCGAAGAGGTTTAGAGCATACTCCACCCCGCTGCTCAAATGCGGATTGGCGGAGGCCAGTGTTTTCAAGCCGCCCGAGGGCCACCGACTTAGCTTAACGATTGTCATCTATCGACAACAGTCGGGTCCGACGGCTTAACGTGTCCTCCGAAACACGGAGAAACTCGACATAGAGAAACCCATCCATAGACCGGCTGCGGTCAACGTTGCTTAACCTGCGTGTTCAATTAGAATGGCACGCGCAACGACGCCATCGAGCTTCTCCCTTAGTACTTATTACGAAGGATCTAGTGTTCTAGTGTGTTTTACGGATGTGTACTAATTTGTAGTACACGTTCTTCATTTTAATCGACTACATTTTTCTCGTACTACCATAAAAAATCATAATTCCTGATCCCACATATCAAGAGCATGATGGCAGACTTACTGCTAAAAGCTCTCTCTACCGGAAAACCTTTTAGAAGCGTAAATATACAGGAAATCGGTACATTTACAAGCAAGAAATATTAGTATATTCTTAATTACAAGATAATTACATAACTTCATATAAAATTCCTTGCACGGTAGGCAGAGTGATCTGAGCGCCATTCATTGTGACTTTATTATTTCATAGTTAATAGATTCAGACGTTACTTTGCGAAAGTCAAATTTACAGATTCTAGATCTAAACTACTTTGATCTAAACACAAAGTAGTTTAGATCATATTGCCTGTTTATATTTTGACACTCAAAGTTTCAATACGATAGCTCAACCATATGTGGACATGTATATTTGTATTCTAAATAACTCTTTAAGTTCGAAACATTAATATGTACCGAGAGTAAACGCGTAAAATTCACCCGTATCATATTGAGTTAACTGTTACGTGTTTAAAGTTTTGAACCGTAGAGTTGGTGCTTCGTCGGTATTTACATGGTTTGCAACCATTATATTGGAAATTATGTGATTCTCGTAACATCGTGGTTTTATATCGCATTGGGAGCCGCGAGCGACTTTGTCCACGCGAATTCAGATTTTTCGAAGGATCTTCGAGAACTTTCTTACGGGATTGCTTACGGGATTGCTTACGGTTTCTAAAAAATGTCCGTGATAAAATTCAAATATCTAACCATGCTTAGTGATTTATGGTGTGCAATGATATGTCAATCAATCAGTTAACAATAATTCTATCTATAAATTCACGCCAAATCCCATGCGGGGTAGACGTAGAGAACCGAACGCCACATAGCTTGATCCTTACACACCTCACTCACTTCTTTCTTCATTGCTCTTCTCATGCATGCTCATCTCTAAGGCTCCTGATATAATTTTCTGATAAAACACTATCAATTTGGTCATCGTAGGTAAGTATTATAATTATCAATAATTCTTGTGGCATTCTTAATTTTGTTACACAGTTGGGGCATTAGCACACTGAAAAGATTCAATTACTGTATTTCTTTATCGAATAAAAGATGTACAGCTTTCGCAAGATCAATGCACGTCAAAGAAATAACCAAAGCCAATAACAAATCTTCATAGATAGTGAAGTGTATAACTCTAATAACACAATTTCGTTGGTCATTTAGATAATTATTGACGATTTTGTTAGTCATGTAAGAGCAAAACTTATCGAAAATACAGATTTATGCAGATATGTATGAAAATTGAACTAGTTCCAGTGATCACGAGTCCAAGAGGTTAAATAATGGATTAAAATTAAAAGTTGTATACAGAAAAACAGGCTAAGAAGTCAGAGTTTCAATTGATTTTGGCAATCTTCAAGTGGAAGCTCTTGTTAGTTTTATAAATAATCCAGCAATTCTGGAAGCAGCCTCAGGAATACGCTCCCCAACCTTTCATTACATTCATCCGGCAATTTACGGTTACTCAGTAGCGGAACCTTCTTTTTCTTAGCGATATTACGCTTCCTAATCCATTAGGATTACGGGGGACCGCTACCACCTAAGAATGTGGCGAAGGTACTGAATTTTACATTGTAAAGGGAAAAGCAGATCTTACTTAGGTCACGTCTTTCGTATTATAATTACTCAGACATATGATTATGATGTTATCTTTCCCCTCGCAGCAAGTGATAATATTATTAAAACTGTAGATAAATCTGAAAACACGAATTTAATGGTACATGTCTACATCAGGATTTGAATCAGGAACCGTCGCATAATAGATCTGTTCTTCACCAGTTATCACTGCTAAGCAGTACCATTTACAGTTATACATTTTTACACACAATCATACAAAGTGTCTCGAAGAGTATATTCTTTGGTTATAACAACTTTGAGGTATTGATTACATCTAATATTAAAACAATTTTAAATACAGCCCTAATTAACATCCGATTATTTCCCTCCAAATTTAGGAAAATCAATGTGTGGCTTAGTCCATTATGTCAACGTGCGTGAGACCTCGTACGAACTTGTGGTTCTGGGAATTTCTTTTTTATGTACGAAGTGATTAACTAACATACAGCATAATCTAATTTTAAGTAACTACTGTAGCCTATTAGCATTTGCCCTTGAAAAACAAGGAATAATTCTAAAGCAGTAACTATAAGCTTACTGCTAAGGAGTATTTATTTATAAACGTCGGGAGGCATACAAGGATACGTTCTACCTGATGTGAATTGGTTACCGTAGCCAATAAATGCTTGCAATACAGGAAGGATCGCTAGCGCGTTACCACAGCTGCTGCTAACTCCTTCATAGAAACGCTATAACCCTCCAGATAGAATTGATTTTTCAGTTAATCTAGTCTAAAATAAAGTTATTTCATTTATCTTCACGCTAGGTCGCTCGCAGGGTAGGCAGAGAGAACCAAGCGCCATATGACGCGGTCCTTACATACTTCACTCCGCTTCACCAACATTCATAGCTCTTTTCACACACGCTCGCCGCTTCCAAGGGCTCCTGATATCGCTTTCTGATAAAAAACGACGAATTTGGTCATGGTAGGTTAGTCTTGGTCTTCCTCGGCTCCTATATCCTTCCACTTTCGCATTGCATATCTGTTTCGTCGTTCTTTCATCCTGCATTATATCTATATGCCGGAACCAACGGAGCATGCCTCTTCTTATCCTAACACCGACACTCTCTTTCTGACCAACTCTCTTTAACAAACGTTATGCCATAAATTATGGACAATGCTCTCATCTCGACAGCATTTATTCTACTTTCATGCTCTCTCTGCCATACCCAGCTTTCACTTCCGTAAGTTAGCGTTGGGATTAGCACCACGTTGTATACAATGAGCTATGGCCTTCCGAGCCGAGCGTTCTGGCTTAGATTTTGGCTGCCTAGAAGTTTACTCAACGCTCCATTCACGCTGTTCCCTGCATTCACTCGTCTCTCTACATCAGCGGTGTACCTTCCATCGCTGCTAAAAGCACGTCCAAGATATATAATCTCATTAAGTAACTCAGTAATCGTAGTGTTCTTTCTCGTTTATTCTCTTTCAAATACCATTATCGTGGTTTTCTTCGCATTCAATTGTAAGCCTTTGCTCTTACTATCATCTTTCATTGTAGTAATTACTGTTTTGTTCAAATGATGATTCTAGTATTAATGCCGCTTGATCTGCATAAAGCAGGCAGTTGACCACTGAGCTACCCATTTGCATTCCCACCGCAGCCGAGCCAACAGCACGCATCCCTGTCTGACACCAATGTTGGTAGCAAACCAGGTCGACAAGCTGCTGTCCACCCGCACACATGCTGTACAATCCTCATAAATGGATTGCACAGCTCAGAGCAGGTCACTGTCAATCCCATAGATATGAGGCATGCCCAGATGGGCAAAATGTTCCAGAGATTCTTTCGCACGACCCAATCAAATGCTTTCTCAAGGTCCACAAAACCGCAGAAAATCTTCTGATTCGTAGTCAGATGCTTGTCTACGATTTTAAGTAGTGAAAAAACTTGATCCGTGCATCCTCTGCCGCTTCGGAGCCCACCCGAAGCATTCCATTGGATTTCACCCTCATTCTCCTTTCAATGATTTTTCTATACACTTTAGCTGCTAAGCTGATCGAACTGATCGTCATATGGTTGGCAAAGTCTATAAGTCCGTCTAGTTAGGATTTATCTAACTTTAATTGTTTTTATAGGGAGTGTAATTTTAAGAACATATTTTTTTTATTCCGCAGGAACAAAATGTTCAGTACAGTATTGTCTTAGGTTTTCGCGATTGTTACACATTGAAGTAAACAATTTTTAACGGAAGTATCACGTGTTTTATTTATTTTGTTGAACCTGACGTTTCGAACGCGAACCACAATGTTCAGTAGAGCTATTATGTATTTGGAGACAATGATGAAGTGATAATTAAATTCATGTTTTCAGATTTTTGTGCACATTTGTAATTAACACTTGCTCGGCTGGGAAGGGAAAAATCATGAGAAACCCCGCAGATCCAAGAGATCATGTTTCGGAAGACGTGTGACCCAAGCTAAGAAAAGTTTTTCCTCTGTGTTGTTTTGAGGTAGACCGCAGATAGTCCATGTAAAAAGTAACATCTTCGGCAAATCCTTATGCTTAGGTAGCATACCCGCCGAACCTAAAGGAAACGGAATAATGCTAAGAAGAAGTATGCGTTTTTTTGGCCGCAGGTCTCCATTCAGGAAGCATGTAAAGTTCTTTTTGAAAATGGCTGTGTGTGTCTGAATTCCTTTTGAGTAATACCTCCTCCAACCAACCTCAACCACGCAATGTGGCTTTTGAACTAATAAGTTAACACATTGTTCTACTTCTGAAGATTAAGTATATATAGTTGATCAGGAAACGTGGCGTCATCGCCGTCACCTACAAAATTAGCTTTGACCTTTCAATGTAACTAACACTAACTATATTCTGACTCAATTACCCGGTAAATTTAAAAAAAAACGCATACTTGATAATGCTCTTTTAAAACGCATAGTCGAAGTATGGTAACACAGGACTCGCTAGTCGTTTATCATTATAACTTGCTTTCAAATCTTCAGGATAAGATTTGATCGATAATTGTCCGTTGATATGGCGATACCATTATCTTTTGAATCACTATCGTAACGAGGACATTCGTACAATTGGTCAGTGATTGCATGTTTGACATTCACTTTTTAGGTTTCCGTACAGCAAAAGGTGTCTAATCCAATCTTACCTGCATGTGGTGCGTCCTGATAACGACAAACGAGGTTCTGGCGAAAGATAGTCAAGATGCATCGAAGCCTAAAGATTTGGCGTTGATACTGCTTTTGACATGGAGCGACGACCGTCTGACCCCACAATCCAGAGGGAAAACCAGACCTTTCTTAGGTTAGGTCATACGTCTATCGCAGTATAATTTCTTCGACTTGCGGGTTTCCTCAAGATGTTTTCTGGAGAAGTATCTCCACCTCACAGGAAATCACAACCGAACATAAGTTTCTAGGAAGGTTTTTGTAATGCCACAACTGAATAATTACCAGTAATACCGCTGTTGCTGGTACAGCAACTCCTCAGAGGGACATTTATATTACAAGCCTTCATAAGTTATCATAACTACATCACATGACGAGCTCGGTGGCTCAGTCGTAAATGACGCGACTTTGACACCAACGCCAATTTGTGTGTATGAACATGTCTGTTTGTTTGGTCTGGATGTTTTAAGAGAGGTAGGCCGCATCCAAGCAGCCCACCTGCGGAAGTACCTCCACCTAACAGAATACCGCAGCCATATAACAACTCCCTAGAGGGTTATTGTGTACCTGCGTGTGAGTGAGGTCACCAGTAAGCTCCCAAGGAGTTGCTGTGTAAACAACAGAGGAGGCATCGCGCGAGTGTTATTTAATATATCACAAGCGTCAATAAGCGTTAATAGTACCCGCTTTACATCAGGTGGGCCGTATGCTTGTATACCTCCCGACGTAGTATATAAAAAAAAATGAAGTAGGTCGTATATTTGATTGCCTTCAGAATGTTGTTTGTACAAAATATTAATAGAGTAATATACATTTGCGATACTTCCTGTATCACGAGCGTTCATAGGCGACGTCAACCACTTTAGTCAACGAGGTACATTGGCCTACCTTCATACATAAAAAAGACACGGTAGTTTACTATGTATATATACTTAGTAGTATGTTTACTCGAGGACTATCAAAATTACACAAGTTACATCCCCCGAGACTCTGTGGCCTACACAGGGTACATTAAACTAAGGCGCTTTACAAACACACACCGTTGTACAGTCGGCTTTACACTTATCTGGCTCACCCTAATAATTTATTGCATCTTAAACAATCTTTCATGAAAGACATATAAAAGTGTTCTTTTGACGAGCCAGGTAGTGGAGTGGTTTGCAACGGCTACTTCAATATCAAGGATTCGATTGCTACACAATAATTATCTGCATGATTATGTCTATTTGTCTTGGTCTGGGTGTTCTTAAGAGAAAGAGAAGATTAAAAATTATTAAATTCATTATGTATCACTTTTATATACCTTGGAAGAGCGGAGACTCCTAACACAAGCAATTGATAGCTTAAAAGGAGCCTCCGATCATTTGTAACATACTGTAAAACTCTGTCAATAAAACATTTTTCTTTTTTTTTTCTTAAGAGAAGTCTTCTTCCTATAATATACAGTGCTATCCATTTCCTAATCCATTAGGATCGGCGGGGTCCGCTACCTAAGCCTAAAGATTTGGCGTTGGCGTAATGGAGCGACTGCCGTCTGACCCCCACAACCCAGAGGGAAAACCAGACCTTCCTTGGGTTAGATCATACGTCTATTGATATATAATTTTTTAGACGTGCTGGTTTCCTCACGATGTTTTCCATCACCGCCGAGCGAGTGATAATTACAAAGTTCTTGAGACAAGTAAGGTGCATGTGAAAGCAGTTCGGCCGGGAAAGAACCTACACTTCACGGAAAACCTCAGCCACATAACAACTCATTATACGGTTCTCGTCTCTCTGCAAGTGAATGAGTTTACCAGTAAGAGGAATTGCTATGTTAACATTAAGGGGGGCAATGCGAGGGTAAATACTTCCTGTATTAAAAGTGTTCGTAAAGTATGGTATTCACACTAGATAATTTATTTATTCAAATCATAATTAGAAAACAAAATAACAACAATATATACTTTATTCAAATCATAATTAGAAAACAAAATTTAATATGCGGCTATTGGAGAAACCCTCTAAATCACTTCTTTGGCAAGAGGCGAGTTTTCTTAGTTTAAAATACTAGCAGATCCAACATACGCTGTCCTGCTCGAAATTAAAAAATCGGCCAAGTGCGAGTGGGACTCGCGCACGAAGGGTTCCATACTGTTATCTATAAAAAAAAAGGCAAAAAAAAATCACGTTTGTTGTATGGGAGCCCCCTTAAATATTTATTTTATTATATTTTTTAGTATTTGTTGTTATAGCGGCAACAGAAATACATCATCTGTGAAAGTTTCAACTGTCTAACTATCACGGTTCATGAGATACAGCCTGGTGACGGACGGACGGACGGACAGCGGAACCTTAGTAATAGGGTTCCGTTTTACCCTTTGGGTACGGAAACCTAAAAACAAATCTTAGTATCCGATTGCAGTGAAAACTACCTGGTTCATTTGAATCTAAATCTAAACCATTCAGGACCAGACACATACATACACACACACTTACTGCTACACCACCCCTAACTCTTCCACAGCAGGGATACGGGGCTCCGTGACACAAAACTTCTTAGGAGCTTACTGGTAAATACAACAACAAGTAATTGGAGATACTTACTCAGACAGGCTGCTTTTATGCGTGCTTTGTCTCTCACAAACACTAAGACAAAATAATAGATATGATCATGCACACAAATGTTTGTTTTGTGTGGGAATTGAACTCACGAACCTTGGTGTTTTCTAACTAGCCAGTACTTTTGACGAGCTCGGTGGCTCAGCCGTGAAAGACGCGACTTTGACACCAACGCTCGTGGGTTCGATTCCCACACAAGGCAAACATTTGTGTGCATGAACATGTCTGTTTGTCTTGCTCTGGATGTTTTAAGAGAGGTAGGGCGCATCAAAGCAGCCCGTCTGGGGAAGTACCTCCACCTCTCAGAAAAATCGCAGCCAAATAACAACTCCCTAGAGGGTTGTTGTGTTCCTGTGTGTGAGTGAGGTCACCAGTAAGCCTAAGGAGTTGCTGTGTAAGTAGCAGAGAGTCGCGCGAGTGTATATGTTAGAAGCGTTAACAGACTACAGTAACTGCTTTACATCAGGTGGACCGTATGCTTGTATGCCTTCCGACGTTGTATACAAAAAAACTGAATACTCCGCCACCGAGAACGCAAAAAATATTGTCTAGTAGTTTAAATAAATGTGAATGTTTCTACTCCCTCAAAAATGGAAAATCTTCGTCATTTGTGAATAGGCAATGCACCATCGTCCACTTTTATTTTCTTCGTAAACAAGCTACAGCTGTTTCATATCGTCAATATCCATCAATATCCTCAAGAACTGGGCTATCAAATGCAAAAAGAATTTTCAAATTCCTACTGATAATTCCAGAGATTTGCGCTTTCAAACTCTTTCGCTTTCTTACTATACTAGCTAACCCGTCGAACTTCGTACCGCATCAGAATCAATGAATGTCGTGTTAACTTATTAGGAGAATTAAATTCATTTTTTTATTAAGACGTAATTAATAGTCAAAATGTTTTATATTGCAGCAAAAATAAACTAATTCTTTCTTTCTTTCAAAAAATGTTGTCGCTGGTGGTGTTTCAGCGCTCGCCAAGACGAACAAAAAATATACATAAAAAATTGTCAATTCGTATTTGAGATGTCATAAAGAAGGCGTTTCATATGAAATGTATGAGAAAATGATTTTTCTTCATAATTTTCTTTCGTTTATTTTTTCCATGTTTCTATAGATGTTCTGCTATTTGGGGCGGAGACAAACCCAACAAAACAAAGATCATAAAAAATCTCTCCAGCCATTCTCGAGCTATAAAAAGTGTAACTAACCCGTCTTTGTTTTATATATACCTATAGATAAGTAATTGACAGCTGAGAAAAAAATCTTGAAGAAAAAAAATATTTAGGATAAGTATTACCAGAAGCGAGTCTTAACTACATAGATTTTTCGTGCCTGAACCTAGACCAGTATTCGTGGAAGTAGCGTTGAAGGTCCCTCGAAATCGAGATATGTCCATAAAAAAATCTATTAACATGTCGCAACTTCGGTAGAACAAAAACAACATTGGCAATTTTACAGGATAGCCATTTTAGGTTTTTGTTTTTGCATTGAATATCGTGTTTTTCTCTTAACATTGCTCTAAAAATTGTTTCCTCCGTATGAAATAAACTATACAAATACTTTAATTATTAGATACATGTTAAAAATTATCTCTATTATATGTTGTAAATTATATTATTATATACATATATTATCATCATTATCGTCATCATCTCAGCCCGTACTCGTCCACTGCTGAACATAGGTCTCCCCTCTAGAGAGCCACTCGTCTCGATCCTGTGCCTCCTGCATCCATCGACTACCTACAAACCTCTTGAGGTCGTCGCTCCATCTAGTGGGGGTCGTCCAAAACTGCGTGTAGACGGACGCCATTCAATAAACTTTTATTCCCCAGCGATTGTCGGTTCTACAAGCTATGTGACCGGCCCACTGCAACTTCAGCTTACTTAGCCTGTGGGCTATGTCGGTTATCTTAGTTCTACTGCGGATATCCTCATTTCTGATTCCATTACGCAGAGAAACCCCGAGCTCTTTCCATAGCACGCTGAGCGACCTTGAGCTTCCCCATACGGCCCGTAGTGAAAGGCCACGTCTCAGTTCCATACGTTATCACTGTTCTATCTGTCACACTGTTCGAAGACCTTTCTCTTCAGGCGTTGAGGTATTTTGGACGAGAAGATGTGTCGAAGTTTCCCGAACGCTGCCCAGCCGAGTTGGATCCGTCCGTTGACCTCTCGGTCGAAGTTGGACTTACCTAAACTGAATAACCTGCCCTAGGTAGACATATTCGTCGACAACTTCAAGTTAAGTGCTTTCAACCGTGATCGGCATTGGTGTATCATGGACATTCGACATGATCTTAGTCTTGTCCATGTTTATCTTGAGACCTACCTGGTTGGAAAAATTATTGAGGTCATTGAGCATAGCGCTAATTTCATCCAGCGACTTCGCCATGAGAACTATATCGTCGGCAAATCGAAGGTGAGTGATGTATTCGTCATTGATGTTTACACCGTATCCTCTCCAGTCCAAAAGCTCGAAGACATCTTCCAATACTGCAGAAGACTACTGTGAAGAGTTTCCGTGATATATCATCGCTCAATCTTACACCTTTTTGCACTTAGATCGGTTTCGTACCCTGGTCTTGTACTCGAGTACACATCGTTGCCTTACTGTACTTCAACACTTCTATGTACCGAGAATGAATTCGACATCGCTGGAGCATACATATATATGTATACATATTTCTTTCATTACACATTTAAAATATTTTATATCTTTTTTTGGTCTTTTAAAACAAAAAGAGGCATACTTCATTGGTTCGGACATGTAGAACGAATGCAGGATGAAAGAATGACGAAGCAGGTATACAATGCAAAAGTGGAAGGATGTAGGAGCCGAAGAAGGCCAAGAGTTACCTACTATGACTAAATTGGTCTCGTTCTATCAGAAGGTGATATCAGGAGCGTGCATGAGAAGAGCAATGAATGTTAAAGAAGCGAGTGATGTATGTAAGGATCGAGTCACGTGGCGCTCGGTTCTCTCTGCCTATCCCGCAAATGATTTGGCGTGAAGTTATAGCTAGATAAATAGATATTTCTTTTTTCATTCTGCAGACCATTGTTTCAAAAGCTCAAATTATATCTCTGCAATGTTGTATTTTAGAAATGGCTAATTCTGTTAAATTACACATGTAATCACAAATACATCCGAATTCTGCACACGTAATACGAGAAAGGGTAATCGATTAGTACTCAACCATAACCCACGTACTTCATTATAATAAAATTGTTATGACATACCAATAAAGATTTTTAATAAACTTCCCGCATTATTCGAGTTCTACTTTATAATAAACTCAAAAATGACCTGTATCAATTTTTGCTGAGAATTGAGAACTGATACTATTCAGTAACGGAATTCTTAAGTGATGTGATTTGATAAATAATTGTTACTTATTTGTCTAATTATTAATTCACATAATCCACTTTACCATAGAAGAACACGTGGATCATTCATTTTAAAATTTCTTAACCGGAAGTGATTAAACTAAAAATGCACCGTATTATGCACGACGTATGTGGAATGTACCAGGTATTGTTCATTTATAAAACTTGGCACATTTTATATACGTTGTTAATATTGCGTGCCATTTGGGCATCGTTCGTGCCATATGGAGCCTTAAATTTAGAATTTTTCATGGACACAGAAACAGTAATATCAAATAAAAATCGAACGGACTAATCAAATGAACAATTGATTTGTTAATAATGTCATAGCACCTATATATAATTCATTATTATTCCAAAATTAAAAATGATTGTCTATATTCACGGTAACTACTAACTAAAAATCGGGATTTGAAGATCCTAATATAAAGTGTTACGGTTCTTGCTACGCCGTAGCGTAGAAAATTAAGCGTAGACTAATGCTACGAACTACACTGAGGGTTACTTCGCGGATATTCGTAGCACCCGTTACCGAGTTCTTATCAGGGTGCAGGAACCTCAACATCTTTACAAAAAAATTTGACGTAAGTATGGTACTACCTACTTGATGGAAAGCGATTCCTGTAGCCTATTAATGCTCGCTACACATGATTACGTAAGGGTCACTCGAGCGATGCTGTGGTACGGGGGATTCTCGAATCTCTTTTTTGAATATATTCAAGTAAGATCGTGGCGAGAATCAAAGTCAGGGAAAGGTAGTAATGTTGACAAAAGCAAAGGTGTGCTATGAAAAATGTTTGTTTGAAATTCGTTTTCCCAAGATATACGTCCGCGTATACGATAATGAAACGACATTTGTACAAAGCCCGACTGGGACCACCTCACAGAGAACCGCAGTCATAATTCCCTCGAGGGTTTTCGCGCAACGGAGATAAGAGAAGTTATCAGTATGCTGAGAAGTCGCTGTGTTAGCAGTGGTGGCGACGGGCGAGTGATGCTGTCTTTGTTGCAAGTGTCAGCTATGGTAACCATTTTCCAAAATCGACATTACGAATTCGGATAATCTTAGAATTGTTATATAATTGAAAGTTTGTAAGGTGTTCGTTATATTCATACACGCTCAAAAAAGGCTGAATGTATTTGAATGAAGTTTATTACAAATAATTATATTCTGAATTACAGATATCTTTTTACCTGTTCTATTCCGAATATATTTGGGAATTCTTGTGTATAACTTGAGAAGTAAAATTGATTAACTTCAGAAGTGCAGCCACGGACATTAGTAAGTAAGTAAGAATGTAGTTCGCTAAAAGTATGTCTTTTCAGTGAAAAGTGCTTCTACGATAGCCACGTTATACCAAACTTGTGATCAAAACATCGAGGTTGTTCCATCTTTCAAGCTCGATACCTGTGTAATAAATCTCAGATATTCTATTGAGTAGTAAGGACAATTTGATGCCGTCATTTCGAAGTCACCAGACGACAAAAGAAAGAAACGACTACTTATAGAACGTTACATGGTATGTAGTATTTATTTAGATAAAATATTTCATACGGGTGTATATACAGTATGATATAACAGTATACGGTAGCGCACATGATTATTTATAGATAGATATACGAGTATATACACTCGTATATTTTAAAATCTTTGGAAAGTCTCGGTTTTTAAATACTGCACACTCTGATTGTAATAAGCTTTATATACGTCATAAACTACTTACAATAGCTTTAAAACTATTTGTAAGTGTCCCTTTTATGATTAAGCATATATAATATAATCCCTGTTATTAAGTAATCAAAGAAACCCTTATTCCCTTGTTTCTTAAATGTATGTTATCGACGCATATCGTTCAATCGTAATCTAACATTCTCTGTGATTTCACTACTGTATCTTTTTTGTTTTCAGACGTCAAGTGCTGTTCAATTGAGTTCTTTCGATAATTTCGTTTACTTTGAACAAAAAATTATGCATTCGGAGCAGTCAGTTGTGGCTTTACCCAATTCAGGGTTCAGCCAACATCGCATTGCTCGAACACTTGGAAAGAACCTGTTCGATACGCTATCAGACGCTTTCGGAAAACTGGTTCCTACACGCGGAGACCAGGCTAATAAAAGATATTGATTCACGAACTAATCGTGATGGGTCAAGTTAGTATGCGGAATATTTTTCGAAAATATACGAGTACACAAAACAGTAATTTCGGATTATTTTATAACTTCTTTTTCTTCCATGCGTTATCTCGTTTTCCTAAACCTCTACATTTGGCGGAGTTCGCTACCTAAGGATTTGGCGAAGATACTGATTTCGACATGAAGCGTCTACCGTTAAACCTGCACAACCCAAATGGAAAATCAGACCTATCGGATTTAGTAATCCGATAGGTCTGATTTTCCATCTGGTCTGAACGAGTTTCGATGATATTTGACAGCTTACACCCCGGGTCAATATTTAAGATTTTTTGTTTCCTAATGGGGTTTCGGCGATTTCTGTCTTTTATAGCATTAACAGCCTTTGTAATTCTAACATTATGCGGTCTCACCCCGATCTTTTATGGTCTTCATCAGAGGAAGTGTTGACATACCTGTCGATAGTACGATATACGAACATACCAAGCTTTTCAAGTGTCTTGAATATGACCGACGTCTCCATACCCACTTTGTGCAAGGCAATCACTGCAATCCTATTTTCTTTAACACCCGTTCCATATTGTAATTTGATAATAAATACGAAAGCAGTATGTAAAATGGCGGGAAATCGAAAGAATTTTTTAACATAATAAACGCGTTCCAAAATCAAAATAATTATAAAGTTGAAAAAATTAAAAGTTTCTATGTAACAGTATTTATGTCCAGACTAATTATAGAAACTAACAAAATATATATAGGGTTCGAGCTTTAATAACGTTATTTGTACAGAGAAAACAGATAGACTATAAATCCTTATTCTCACACACAGGATATAAAATACAGTACGTGATACGAGCTAAATTTCGTTATCTGTAGTAGTAGGCACGCTTCTGTTTACTGTGAAGAAAGGTGCCAATTGCGAGTTGGATGTTCTTTGCTTATTTTTTTAATATTTAAACTTTATTGACTACAAGGTAAGGTGATAAAAGGCGGGCTAAGCATTTTCCTTGTTTTTATTTATTAAAATATACACAATAAATACATAAATGGTGTATACAAATAGATTCGTAATCACATACAGGCCACTCATCTGTAAAAAGTTGCAGAGAGTAACAATAAACGGGACGATGACGATAATTGATTGAGTTAATTTTAGTGTTATTAATGAACTTTAGTGTTGTTAATATTGCTTTTGTAACTTCATAAATATCAAAGAATATTGTATTGTTTATCTGTAACTTGGTATATGTGTTAGTTTATTATTATCTAGAGCTGGTTTTATCGTAATTTCAACGAAATTTTGTATTAAGAGGAGCTTTCATGAAAACAAAAATATTAAAAATGAAATATAACGGAAATGCACCAGTGATATCCCTAGCGTTGCAAGTGTCCAAGAACTATGCTAACTACTTACCATCATGAAGGCCGTATGCTGGTTTGCCACAGTAGTGATATACAAAAAACATTATTTTTGGAGCGAAACTACTGAAACATTCTTGCGTGGAGTCAGGTAACGTGTTCCAGAGTCATAAACTTGGAAAGTGAAGGAGTTGGACATAGACAGAACAGAACATATAGACAAAGAATACGAGAGAACTATTAGAATGATGTTCGGGCGCGACGTGGCGCGAGTGATGCTCTTTTTATTGCAAGCACGGAACGTATAGCTCCCGATGTTTGAAAAAACATATATCAGATTTCATATTGTCGTGTTTTTTTAAGTTTATTCTCGCATATGATTCAAGTCAACATGACTGTGATATATATGATAGTTTCTTCTAAATAAATTTTCGTTCAATATTAAAATCATTACAGTAGACGGGTGCCAACGGGACGCTATTACTAACCCTCCGACTGTCAGTCAGTGTCCGTTTGTCAGTCTATTAGCGAGCTGTACCTCATGAACCGCAATAGATAGATAGTTGAAATTTTCACAGAGTATATATTTTTATATTTTTTTGACGAGCTCGGTGGCTCAGCCGTAAATGACGCGACTTTGACACCAACGCTCGTGGGTTCGATTCCTGTGGGAATTAAACATGGAAACATGTTCATGCACACAATTGATTGCATTGTGTGCAAAGCAATCAATTGTGTGCATGAACATGTTTGTCTTGGTCTGGATGTTTTAAGACAGGTAGGGGGCATCAAAGCAGCCCGTCTGGGGAAGTACCTCCACCTCACAGAAAACAGCACCCAAATAACAACTCCCTAGAGGCTTGTTGTGTTACTGCGTGTGAGTGAGGTCACCAGTAAGCTCCCTAGGAGTTGCTGTGTAAGCAGCAGAGGAGGTATCGCGCGAGTGATACTTAATATATCTCACGCGCTTATAGGCTACGATACCCGCTTTACATCAGGTGGGCCATATGCTTGTATGCCTCCCGACGTAGTATAAAAAAAAATGTTATTGCCAATGTAACAAGGAATAATAAAAATTAAGCGTTTGTCTACAGCGGTAAGGAACCCTACACCTTCGAATCTGACTCGCACTGAGCCGATTTTATTATTAATCATTTCGTGAACAGACATACGAAACTTTATTAGACTTATTGTTTATTTTTGCACTATTCTTTTTATAGCAGTTCATAACTTTCGTTTGAAGTTAGTCAGAAACTCACTCAAGTTTAAGGATCTTCAGGCAGACAGGTACACATAAAAATGGTTAAAGATAAAGATAAAGATAAAAATTCTTTATTTGCCTTTAGACCCTCACGGGCACTTAGACACGTCTTACATTTTCAATATTATATCTTATCATTATTATTTTTTTTAAGTTTTTCTCTTTTTTAATCTACCAGCATTTCAAATGACCATTGGCGAAGAAGAAATGCCGAAAGAAACTTGCCAATATAGGTCCTTTTTTGTCCAAATCATCTTATACATATTACAATAAATATAATGAGTGTACATATAATGATATCAAGTGGTACAATTAAAGTTATATTAATTCATGTGCTGAATCATTTCCATACATCTCTGTCAGTTAGATATTCATCGATTCTATTCAGTTGTTGATATAAGTATGTCGATCGATAAACACCGAAACCTTTTGTCCCAACTATATCTTCACGCCAACTCCACAAGGTAGGCAGAGAGAACCGTGCTCCACCTCCTCAGTGGAACTCGCCCCTTACATACCTCCTCACTCACTTCTTTAACATTAATAGCTCTTTTCATAGCTCGTCGGTTGTTACCTTTTCCTTTTACAACTTGGCACATCTGTACTTTTTCTAGGGGGAAGTTTTTTTTTGTTTAAACAAGATAATGGCTGGTGGACACGCTAACTAGATTTAATGTTAACTAATTAGGATTATATATTTTTTGTTATTTGAATTAGATGTCACAAGTATGATTAGTTACGTAAATAATATTAATATTTTTATTTATGCTTCACACCAAAATAGGTTTTACCAGCCTGCCTCAACCTGACAGAAAACCGCATCCAAATAACAACTCTCTAGAGGGTTGTTGTGTTCCTGCGTGTGAGTGAGGTCACCAGTAAGCTCCTAAGATGTTGCTGTGTAAGCAGCAGAGGAGACAGACGCGCGAGTGATACTTAATATATTACAAGCGTTAATAGGCTACGATAAAGTTAATAAAGTTAAAGTTAAAAAATATTGTATATATAATATATACCAGTGTATATATAATATATATATACACTGGTAACTGCTTTACATCAAGTGACCCATATACTTGCATGTCTTCCGACGTTGTATATAAAAAAAGGTAAAACCACGACACTTATGACTTCATCGCAAAGACTGAGATGAGACTATATTGGTCTGATAATGGCGTAACATTCTGGAAATCCTGTTGTAGAATTTACAGTACCCTAATATGTAGATATATCAAGATCTATTTATATAGTATAAAAAAAATTAGGAGATATAGAAAAAAACATACTCCCCGGCCGACGGAAAGAGATCTCCTGACGAGGTTGCTGGTATTTCTCGCTTACTCGCAACAACACAATTCACTAGGCAGTTGTTACGCCGTTCTCCCAGAACATCTACATTGTACTCTTTATATGATATCCCTCTTTTGGCTCGAGCTTCGTTAGCTAATAGGCAGAGTGCACCAGGTCGAGGTAATTTTCGTTCTAATTTTTAGAAAAATAACGTCATTGTTAATTTCGCACTTAAAAATGGCAACACACAAGCGTCAGACGTAGTTTTAAATCTAGCGCAAATATATATTTCTTTCATTGTTTTTGATGTCCATCTCATAACAAGAAAAACATTAAAAATTTACCTTAGATTTTCTTTTATTATTCTTTAATTATTTGTTGATAATGCCATATTTCGTTACATAATGTAATTTTTAATTAACAAAAAACAAAAATTTCATTAAATTTTACAGGAAAACATTTTTTAAACAAATAGCCTAAAAACATGTCGTGTTTCACCAAAAACACCATTATTAAACTGACGTAAATAAATAAACACTGTGTTATCTTCTTGCGTAAATATAGATAAATGTACTCGATTAACTAGATAGCGAGATATGAAACACAAACGTGCTGGAATCGCGAATTGGAAAATACATCCAATTGTAACTGAGAATATTTAAAGAATTATTTCGATAATTCGAAATTTTATTAATGACAAATATCGTACACTGTTTACCGAATTTGTAATAAGTTTATGTTAATAAATAATTTCAAAAATCAAGATTATATTTCTGAGATAGAAATAAAACAGATGTAATAAAACGGACGTAACATCCACTGTAACATGGACCCGGTGTCCTGTATCTGTGTATTAGTATATATATTTTAGTAGAGTCGCATGTAAATATTAGTCATAGTCGTAATGATTGTGAGTAGAAACAAAATATTAATCATATATACTCCATGGTACCTGATGGCAACAGTAAACGAAATCGCACAGAAACCTCACCATGTTTATTCGACACATCGAAGCCTGCTCTGCATGTGCACATTTCTTAGAACAATTACCATTTTGTGGACAACACACATTAGTATCCTAGATTCCGACACGTGGACACATTTCTAGAAATGGAAATCGATTTTCGTTAACGTGATTAAAGATCAGTTATAAAAAAGCGAGCATAAAGTTACTTACGGGTCGTGTGGTCCTCGACGGGCCGGCGGTGGGTTACGTGAGCGAGTCACGTGACAACGGTGACCATTATTTAGTTGACCACGTGATAGAAATATTGTAAACAAATCGCATTAAGTGATATATTGTCCGTCAAGTGGTGAGATGGTGGGTGCGGAGGTGTTGGCGAGGACGCGCGACATGGACGCGGCGCGCGGCGCGACTGTCGTTTCTGAAGCTAGCTGAGATCGCGTCGCGCGTGCGTCGGTCGATCGCACACTCGGTCAGTGGGACGATACTTGTCTAGTTGCGAGTTCAAAAACAAACAGTCTTTGTCTCAAAGTGGGTAGACAGCGAGGCGCCACACCAAGCTCCGATAAATTACGCCCGTATTTCGCACCTGTGGATTTTTCCAAAATAACCCAGTTGCGAGACGAAGCTGCCAGCGAGAATTCGGAGCGAATATCCAGGATTTTTCGTGTCAAGTTGTAAGGAAAAGTTTTGTAACTCTTTAAGAGAGAAAATCAACTTTCCTATAGCAAATCGCCAACTCGAAAGTCTAGAAACATCACATAATTGCTTCGCACATTGAAGTAAATGTTTTCTTTATAAATCTTTGGGAAATTACCATTTAGGATGATGTAAAATGGTACCCCGCATATAAAAACAACTCTAAATCCTTGCAAGTCAGTAAATAATCGTGTTTTCGTCAAAGAATCTTGTTGCACAGACAGTTAATTCAAGAGAGATAGGGCGCATCAAAGAAGTACCTCCACCTCACAGAAAACTGCAGCCAAATAACAACTCCCTAGAGGGTTGTTGTGTTCCTGCGTGTGAGTGAGGTTACCAGTAAGCTCCCAAGGAGTTGCTGTGTAAGCAGCAGAGGAGGCATCGCGCGGGTGATACTTAATATATCGCAAGCGTTAATAGGCTGCGATACCCGCTTTACATCAGGTGGGCAATATGCTTCCCGAACTAGTAAGGAAACACCGAAAGCGAGATTGACATCTTTTCGACATAACGAGACTCAAACGACAAACCATTTATGCTTCAGCATTCCACTGTCGATTTCCATAGTTGAAGAAGAGAAATTAGTTTATAACCATGTCACATTCTTTTTAGCGTTACCCCGTTTCCTAATCCATTAGGATCGGCGGGTTCCGCTATTTAAGCTTAAGGATTTGACAAAGATACTGATTATTAGAAGAAGCTACTGCCGACAGACCGACAGACCTTTACAGCCAAGAGACAAAACCAGACCTTTCTTAGGTAATTAAAATTCAAAATTTCAAAATTTCTCCACAATCTTATAAAAGTACACTTGTATACAAACAAAGCAAGGCAAGGTCACACATCTTACGAAATATAAGTATTATTTAGACGTGCGGGTTTCCTCACGATGTTTTCCTTCACCGCCGAGCTAGTGATAATTACAAATTATATCCGAAAATATGAATTTAGTGGTACATACCAGAATTCGAATCGGGGCGTAGAATTGGTCAATTGGCGATTCTATATCCACTGGGCAGTCAGCTGTCACTATCTAATCCAGTTTAATGATGGAAAAGTAAAGGATAAAAAAATAGTTAAACTATTGACACAGTAAGATTTCATTTGTTATTTCATTCATTATTTCGTTAGATTAGATTCTGAAATACGATTTTGAATATTTTTTAATTATTTAACATTATTTTAAGAGAGGTAGGGCGGATCTAAGCAGTCCATCTGGAGAAGTACCTAGGAATTGCTGTGTAAGCAGCAGAAGTGCTTAATGTATTGCACACGGAAACCGCTATACTTCAGGTGGGTCGTATGACTATATGCCTCCTAACGATGTATAAAAAAACAATATTAGCACAGAAAGAAAACCCTTTACACTCACGACACACCTTCGAAAGAAGAAAGCGATAAGCCCTATTATCGAATAGAAGTAACAACCACTTTACCCGACAGCAAAGGCAGCGTTATGTTTCGTATTTATGTATATGTATTTATAGGATTCGGATCTGGATTTATTGCCCCATAATTTCCAAATGGCTGCGCGGATTTTAAACTGCGGTATCGTTGCATTCTTTGTAACAATCCAAGTTTCATGGGGTAGGTAAATATCTGAAAAAGTAACCATTAACTGCCATTATATCGGTGTGAAATGATACGCTTTTTTATCGTTGCAATAAAGATATCGTAATAAAGTGATCATAATAAGGAATTCGAATAGTACATATATTTGTTCTAAAATCAGATGTTAGGTCAGATGTATATTTTAATTTGTTTAGAGCGTGCACATTATTTCACGCGACTCGAAACTTACTTAATACGACTAAATTCTGACACACTCTACAACGCACGCTCTGTGTGTGTGAAACTTGAGCGCTTTACTATTTTGTATGACCCATTTTGATACTTTGTGTTTTGTTTATGGGAATAAATTTTAAGATGATATTCATGATTAAAATATACATTTTGTAGTGATTGTAACTGTGTTTCTCTGCAAAAAAACACACTGTTTGTTTAATATGTGCATGTATATCGTTCGTGAGAACGTGTATTTTTATCTTATTCTCAGTAAGTACCATGACAAAACAACATTAGAATTGTATTCCAGTTTCAATAGTATATTAGGAGATACGTGGGTTACTAAAACCTTCACAGAGAAGATTTCACGTGGTGTCAACCCTGGCACAGCGATAGCCCTCCGACAGAATTACATCCACCTCACAGAACACCGCAGCCAAGTAACAATTCCAATTGTTGCGTTCCTACAATTGAGTGAGATTACCAAGAAGCTCGAAGTTGTTGCGTTAACAGAGGCGGTGTCAACGTGGTAAGTGCTTGACATCAGTCGGGTCTGCTATTTTGCCATTCAATGTGGTATTAAAGAATCCATACTTATATTATAAATGTAAAGACAGAAACGTCAAAACGAAGCAATGGATAATCATAGCTGCGAAACCCTGGGTATATGGCTAGTTAGTCATATTTAACATAATTTCTTTTACAGATTACATTTTTGTTTTATTGATTTTGGCGTATCCTCGGAACTTCTGAAATACGATTCCCTCCGGCCAAAGTCTTCCTTCATGAATGTCGGCAGATGATGAATCGGAACCCTCACCACAAAGGAATTAAAATTTACTCTATGGCGAGATTCCAATCGTTCGACCCTCAAAATGACGTTCAAGAAAGACATCGTGTATAAAACACGATGTCTTTCTCCGTTCAACTTTTCTTTTTCATTCATCATCATATCATTTTTATACAACAACATTGGCCAACAAGCGCACTGCTCGGCTGATGATAAACACATGCAATACCAACGGCATAACTCGCGAGCTCAAATTTTATCAATAAGAGACTTACAAATGGAATTAATCATTTCTCTGCTAACACACACTCACACTATGAATTAATAATTGCGTAGTCCGTGTGTACGTGTATGCCGCCCCAAGTGCTCGCCAATAATTCATATGCTCTGCCCCGGGGGTCCATTGTATCCGCAAATACCAAGGATTGTTCCTCAATTCTCTCAGGTACATCGCTACGGTGACCACACGACTTGCTGTATGTTTCAGGTTTTCAGGACTACACTTGGAGATATTACCACAGTGAATCTAATATAGTAAGACCGTAACCCAAATAACAATTCCCCAGAGTAGTAATAAAATAAATATACGTCTCATTATCTTGAAGTTCACATTTTTGAAGGTTTCGCTTCTATTGCGTGTGAACTGCACACATATTTTTTTTTATATCTTATTCAATTCTATTAGATATGATTTTTATTATTGTGATCCAATTTCGGAAATGATCATTGGCTAAGAAGAAATGTCAAAAGAAACTTGCCAATAATAGATCTTTTTTCAAATCTTCAGTTAGATATTGCAATAAATGTATGTCAGCATTTTGGTACAGTATGAGTTCGATGGCGAAGTGGTTAGTAACGCTACTTTCACATAAACGCTCATAGGTTCGTTTCCCAGATAGGACAAACATTTGTGTGAATGACCATGTCTGTTTGTATAGGGCTGGGTGTTTTTAAGAGAGGTAGGGTGCATCAAAGCTGCCCGTCAATTATGACCCAGATAATGACCGGGCACGGTGGATTTTCCAAATACTTAAATCGCTTGTGTAAGGAGAATCCATCGTGCAACTGTGAACAAGGAGTAAAGGAGACGCCAGGACATGTACTATTTGAGTGTCCTCTATATAGTCTGCAAAGGCTTGAGGCTGAAATAGAACTGAACATTAAATAGTTAATAGATTCAGGCGTTACTTTGCGAAAGTCAAATCTATATGCAATTTGATCTAACATGCCTTGCGTGCTTCCGCCACCAATTAGTTCATGCGGCCTAGCGCCGGCCGGCACCCACCCACTACTGTTAGTACTTGGTACATGCCGACGCTGCCATGGCTGCTCCGGTAGTCTCTGCCTCGGCTGCTGCGGTCGTCCGTCATCTGGAACAGAATCCGCATGCCCCCACCACCACCGTCGCTGCCACGACTGGCCTGGTCGTCGCTGCGACACGTGTTTCGCCTCTCCACGAGGCATCATCAGGCGTTGTAGACGTTAATCGTAAGAATAACATGCTACAAGTGACAAATCCATCGCAGTGCCGTCCCTTATATTGAATTGAGGGTGGGGGTGGATGGTGTGAGCGAAAAGATATTTAATAGTGGGGAATGGTTTACGTCAGTCTGTTTGTTCATGAGAGTAATTTTAGAATTTTTATGTTTATTAATTTCTAATTGTTCCCTAATATTTAGTTTTAAACCTTTGTCTATGGTGTGTAAAATTTGATATGTATTAGTGGGGGATAAGTTATGTCATCAATTTTCGATATATCGTAAACCAACTCATACCGATACCACGATTCCCGCGTCATCCAGCCATCCTTGGCAACACAAGCTCGCAGCGTATAAAACTATGATACACCGTTTGATGAGCGTTCCATTAAGTAAGGATAATTACAACAAAGAACTTGATGTAATATATCAGATCGCGAAGTCAAACGGTTATTCCAAATCTACCATCGATAAATTATTGCGTAAAAAGACGAGTAGTATCGTTAACAGACTATTGTACGCGGTTCCATATATTTCGACAAATAAATACACTGCGAGTTTGTCATACCTGGGTAAAATCACTGACAAAATAGTTCACATATTTAGAAAAAATAACATACATGTTGCTCTCAAATCCCATAATTCACTCAGGTCACTTTGTAACACTAAAGATAAAATCCCGCCCAATAAAAAATCCGGCGTCTATAAGCTGTTCTGCGATGAATGTGAACACATTTATATCGGGCAAACTGGTCGTAACTTTATAACACGATTTCACGAACACGTATCGGCGTATGAAAACAATCGCCCAGAAAGGTCACACTTCGCCGAGCATCTTATAGACAAAGGACATAACTTATCCCCCACTAATGCATATCAAATTTTACACACCATAGACAAAGGTTTAAAACTAAATATTAGGGAACAATTAGAAATTAATAAACATAAAAATTCTAAAATTCCTCTCATGAACAAACAGACTGACGTAAACCATTCCCCACTATTAAATATCATTTCGCTCACACCATCCACCCCCACCCTCAATTCAATATAAGGGACGGCACTGCGATGGATTTGTCACTTGTAGCATGTTATTCTTACGATTAACGTCTACAACGCCTGATGATGCCTCGTGGAGAGGCGAAACACGTGTCGCAGCGACGACCAGGCCAGTCGTGGCAGCGACGGTGGTGGTGGGGGCATGCGGATTCTGTTCCAGATGACGGACGACCGCAGCAGTCGAGGCAGAGACTACCGGAGCAGCCATGGCAGCGTCGGCATGTACCAAGTACTAACAGTAGTGGGTGGGTGCCGGCCGGCACTTGGCCGCGTGAACTAATTGGTGGCGGAAGCACGCAAGGCAGATTAGATCAAATTGCATATAGAACTGAACATAACAATAAGCCTAAAACAGTTAGTGAAATAATTAAAGATAAAAAATTAAGATCAAAATTGTTAAATTACTGCACACAAATAGCTCTTAAAGTAATAAAGAAAAATAAAACTAGTTAAACAAATTATGATGATTATGATTAAGTCACCATAAATCAAATCACAATCAATATATATAATAAATTTGACACCAACACCAAACTTACGGCCAATACAATCTCTGAATAAATATCAGAGGGACTAGAAAAAAAAAAGCTGCCCGTCAGGGAAAGTACATCCACCTTACAGAAAAGGACAGCCAAATAACATCTGCCTAGAATTGTTGTGTTCCTGCGTGTGAATTAGATTAGCAGTAGAAGTTGCATCACGCATGTATTGGAAGGCTACGGTTACCGCTTTACATCAGGTAGGCCATATCCTTGTATGCCTCACGACGTTGCATTCAAAAATAAAAAATAAATAATGCGGAGTGATAGAATTATACATATATGGTTGCCTGTACTGAATTTTTTACAGACATCTTTGTCAGTTAGATCATCTACTTTATAATATTTTTGATGTGTCTTTTGAGGATATTATCAGTAAAGGATAAAATTGATTCAGATAGTTTATTCGAAACGAATACAATTTACAACAAAAGCCCTACCAGTACTAGTCAATCTATGTACGCAACTTATTGCTACTTCTAAAATTTTCAAAATACTGTTAGCAATCTAAAAATCAAGTTCCACTATCCGAATTCTGAACTGTAGATTTGGCCACCCTACCCACATAGATCTGTGTATAACATTAGGTAATATTTGCCCAGGATAGTCTCAGAATCACGGGAGCAGGAGGACAAGCATCGATAGCCGCAGTCAATCCTTGGATGAGTTATCGCGTTGTCTATATCTCGCTCGTGGATGTATGGTACAGTCAACATTTATATACGTCGTGTCATGTCCTGGCCATTTAGAGTTTAGAGTTTTATTGATATAAAAAGATAAAGAGATAAAATATCCTTGCTTACCCATTGGCCATCGCGGATGCTTGGACATGTCTTACGTTTTTTGAAATATAATCTTATTTGATCAAATTCAATTCTCTCAGGTTACTATTTTTATTTTTTATCTGCTAGTATTTCGGAAATGACCATTCGCCGTTATTATAATAAAGAGTCATTTGAAAAGTTCTTAGCCTAACATACTTAATGAAACCACACGATTTTGAGTTTATTTTAATTTTTCAACATACTCTCCTCCGAGCTCAAAACACTTTTTCCATCGACCCGGTAAGGCTTCGATACCCGTTTTAAAAAAATCTTCGTCTAACTCCTCAAAATAAGCGTCCACGGCGGCTATGAACTCTTCATTTGTAAAAAAATGTTTACCACCTAAAAATTCTTTTCAGCTTTGGAAACAGATAAAAGTCGGACGGTGCTAAATCCGGTGAATATGGGGGATGAGGTAACAATTCGAAGCCACATTGATGGATTTCTGCCATGGATTGCACAGAGGTGTGAACGCGCGCATTGTCCTGATTAAACAAGACTTTTCTTCTCAATAAACCTGGACGTTTTTCTTTGATTTCTTCACTCAAACGACGCAACAGGTTGCAATAGTAATCGGAGTTTATTGTTTCACCCTTTTTTAAATAATGCACGAGAAATATACCCTTTGCATCCCAAAAAACGGATACCATGACTTCGCCCGCCGATAAAACCACCTTTGCCTTCTTTGGGGTGGGCGATCCTGCTCTTTTCCATTGTTTCGACTGTTCTTTTGTCTCGGGTGTATTGTGGTGAACCCAGGTTTCATCCATGGTTATAAATCTTTCAACAAATTCTATTGGGTCAGCTTCATATAACTCTAAACAGTCGCGAGAAGTTGTGAGTCGGTAGCGTTTTTGTTCCACTGAAAGCAGTCGCGGTACCCACCGCGCTGAACTTGGATTCTCTAAGGTGCCTACCTTAGAGAATCCAAGTTCAGTAGTAATTATATGATGTGTTCGCTCAGATGAGATGCTTACAGTCTTAGCTATCTCCTCGACAGTCAATCTTCGATCAGATAAAATTAAATCACAGATTTTTTCTTTGTTTTGATCAGTGGAAGCAGTCGAAGGCCGGCCACTACGGGGCTCATTTGAATGGTCTCACGACCACGTTTAAACTCTGCCACCCAGTTTTTAACAGTCGCATACGAAGGAGCGGACTCACCCAAAGTAGCAGACATGTCTTCGTGTATAGCTTTTGGAGTTAAACCTTTCAAATTCAGGTATTTTATCACTGCACGATGTTCAATTTTATCCATTTTCAAAAATAGCTCTGACTTGACTTACGGTATCACGTGTAAACGAACAATGAGTTACTGTGAATAAACTAAACTGTGCGTACTTGTTGCTAAATAATGTAACTACAAAATGAGGGTAGTTATAAAAAAACCAATGACTTTAACCATGTTAGGCTAAGAACTTTTCAAATGACCCTCGTAATAAAGCTAACTATAATTACCTTATCATAAACATTATATTCCCACCTTGAGTACGGTCGCATATCTCTTATCATAATGATTTTGACATAGACCGACTGCCTTCAGACCAAAACACAGAGGGAAATCGGACCATTCTCAAATTACGAGTAGATAACACGTCTATCGAAATTAAATTTCTTGGACGTACGGGTTTTTTCACGATATTTCCCTTCAACGCCGAGCAAATGATCTTCTTCTTTTTAGCAGAATTCCGTTTTCTAATCTATTATAATTGGCGGGGTCCGCTACCTAAGCGTAAGAATATGGTAAAGATACTGATTGTTACTTGGAGCGACTGTCGTCAGACCTCTGCAACCCAGCGGGAAAACCAGATCATCATCAGGTAAAGTCACACGTCTGTCCCTTGGACGTGCGGATATCCTCGCGATGTTTTCCATCACCGCCGAGCAAGTGATAATTACATATATGTACGTAAATACGCACAGTTATTACACTAATTCCTTGTCCACTATTCTATCTCTGCTTATACACTAGACTATCCGAAAACCTGAAAAAATATATATAAAAATAGAACCTACTTTCAGAATTATCAGAATTCAATCAGTAGCTCTAGAGATTGCCCCTACATTTGAACAAACTTATAAGCAAACATTATCTGTTCACAATACAAGTAATAACGGATAATTATTCAGCATATAAAAGTATGATCTTGATGTTGAAGCAATAAACTGTGAAATTATAAGTTATTATCTTGAATTTTTATTTTATTTGTTAACAGATAAAGAATATAATATAATATAATCCTATTACTTGAAACAGGTAATTCTTGTATACATAAAAATAGTGTTTATATACCTCAGAAAATGCTGTGATGATTTGGATCAAATTTTGTAGTTCGATAACGTTTTCCTTTTTAAGTCTATCTATTTCGCGAAAAAATGCAATTTTACACAAGAAACGTAAATGCTCGGCGTGAGCAAAATCCGTTCGCACAAGGAACAAAAGGCACAACCAATTTAATCGGGGAAAATCAAATATCCCAGGACTAAATTGGTCGTGTTTTTTTAGTCGTGGTTGTTGTGTGTTGTGCAAGCGAGGTCACTAGTAAGCCCCTAAGGAGTAGCTGTGTTAACAGCAGAGGAGGCTTTGCGCGAGTGATACTTAACGTGATGCAATTAATAAGTTACGGTAACCACTTAACATCTTCTTCTTAATATTGTCCCATTTCCTAATTCATTAGGATTGGCGGGACCCACTCTCTGAGCTTAAGGATTTGGCTAAGATATTATACGGTAACCACTTAACATCATGTGGACCATGTGATTGTGTGCCTCCTGGTATTGTATAAAAAAAAAGTTTGGCAAAATGTGATGTCAATCGATGTTGCGTACATGAAAAAGGCTACGAATGTTAAATAAACGAGAAAGATGTTTAACTAACAGTAAAATATCTATATATAACCAAGTAAATTCAAGTAATACTATAAATAGACGTGAAGTTAGCACATGCTCCATGTGTCGACGCCATTAAAAAATATCCGTCAACTAAATAAACTTGGTCGTAAAAACCATCTTGCATTGTTGTAACTTTGTTTGTTTTACGCAGGAGGCCGATGTCAGGTGAAACTGTTACAATAAAACTTTCGCCAATATCAGGCGACCCTAGATCCCATTCCGTTGCAAAGTTCACCACACAACTGTAACTTGTATGTAACTTTACTGGAATATTGTTACTTCGAGCGAACTAGATCAGCCACTTGCTCACATAGTTTAGCAATGTTAATCTAGGGATTCTATTAGATAGTTTTTAGAACTAGACTTCCCTCTATATATTTCAAGCGAATATACGAAAAGTAAGCCAATGTTGCTAACATTGACAATTTTGCTAGACAATTGTCGAAAATTTGTAGACGTCCCAATTGAACTGAAATTCGTACAACTAAGTAAAGGAAGGAAACCTCAGAGGGGTTAGTGGAGCTCGCAAATAAAATATAGCAAGTTCTTTAAGTTTGAGTTCATTCTTTGATATTATTTTTATTTTTTGGTATTAAATAAATAAATAATAAATATTGTCGGACAAATTACACAGCGCCACCTAGCCCCAAAGTAAGCGAAGCTTGTGTTATGGGTACTAGACAACTGATAAACATACGTAATTTTTTTGTAAATACATACTTATTATACATAGAAATACCCAGACCAATACAAACAGACATGTTCATGCACACAAATGTTTGTACTGTGTGGGAATCGAACCCACAAGCGTTGGTGTCAAAGTAGCGTAACAGCGCGTTTCACCACTGCGCCACCGAACTCGTCAATAAATCAAATATTAAACTCTTTAACACTTAATTGTGCATTATTCGATGACAATGCGCAATTTCGATTTTCGTGACAATAACAGAGTATCAAAGCAAAATCGAATGTCAGGAAAACAAATGAACAACTGATTTTTTCTATGAAATGTCATAACAATATCATCACAATTAGTTTCTTGGACTTCTCAGTAGAATGATGATGATTGATATCGATTTTCACACGGGCCAATATTAAAAATCATCGATTTTGTAAATAAGGTACTATTCGTCCTTATTTATAAAATCGACGATTTTTAATATCGGCCTGTGGAAAAATCGATATAGTACATATTTTTGAAAGTATTTTTTAAGTATTTCAACTGTCTTCGGATCCTAGTGTGGGGACATGTTTCACTAAATTTGTGTTTTCGTTTTGATATCCGTATTTGTAATTATCATTTGCTCGGCGGTGAAGAAAAAATATCGTGAGGAAAGAAATTATATTTCGAAAGACATGTGACCTTAAAAGAGGTAGGGTGCATCAAAGCAGGGTTGCTGACGGGCGTCTGGGGAAGTCCTTCCACCTCACAGAAAACCGCAGCCAAATAACAACACCCTAGAGGGTTGTTGTGTTCCTGAGTGTGTATGAAGTCACCAGTAAGCTCCTAAGGAGTTGCTGTGTAAGCAGTAGAGGAGGCATCGCGTATGTGATACTTAATAAAATTACAAGCGTTAATAGGCTACGGTGACTGCTTTACATCAGGTGGGTCGTATGCTTGTATGCGTGCCGACGTTGTATAAATAACACGTAACCTAAGATGTGGCTTTTGGCAACGTCGGGAGGCATACAAGCATACAGCCCACCTGATGTAAAGTGGTTACCGTAGCCTATTAACGCTTGCGATATATTAATTATCACTCGCGTGATGCCTCCTCTGCTGCTTACACAGCAACTCCTTGGGAGCTTACTGGTAACCTCACTCACGCGCAGGAACACAACACCCTCTAGGGAGTTGTTATTTGGCTGCGGTTTTCTGTGAGGTGGAGGTTCTTCCCCAGACAGGCTGCTTTGATACGCCCTACCTCTCTTAAGATAAAACGGGAAGTATTTTTCTCTCATTTCGCCAGAGCTTCGTTAGCTAATTACCAGCACACAACACCGGTATGTAAGGCTGACTTCGACTCTAAAAGTGACAGGCAGCACTCTCCAAATAATAATAACATTGTTGTGTTAGAAAGCATTCAACATCACGTGAAATGGTTTCAATAAAACTTTGGCCAATATCGCGCGGCCAGTTTCTATTTCGTTCAGAACTTCCGTCCGTATTGCAGCTGTAACTTGTAACTACGGCTCGACGCGATTGGCTACAATGTACACCTTACCTTTACAATACAGACTGTCCGCGAAAATAGGCAATAATAGATATCGTTGAATATCAAAAAACCGGCCAAGTTCCGTACCATTATCTATAAAAACGGCAAAAAAATCACGTTTGTTGTATGGGAGGCCCCCTTAAATATTTGTTTTATTTTAGTTTCATTATTTATTTTTTAAAGTGAATATATAAATAAATATTCTGTGAATATTTCAAGCGTCTACCTGTTGCTGTTATCAATATCGAGCAAAAATTAGCAAAAAAATCACGTTTGTTTCATGGGACCCCCTTAAATATTTATTTTATTCTATTTTTTAGTATTTGTTGTTATAGCGGCAACAGAAATACGCCATCTGTGAAAATTTCAACTGTCTAACTATCACGGTTCAAGAGATACAGCCTGGTGACAGACGGACGGACGGACGGACAGCGGAGCCTCAGTGTTCCGTTTTACCCTTTGGGTACGGAACCCTAAAAATGATATAGTTAGTCACTTGCAGTAAACCTACGCCGAATATATTAAATTGTTACAGCAATTTGAAATAAAATTAAATTTAAAGTTGTATTAAAGTTAAAATAATCGTGATAATTCATTAAATTATTATTATTAGGCGAGTTTTATTTGTCTTGTTTAATTATTAAGAGAGAAATGGCACATTAATACAGCCTATTTGGGGGAGAGTTGTTGTATTTCTAAGAGTGAGTGAGGCCTCCCATAAGCCCCCAAAGGAGTTACTGTGTTAGCAGCAGAGGTGGCATTGCAAGCGATACTTAAAATATTGTAAGCGTTCATAGGCTACGGTGACCATATAATATAATATGCCACCCGAGGTTGCATAAAAAACTCAAAATTTTGTTTATCTACTAGTACCAACGAATATATCTACATATTTTACATACAGGCACACTTCTCTCAAAAAAGAGATTTAGGTAGCCTTTAAAGATGTAAGGAAAACAATAATAAAATAAACTTTGAGGACCACTGAAATCAATTAAAAATGATAACCATAGTCTATTGTCGGTAATGTGTAGTCATTTGCATCTGATAATGATGCAAACTCTTCTTCTTACCGTTTCCTAATCCACTAGGATTGACGAGATTCACTAACTAGACCTAAAAATTGGCGAAGATACAGATTTTGACACGGAGCGACCCGGTTACATCTTAACAACCCAGAGAGAAAACCAAATCTTTCTTAAGTAAAGTCACACATCTTTCGAAATATAATTTCTTGGACATGCGGGTATCCTCACAATGTTTTCCATCGCCGCCGCGCGAGTGATTATTACGAATATGTACATAAATTCGAAAACATGAATTTAGTGGTACATGTGTAGATTTAGATGTAGGAGCCGAGGAAGGCCAAGACTTACCTACCATAATCAAATTGGTCATGTTCTATCAGAAGGTGATGTCAGGAGCCCTAGAAACCGCGAGCGTGCATGAAAAGAGCAATGAATGTTAAAGAAGCGAGTGAGGTATGTAAGGATCGAGACGCGTGGCGCTCTATTCTCAAATCAAATCAAAGCAAGCAAGATGAGCAGTCTGTCCGATCGGTTCTTAAATCACTGCTTCTGATAATGATGCAAAACTACTCTTTGCAAATTGTTGGCAAAATATTTATCAGCAAAAATGACATTCGATAAGCAAATATTCCCAATTCAACAGAACCGTGCTTCACGGGTTCCTATTTTCAGTTCGCGATCTGAAAATAACCATCTAACCCAAAACTAAACCTAACCCATTGTGTAACTCATTAGTGTTGACACATGCCCATTTAGAAATGTATTCCAGAATGAATACGAATATATTTTTCCCCTCACTAAAAATGAAAATCTGCCTAAAACCTTAACCGAAAAACTAAATTAATTTCCATTAAAATATAACTTCAATACGACTTCAATCATTTTGCAATGGTAAATGAATAAGGAGAGTAGTCATATTCTACCTGTAGGTTAGGTAGTTTAGGTAGACGTTTGCATCTGATAGCACACGCAAACTCCCTATTCTGTCAAAGTTAGTCAAACCTCCGCCGAGTTTCAACTAGATACCATTAGGCAACTGTCTCGTCTTGTTAACTAATATAAGATTTCACTCGGTTACACAATGCTCACCAGAACACACATTCAATACCCAAGTGGAAACTGGGAACAGATCTTAATACTCCAATGAACACAGATCGCATTTGACCGTCAACGGTTTAAACAGTCAATCAATATGTTTATACGAATATGGGTAAGTACATAATCAGTTGCGAACGCTTCTATCATATTAACATACACAGGGCCTTAACATACACACACCACGATACGAGGGACCTAAAATGGGTATGTATAGATTGAAGAGAACTACAACAAGCAATATGAGACAGTGAAAGCACACAGGTTTAAAGAAGCCGCCCAAAGGTACAACGTGATCATCATTCTGTATATGTAATGACTTGGTGGGGGGTGTCTTATCAAAGAGTCACAAAACTTCATTTTTGTATATATATATATATATATATATATATATATATGTGTGTAAAGGATTGAGACCTCCTTTCTTTTTGTTTTTAAATTTGGCGCTAGCTGTCGCAGAAATAGAGAATGGTGTTTCTGTCCAAGATGGTGCATTTCACTGAAGCATTGTAATAGCTGTTTTCAAAATATAATTATTGTTGATTGTCTTAAGGAATAGACTTTAAATGTCGTTTCTGTGTTTTTTCAGGTAGGCTATCTTTGAATTATAATGTTCATATGTTATTTTGTGTGTTTGTACAGAAAATAAAATGAACTGTGTTTTTTCAGAGCAACGCATGGTTTCAATTATAATCCACAATCAATAAAAGTATAGAAATAGTCTTATGTATATATAGATAGATAAATAGATGTACAAAATAATAGATTGAGCTTAACTTTGTATGAGCGTGTTCCGACGTCATAAAGGTTTATTTAATTTTTTAATGTCAAATTTCACGCTCCTAAATCCTCCTAGCATCGGTACGAATTGTGGGTTGACATGTCCGTCAATCAGTTTCTAATTAAGTATATAGTGTCTACACTCTAGTGTACTCATTTTCATTTACAGAGGTGTTCCGGTATTCCGTTTTTGAATATTTCCAAATTTTTTCTATTTCGATTAGACAGAACTATGTCTATATATCTCTTTTTCAAATTTCTAGATTAACTTCTGAATTGAAAGAACGATAGGCGATAAAGGCGAAATTCCTTTTGAACATTGCAGCAAAATAAATTGAACTTATAATAAATATAATAAAATTATATTAAATGCACGTTAAATTATTTCACATACCACATATAATTGTTAAAAAATACTCCTTAATATTTTATTTGATATTTGAGTTACAGGTAACTTATGGGGTCATTATTATTGACATATTAAAATTTCTACGTAATACTAGTATAACTGTACAATAATTATTGTTTGATCATGAATAGACAAACATATCGCCCAATTTATGTAAGTTGTTAATCGATAGGCCGTGGACGCCTGTATTCTACAATGTATTTACACCTGCGATACTTTAGGAAGCGAATGTACTCATGAATGATAACAAATTTACTGTTTTATTTAACAAATTTGATTCCCTTGAACTTTGTATAGCTTCACGCTAAATCCCTTGCAGGGTAGGTAGAGAACCGAGCGATATGTGATTAGGGCTTAATAAACATCACTCGTTTCTTTAATTTTCTTTTTAATTTCGTATTGTATATCTGTTTCGTGATTCTTTCTTCCTGCTTTCTTTCTACATGTCCGAAGCAAAGGAGCATGCCTCATCATTCGTATTGCGAACGCGATCTAATTTTTCGCAACGCTTGCATTTCGACCGCGTCTATCTTACTTTCATGCTCTCTCTGCGATACCCAGCTCTCATTTCCGTAAGATCGCGTCGGGACCTAAAAATTTCCAAAAATAAATTAGAATTCTTATTTGCTCCGAAAAGCAGCCTAGAGAACGGCATTGTTCCCGCAATCAATCGCATTATATCAGCGGGATGCAATTGTCTTAGCGGGCGGCCGCAATCCCAGAAACAAATCAAGAAATGGCTGATCCGAATAGCTTTTTAAGACGTAGACAAAAACTCGCTGAGCTTCAGGTAGCGCAGTGCCTACTCCCTTTTATTTAAAGGATCCGTACATTATACAGGACACTATTTTAACAGTATGCTGCTTTGATGATGTTATAGAGGACGAATTGTACAGTAGCGCAAATTAATCCTAAACTTAACGAATATTGTAGGTAGGTAACTGATTTTGTATCCATGTTGTTTAGCTACTCTACACTCAGAGAAACAGGGCGCATTAATACTTACTGCCTGCCAAATAACAGCCAGTTCTGGTGTGTCCCTATGAATGGGATTACAGTAGGGGCGTTAGTAGCACTACCACTTGGTTTGAGACATGTCTACCTGCACCATTGCACAACTCCCTTGTATATAGTATGTTTGTGTGTCCTCTGGTGCATGTAAAAACTTTATCTATCTATCTACTTCATGTATTGTAGGCGTTCACAGGCACACAGTAATCACTTATGATTGTCGGTCCCCCTACGTCGTATAAAAAAACTTAAGCCACCGTTACACATAGAATCACTTTATTAGTCATCCGTATGGTAATAATTAAACCCTAAACTCACAAGGGCACGAAACGCGGGTGCGATCGCACCGGACCGGATCGCGTCAATGATCATATAAAAAATATCGTCCCCGATCACCAAAGAGAGGCTTTTCCCGCCCCTATGGGTTTTGGCTTAAGTTGATGAGGATCATGAAATATCTCGAGGGGCGAGGTCCCTACAGAAAGTATTTCCGGAAGTAGCTTTTTTGTAGTTATATTGCATAATGATAAAAATCTCATATTCACAAAGCAGTGATAGCCACTGGAAGAACCTGTCTCTGATCGAATCCTTGGGTATGTTACCACTAAATTCGTTTCGTATTTGCATACAATTTTTTAATAGTCACTTGCGGCGAAGGGGGATTCCCTTCGCCGCAAGTGACTATTAAAAAACGGCGAAGGGAATCCGCACGTCCATAAAATTATTATATTTCGATACACCTAAGAAAGGTCTGATTTCCCCTCTGGGTTTTACAGTCTGACGGCAGTTGGCATGTTTAAATATTCGCCCAATCTTTAGTCTCAGGTAGAATACACACACTGAATTAGGAAACAGGATAACGCTAGGAAGAAGAAGAAGTATATCTGTCTAATTATTGCTTCTCTATATTATTTTCATTATGTACATTTTTTTAGTTTCCCTCGTTACATACAAACTTTTAACTGTGAACCCTAAAGTAATATGCAATTGGACATTCCATCATATTGCAATCTTCACAATAATAAGATCTTCGGCTGCGAGGAGCTGACGCAAGAGAGTTCGTCTCGGCTCGAGTGGTAGTGCTGGCCGCGCGCCAGAATATCGATATAATTGTCGGAATCAATTAAACTATTAGATATTCTGATGTCGATAGCGACGTTTTGGCAATGGGAACTATTGACTTGTAATGGGTGATTTTCATTTATTCTACAAATATTACAAGACGAAAGTTTTAGGCTGTCCGTCATATTTTAAACCTAAGTTAACTAAAGCTAGCTAATCTGCAAATGGTGCAATCTACCAATTCAAAATGAGAGCAATGATAGGATAAAGAACCAGCCTATTAATCAACTGTTTCCTGATTAGAATCATGTCGTGGACATGTATCACTAAATTTATTTACTCATGCATTATAACTTGATGTCAAGCTGGTACCCCGTATTACACACGTCTTTTGTATATATTCACGCATTTTTCTGTATTTCTGCTAACAAATATTTCTTTCTTTCTTTTTAATTCGTATTTTCTGTACATGTTTGTAATTATCACTTGCTCGGTGATTAAGGAAAACATCGTTCAGGAAATTATATCTCGAAAGATAGTCTAACGGAAGAAGGGTTCTGATTTTCCATGTGGGTCTGGCGGCAGTACCTGCATGTGAAAATCAGTATCTTAGCCCAATCCTTAGTGGACCGCGCAATCCTAATGAAGAGAAATAATAGGTGCTTTCTTCCAATCTGCAATCGAAGTTAGAACAGGAGTAGCCCAATTAAGCCTCTAAGGTACTTTACCAAAGACTGCAGCCAAAAACAATATTCGTTGTGATCCTGTAAGGAAACAAATCCAACAGAGCCGATGTGGTGGTAACGGTGGCAACATGGAAGAAGTGATTTTGGCATTGGCGTCTCTCGGGATTTTCCCCCAGGTGGTCATCTATCTATGCAAATCATGTAACAAATAACCAACGGAGAATCGATAGAATAATTTTGCTTTGAAACTCAGTTTCAACACTTATTGGCTAGTTCACATATTGACGTCATGTCAATTATCCGCTTTCTCATTGGACTGTAGGCCCGAATTGGTAACATATTTAGGCACTCAAACACAAAATTTTGGCGAGTAAAAGGTGCCTTTATGCACCGTCAATTGATTTATTATCTTGTAGGCCAAATAATACAAAGTTGGAAGCTTTTATTATACACAATGTCGGGAGGCATACAAAGATACAGCCCACCTGATTTAAAGCAATTATCGAAGCCTATGAAAGCTTTTAATACACTAAGTATCATTCGCGCGATGCCACCTCTGTTGCTGACGCAGCAACTCCTTAGAAGCTTACTGGTGAACTTACTCACTCGCAGAAACACTATAACCCTCCATGGAGTAGTTATTTGGCTGCGATGCGGCAGACGGGCTGCTTTGATGCGTCCTACCTCTCTTAAAAAGAGGTGTGAACATTTGACAGATAAATATATTATATTTATATTATAATCCCGGCATGAGTGAGGTGATCGCGCGAGTGATACAATCGCAACTAAACTTCACAGGATTATTCGCTGGGCTAATCAGATTCGTCTGAAAATTCCATCAACATCGATCGAGCCGCTTTGGCCGCTTTCATGTTCCATGAAGAACATAAATGCACACATCAATCCATTTTATATGGAAGAAAGATGATAGGTATTGTGTCACATCACTACGCCGAGTCGATAATCTGACCAAAATCGATGACGGAACACCTGTTAAGAGCGCTCCGGGTTCATATTGACTTATTCGGCCCGACACTTAAGCCCCGACTTCCAAGTTTACTGCCGCTTTCGCCGAGTTGCGATTTGTGTTTGATATGAACTTTGTAAGCTGTAAATCTGATTTTGGTAGTTAGAACGGGTTGTCGACTCACTACCGGACGATTATGACCAACTCGGTGGCTCAGTCGTGAATTACGCCACTTTTACTCAACGCTCGTGGGTTCGATTCCCACACAAGGCAAACATTTGAGTACATGAACATGTCTGTATGTATTGGTCCTCATCTCCTCATCCTCCACCTCACAGAAAACCGCAGCCAAATAACAACTTCGTAGAGGGTTGTTGAGTTCCTGCGTGTGAGTGAGGTCACCACTAAGCTCCTAAGGAGTTGCTGTGTTAGCAGCAGAGGAGACATCGCGCGAGTGACACTTAATGTATTACAAGTGTTGATAGGCTACGGTAACCTTTACATCAGGTGGCCCGTATGCTTGTATGTCTTCCGACGTTGTATAAAAAAAACCACCATCGATGGAGCGATGACGAGCCCACTGGTCGAGTGATTAGCAATGGATTTTTTGACACCAAATCTCGTGGGTTCGATTCCCACACAGGACATACATTTGTGTACCTGACCATATCTTTGCTTTGGTCATGGTGTTTTTAAGGTAGAGTGCAGCAAAACAGCCTGACTGGAGACGTTTCTCCACCTCACGGCAAAACCGCAACTAAATAACAGCTCCCTGGAGAGTTGTTTTTTGGATTTGCTGTGTTAGCTGCGGGGGTGGTAACGCAAGCAATGCTTCATGTATTGAAAATCTTCACCACCCCTAATACAGCAACTCCTCAGAAACTTACTGGTAACCTCAATCCACAGCAGGAACACTACTACATTCCAGGGAGTTATTGTTTGGTTGCAGTTTCCTGTGAGATGACTTTGACTGTAAAGACGGCAGTGAGCCATTTACATGACATGGACCTCTTTACATCAGATAGGCCTAAACTCCTTTTATTCATTTAAGCTTTTATGAATAATTTCTCTTCGCCGGAGACTCGTATTGTAAATAGTAGGTGAGTTTGGATTTGACTCCAGGGACAATGGTCAGAGCTTCAGAGATTTATCATACCACTAAGACAAACAAGCCTACGACCTGTCTACGAGTAGTAAGCAGTTACCGTAGCCATATGGACACTTGCGACATCAGGGGTATCTCCTGCGTTGGCGACCTCTTCAAGAGTCCCATGTTGAAGGCCCTGGAGATAAGTCAGGGTAATTCCACAACACATAACAAAGAGTTCTCGGAAGAAAACCTGTAGCCGAACTAGACGCGACTATACAGGTTCCAGTGTATAGGGTAGAATTCCCAGGTAGTACAGTATGTTGAAGCTTTAATCATCATACCAAACGACTTCTCGCAACATAATCCGCAATACAATCAGTAGAACACACAAAGCGAGGAAAATTATTTCCAATAAAGAGCTCAATATCGTGTATAAGCTTAGAATCATTGACAATTCTAACAGTACACCTCTGAACAGAACCATAAGGTCCTAGCTGGTATACAGGTGCTCGTGCAAAGGTATATAATAGTACTCAACGAAAAATTACGATAAGATAAAAAAATCCTCATTTTCCATTGGACCTTCGCGCCCATTTAGACACGTTTTACATTTTTTTAGATATGATTTTATTCTATCTCATTCAATTCTCTTATGTTACTATTTTTCTTTTTTAATCTGCTAGCATTTTGGAAACTACCTTCTTCTGCTTAGTGTTATCCCGTTTCCTATTGTTTTTATACAACGTCGGGTGGCATAGGTATATGCAATACATTAAGTAATTTCGAGCATCACCACGCAGGTCCTCTCGGGGCATGGTGGGTTCTCCGCGTACTTGCACAGGTTCAAGTGCGTGGATGACCCATCCTGCTTCTGTGAGCCCGGCGTGGACCAGACAGTGCAGCACATATTGTTTCGGTGTCCCGCATTCTCCAAACAGAGGTACGATTTGGAGCAGGAGTTGGGAATGCGGGTCACCGAAACCACAGTCTCCGAAATAGTTTTGGGGGGAAATAGATCTAAATTTATAAAATACTGCGTCAGTCTAGCTACGGTTGTCATTGATCGCAACAAGCAGAGCAGCTCCACCTAGGACTAATGCTGTATACCTCCTGCCCGCTTTCGCCCGTGGACGGACTGACGTAGTATGGGGAGGGAAGTTCGGAAACAGATAAAATAATTTCACCGGCGTTCAAAACGGGCAAATATTAGAATTTTAGAGATTAACACTGAAAGATGAAGAATGAAAGAAGGAATTGTGGAAAGGAAGAGAGTATGATGTATGAATGTGATAATTTATATTTAATGTAATATTTTAAAAATGTCGAAATGGCCTTGCCCATGGCAGGGGTGCACGAATAATAAAAAAAAAAAAAAAAATACATTAAGTATCACCCGCGCGATTCCACCTCTGCTGCTAACACAGCGACTCCTTATGAGGTCACTGATGACCTAGCTGACATACACCCATGGGAGTAGTTATTTTGCTGCGGTTTTCTGTGTTGTGGTGGTATTTCCCCAGACGTGCTGTTTTTGATGCGCCCTACCACTATAAAAAAATAATAATCCTTTTCCGTTAAAATTGGCAGGGTTCGCTACCTTAGCATAAGGATTTGGCGCAAATACAGATTTTTACATGGAGCGACTGCGATCAGACCTCCACAAGGTAGGTAAGGTACCTAAGAAAGGTCTGGTTTTCCCTCTGGTTTGTTGCTAGCGTTATCCATTTTTCTAATCCATTAGGATTGGCGGAATCCGCTACCTAAGCCTAAGGATATGGCGAAGATACAATTTTTTACATGGAGCAACTGCGGTAGACCTCCACAACCAAAAGCGTAAACTAGACCCTTCTAAGGTTAAGTAGCACATGTTTCAAAATATAATTTCTAGGACGTGCGGGTTTCCCTACGATGTTTTCTAAATAGGTAAATAATCGACGTAATCGAGAAGATTAGTATAACAAGAAATACATATATTGGCTTTATTATAAAACTAAATTTGTTACGAACTTATTGTATGAATAAGTTTTTTTAATACAACATAGAGTGACAATTACGATACGACATGCGCTTCCCATCAAAGCTGTATATAGCATATGAACGATTGCTATGTAAGTAACTCGCGTTGTGGAAACACGCGAGTTATATTCCTACGAATGAGTAGGCTTACCAGTAAACTCCTGAGAAGTTGCTAGGTTAGATCCACTCTAGCTTCCAAAGTTTACTAGTAACGTCACTCACTCGCAGAAATACAATAACGTCCATCACCGTCAAGCGTTATCCGTCTATCTTAAGCGGTCAGTAAGTTGGAGATTTTTACCCAGGGACACAATTTCATCCTTCAATGTGCCCGTAATCTACCTTTTGCGACAGCTTCGTCCGCTATTTGACATGGTGCACCATGTGCGGCGAAATTGACTTTGACTCGTAAGATGATGGTTAACCACATACACCCAGAAAATCTGAAATGTCTTATATCCTTGTATTACGAGCGATCACATCGGTGACAGTTTCACATCGGGCATACCCTGTGCTCTTTTACCAAAATTGTATACACGAATATTAAGTCTTGTGCGAGAATCAAACACACGATCCCTGATTTTACTATTTTCACATTATATGATTGTCTTATGTTGAAATGTAAGTACGTAGGTACTACTAAAATTACTGGATAGCTTTCATTTTTAGGGTTCCGTACCCAAAGGGTAAAACGGAACGGCTTTCGCACCATGATTATTCAATAGAATTTCATTTAGATTACATTGATTTGCCCATCCCTAGTACACGTAATATCACGTCATTGGCGATTCGTGTTGGTACTAAGTAGCACCTTACAACGATTTTTTCTATAAATATCATAATGAAACGCAGCAAAATTTGTTAATTATTAAGAATACATCCTGGATTGTAATGTACAACGTTTATTACAACTTAATCTTTAATATAAATGCACCAATAAACAATTTATAAAACTTAACGTGAAATTGCGTCTGTGGCGCGTGGAGCACATTTTTCATATCCCGAAATATTACGGGCACGGCGGTTAAAGGGTAAGTATTACTAGGGCGATGCCATGTCAGCTACTAACACAGCAACTTTAAGAGCTTACCTGTGCACGCAGGAACACAACAACCTTCCAGGGAGTTGTTACTTGACTACGGTCTTTTGTGAAGTGAAGGTACTTCCCCAGACGGGCTGCATTGATGCGTCTTACCTCTCTCAAAAACACCCAGACCAAGAAAAACAGACATGTTCATGCATACAAATTTTTGTCCAGTGTGAGAATCGAACCCACAAGCGTTGGTGTCATTGCAGCGTTGCTAACCACTGTTCTACAGAGTTCGCCGAAACATCTCTGTCCAAAGCAATGTTACAACTTCAACAACAACGGAGTTCACAAAATGAAACAAACATATATTTTTTATAATTTATTGTACATTATTATTTTTGTAACACGATACAATATAAGCTTTCCTATAACAGCATGCACTTAATAACTCTTTACTCTGAAACTGCGGTCTCGCACCGACGCACTCGTGTCTGTGAACTGCAAACTATATAACCTTTACGCGAATGCGATAAGGAAATTAGACATACACCATATGGGTTTCGTGTGGACACAAGATCGATTTATTGCATTAAAGACATCTGTACATTGATGGGTCAAGTCCTTCCTAAAGCTGCCTTTCCACTCGGGTGGAAATAGGAGAGTAGCGGTAATAGTAACCAATAGTATCTAAACTCCGCTCTCCGATTCACTGGACATGATTATGCGAACTAGATTAAAAATCAAGCATATTAATCGCGGTGCGGAGAAATGGAGTGCGGAAGCGGGGTGCCGCTGTATGCTGGGGAGGTGGGTGCCGCCGTGGTCTGGCCAAGCGCCTTTATCTTCCAATTCGAGGTAATAACATATCATCTTTGTTTCGACAACATGTCTATTATCCGTAATATTTCGCGTATAACTAAAGTGCCCGCCGCCACTCGCTTCAAAAGTTCAAATGGCTCGTCTGATGCTCTAGGACTAGTTCCGCACACCTCACAACTCAGCTCCGCACAGTCCACAACTCCGCTCCGGCTTCTCATCCGCATTAGTGGACAAACACAGCGCACAACTCCACTTATTAAAAATTGCAACAATTCTCGCAAAGTTGCTAATTGTGTCACTGGTATAAAAGTATGGGAATTCTAAATAAAAGATCTTTGCTTTATAACCAACAAGTTTCGATCCCCAATAGCATTTCTACTGACTATGTGACACAATTTTATATTATTATACATTTTTTTTTTCTTACTATATGTGTGGTTTTGAATAGAGTCGCTGGTTATTTGTTTTATCGTACCTGCTCAATATATTTGCGTTTGTTACCTTCCCCAGAGCAGAGATATAAGCAGTAGGATAGCTTCAAAGAAACGTTCCAAATAGTCGCACTCCTAAGACATGCGAAATTTGACAAGAAATCAGAGGACAAATAAATTATGTAAGTGAGCGGCTGACTGTACGCTGTATAACTCTGAGCGGCGACGCCGTCGTCGACTCAATGCCGAATGAGCTACGAACTGCAGCGGGACACTGGCAAACTCTTGTTAGAGAAGGAAAACCGAGTTGCTATCACAAGCACAATGACACGCATTGCTAGCGCCGACCCGAATGGTTTTGCGTAACGCCGGCGTAGTGAGTGTACTTCGCCGCTGGCTGGATCAATTTGCGCGCGTAATTCCGCTCCGAATCGGGCGCACACTGAACGAGACAGTAACAGCAAGCAAAACGCCGCAAAGTGTGTAACTGTGTACTGTACTCACTGTATTGATACTCCATTTAAAATATATAGAGAGGAGAATTGGAGGCAAAGAGCCAACCAATCATTGATCGCCTACTGAGGGCAAAGCCTTAAAGAGATTGCCTTACGCATACCAGGTTTTACTGCAAAAAGGCGTAAGTGCGCTAGCTGCACTAATGCTTATATACTGTGCCTTGCCTTATACAGATTGACCCTAACTCCGATATACAAGTAAAGAATTCATATTCTACTCATAATTAGAAAGAAAGAAGTCAGTCTTTCTTTCCTTCTTTTACTCATAATTATTGTGTCTTGTATTCTTCACGAGACCATGAATAAGGTACGCCTAATTTTCTTACCATATACACGTCCTTATGCAATACCTACATTTATAGCTAACATTATATTAACTCCGTATTATATAATGATATTGTATATTACATAATACATAACCTACATACATAAAGGGATCTAAAATTCTAAAGGAATGGTTAACGATAAGAGCCATTATGATTTGGTCGGTTAACATGAAAATTTTAAAAAGTTGAATCATAATTTTTATTTAATAAAAATTCATTGTGAAGCTTGGGAAACTATTCATTGCTTAAAAAATAGCTGAATATGGTAAAAACAATTATAACTCATTAGCAATGGAAAAATAAAATTATATATTGAAGACAAAACCGATACTTTAGTAGGACAATCGCATTTTAATATAATATTATAACTTATATTACTTGATTAACCATTGTATATTGTATACAGTAAGAGGCCTTTCAAAAATCTAATGATACAAACTAAAAAAATAGTTCAGATATATTATTAGGAATATTTTAAAATGAACGCGTAGTCGAGTGAATATAAAGGGGTCATATACACGGGTATTAATGTATTACATTAAAAAAAAAAATATATTAGAATAGTCACCGAAGTAAATTTTAAAATAAGCCACGGTTTCCTAGCAACCATACTAAGACTGGCTGAGAATAGCACAACATGTATCTCGTGTCGCACGCATCTATATGCTTGTACACATCAACCGCTTTACATTGGACTCCCATAAGTTTACTTACCTACCAATGTGGTATTAAATCAACCATTTAATACAATTATTTCGTATCATTTTTTAAATTTTGTAATTAATAAAAATGCAATGTTCTAGAAGACATAATAACATGTAAGTTATATATCACATAATTCACGTGAATTTTTTTTCACACATTATTTTTAAAGAAAATAATCTCTATAAATAGGAGGTATGAATGTTGAAGAAGTAAACTAATTGTGTGTAAAAGAACCGTGTCTTGCTGCGCTCGATTCTCTCTGGCTACATCGCAAGCGATACGCTATGCCAAGATACAGATAGAAATTAACCCTGTGTATGTGAGCCCTTCTGAACAGCGAATTCTAAACATCTAGATACATATATTTCAATGTTACAATTAACAACTCAGTTGTTCATATGCACACCCGTACATCCCAATAGGGGGTCGACTGGAGAGCTTACAGCTACATTGGTATTCGGGACTATAGAGCGGGAAACACACTGGCTGCATCATAGATAGCGATAAAATATTATTTGCCAGCAAAAAGTAGCACTTACTATGCTAAAACAATTCATTGCTAAAGAAAAAATCATTTAAAACTCTATTTAGATCCATCTCTTAAATATTATGTGTAATTCAAACAAAATTTAACTCTATACACACAAGCATTGGGTACAATTTCATACTTACGAATTCATTGTGGGCGGTAACCTTTACTAATGATTGCCTCTTGTGGATTTCAATGAAAAATACGCATCGAACTATTTATCACGATATGACAAATCAAGATATCGATTTTTTATTATCATACACAATGGTCGTCTCCCTGTTGGCAACCACCCTAACTCAGATATAATTTCTTTTATTTATTAAATTAAGCTAGTAAACGTCATAACAGCTTCAACGAAATGTCATCTAGTTTTGTTTTTTTTATTTTTATTATTTATATTTATTTTTTTTGTTTCCTTTGAAGAAATTTCTACTACCAAGCCCTTCTAGCATTGAGGTCATGATAAGTAATTTCTTCAAAGGAAACAAAGTTAAGACTCAATAAGAACGCCCGTGTTTGCAATCTATCTGAAATATCATATTCTCATATCAAATCAGCGATTCTAGCGCCATCTATATGTCACGTTTCCCCTAAATATAATTAAAATAATGACAACATATTTTTTACGCGACTGCACAACGGTAATAAAAGCTTTTCACGCGTAATTGATTTAGTATGTTTGTAGGAATTCTTTATTTTCTTTATAAGGAGATGAAATATTATATTATGCAAGGACCGCGTCTTATGGCGCTCGGTTCTCTCTGCCTACCCCGCAAGGGACTTGGCGTGAAGATATACATACATACAAATATTATATGTCATATCGAGCATGTCACCGAATAGCTTTCTACAAATCGAGATGATGTTTCCTCTACTGTTTTGACTATTACATAAGCAACGTTTAAAAATAACACGTGTGTAAAACCTCAACTCTAGTAAACATAATGTAACTAGGCATGATGTTTGTTTACACTTATTATGATTATCCAAAGACACCGGTGTGTTTCTCGCATCACTACTATATCAACATTAAAATAAAATCAGGACCACAATCAAACCACATTATACAATTAAAAATTGGGTTGAGATTCGATGTGAGTTACATCAAATTGCGCTAGAACAGGACATAACACGTTAAAAAATAATTAACTAAAATAATTTACCGAGTAAACTTGCACAGTTTAAAAAAATAAAATTATTTATAAATATTGTCCGTTAGCCAATAGGAATTTGTTAAATTAAAAATAATACGAACTCATATCCCATTCAGTTCAATATATGATCGAGAAATTATATACATCTATATTATGTAACATGCCATTACCTAGTTCATCCATAGTATCCCACTCGACAGGCAACATCCTGCAAAAGTTGAAAAAAAGAAAAATATTGTAAGAAATGTTTGACACATGTTGAGGGCAAATCGTTTTTTTTTTTACTTAGGCGTCTGCTTCATGAAGCATAGACATTTTTATATACAACATCGGGGAGGCATACAAGCATTCGGCCCATCTGATGTAAAGCGGTATCTTGGCCTATGAATGTTTAGAATACGTATCACTCGAACGATGCCAACTATGCGGCTAATATAGAAACTCCTCAGGAGCGTACTGGTGACCTTCGCTCACACGGAGAAACAGAACAACCCTCCAGGGATATAGTTATTTAGCTGCGGTTTTCTGTGAGGTAGAGGTACTTCCCCAAACGGGTTGCTTTTGATGCTACGCTAAGCTTCCTATGTAAAATTCACTTAATTATTTTTGATGATCGACTAACGAACAGACAAGAGAACAGAGTCCATCGGCACTATTACCTTACTCCCTCTTACCTTACTCTGCAACGATGCCACTGATCTACTAATTTCATTCCCCAATTTACAAATAAAAATATAAAATATTTAATGTTAGGAGATTACGAATGCATCAATATAGAGATCCATTATTTTTTTCTTTGTTGTAAGTTAACTAGCACTTAGCTATTTGTAGCTTTATTCGACATTTTGAAAGGATGAACTTCATGGAAATAATTCCTTCTATAAAAGCACAGTATGCGACCAAATCAATGAGGTCTTTGACTATGAATGATCCAATTCTTAGAAATATCTGTTGTTTTTCACAACTTACATGTAAACCATTGAAGGCTGGCGCCTTAGCATCGTGTCTCGTAGAGTCCGGAGCGGCCGATGTACCGCACCCATTTGATCACATCGTGGTCCGAGTAGTTCAGCTTGGGCTCGAACACCTTCAGGTATCGCACCTGGAAATAAAGTTGAAACGATGTATACAAAGACATTACTGAGCATTTTCAAAATCAAAAACAAGTTTTTTTTATACAAAGTCGGGAGGCATACTAACATACGGCCCACCTGAACATTTGCAATACATTAAGTATCACTCACGCGATGCCACCTCTGCTGCTAACACAGCAACTCCTTATGAGATTACTGGTGACCTCACTCACACGCAGAACGCAACTACCTTGTAGGGAGTTGTTATTTGTATATGTTTTTCTGTGAGGTGGAGGTACTTCCCCAGACGGGCTATTTGATGCGCCCTGCTTCTGCTTCCTAGCGTAACCACTACCTAAGTTTAAAGATTTGGCGAAGACACCGATTTTGACATGGAGGCAAGGTCACACGTCTATCGAAATATAGTTTCCTGAACGTGCAGGTTTCTTCACGATGTTTTCCATCACCGTCGAGCAGGTGATAATTACAAATATGTACATAAATCCGAACACACTAATTGATACTTGCCAGGATTTGAAGCGGGGATTTGTCACTCAATAGGCTTTGATGCGCCCTACCTCTCTTAAACATACCCAGACCAAGACAAACAGACATATTCATACAAATGTTTGTCCTGTGGGAATCGAACCCACGAGCTATGGTGTCAAAGTTACGTAGCAGTGCGGTTCACCACTGCACCACCGAGCTCGTCATAAAGTATACACAATGTCTTATTAATTGTTATAATAATTTGTAATTACGAATTTAAAAAAAAAACATACAAACACATATATCTGTGATAAAATAATAAGGTGAGAGCGACTTAGCGAAAAAGATAACAAAATTATGAATTTCAAGAATAATAATAACAACTCTCCGGGGAGTTGTTATTTGGCTGCGGTTTTCTATAAAGTAGAGGTACTTCCCCAAAGGAGCTGCTTTGCGTCATACCTCTCTTAAAAACCCCAGAAAAGTCAAATAGACATGTTCATGCACACAAATGTTTGTTCAGTGTGGGAATTGAACCCACTTGCGTACAACTAACCAATACTACATTTCTGTAAGAAGGATTTCAAGCCGGTAGTACCTTGAAGCCAGAAGGCGCGAAGGGCACCTCGAAGCCCATCGATATGGGCGGCCTGGTCCACTTCTTCTTCGTATCTGTCTCCAGCAACTCAATCTCAGCCGATAGCTGGGTCTCCTTCATACCGGCCATGCGCTTGATCCTAGAATTTAAGAAAAAAAGTAAAATAACAAAAAAAAAAATCGGCCAAGTGCGAGTCGGACTCGCGAACGAAGGGTTCCGTACCATTATCAATAAAAGCGGCAAAAAAAAAACATTGTTTGTTGTATGGGAGCCCCCTTTAAATATTTGTTTTATTTTAATTTTATTATTTATTCTTAAAGTGAATATATAACTAAATATTCTGTGAATATTTCAAGCGTCTACCTGTTGCCGTTATCAGTATTGAGCAAAAATGAGCAAAAAAATCACGTTTGTTGTATGGGAGCCCCCTTAAATATTTATTATATTCTATTTTTTAGTATTTGTTGTTATAGCGGCAACAGAAATACATCATCTGTGAAAATTTCAACTATCTAACTATCTCGGTTCATGAGATACAGCCTGGTGACAGACGGACGGACGGACGGACAGCGGAGCCTCAGTAATAGGGTTCCGTTTTACCCTTTGGGTACGGAACCCTAAAAATACCATTTATTATGTAAAACGTCTGGAGGCATTAGAGCATACATCACACCTGATGTAAAGCGGTTACTGTGAATGCTTGCAATACACGAAGCATAGTATCGCTCGCACAGCTACAACCGTTGCTACTTAAAATTTTAGTTCCTCAACAGCTTACAGGTACACTCACTCACAAGAACACAATAACTTCCCAAGAAGTTGTGTTGTGGCTGCGATTTTCCGTAGGGGACTGCAACGATACGGTACTCTATGACAGCTTGCAATAAATAAATAAATATTGTCGGACAAATAACACAGCGCCATCTAGCCCCAAAGTAAGCGAAGCTTGTGTTATGGGTACCAGACAACTGATAAACATACGTAAATACATTTATTTTGTAAAGTCATACTTATGACACATAGAAAGCACCCAGACCAATACAAACAGGCGTGTTCATGCACACAAATGCACCTGTGAACGCTTGTAATACATAAAGTATCACTCGCGCGATGCCACCTCTGCTGCTAACACTGCAACTTCATAGGAACTTACTGGTGACCTCACTCACGCAGGAACACAATAACCCTCCAGAGAGTTGTTATTTGGCTGCGGTTTTCTGTGAGGTGGAGGTACTTTCCAGACGGGCTGCTGCGCTCTACCTCTCTTAAAACACCCAGACCAAGAGAGACTTGTTCGTGCACACAAGCTCGTGCCATATAATACTCACTTCCAAACAATAGCATTCTCCGAAGCCTTGTACTTGGCCTTCCCTTTCAAGCAGATCAGCTGTACCCCGCTCGTGTTCAGCGGGGTGGGTATCTTGACTTCAATCTTCTGGCCCAGGAGAGAAGGCTTAAAATTACTCTTCAGCACCACTTTGACCTCCATCTTGGTGCGACCCACTTCGCGGACGAGAGGAATCACGCGGAAGGGCAGAGATATGTCCTTGGTCGTTCGGTATCTGAAATATAAAGTTTTTTTACAGACTTTCATTTGTACCTTCTTCTTCCTAGCGCCATTCCGCTTTCGAATCCATTAGGACTGACAATAAGTTTAAGGATTTGGCGAAGATACAAATTTTTACATGGATCGCCTGCCGTCACACCACCACGACCCAGAGGAAGACCAGCAGGCCAATTCTGCTAAATAACTGCAACTGCACGTTTACACCTGTCACTTGAGTCGTGCAGGAGTAGTGCAGTGCCGATACGTGTATTCTATTAAAGTTTCCTGCACTGCAACTGTGCATATCCTGCAAATGAACTACTTAACACCTGTCGTGTCCCCCATATTTCAATCTAATAAATTGGATTTTTACTTAATAGTGACTCCTGTAGTTTCAAGCGCCATTACCCTTGATTGCCGGCGTGGAGGTATTTCTCAAAAAAAGCTTTACTTAACCCTTCGAAACCCGGGTGGTCGAATACGACCGCGAAATGTATGGGAAAACGTATATAACGGGTTCTGACTGCTCAATCATATATTTCCACACCCCTCTCCCAAAACAAAAGTTTTATAAAATAAATCACCGCTTCAGAACATTAAATTTCACTTCGCAAAAGTTGCTCAAGAGTAACTTCCTTCAAAACTTCTATCACCGGTATACAAATGTCAAAATAATTTAACAAAATACGATTATATTGCAGGAAACATGCAGGTGCAGTGCAGGTTTTTTAACAGAATAGCGAGTCATTTATTGCAGGATTCCTGCAACGTCGCTGTTGTCAGATCGCTTAACAGAATACTGAAACGTCAAAATGTATGCATTTTGACACACGCCGCGCTGCAGTGCAGTTGCAGTTTTTTGTAGAATAGCCTACAGACCTTCCTAAGGTTAGGTCGCACATGTTTCGAAATATATTTTCTTATTGGTACACGCCAGAATTCCAACGGGAGTCCAGTTGATCAATAGAACGGTTCTTTGTCCACTAGGCTATCACTGCTCATAAGGCTTCCATCTATAACCATTCCATCTGTAATTAATATTAAAACCAGTTGAGAATGCGCAAGCTTGCATTGCCAAAGAAACACCTGGCTCGTCAATTATATAACAATTCAATTTTTTTTTTGATTTGTCGGCCATTTTGGCCATGTTTCTTAAGAGATAGGAACGGTGTTCCTGAACATTCCTATTCTACTTTTTTATGCTGAATCCGAATCTGAAGTCAAAATTCGAATATTCGAAAAAAACGCACATATAGACAAACGCACAGACAAACATATAGGTTTCATATAGAAACGGTGTTCCTGAAAATATGCACTAAGTTACAGTTATGGAACCACTACAGTTTAGTAGATATGGATCGATCGACACATGAAGATCCTTGTATGAAGGTGCGGCAATCCTCGAATTTCGGTTAACAAACTTATGCGTATTTCGACGTTTTACGTAAATTAAAAGCTTTTTAGGGTTCCGTACCCAAAGGGTCAAAGTCAAAGTCAAGTCAAAGTCAAAATCTTTTTATTCCGTAAAAATGGCTACATTTGTTTGGGTAAAACGGAACCCTATTACTGAGGTCCGCTGTCCGTCCGTCCGTCCGTCCGTCTGTCACCAGGCTGTATCTCATAAACCGTGATAGTTAGACAGTTGAAATTTTCACAGATGATGTATTTCTGTTGCCGCTATAACAACAAATACTAAAAAATAGAATAAAATAAATATTTAAGGGGGCTCCCATACAACAAACGTGATTTTTTTGCTCATTTTTGCTGGATATTGATAACGGCAACAGGTAGACGCTTGAAATATTCACAGAATATTTAGTTATATATTTACTTTAAGAATAAATAATTAAATTAAAATAAAACAAATATTTAAGGGGGGCTCCCATACAACAAACGTGTTTTTTTTTTTGCCGTTTTTATAGATAATGGTACGGAACCCTTCGTGCGCGAGTCCGACTCGCACTTGGCCGATTTTTTTATACAACTAGATGGGCATACAAGCATGCGGCCCGCATCAGATGATATGCGGTCTCCGCAGCCTATTGACGCTCGCAACAGCACGGGGATGTTACTCGCGCGTTGCCAATCTTGTGACCTAAGGCTGTTTTGTCACAGTACCCAGTAATTTCTCTGCCATATCTCACCCTTCAACCCTGAACACAGCTATATAAATATAGCTGCTTGGCGGTAGAAATGGGTGAGACAAAGATACCCATACAGACGACTCTTGTACAAAGTCTCCCACTGGTAAAAGGATTCACGTCTCTCAATATAAACTTACTTCATTATCATCATCATTCAGCCAAAGAACGTCCAATGCTGTACATAGACCTTTATATTTCCATTTCGATCGGTATTGTGCTGTCCGTCCATTGGCTTCTGCAATGTTTTTTTTATACAACTTCGGGAGGCATACAAGCATCGGCTCATGTGACGGAAAATAGTTACTGTAGCGTATGAATGTTCGCAATACATTAAGTTTCCCTTGTGCAATGCCACCTCTGCTGCTAACACAGCAATTCCTTAAGAGCTTACTGGTGAACACATTCATACGCAGGATCACAACAACCCTCCAGGGAATTGTTATCCGACTGCGGTTTTCTGCGAGGTGGAGGTACTTCACCAAACTACCTGCTTGCTGAGCCCTACCTCTCTTACAAACGCCCAGACCAAGACAAACAGATAATTTCACGCACAGAAGTATTTGTCCTGTGTGGAAATCGAACCCACGAGCGTTGGTGTCAAAGTGGCGTTATTAATCACTCACACACACACCACCGAGCTCGTCGTACCATTACGTGAACTGTATGTTGCTCACCTCATCAGCTCGAACTCCCCGTCTGGAGGTATGAATGAGATGGAGTGTTCCGTCTCAAACTTGCTCAATTTGACACACTGGTGGAACTGACAGTCGTCTATAACGACTACTGGCTTGCCAGAGCGCGCGGGGTCGCTGTCAGTGTTGCCAGATATGCCTCCTGAAATATAAATGTAAATAAAAAAATAAAAAATATATTAATAAATAACATATCAAAAATAACGCGCGTAAAGAGAATTCTACTACTTTGCGTACTTTCACTATCAGTTAGTTTATCAAACCGGCCGATACCTGTACTAGTGATGGGATTCGAGTAGCTTTTCACTCGAGTGACTCGAGTAGTTTTTATATTACTCGCACTCGAGTTAAATTTTTGACAACTCGAGTTTCGAGTGACTCGTACCACTCGAGTGGTTTAAACCGAGCCGAGTGAGAAATTCAAGTTGTGACAAGTTTACCCGCTGTAGGTTCTCTAATTACGTAGAAATCTGTTTGTGTGAGTTGTTACTGTTTAATGTTTTGGTTATTTATGACTGTGTGTTATTAGTAAGTGGTGAAAATGAGTAAACGTGGAAAAAAAACAATTGCGTGGTCATTTTTTGACAAAAATTGAAATATTATAATTTAATAACGGTTTTTTGTTTAGAACAAAAAACCGTTATTAAATTATAATATTTCAATTTGACTGATAGTTGATATAAGAGATTTCTTGATTATATATGACAGGTTTAGTTTGAAGGAAAATTCTATTTTTTTACATTTTGTTTAGATTTTTTTACATTAATGCGAAAATGAATACACATTTACTATGTAAAATTAAAAAATCGTTTTAAAATTTTGGTCACTCGAGTTTTATATTCCGAGTGACTCGAGTCAATAAAAATCACTCGAGTTTTATCTTCACTCGAGTGGCATTCGAGTGAGAAAGTTACCAGTACCGAGTGACTCGAGTGAAAAAAAATCACTCGAGTCCCATCACTAACCTGTACTCTAACGTTGACAGATGCATGCCAATGCGGATATAGTAGTATGAATCAAATCCTGGAAATTTGACATCCACAACTTAACGCCTAAAATATTAATATATATACATATAATAATATTTTAGGAGGTTATCAGAACCTATGATAAAGATAGGAATAAAAAAGATAAAAAAAATGTCATTGGGCACTTGCACTTGCACTTGGACACATCTTACATTTTTAAAATCAAATCTTTTTCATAGTATTAGTCCTTTATACTTTTAATTTCCCTTTTTTAATCTACCAGCATTTCGAAAATAAACATTGGCTGGTGAAGAAACTTGCAAAATTTATATCAGGATATATGTAATGATGTCAAAAGGTAAAATTAAACATATATTAAATACATGCACTGAACCATTTCCGGACATCTCTGTCAGTCAGATAATCATCTTTGTGTGTTTTAAATAAATAAATTCTGCAATAAGTCTTCTTAGGCCTTAACAGAGTAGAGTATGAACGATAGCACAACGATGAATACGGCTCGTGCTTAGCCGCTCGCGTATTTTCGCGCCAACTATCAACCCAATTATTTTCTGGTGACCTCACTCACAGTCAACACAATCAACTCTCTAGGAATTGTTATTGAACTACGGACCATGTGAGGACGATCACTAACGCTTTACCACTGAAGTTGTTAATTTTCCTACAGTTATATGTTACGCAAAGGAAGGGGAAGCGCGCTTGTTCTCTATACACTAATAGAGCGTCAAATAACTCGGTCATTACACAACTTGCTCGCTTCTTTAACATTCAACTCTTTTTATACACACTCGTCGGTTCCTAGGGCTCCTGATTAGAGTTAAAAAAAAATTGAAAATTTATATCAAAATAGATTTGGAGACGATGTTTAAATTGAACTATATTATTACTGCAATATTTAAATATATAATGTATTTTCATATAACGTCGGGGCATACAAGCATATGATCCACGTAATGTACAGTGGTTACTATAGTCCACAAATACTTGCAATAAAGGAACTATCGCTCGCGCGTTGCCCCTGCAACTCCCTGCTCCTTTGGAACTCCTTAGGGACCTAACTCGCAGGAACACAACAACCCTCAAGAAAGTTTTATTTGACTGCGGTTTTTCTGTGAGGTTGAGGTAATTTCCCAAACTGGCTGCTTTGATGCGCCCTACCTCTCTTTAACATATGTTCCTTTTTAGGGTTCCGTACCCAAAGGGTAAAACGGAACCCTATTAATAGACCCCACAAAACACTAAAGATCTGTGGGGTCTATCTGTCAAAACCATTTCTTCTATTATTATTTCAATCGCTCCACATTTAGCTACAATTTTCAATTGTTGTGTGGCATCTGGTGTATTTCCTGACTTGATGAAACATAGTAAAATCATTCCATTATTTAAATCTGGTGATAGTTCGGACCCTTCGAATTTTCGACCTGTTTCCATACTGCCCATTCTCAGTAAAATTTTTGAAAAACTAATGCTTAGCCAGTTGCTCAGACATTTCAAAGCACATAATTTGCTTCATAGGAAACAGTTCGGATTTACGAGAGGTTGTTCAACTATAGACGCAGGGATTCATTTGCTTAAAAGTATATTCGCAAGATGCCTTGGGAATTTTCTGTGATCTGTCTAAAGCGTTTGACTGCGTCAGAAACACTCTTGTCAGAAAATTACACCACTACCGTATCAGGAACAAGGCTCTCGAACTTCTGTCTTCTTATCTGGGCAATAGGATACAGAAGGTCGATGTTAATGGTAAAAGATCTTCGGGGTCCCCTGTAGTTATGGGAGTCCCACAGGGGTCAATTCTAGGTCCATTATTATTTTTAGTTTATATAAATGACTTACCTTATTATGTAAGGGATAAACATGAGATTGTATTGTTTGCGGATGATACCTCTTTGACATTCAAAATTAATAGACAGTTAGGTAATTATGACGAAGTTAACGATGCTCTCTCTAAAGTTATTCATTGGTTTAGTGTTAATAATCTGCTTTTAAACGATAAAAAGACTAAAGTAATTAAGTTCTCAACACCTAATGTAAGACAGGTGGCTACCAATGTACATGTTAATGGAACTAATTTAGCCCCTGTGGAGACAACTGTGTTCTTGGGTATAACAATTGACTCCAGACTACAATGGGGCCCACAAATTGAAAAATTATCAGGAAAACTAAGTTCTGCAGCCTATGCAGTGAAAACTATTAGACGGCTCACTGATATTGATACGGCTAGAATAGTTTATTTCAGCTACTTTCATAGTATTATGTCATATGGAATTCTTCTTTGGGGTAACTCCGCGGACATTAACACCATCTTTTTATTGCAAAAGAGAGCCATAAGAGCTATCTACAAACTTGGTCCCCGGGAGAGCCTTAGAGAAAAATTCAAAGAAATAAATATTTTAACAGTCGCATCGCAATATATCTATGAAAATCTTTTGTATGTCCATAAAAACATAGACTCATTTTGTAAAAAGAGTGATACTCATAGCATAAATTCTAGATATAAGCATAATCTTGTGTTACATGCAAGCCGTCTCCACAAAATAAGTAATTCTTTTATGGGGCAATGTATACGGTTCTATAACAAACTTCCCAGCAATATAAGAGAATTGTCAATAAACAAATTTAAAAGTACTATTAAAGCCAAATTGTGTAGCAGGGCATATTATAAAGTATCTGACTATATTAATGATAAAAATGCCTGGGAGTGAGTAGATCCAATTATAATGTAATTAATAAAATATGTAAATTTGTATGGACACCAAAAGAGGGATGCCTGAGTTTTTTGGCAGTATTTTTATCAGTGCTCACCTAGTCATAAACTGCACGGTAGGGAAAAAAATTGTGACGATTCCAAACAAATGTAGCCATTTTTACGGAATAAAAAGATTTTGACTTTGACTTATTACTGAGGCTCCGCTGTCGGTCCGTCCGTCCGTCCGTCCGTCTGTCACCAGGCTGTATCTCATGAACCGTGATAGTTAGACAGTTGAAATTTTCACAGATGATGTATTTCTGTTGCCGCTATAACAACAAATACTAAAAAATAGAATAAAATAAATATTTAAGGGGGCTCCCATACAACAAACATGATTTTATTGCCGTTTTTATAGATAATGGTACGGAACCCTTCGTGCGGGAGTCCGACTCGCACTTGGCCGATTTTTTTATTCATTATCCTGGTGATTGAACTGAACAGCTCTTGTTCGCGGCGACTATTTAAAAATAAAACCAATCCTCACCATTGCCTTTGCCCTTCGCTTCCATGACGATTTTATCATTGATACCGAACTTGCATTCCGGCATCCCCGACAAGTACGACTTCATCACCACTTTGCCGGCCACGTGCGCTGATAACACCTGACCTGGGAACATAATATATATTGGAATAGCTTTATGTCAAATAAACAGACCTAAATAATTACCATTTTTGTAAACACAAATTAACAAGATGCAAATGTTGATTTCGTGCGGGAATCAAACCCACGACCCACGCATGTTAAATTAGCCATAGCTAGTCACTCGGCTATCAGATTTAGTTTGCTATATGATATATAAAATGGAACTCAAACAAGTTTTTCGCTCCCAGATTTTCATCCCAGTGCCGGGATAAGGATCTCCTTGTCGAAGAGGGATATAGCATACTCCGTCACGTTACTCAATTGCGGATTAGCGCGGACCAGTGTTACCAAGCCGTCTAAAGACAACTGACTTAGCTTAACGACTGTTATCTATGGGACAACAGCCGGGACCGACTTAACCTGCCCTCCGAACACGGAAAAGATCGACATAAACTTATTTATAGACAGGCTGCAGTCGACGTTGCTTAACTTGCGTATCCAATTAGACTGGCACGCGTAACGACGCCATCGAACTTCACATTCCATATAAATATACATTTTAATATAAATCAACACTAAATAAAAAGTACGTAGGAGGTATTTCGACAATGCCAGGAATAATCGACATCAGTAGGGTTACTCTTGACACTAATACCAATGTCAATCGACCAGCTCGGTGGCTCAGTCTGGAAAGACGCGACTTTGACACCAACGCTTGTAAGTTCGATTCCCACACAAGACAAACATTTGTGTGCATGAACATGTTTGTATTGGTCTTAATGTTTTAAGAGAGGTAGGGCGCATCAAAGCAGCCCGTCTGGGGAAGTACCACCACCTCACAGAAAACACCAGCCAAATAATAACTCCCGAGAGGGGTGTTGTGCTCCTGTGAGTGAGGTCACCAGTAAGCTCCTAAGGAGTTGCTGTGTAAACAGCAGAGGAGGCATCGCGCGAGTGATATGTGTCACAAGCGTTAATAGGCTACGGTAACTGCTTTACATCAGGTAGACCGTATGCTTGTATGCCTCCCGACGTCCTATAAAACCAATTCCTATGTCAAAGTTTTCGGTAATATTTCATAATTCCGTCTACAATTTAGTCAACATGCGATTGCATCTTATTATTAGTGCCTAAAGAAACAATCAAACAAACAAACAAAGAGATGAAGATTAAACTAATCTGAGGAATTGGTTTCCAGAGTAACCCTACAGATACCTTGATAATACAAGAGACATTATCAATTGTAATGTAGATTAGACTAAGTCATAAACTCTCCAGGATTCATGTAGGTAAGTACGACATAATGATGCAATATGTTGTATGTTGAAGGAGGATTTATCCACTGCTAACTGTCAGACTGAGCCCCAGAAAGGCCAGGTTTCTTGCTCTTCCTAGCGTTATCTTGGCTTGGCGAGGTCTTCGCTCTTGCAGTGATACTGATTTTGACATGAAGCTACGGAAAACCAGTCCTTTCTTAGGTTTGGTCACACGTATTTAGAAATATAATTAGTTGGACGTGTTGGATATCTTCGCGATGGTTTTCTCTTCATCGAGCATATGATAATTACAAATATGTACATAAATCCGAAAACATGAATTTAATGGTACATGCCCACATCAGGATTCGAACAAACAACCAGTAGGTTAATGGCTAGTTATCCACTTGGCTATTGCTGCTTAATCTGGCCACGCACAGCTAAATAATGTCAAGCAGTTTCCTCCGCCCTATGAATACTTACAACACTATACACCTTATGTAAGATAGGTACCACCACTCCAATTTTCTAAATTGGGGGAATGCAGTAACCTGGACATGGGCTGGCAACTGCGCGGCAGTCGCACCCTCAACAGACAGAAAATTTGATTTTAACTATGGGTGTCATACAGCCATGGTAGCGACGCCATGCATCTACTAACGGTAGTGCGTGGGTGCCTGCTGGAGCTAGTTTGCATGTACTAATTGATAGCAGAAACACACCATGTAATTTAGATCAAATAGGCTCTAAATAAGATTTTCGCAAAGTAACGAAAAAATCTATTTAGTATAAAAGAGATTTGGAAAGCCAGCGTAGCAAGATAAAGGATAAACGGATTCCGTGGTTTCGTCCCGGCCGTGAACTTGAACTTGTATCAAATTGGATTACCCCAGTGCACAGATCCTTCAATAAGGAGCAGTGATAGCCCAGTGGATAAAGAACTGGCTTATTTACCAACTGGTCGCACGTACGAATCCACATGTACCACTAATTTAGTATGAACATATTTGTAACTATCACGTTGGTGAAGGAAAACATCATGAGGAAACCCGCAAGTCCAAGATATTATATTTCAAAAGACCTAAGTAAAAGTCAGTATCTTCGCCAAATCCTTACACTTAGATAGTGGACCCTGCAAATCTTAATAGATTAAGAACCGAGATAACGCTTCGAAGATCCTCCAATGGGCTATATCAGAACAGTTTGAGCCATCTGTACTATAGGATCCCATATAATCATAATATCAGAGTGCAGAAACTCGCAACTTCGATAACAAAGGTCCTACCTTGCGGAGACATCAACAAGTTGACATACTCCAGTACGTCCAGGAACAGCTCATTCCGTCTGTATTTGATGCCTTCTCGCCGCCAACCGATCTGGCCTGTCACCTAATAACATTGAACCATATGTTAAACTACAATATAATCTTTCCTTACATCAAAATAGACAAACAATTATGTTAAAGCATTCTTCCCTTTTTTACATGTGGCGATTTCAGCAAGAAAAAGTGAGACAGAGCTAGTGTTGAATAGCCGTTTAAAATGGAGATTTCCAATTGCAATGTGTGACAGAAACAATCGTTTTGTATATTTATTTAAATCTCTTATATTTTATTATGTGGCCACATGCCTGTTGGCATTCTTACATCTTGCTACGCCATCGATCACAGAAAAAAATGAGTACCGCACACACTTCAATCAATAGTCAAAGGTCATTTGTAGTAGTGTCGTCTGGTACTGGTCCTTTAGTCGACAAGAGCTTGCTAGAAATATAAGCATTATTTTTCAGTACTGCTTGCCTGTATGTTCAAGATATACCACTTAACAGGCAAGAGACGAGGCGCGTATATACATACAGCGGTGACGTATTGAAAACTATAATGTCTCAATTCGTCATTTTAGCAATATAAACGACGATAAGCTAAGTACACTCGCGGAGACTGGAGATGGCGGACTAAGCGGGCGATGTACGTTACGTGTTTTTGAATTGTGCATAGATTTAATGGGACGCAAAACGAACTAACTTGCTATACCCATTTTTTCTGTAACCGCCATACGCGCTTGTCATTTTCTCAGTATTTACACTGACCTGAGATGTAATTTGTGCTTGTTCTTCCTTGGACGCTGACTTGATGCCTTGCTGAGTAATGAACGTCTTCAAAACACCAGTGTCAGAGTTCTGAGGGTAGCCAAAGTCAAGGATCTCTGCAATTTAAATATTTGATCTCAGTACGTAATCGAAGGAAAGGCACAAATTATTAATTATCATGTCATAGAGAAAACTCCTGCTATTAAAATCTACAGAACTGAGGTGGTTGCAACGATCGCAGTTGAAACAATATGAATGTTCCCATTGACCTTTTGTTATTATTACAGGAATTGAATATAGGGTACCAATAGTACTCAGTACCTACAACTTTGTGTTCCAAGCAGTGTGTGGGATAATTGAAGCGACAGCTGCGGTCACAGAGCATAAGTTTACTAAATTCTGTCCAATAGGAAGGTAGCACGGTAAGCTCAAAATTTTTTGCAGCTCCGTAGATATAATTGGCAATGATGCAGTGGACAAACTGGAGAGAACGTGGGGCAAAGTAGAATATTCCAACAATGAGCCTAACATGTCACTCCCTTTCAACCAGATCAACTTCTGGGCAAAAGAGCAGACAAATGCCCAACACAAAAAGCAATGGCAAAGAAAATTTGACTGCAAACAGGAGAGGAGAGTACTGCCGAAGGCCAAACACAAGATAAGAGCACTGGCAGAAGGCAATATGTGAATCTCCCATTGCAACTGATAGAGCAGGACCTGTGCCTCATAACGCTACGCTGCGCTGCCCACATTGAAAATCGCAGGGTCCTCCCGGAATCCTAAAGATACATCAGGAAGCCCAAAAAGGTCATCAAGGGCGCCTTTTTGCATAAGGGTTGTACACACTTCTGAAATATTCTGGTACATTGTGAATCACTTTATAGAAAAGGCACATCAAATAATTTGTAAAAAATGTTTAAAATTAATAAAATTAAAACGTCCATTAAGGACTTGCCGCCATGGTCACGCTACCTTAGATATAAAATACAAATTATGGCAAAAATTTACTACCTTTGTGTTACAATGAAGACTAAAGTACATGTAAATAGTTCATCCATCATGGGAATCAAATATCCTGATCTATAAAAGTAGTGAACATTACTCTAACAAAAAGATAAAGTGGATTGAAAAACTTAACTTTGCCATTGGTAAACTGTTGTCCTCATACATCGACATAGGCTGCGGTAGGTTTACCAAGTACATTTAAGTTTGCAATCGCTTTTTTTTGTGATAAAACTACAAATTTGCAGTTTTTGGATTTTCTCCTTTACGTCTGCTAGGTAGGATAGGGAAGTAACCGATAGGTTTTGATTTCTTCACGAGTGTCAAAATATGCAGCATAAATGACATAAACAGTTGTATCTTTTGGATGTGTTGTGACTTAAGAAGCTTGATTTACTGGTCCACTTAATAGCTCAACATGTTCCTGAGAAAAAGGACCTTGACAGACAAACACTTTGTTGGTCATTAACAAAGTGATCCTATAAGGGTTCCGTTTTTCCTTTTGAGATACAGAACTCTAAAAAAACAACAAAAATACAGTACTACTCACCATCCAGCAGTTCATAGATGAGAACAAAGTTGTTCTTAATATTCTCCTCTGAGATCTTTCCGAAATAGGACTGCATTACATCAATGATCTTGAGCAGGAACTCAAACACCATTGCAGCATTGACATTTTGTTTGGTGACTGCTGCCAGCCAGATATTAGCTCGCTGTTGATAATAATACTTTATTTAGATATTATAACAAGCACCATAGAATAAAGTATAACATAATACCACCAATGATCAGTGATTTGTCACTTGCACTATAAGTGTATCCGTTACATGGAGTCCTATCCAATTAAATTCTTTTACTATCGCTTACTATCATCAACCATAGAGCCTTCTACATTGATCTGTATAAGATTCTATGGTTGGTGATATACAACTGTGGCCATGTTACCCTGCATTTCGGCAAATGTGTACACACAAATGTGTACACGTATTCAACATTGAATGTTTTTTACATAGTCACTCTATCACTCAAATTTCTTTTGAGTGATAGAGTGACTTTGCTTGAAACAGAAATGATGTATTTAGAGCATAATTCTATACAGATTGCATACTCAAATAATATTCATACGTCACCTTTATATGGAAAAATGATGTCCGTGCAATGTTGGTGACAGGTGATCGCACTTGCTGCCTGGCATGAATCACGTTCACACGAAACGCGTCCACGGCATTGCGGCCGATATCATCACGGTAGACGCGTGATATGAGCACTTCACCCTTGTGGTTGTACACAAACAAGCCCCCAATCATGGTGATTTAGGCCTGAGAACAAAATTTACAGTTGGTGTTAAGCTGATAATATACAACCAATTTATTAGACAATCTCCTTCTTCTTCCTGACGTTATGCCGATCCCTAATCCACTGCAGAGTTCACTATCTAAACCTTAAGATTTGGTGAAAATACTGCTTTTTTATAAAATCAAAGAACATTGCGCCAGGATATGGAAAGAACATTTTAATAGGTGTTCAACAGCAAACAGTATATGGTAACATACATTTACCGAGAGCCCTTTCTTATGAGTACATGGTTTGAATGTGTCAATCTCTCTAGTGAGGTTCCAGTGGCAGCCTTTAGGTTGCGTTCAGGCCACATTCCGCTAAACAAATTCCTTAAATTGATGGGGATAAAACAATCAGGACTGTGTGACACATGTGATACAATTAAGGATATCACACATTTGGTAGCGTGTAGTTGATATGCTTCTCTAAGATCCAGGATCCAGGATTTTGTCTCAAAACAATCTGACCAATAGGAGTTATATTAATAATGGGTGTAATATTAATTGGAGGAACAGGGAGTAAAGTAAGCAGCATGTGAATATTCCCTACTAGGCTGACATAGTGGAGGTAACGACTAATAGCCTCAAAAATATTAGATTAAAAAAATATTTGATTTTGACATGGAGCAACTGCTGTCTGACCTTCACAACCCAGAAAGAAAACCAGCTTAGGTTAGGTGTGTCTATTGAAATATAATGTCTTGGACGTGTAGGTTTCCTCACCATGTTTTTCATCACCGCTGAGCAAGTGATAATTACAAATATGTACACAAATCTAAAAACACAAATTTAGTAGTACATATCGAACTGGAGACCTGTTGCCCAATACGCTGGTTCCTAATCCACTGGACTATCATGCTCTACAAATAATTAGACACAAGACCTGATTGGCTTGAAATGGTTGTGAACCTCCAGGGAGTTACTAGTTCCCAGTGAGTTAGGTATTTTTAGCTGCGGTGTCTGTGAGGTAGAGGTCGTTCCCCACTTTACTTTGGGCTGCTTAAATGTACCTCTCTTAATTCATATACTTTGTTGTTTATAATAAAGTTAAATAATGTGGGTAACTGAATATAGAACAAAGCTTCTTATATCCACTATAATTTTCAAATACAAGATTCTTAGACACAACTATTACCTTAAAAAAACTAACTTGGATAACCTTCCCTTTCTAAATGGAAAATACTGAGAACTGAAAATATACGAAAATACGAACGAAAATACTAACTCTAAGAGGTACACTACCCACCAGTCTTCTGTTGGCCTACTGGTTGTGCAATATGAGCCTTAGTCTGTGCCATCACTCCAGGCTGACAGTAAATTGAGAGGGATATGTCAGGTTGTTAATGAAATGATTACATAAATCTAATTATATAAACAGTAAATACAAATTTTCTACCTAACTTCAGCATAATTCTGCGATTCTCCAATGTTGGCAAAAAACCAATTGATACCAAAGTTAATAGAGATGTAGAAAAGAATTAAAAACATGGCAATAAACCCTGAAATAATTAAGTAATGGAAGTATTTCATGTACAACAGAGATAATAAATTAGGAAAAGTATGAAATAGAATATAGCAGTATTGACTAATCTGGAACTATGGGCACGCAAATTAGGCTAAAATATAAATTTCATAAATACATACGATATCGTTACCTGAAACGGTGGTCCACAAGAATCGGTTCATTGCTGTCAAGAATTGAGGAGGTAGGCAATTAATTTATCAAAATCACCCCGAATCGATAAGGCAGGATGTGACCAATATATGGTTGAGAATAGGCAAACAAAAGCTCACAAAATTTATCAAGTTTAAAAACATCTCACCTGCTATAGCTAACGATGAAGAAGTCCCAAAAGACTTTATAGTTAGGGGTGCTACGCGAAATAATCAAAAGTGATCATTTTTCTATTAAATATACTGAAAACGGGAATGGTACCGCCCCCAAAAGTGGAACGTCAATAGGATTTCTTTCTTAGATTGTTTCTTCCTTATGGTTATGACAATCGGTCAATTCTCGGTCCGAACTCCGAACAGACGTTATGAATGTCACATTAACATGAAATTGAAATTAATCATATATATAAACTCATGTATAAATTTCCACAAAACAAAATAATAGGTAGTTTTTCTTCTTCAAACTATTATGGAGATTTCTTCACTTCCAACTCCAAACTATGCTCCTTTTGTCTTTAGGCAATTCTCTGAATGTGATATTAAGAAGAATGTACTTTCGGTGACATCGAATGCGGTGGGAGACGACAGCATCAGTCGTCATATGATCTTACCTACCTTGGCATCTTCCTTCCTATTATTACCTTCATCCTAAACAATTCCATTACTCCTGGAGTGTTTCCGTCAGCATGGAAGAATGCCTACTTAATCCTGTTGCTTATTCAGATTATCGACCGATTTCTATTCTCTCTTTTCTTTCCAAAGTCCTCGAACGCCTTGTCCAAGAACAGCTTAACTACTTTATTTCCAAAAACAATATCCTCAATCCAGTCGGGTTTTCGCCCAGACTGGTGCTCCGGTAAAAGTTACGGACGATATCCGTTTCGCAATGTACTCATCGCAACTCACTATTTTGTGCTTGCTAGACTTTAGTTACGCGTTCAACACTGTCGATTTCGATATACTCTTAAAACGACTACGTTCTCTTAACATATCTCCTACGCTGCTGACGCCCATACAGGTAAGACTGGTTTCAATCTTACCTGAATGGGCGTCAGCAGCGTGTTTGCCTCGATGACCAGCTTTCCTCTTAGTGTCCTGCTACTGCTGGCGTACCTCAGGGCGCCGTATTATCACCTTTGTTATTTTCACTCTTTATAAATTCTGTTACATCAAATCTTCGCTCCTTCTGCCATCTTTATGCAGATGACTTGCAGATTTATTTACATACTTCAGCGGGTAATCTGCCTAATGCGATCACTAAAGTAAATAAAGACCTGGCGCGTATAATCGAATGGAGTAAACCTAATCGCTTAAGGTTAATCCTGGTAAGTCCCAGACCATTATTATCGGCAGCACCCGTCTTATTTCCATACTCGATTGGGTGACTGTCCCTGGAATAATATATTTGATAATGTTCATGTTCCGTATAGCGAGAGTATCAAAAACCTTGGCTTTTTTTTTCGACAGAACCTTTTCTAGTACTGTGCAAATAGCTCACGTCAATGGAAGCTGTTTGCAGCTACTGGCTCCCTTCGACCATTACGTAATTTTCTCTCTATCGATACCAAAATTTCACTTGCACAGTCCATGCTCCCTCCCTATTCTGGACTATGCTGATTCTTGTTACCTTAGCCTCACTGAAGACCAATTAAACAAATTGAGCGCCTTCAAAATCCCTGTATTCGATTTATATTTGGCCTTCGCAAATAAGATCATGTTTCCGAACTTCGCAATCAGCTCAAGTGGCTCCCTATCAGGTTAGGTCGTAACTGGCACATTCTTTATTGTATTCTTTTCAATCTTACTTCTCCCAGCTACTTAAAAGAACGTTTTGTTTTTCTCAGTGAGGTACGAGATCGTTGTGATAGCAGCACACGCAGTATTCTTTTCCTTCGTCTAATAACGCCATTTCACTCTTCACAATATTACACTAAGTCCTTCTAGGTACGAGCTATGCAACTCTGGAATGCTTTGCCAACTTCTATACGCAGTGCACAATTTTTAGCGTCCTTTAAAAATATGGTAAAGTCTCACTATCTCTCCATGTAACTATGGCACTATATATGTATATATATTTGTAATCACCTTTATGTAAATATTATTGTATGTTCTAGTCTTCTGTCATGTTTCTGCTACTTTGTGATTTTTTCTATTTTATTTTTTTTTGTATTTGTTAGAATGTGCTATTCGTTGTATATAAGGATATAATATATTAAGTGAAAATTGTACTTGCTTAAATGCGCCACCTACCTACTTTTTATACATGTATGATTGTTTCGTGTCATAGTTGTCTGGAAGAGATCGCTTTAGCGATAAGACCGCCTATTGTACATTTGTTTTCTTGTTCTGCGTGTGTTCTGTATGTATTTGTAATTGGTGCAATAAAGAGTATTCTATTCTATTCTAGTTTAAAATGTACGTAATTTATATTTTAGCTACACCTTTAGGACTGGCATGAAGTAGTTACTGTAGTTTATGAACGTTTACTTGAAAAACCTTTTGGCGCCTTTCGAAGTATTTCAATAGTGTAGTCCCTTACGAAAACCTTAACATGCAATTAATTCCATAATTTAATAGTTCTCTGAATAATTTTATTGATGAGCTCGATGCTGCAGTGGTTGGTGACGCTGCTTTGACGCCAATGCTCGTGGTTTTGATTCCCACACAGGACAAATATTTGTGCGCATAATCATGTGTGTTTGTATTGGTCCAGATGTTTTTAAGAGAGGTAAGGCATATTAAAGCAGCCTATCTGGGAAAGTACCTCCTACGTGAAGAAAATTGCAACCAAATAATAGAATGGTGTGTTCCTGCGTGTGATGGAGTTCACCAGTAAGCACCTAAGGAGTGGCTGTGTTAGCAGCAGAGGTGGTATCGTGCACGAGATACTTAATGTATTACAAACGTTCATAAGCTACGGTAACCGCTTTACATCAGATGGCCCGTCTTCTTGTGTGCCTTCCGACGTAGTAAGTATTTAGATTTAAGCATAATATACACATATAATAAATTATTTGTATTCATCATTTGTATTATTTTGTATTGTACAATCGTGATTTATTCTTTTTTTAATGACTCCCTTAGTAATGCACGATATAGTACTATTTCCAGTGAGGGTATTCACATTGCTTCGAAAACTCATACTCGAAATGGATTCGAAGTTTTCATATTAAAAATATTTACCACCACTATGACGTCACGACCACATCAAGCAATTTAGGGCGATGGCAACATGTAGCAACCTGCTGCTGAGATACGGCCACACAATACCATGCAATACGGAGCAACTTTAAAAACTAGGCAATTCAAGTCAATACCATGACTCTCTGGCCATGGACGAAGTTTTGCTTTCAACGACGGCTTGTTGTGCTTTTGTGATCATGAGTAAACGAGAAACAAAAAATAGACAGATTTGGGTGCGAACATGTCTAGCAAGACGAAAACCATCTTTATTGTGTGAAGATATGGACAATTAATTTCTTCAAAAACAGAATTTATTGTAATTGCTCCATATTGATCTATTACAGTTGCCAAGCAATTATTGCCAAAAAAAATGTAACGTGTAAAAGCACCTTAAGGCGTGTTTTACCTAGTCTGGCCATAAGTTTTGTTATAAATGAATACACATTTATTTTTTTTATGAAGTAATATAGATAATATAATATTATAAAGTCCGGAACGTTGGTTTCGAGCCAGGCTTGGGTAGTTCGTGCCTTGTGACCATGTGCAAAGTCCTGTTAGAAAGTACATTTTTAAAAAGTTATTTGCTGAGAGGTTTCACAACACTATCCAAGATAGTCTCTTGATGCACTTTGGCTGCAGTCTTCACTCCTTTTTCACAAAATGAAGCTTTGTGACTCCTTGATAAGACACCGCCACCAAAACATTACGGCGCAGGATGATGACCACGTTTTGCCTTTGCGACCACTTGGGCGGCTTCTTTAGTTTAGAACTGTGTGCATACTTTGCCATTTTGCATGTTGTAGGTAGTGCTCTTCAATCGTGATTTTTTTTTATCAGTGAGATGAAAATGTTTTCACTTCTGTGCGTATCACCTGCACAGAAGGCGTTTTGATCGTGTCGTGGGTCGTGGGTTTTTGAAATGTTTTATTTGAAGTTTTTTCGTCGTGGGTTTTTTAATTTTTTAATTTATGTTTTATTTGTGGCTTTTTTAAATTTTAATAGTAAATGCGATTTATACAAACTAAAACTAATATAATATAACTATAATATATAAATAAAATCCGTTTTATATATAATGCACGTACAAATTATAAAAAAAAACCCCGACGTAAAAAAAAGGCTGAACATATTTGCTTAAATGGTAGCTAAGAACACTCTCAACCATGTCACCTTTTAAACAAAAAAAAAATCTAAATCGGTTCAGTAGTTTTCGAGAAAAATGAACAGACACACAAACAAACAAACAAACACCTCTTACCCCAAAGGCATATACCGCCGCCATGACCGTCGCGGGTAAAAATGCGGGCCTTGTCCAATTAAGTTTATAAATACCTGTACTAGATAAAGCCGCTACTCTTAGGTCTTAACAGTTACATGTTTATAAAAAATCGCTCAGCTTTTTGGTACAATATAAAAATATACATAAAAAGAAATATGCCTACTCACACAAAAAAAAGTTAATTAACCCTTCGAAACCCGGGTGGTCGTATACGACCGCGAAATGTATGGGAAAACGTATACAACGGGTTCTGACTGATCAATTCGTATCATTGTATACAAATACTTGTGGTTTAAAATCAGCTTGTACTTCACTCATCACGAAAAATCGCGATAATAAATGTCAGTTTCGCTAATGGCTCCGCGATAATAAATGTCAGTTTCGCTAATGGCTCTGTGGCAGTATAGCATGTCAGCCTCTAGACAGCGAATCTGTCTATTTAGTTTAGATACATTATCACTCTGCCAGTCTTGTGTTTTCTATCTGATTCATTAGTCCTCTTTGTATGGTCGGCTAATCATTTTTTCCTTTTTATACATTTTATATATAAAGAATTATTTATAAGTAGTAAATATTCGTAAACATATAGTTACAAATATTCCACAGATACATATTAATGCAGCAATCATAAAAATGTTAAAATACATGATTTTATTTTTCGTCATTGGCGCGTTTTTTGTAAACAAGGGGTTTGGCAGCAGTAACATGGGTCCACAATACCCACCAACAAAAGGAGAAATTTGGCCAAAACCGCAGTATGAAAAAAAAGAATCTACATTTTTCATCTTGCAGTCATCACACCTTGAAATTAAGGTAAGGTTTTTTGTTGAGAATATTGATTTTTAGTAAGTTGGTAAGTACCTATTTAATTTTTTTTATACGTTGTATGTTCAAACATCGTGAATAATCACCGCAACTTATGTGCGTACAATGTTTGAATTCTATAAATGTGCATTTATTAGTAGGTATAGTAACCGATAACAGTGAAATATAGAAATTGTAACGTAAAGAAAACGACATGTTTTCAAACACCCGTCCAGTATGTTTTTTTAACAACGTCGGAAGGCATACAATAATATTGTAAAGTGGTTACCGTAGCCAATAAAGTTTTGCGATACAGGAAGTATTACTCGCACGTTGCCACCCCTGCTGCTAACACAGCACCTCCTTAAAAACTTACTTGCTTCCAAGAACACAATTTCTTGGATCACATGGTTAACCGTTGGCATTATGAAGGAGTTTTAATGATAGGCACTTCGACACATCTTACATTTTTTAAATAAATTTTTGTGTCTTATTAATTTCTCATACCTTTTTGTTATCGTTTTTATAATCTACTAGCATTTGGGAAATGACCATTGGCATGACAAGAAATGCCGAAACTTCCCAATACGCGTATTCACATTGCCTCGGTATCGAAAAGTTAGCTATCAAAATGGAAATCTGAATCTGAGTGAAAAAATTTAGAATCCGAGAGCTGGGTATGGCAGAGAGAGCATCCAAGTAAGAAGGAAGGATGAACGCGGTCATAATGCGAGCGTTGTGCAATTTTTGTGGCGTAACGCTTGTAGACCGTATTCGCAATTATAACGTTAGAAGCAGAGTCTGTCTGAAAGAGGGTGTCGGTGTTATAGGTAATAAGAAAGACATTCTCCTTTAGTTCGGACATATGTAGAAAGAATCCAGGAGGAAAGAATTACGAAAAAGATATCGCGAAAGTAGAAGAATGTAGGAGGAAGGCCAAGACTTACCTGCCATTACCAAATTAATCGTGTTTTATCAGAAGGTGATGTCAGTAGCCTTGAAACCGGCGGGCGTGCATGAGAAGACCAATGAATGTTAAAGAAGCGAGTGAGGTGTGTAAGGATCGAGTCACGTTGCGCTCGGTTTTCTCTGCCTACCCCGTAAGGGATTTGGCGTGAAGTTATAGATAGATAGCCTAGTGGTTAACAAACAGCAGCCTATTTACCTACTCGTCCCTGGTTCGAATTCCGCTGTGGTTCAAATCCTGACATGTACCACTAAATTCGTGTTTTCAAATTTATGTACATATTTGTAATTATCACTATATCCGCGGTAAACGAAATGTTGTGAGGTAAACCGCACGTACATAAAATATATTTTAGAAGCTTTGTAACCTAACCTAAGAAAAGCCGGGTCTTCCCCGAGGGTTCTGCAGGTCTGACAGCAGTCGCTCCGTGTCAAAATTAGTAACTGTACGATACAGGCGTACATATTGCTTTATCAGCGAATTGCCGCGCCATTAATATTTAGTTGATTCATTTATTTTATAATTTCATACATCAGTTCACGATTTGTACTCCATCACGGCAGACGTGTAACAATCATTTATATCAATAATAAACATCTTTCAAATCAAAGCAGAACTTTAATCAATCTAACATCTAAAGCTGTACGAGTGAACAGCCCGTACAGTAACTACGCCAAATCCTTAGGTTTAGATAACGAACTTATCTCAATGGATTAGGAAACGAGATAACGCTAGGAAAATACTAAATATTAATAATGGTAATTAACCACTACAGCATGGGGTTCTTCAAATAAGTCGTGATAAGGCTTTTACGGGATCCGCAATACACGAGTGGCTTCCCTGGTGTTGCAAATGTACATAGATTACGGTATTTGCTTACCATGATGCAAACTGTACGCTGCAATTTGCTCTGATAGCACGTGGTCGCCCCGATCTTTTATGATCTTGAACAGAAGAAGTGTTGGTATATGTGACGATAGTAAGATATACAAACATACGGCTGATACCAAGCTTTTGAAGTCTCCTGAATATGACCGACGGCTGCATACCCAGTCTCCATACCTATTTTATGCAAAGCAATCCACTGCAATCCTATTTTAACACTCCATTCCATATCGTAATTTAATACTAAACACGAACAAAATATGTAAAACGGCGGGAAATCAAAAGAAGTTTTTAATATAATAAACGCGTTCCAAATTCAAAATAGTTAGAGATGAAAAAAAAGAAAAGTTACTATGTTACAGTATTTAATGGCCAGACTAGTTATATATATCTATAAAACAAAAAACAACGCCCTGAGGGTAACCTTTGTTTCTGCGATTGAGCTAGGTCACCAGTAAGCTTCTAAGGAGTTGCTGTGGTAGAGGAGCCATCGCGCGAGTGATATTTCAAGCGTTCATAGATTACGATAACTGTTTTACGGTGGGTCGTATGCTTGTATGCCTCCCGACGTATATAAAAAGGCATTCAATAGCTTTCACCAGTAAGTACTAGAACTAAGTACTAACCCACTTATTATAAATATAAATATACATATACTAGATTTTTGTTTATACAACGTCGGTAGGCATACAAGCATACAGCCCACCTTATGCAAAGCGTTACTATAGCCTATGAACGTTTGCAATACTTCAAGTATCACTCGCGCAATGCCACATCTGCTTCTAACACAGCAACTCCTTACGAGCTTACTGGTGGCCTTACTCACACGCAGGAACAACCTTCCAGGTAGTTATTTGGCTACGCTTTTCTGTGAGGTGGAGGTACTTCCCCAGACAAGCTGCTTTATTGCGCCGTACCTCTTAAAAATATAGATATAGGTACTGTAAGTAGACGTCATTTCGCAGGTAACAAATTACACTTGCCCGATGCTGGTGAGGGCCATCGAGAGATACTCCTTCACGCTGAGGTCACTCCTGAACATTGCCAAACGGTCTCGCAGAAAAACATTGGAACGAAAACAGCTTACGCCAGAAGACCCAACGACTGACGTCTACTATAGGGGAGGCTTGGAACAGTTGTTTATCACTCTTACTTCACCATGCGAGACCTTGCCTTACTTTGGAATGGATGAGAGTTGTGAGTATATTTTAGATGGGGGCTTTTCGCACTTGCACACCTAGCCTTACCTTACCTCAGGAACGAATAACAACTTGGCTGACTGGATCCCGCGCTCGCAAAACCGATGTTTTAGCATCTAAATAGCGATACGCATCTGACCAATGGGAAAATATTTTAACCAATAAACCGATACATACGGCGATGTTGATCCGCGAACTAGCCAATAAGAGCTGCGCGTTCTACTTTACCCCCGACCCGTAGCAATGAATTAAATTACAACGTAATATCGTTTTCGTTGGTTCTCCATAGGTTTTCTATAGGGGATATGGCAGAGAAATTACTGGGTACTGTGACGAAACAGCCTTAGGTCATAAGATTGACAGCGCGTGAGTAACATCCCCGTGGTGTAGCGGGCGTCAATAGGCTGCGGTGAACGATTATCATCTAATGCGGCTCGCATGTGACCTAAGGCTGTTTCGTCACAGTACCCAGTAATTTCTCTGCCATATCTCACCCTTCAAACAGGAACACAGCGGTAGAAATAGATGAGACGAGGTACTACTCTAGAATGGCAATACGAAAGTAAGGTAATTGCCCAAATCGCATTCAGTTGGGCACGCTCCCGCGTCACGTCGCGTCGCGTCTATACGTACTTCGCCACAAAGCATAAATGTCTTAAGATATATATTCATATCTTTCTAACGACAGGTATCATTTGTCTCTTTGTTAGAGCAAAGTGTGATAATAAATAACTGTACGTAGTTATAGCACTACTTGCGCCATTTTAAAATACAATAATGTTCGGTGTATAACGTGTCTACCTTTTGCTAAGTCTAGCGTTGTCAGGCCGGACATTTGGGTAAAAAATTCGGTCTCCCTTAACTATGATTTTTTTAGGGTTCCGTACCCAAAGGGTAAAACGGAACCCTATTACTGAGACTTCGCTGTCCGTCCGTCTGTCACCAAGCTGTATCTCACGAACCGTGATAGTTGACAGTTGAAATTTTCACAGATGATGTATTTCTATTGCCTCTATAACAACAAATACTAAAAAATAGAATAACATAAATATTTAAGGGGGCTCCCATACAACAGACGTGATTTTTTTGCTCGTTTTTGCTCGATATTGATAACGGCAACAGGTAGACGCTTGAAATATTCACAGAATATTTAGTTATATATTCACTTTAAGAATAAATAATTAAATTAAAATAAAACAAATATTTAAGGGGGGCTCCCATACAACAAACGTGATTTTTTTGCCGTTTTTATAGATAGTGGTACGGAACCCTTGTGCGCGAGTCCGACTCGAACTTGACCGATTTTTTTTCTACTAGCATTAATACGACAGAACATTTTTTATGTAAAACCAGGTGTTTTGTTTACCATTTTTTAAATTCTAATGAAATAACAATGACATTGAATTAATCAGTCTTCTTTAATCCTTCATTACTTACAAGCGAGCGGGACGCTCGGCCGAGGCACGCCGCCAAAGTGCTCGCTAGGGATGCTACGGTCAAATGTAAAAAGCCTAGCAAAAGCCGGATAAGGCCGGACACCCTATAATTTGCCCGGACACGCATGTAAAAAGCCTAACTGTGTCCGGCTTTATCCGGACGCCTGGCAATCCTAGATACGTCGCTGGCTACAGCTGGTTATAGATAAAGTCGACAATACGTTCATAATATTACAATGAATAATGTTATTATTCATAACGTACTTATTATACAATAACTATACATATTTGCACTGATAGCACGTCGCGAAGTTGCGTGGATATGGACCACTAAAAACATGTTACATAAGTGAAAAATATAGGTACTGTATACTTGTATAACATGTTTTAGTGCTTATTAAAAAAAAATTAACATTAGATGCCGCACATTGCTTTCTCCATTTAAGTCTGTGATTGCCTGTTTAACCCTTGGCATGGCAAATCCATGTTTTCGGATTTACGCACATATTTGTAACTAGCTGCTGCCCGCGGCTCCGCCCGCGTGGAGTCAAATAACGTAGCCTATGTGTTAATCCAGATCATAATCTATCTCCGTGCCAAATTTCATTCAAATCCGTTCAGCCGTTTAAGCGTGAAAGAGCAACAAACATCCATCCATACGTACAAACTTTCGCATTTTTAATATTAGTGGGATTATTACTAGGTCGGCGGTGACGGAAAACAACGCGAGGAAACCCGCAAGTTGAAGAAATTATATTTCGCAAGACGTGTGAACTAACCTAAGAAAGGTGTTCCACGTGCGTTTGTGGAGGTCTGACAGCTGTCGCTCCATGTAAAAATCACTATCTTCGCCAAATCCTTAGGCTTAGGTAAAGGACCGCGCCATTCTTAATGGATTAGGAAACGGGATAACGCTAAGAAGAAGGAGATTGAAGTCTCCATTTTAAGATCAACGTTTTTTGTGTTAGCAGTAGGGGTGGCAATCTTTACTTCCTATGTACGGAACGCTTCGTGTTTTTTATACAACGTCGGGAAGCACACAAACATACGGCCGACATTAAAGTGGTTGCCGTAGCTTGAACTGGAAGCATCACTCGCGCATTGCTACCTGCTAACACTGCCACTTTAGGGACGCACTGATGACCTCACTCACTCGCAGGAACACAACAACCCTCCAAGGAGTTATTTGGCTAGTTCGACTCGCACTTGACTGTGTTTATTCTTTAACCGAATGTTGTTTAACTGTGGCAGAGTTGATTGCACCCTCTGTGCTATTTATCAACAGTGCTGTTATCAGTTTGCGTAAGTTACCGACGCAAACAGTTAAAAAGTTAACCGCACTCGAAGGAATCTATTGATAACTCGATTGCTTGTTGACCTACGATATTTTTAATAACTACTTACAATATTTAATCTAAAACTGATAGGTATTTGACGAGCTCGGTGGCTCAGTCGTGAATGACGCGGCTTTGACACCAACGCTCGTGGGTTCGATTCCCACACAAGCCAAACATTTGTGTGCATGAACATGTCTCTATATCCTTTGCATAAGGATATTTTAAGAAAGGTAGGGCGCATCAAAGCAGAACCTCTGGGGAAGTACCTCCACCTCACAGAAAACCGCAGCCAAATAACAACTTCCTACAGGGTTGTTGTGTTCCTGCGTGTGAGTGAGGTTACCAGTAAGCTCCCAAGCAGTTGCTGTGTAAGCAGCAGAGGAGGCATCGCGCGAGTGATACTTAATATATCGCCAGCGTTAATAGGCTACGGTACCCGCTTTACATCAGGTAGGCCGTATGCTTGTATGCCTCCCGACACATGATGTGTCGAATTGGAGATCCAATCCAAAATATCTGAACGCCTGAAGAGCAAGGTCTTCAAACAGTGTGTGCCAGTGATGACATATGGAACTGAGACGTGGCCCTTCACTGCGGGCCGTATTGGAAAGCTCAAAGTCGTTCAGCGTAATATGGACAGAGCTATGCTCGGGGATAGAATCAGAAATGAGGATATTCGCTGTAGAACTAAGATAACCGACATAGCCCAAAGGATAAGTAAGCTGAAGTTGCAGTGGACCGGCCACACAGTTCGTGGGACCGACAACCGCTGAGGAAGAAAGGTTCTCGAATGGTGTCCCCGTACTGGTACACGTAGTGTGGAACGACCCCCCATTAGACGGAGTGTCGACCTCAAGAGGTTTGCAGGGAGTCGATGGATGCAGGAGGCACAGGATCGAGACGAATGGCACTCTAGAGGGGAGACCTATGTTCAGCAGTGGACGAATACAGGCTGACATGATGATGATGTGCACTGAAAAAAAAAGATTAGTTGAATTTACCAAAGAAGCAAAGGTAGGCTATTTTACTAGTAAACTTTGTTAATTAATGCAAAAATTTGTAGTTAAATTTATAAATATATTACGGTTGGTCTTCATACAAAAGTATTTTGTAGCTATCACTATTTTAAATGTATAATTTACCGCTAATAAATGGATTGTACATATAATATGGTACAGTTTATCATACTAAATAATAATTTTTATTATTTTTACTGGTACTTCATTAACCTTTTTTGATTGGTAAAATCAACTTAAGTCAAAGGTAGGACCCAGTTCAACCGTCGACTTTGGTGAATTCTATTAGGAATCTGGGAAATCCAACTAAACATTTTTTTCAGTGTGGCAATGTGAATGTTCCCACAGATACACTGTCGGTTATAGACATGTCTTTCGAAATTATTTTTTTGGATGCGCGGGCTGCCTCACGATGTTTACCTTCACCGCCGAACAAATGACAATTACAAATGTTAGCCAAATTCATTCCCTCCCAAAGCAGTCCCTCTACCTACCCCGCAAGGGATTTAACGTGAAGTTATAGATAGAATTATAAACGCCAGTATTCGCAAGAGATACCGTCGGATAATAAGGTCGGTTATTCACTGTCACTGCTTATTGATCGCTCCGCCATTAACCCTTACTCATCCCACTGCAGGGATACGGGTCTCCCTTCAATCGAAAGGGTTTAGAGCATACTCCACCACGGTGCTCAAATGCGGATTGGCGGAGGCCAGTGTTTTCAAGCCGCCCGTGAGCCACTGACTTAGCTTAACGATTGTCATCTATCGACAACAGCCGGGACCGCCGGCTTAACTTGCCCTCCGAAGCACGGAGAAACTCGAGATAGATGAACCCATCCATAGACAGACTGTGGTTGACAATGACCTGCGTGTTCGATTGAAATGACACGCGCAACGACGCCATCGAGCTCTCAATTCTCCCCCATTAGTATTACAATAATGTAAATCTTTACAGATGATTTGACTGTCGACAGTGCATCAACTCTCAAGTCGGATTCGATATGGGGTATTTTCAGGGGATTGGAGTCATTGGCGCATTTGTTCTACCTCTCGGACAATTCTAATGTAAGTTCCTGAAAGCACCGTAAGTTTTTGAGAGACGTAGGGCGTATCAATGCTGCCTGTCTAGTGGAGTACTTCCACCTCACAGAATACCGCAGCCAAACAACTCACTAGAGGGTTATTGTGTTCCTGCGTGTACATGCGGCTCACCCGATATAAAGCGGTCACCCCTATGAACGCTTGCAACACATTAAGTATCAGTCGCGCGATGCCACCTCTGCTAATAACACAGCTACTCCTCACTCACTCGCAGGAACACAACAACCCTCTAGGGAGTTGTTATTTGGCTGCGTGTTTCTGTGAAGTGGAGGTACATCCACAAACGGGCTGCTAGGATGCTCCCTACGTCTCTTAAAATCATACAACCATACGGCCTACCTGATGTAAACACTTGCAAAACCAGGGGCGTCACGTACTTTGCAGACCCTGAAAAACCTATTCATGCCTTTTTAAAGAACCTCATGCTGTAGTCCCTTGGCAAAACGTGAAAGCGAAGGCAATGTTTTTTTTATACAATGTTGGGAGCATACAAGCATATGGCCCACCAGATGTAAAGCGGTTACCGTAGCCTATGAACACTTGTAATACATTACGTATCACTCGCGCGCTGCCACCTCTGCTGCTAAAACAGCAACTCCTTGGGAGCTTACTGGTGACCTCACTCAAACGCAGGAACACAACAACCCATCTTCCACCCGCCCACTTCTCGAGTCGTAGTCGATATGAGACTTCGTAATTAGAATAGGCTATAGTGTTTCTTTTTATGTAGTGTCTTCATCTTTAGCTTAGTGTAATTCCACTATTTCATTGTAGGAAGTGCGAATAAACAAAACTCAAGTCCTGGACTTTCCCCGTTACAAACATCGGGGTCTTTTGTTGGACACCTCCAGGCACTATATATCCGTGGGCAACATCGAGAAGACACTGAATGCCATGTCCATGAACAAGATGAATGTATTCCATTGGCACATAGTAGATGACCAGAGCTTCCCATATGTCAGTCAGAAATTCCCGAATTTAAGGTAAGAAACTTGAGTGTCTGTCTTTAGATGTTTTATAGTTATAGATACGTCGTAAACGCTCTAGAATGGCAATACGAAAGTAAGGTAATTGCCCAAATCGCATTCAGTTGGGCACGCTCCCGCGTCACGTCGCGTCTATACGTATTTCGCCACAAAGCATAAATGTCTTAAGATATATATTCATATCTTTCTAACGACAGGTATCATTTGTCTCTTTGTTAGAGCAAAGTGTGATAATAAATAACTGTACGTAGATATAGCACTACTTGCGCCATTTTAAAATACAATAATGTTAGTGTATAGACAGGTGTAGAGACAGGTATAACGTGTCTACCTTTTGATACGTCGCTGTCTGTCCTATTTTATGCAACGTTGGAAAATAAACAAGCAGACTGCCCACCTGAAGTCAAGCGGATATGAACGTGAAGGAAACAACCTATACAGAGCCGATAACACCTATATTACGTAATAACTCAACTGACCGCTGCGGGTCGGGGGTAAAGTAAAACGAGCAGCTCCTATTGGCTACTTAGGATTGTGATCGCGACACTCATCGGCTTATTGGTTACAATATTCTCCTATTGGTCAGTAGGTTCGAATCACTGACATGTATAGACGTTAAAACACAACTTTCTTACGTCTTTGCGAGCGTGCCTTCAGGCGCAGTCATGTGATTTGTTGGTTTGTGCAAAATATGACATAACGTGTAAACTATGCTTTCTTTGAAATAGTAGCGTATCACAATAATTTCATTGTATCATACTACTATTGCGATAACCCGAACTTTGACTTTCGCTTGTAACAACTCCTTATCATGACACGTATGCTTGTTATTTGTTGAAAAGTTTTATTTATTAGACCAATAGATAAAGTATTTCGATACTTTTTGTGTGAAAAAATACTAGCCTCAGTCCGCGACTCCGACCGCGCGTATCCCGTGAGATACGTTTTTTCTTGTTTTCTTCATTGTTTCCCGGCTTGTAAGGAACTTACGAACGAATGGCAGGATCGTTGGGCTGATGACACCAAAGGGAGGGAACTGTATAGATTTTTCCCGGAGGTGGAGGTTCGACTCGGAACCCACTGGGTCGAGCCTGACTATCAAACTTCTCAGATGCTGGTGGGTCATGGCATATTCCGAAAGAGACTGTATGAACTGAGGAGGTATAAATCTAGTATGTGTGCGTGCGGTGAATGCGAGGAGGACAAAGATCACGTCCTTTGGTCCTGTCTTAAATATAACGATCTGCGATGTGTGATGATGGATGGGATTCAGCGCTGCGGAGCAGAAATGGGTCCGGTGTACCATATTGATCGTCGTGCATGCGCGGAGGTCCGCAGAAGAGCGAGCAGAGAAAGCACTGTCGGACTCGATAGACAGCTCACTTGTGGACGGCAACGAAGGCATAAGTGTGTTTGTTCCTGCCCCAGAACGGAGAGAAAGCTAGATAGTGAAAAGGAGACAGAATTTAAATAATTTGTAAGGAGTGAATTGCCCACGGTACGAAGAGAGCCTTAGAACAGCATGTGCCGTGCGCATCTCCCGCGTTTCGACTCAAATGACCGCGAGGTCGGTGGAGCCATGGGCGGTGGTGGGTTGGTCCTTCCGCTGTCAGCACAGCGATCTCTCATTAAGCTGGCGACCTTACTCATGCGCAGGAACACAACAATCCTCCCGGAGTTGTCATTTAGCTGCGGTTTTCCTTAAGATGGAGGTGCTTCCCCAGACGGATAATTTAGGACAAGATGACCTGCTCGCCTCCTGCTGGATCCTACCTCTCTTGTATAGCAGAATATTGTCAATAGTCAAAATATTGTTATATACCTAAACAGTTTAAACAGTTAATAATAATAAATAATAAAAATAATAAATATTGTCGGACAAATTACACAGCGCCATCTAGCCCCAAAGTAAGCGAAGCTTGTGTTATGGGCACTAGATAACTGATAAACATACGTAAATACATTTTTTTTTGTAAATACATACTTATTATACATAGAAAATACCCAGACCAAGACAAACAGACATGTTCATGCACACAAATGTTTGTACTGTGTGGGAATCGAACCCACGAGCGTTGGTGTCAAAGTAGCGTTACAACGCGTTTCACCACTGCGCCACCGAGCTCGTAATAGATTCCGGCGTTATTTTGCGAAAGTTAAACAGACACACACACATACAAAGCCAGGCAGAGACGGGAGCAGCCATGGCAGCGACGGCATGCATCTACTAATGGTAGTAGTGGATGGGTGCCGGCCGGCGCTAGTTGCTATTACGAATCTGCTTCGATACTTGAGCTTGGCTCGTATTTTGTACGTATGCAGTGCAGCGACGACGACAAAAGGTAGACACCAACATTATTGTATTTTAAAATGGCGCAAGTAGTAGTATATCTACGTACAGTTGTTTATTATGACACTTTGCGCTAACAAAGAGACAAATGATAGGGCATACCTGTCGTTGGAAAGAGATGAATATACATCTTAAAAGGTTTACGCTTTGTGGCGAAGCACGTATAGCCGCGACGCGAGCGAGTGGCCAACTGAATGCGAGTTGGGCAATTACCTTACTTTCGTATTGCCATTCTAGAGCCTGTACGACGTATCTATAAAAACATCTTAGATGTAGTAACGGCCCACAGGGGCCGACTAAATAGTAAGTGTCAAAAAAAATACGTATATACCTACGTACTCTAGCATTTTATGGTTGACTGGGAAAGATAATTGTATAAGTATATATAGATAATTGTATAATTCAAATAAATATTGTACAGTCAGTTTAAGTTCTTTTTATTACTATTATTTTAAAGTACATTATTGTATAACGACCAATTTGATAAAAATAATTGAAATGAAATCAGTAAAAATTAAAGGGGTCCGTACACGTACGTCAGTTTTTAAAAAAACTATTTTCACTGAATGTCACACAGTTGTTTATGGTTTGCAGCGCACGAGGAGCCTACCACCCCACGATGACGTATTCCAAAAACAGTATACAGAGCCTCATCAACTACGCGACGGACCGCGGGATACGCGTGCTGCCAGAATTTGATGTCCCTGGTATTATTAATTATTAATAAATTCCATACATTCGGTTCAAAAGGTCTAAACTGTTAAAATGTTCATATTATAAAAATATCTATTTAATTATGAGAGGTACGGCGCATCAAAGCAGCCCGTCTGGGGAAGTACCTCCCCCTCACAGGAAACCGCAACCAAATAACAACTTCCTAGAGGGTTGTTGTGTTCCTGCGTGTGAGTGATGTCACCAGTAAGCTCCCAAGGAGTTGCTGTGTAAGCAGCAGAGGAGGCATCGCGCGAGGGATACTTAATAAAAAGCGTTAATAGGCTACGGTACCCGCTTTACAACAGATGGGTCGTAAGCTTGTATGCCTCCCGACGTAGTATAAAAAAAGCTGTCTGACAGCGTTTAACGAAACGTCAACGCATTTTGACACACGCCGCGCTGCAGTGCAGTTGCAGTTTTTTAGTAGAATCGGCCTACTGATGCCAGTCGCTCCATGTCAAAATCAGTGCCTTCGCCAAATCCTTACGTTTAAGATGCGGACCCCGCGTCGCCTAATGAATTAGGAAACGAGATAACGCTAGGACGATTTTTTACTATTTACATTTATTTTTACTACATTTTAATTACATGGACGTTTTAAACTGGTCATTTTGAATAAATAGACATTTTGATTATTGGACATTTTAATATTTTAGAACCGAAGAATTTCATATTCTACATCTATATAATGTTAGATATATTATATTCTACATATATGTATGTTTGTTACTCTAGAGTTTTTTGGAGGGGTAGGGTACAACCCGACTAAGGAAACCTCAGAGAAGACCACAGGCAAATTTTTGCTGCGGTTTTCTGGGATGTGGAGGTATTTCCCCAGTCGGTCTGCTTTGGTGTGCCCTACCTCTCTTAAATATATTTTATTACCCCAGGTCACACTCGGTCGTGGGGTGGTGCATACCCTGAGATTCTGACGGAATGCTACAAAAACAAGAAGGTAGTCGGCCTCGGGCCTATGAATCCGATACGGAACTCCACGTACAAGCTGCTCGAAGATCTCTTCGGCGAGCTCCAGAAGGTGTTCCCCGATGGATACTTCCACGTTGGAGGTGATGAAGTTCAATTGGATTGCTGGTAATATATACTTTTTACTGTCAACTTTTTTAGGCTAAGTGAATATCGTTCGCGCGTTGCTAATACAGCTACTCAGCTTACCTTAGTTAGATAATATACTTACTCGCGGGAACCCTAGGACAGGAGTTTGGTTATATAAACAAAATGCTTTTTGAAGTGATAACTTTTTATGGGAGATTAAACCCCTTCGTTACGTAACGCGTTACGGCGCCAGTCTGTCTGGCTTCCCTTTCTCCCACGCATACGGAAGCTTTAATTATATGCAGATTAGTTTAAGTTATTACTTCTGTCGGGCGTCCCGAGACGCACATTTTTTTTTTTTACCTTTAACACCAAACATGTATACGGCCCGCCTGACGGCAAACAGTTACCCTAGTCTATGGACACTTACAACTACAGGGAAGTCACTTGTGCATTGCCGAACCTCACGCCTCAGAAACCTCTTGACGCCTTTTTTAAATAACTTCATGCTGTAATGTATATAAGCATAGGTACGGCCTACCTGATGCAAAGCGTTTACCGTAGCCTATGAACGCTTGGAATATATTATCACTCGCGCGGTGCCACCTCTGCTGCTAACACAGCAACTCCTTAGGAATTTACTGGTGACCGCGCTCACTCGCTGGAACACAACGACCCTCCAGAGGGTTGATATTTGGCTGCTATTTTCTGTGAGGTGGAGGTACTTCCTCAGACGGGCTGCTTTGATGCGCCCTACTCCTTTGATGCCGTCTCCTAAACCTACTACTAAGTTAATTCCACAACTTAAGAGTTCAAAACTTCTCTAGAACTATAAGAATGAATTTCCGACCGTTGACCAGCGGTGCGATTTTAAAACGAGACTGCTGGCATCACATCGAACAACTCCTCGGAGCACAACCCGACACGTCTGGGAGCTCACCCTCATACACTGGAACCGCGATGGTCGCGTACTGTACGGTTCCTGAGAAGCTTTCTACCGAGAACTATTAAGTTGGAATGGAATGAGAAGTAGAATGAGCTCCCTGCCGAGCTTTTCCCAAGGGACTACAGTATGGGGTTATTGAGTGATACTTAATATATCGCAAGCGTTAATAGGCTACGGTACCCGCTTTACATCCGCTGGACCGTATCCTTGTATGCCTCCCAACGTAGTATAAAAAAAAATCTGCCAGAAACGGCATTCTAACCGCGTTATAGCTGGTGTGCGGTCCAAATGTAGCCCAAGTCAAATGTAGTCAAAGTCAAAATCTTTTTATTCCGTAAAAATGGCTACATTTGTTTGGAATCGTCACAATTTTTTTCCCTACCGTGCAGTTCATGACTAGGTGAGCACTGATAAAAATACTGTCAAAAAACTCAGGCATCCCTCTTTTGGTATCCAAACAAATTTACATAATTTATTAATTACATTATAATTGGATCGACTCAATCCCAGGCATTTTTATCATTAATATAGTCAGATACTTTATAATATGCCCTGCTACACAATTTGGCTTTAATAGTAGTTTTAAATTTGTTTATTGACAATTCTCTTATATTGCTGGGAAGTTTGTTATAGAACCGTACACCATTGTGTAGACCATTACACTCCTCGCATTGTCTATATATAATATATGTATTTTTTAATTCAGGCGATCGAACCCAGAGGTTGATGCATACATGACTCAACATAATCTCAACGTGCAGAAACTACATGGACTATTCATGCAGAACACGATACCGCTGCTAAAAAACAAATCCAAAATTGTGTGGCAAGTACGTATTGAACTTCTTCAGAGGTAACCCTTACCGACACAGTAAAATAAAATAAGATAAAAAAGATAAAAAATCTTTATTTGCCATTGGACCCTCGCGGGCACTTAGACACGTCTTACATTTTTTGAAATATAATCTTATATCTTTTTTTAAACGGGTCAGGCCCACCACTCATACTCACCACTGTGTCTCCTGTGTAGCCAGAATTAACAGCGGCGACCAACACAAAGGCAATGAACAGTGAAGTTCACTGCCGTCCCGAGGGTTAAACTACAGCTGCCTTGGAACTCACAACGAATTTAATCAGAAGAAATTAGTTGGAGTAGGAAGTTTTGGAATTGACTTCCCCTCTTGGCAAAGTGAGAGACAGCAATATGACAAATAAGGCATTTAAAAACCTCAAAGAGATGGCTAGTCAAGTGAAGCTCAACTGCCGTGCACCACGGTTTATCAAATATCTAACACTATTGGGACCTAAACTGTAAGTTGTACCTAACACATCGATTCCAATAATATAGATTGCAGAACCGCCTAAACGCCCGGTAATTCTCCCTTGTTGCCACCAAATCAGAATAGTATACTACCCCGGATGTGACATGCAAGGAATTTAACATATCGTCCCGCTCCCGACGCCAGAGATCGCACTCCCAGAGAACATGATGTGCTGTTTGCTCGAATTCATTATTTGTCGTAGAACACTCGCATAAAGGCGATGACACAAGTCTAAACGAAAAATGCTTAGCTCTAAAGTTTCCATGTCCAGTTAAAAATTGCACAACGGGATGATCGACTTCTTAGACGTGTGACCTTACCTAAGCAAAGTATGATTTTCCCTCTGGGTTGTGGAGGTCAAATGGCAGTAGCTAGAAGTAAAAATCAGTATCCTCGCCAAATCCTTGTGTTTAGGTGGCGGACACCGCCAATACTAATGGATTAGGAAACGGGATAACGCTAAAAAGAAGATTGGCAATTAGCAATATATTGGTACATGCCCTCACATTCGAACCAGGGACTAAACGGTTAATGGTCTGGGTTTTTATCCACTAGGCTACTCCTGCGGTAGTACTTGGTATTTACTAATTTTTTAGACTTCCGTACCCAAAGGGTAAAACGGACCCTATTACTGAGACTCCGCTGTCCGTCCGTCCGTCCGTCCGTTCGTCACCAGGCTGTATCTCATGAACAGTGATAGTTAGACAGTTGAAATTTTCACAGATGATGTATTTCTGTTGCCGCTATAACAACAAATACTAAACAACAGAATAAAATAAATATTTAAGGGGGCTCCCATACAATAAACGTGGGTTTTTTTGTTCATTTTTGCTCGATATTGATAACGGCAACAAGTAGACGCTTGAAATATTCACAGAATATATATTCACTTTAAAAATAAATAATTAAATTAAAATAAAACAAATATTTAACCCTTCGAAACCCGGGTGGTCGTATACGACGCGAAATGTATGGGAAAACGTATATAACGGGTTCTGACTGCTGGGAGGCTCCCATGCAACAAACGTAATTTTTTGCCGTTTTTATAGATAATGGCGTAACCCTTCGTGCGCGAGTCCGACTCGCACTTGGCCGGTTTTTTTTTGCTATTTAAACTTTACCTATTTTATGTTCTTGTATTTTGTCATTAACTGTACTTCATATATTCCTTTGAACATGAAATAATAAAACATATCCACTTTTAAATAGTATCTAATTTAAACGTAATATTTTATTTATTTATGGAAATAATAACTGTTATAATTGAAGACTAGAGCGTTGTCTTTGGATGCAAAAATCCAACGCCAACATTCCTTTGGTTCTCTACTTACATACACGTACGATTGCTTGCAGGAAGTGTTCGACGAAGGGCCGCTGTCCACTGATATTATCGTGCAAGTGTGGAAAAACGACTGGGTCCACGAAATGGTTAAGGTATGAGTAACTGTGTCCGGCTTTATCCAGACGCCTGGCAAACCTAGATACGCTCGTCTACTATTCAAAGGGTATAGAAAGCATAGCTAACCATTACTGATTTGATGTCAGTGATCTTATATAAATTCCAGGTCTTGCAAGCCGGCAATAAACTCATATTTTCATCGTCATGGTACTTAGACCATTTGAAGAACGGTGGCGACTGGATAGACTTCTACAACGCCGATCCAAGGGGAATGGTGGCCAGTTTAGTCGATAATGCGCTCTTGGACAACATAGTCGGCGGAGAAGCGTGCATGTGGGGGGAGGTGGTGAACGACGCCAACGTTATTAGTAGGTGAGTTGATCGTATCGCCGATTGAGCCGTGACAGGCGAGTGGACTGTAATTACAACGGTTCAAAAGGTTTGTGGGTAGTATGAACATACCATTTCGAATGTTATTTATAAATCTACGTCATTCCTAGTAAAGCAGTCGAGTATTTTAGTTCATCCCACTGAACTTCTCTATGATTCTTACTTGGCCCGCGTGTGGGCGGTAGCTAACTAAGTAAGGTAATGTAGCTAACTATTATTTTATAGTGACAATTCGTATGGTTTTCAATACAGATACGATATTTCTATTGAGTGTGGAATATACAATTTACCTATCTGTTTATATTGTCACGTCAATTCATTTGAGGCTATTCTTCTTCGCGTTTCTTTTTTTTTATACAACGTCGGGAGGTATACAAGCATACGGCTCACCTGATGTAAAGAGGGTTCCGTAGCCTATCATCGTTTGCGATATATTAAGTATCACTCGCGCGATGCCTCCTCTGCTGCTTACACAGCAACTCCATGAGAACTTACTGGTGACCTCACTCACACGCAGGAACACAACAACCCTCTAGGAAGTTATTATTTGGCTGCGGTTTTCTGTGACAAATGTTTGCCCTGTGTGGCAATCGAACCCACGAGCGTTGGTGTCAAAATAGCATAACAGCGCGTTTCACCACTACGCCACCAAGCTCGTAAAAATAATATATAAATAAAATAATAACACCGAGCGAAACTCTGCCGCCTATACTGTACTTAAGAGAGTTTATAAGAGAGGTAGGGTGCATCAAATCACCCGTCTGGGGTGATTAACAACTCCCTTAGAGGGTTCTTGTGTTCCGGCGTGTGAATGAGGTCACCAGTAAGCTCCGAAGAAGTTGTTGTGTAGGCAGCAGAGGAGGCATCGCGCGAGTGATTCTTAATATATTACAAGCGTTAATAGGCTACGGTAACTGCATCAGGTGGGCCGTATGCTTGTATGCCTCCCGGCGTAGTATAAAAAAAATCTTAAGCCCCGAGTCTCTAATTAGGCCCTCTAGTTTTAAATACCTGCGTATGTAATGTTTACAGAATATGGCCTAGAGCTAGCGCCGTGGCGGAGCGTCTTTGGAGTGCTAGCTTAAGCAGGGACAGAGTCCAGAATCGTCTCGAAGAGCACACGTGCCGCATGAACCGGCGTGGTATCGCCGCGCAGCCTCCTAACGGGCCCGGCCTGTGCCTCACCAATGCTCATTTTGATTAGTAATAATGATTTGTAAACTACACTGTAATAACTTTTATTGTTTTAAATAATACATACCTGGATGTAATATTTATTTGTTTGTTTTTGTTTGTTTGTAGAACTTTATTGCTAAGTTAATGTTTACATTCTTAAAATATAGGAATTTGATTTGCAAAGGCGGGCTTATTCCTTCGAGGAATCTCTTCCAGCCAACCATTGCTTTCGAGTTCCTGAGTGGAATAATGTATGGCGGTGGTAGACAAAAAGTGTATATAAGGTTAACATAATAACACATTGATGCCAGCATATATTAAGAAAATTGATAAGCATATACATACACTCAAATGTAAATGTAAGGCTCAGATACATACGCACTAATGAATAACGATAGAATACAAACAAATATTTAATATAATTGAATAAAAATAATACATAATGTAAGCTCAATGTCTCGCAGAAGTACTGAAAAAGCTTTTTAGATGTTTTTTGAACGAATTTATAGTAGGCGAAGCTCTGATCTCGAGCGGAAGTGCGTTCCAAAGACGGGCAGCATGCACGGTATAAGAATTCCCGAACGTGTTGGTCAGGGAGGCAGGCACCTTCAAGATGGGGTCTTGGCTACATCGTAGACGCTCGTCCATGATCCGAAAATGAAACCTGCTCCTGAGGTACGTTGGAAAAGAAGGATTAAAAAGAACATTATAGAGAAAGGTTAGAATGTGGATTTTACGCCGTAGCCTTATAGGCAGCCAGTTAAGTTGCTGTCGAAATTGAGAAATATGGTCATACTTGCGAAGACCAAATACAAATCGGATACATTGGTTTTGAAGCCTGTCCAATTTATTCATTAAATCTTCGGAGGGATCCAGAAAGGCTACATCAGCATAATCAAGGAGCGGCAGGAGAAGAGATTGAGCCAGCAACGCCTTGGTCTCCGTTGGAAGGAAATTTTGAAGGCGCTTCAGAGAGTGAAGGGAAGAGAACAATTTGCGGCTTATGGCATTTATCTGGGGTCCCCAAGATAGTGTCTGATCCATGACAATTCCAAGGTTTTTAACAGTAGAAGAATAAGGAATTATTGTACCGTTGTAAACAATATTTGGATAACTTCCTGATTGGAACCTGGAAATGAAGTGAGGGCTGCCTATTACGATACATTGTGACTTTATCGCATTAATTTTTAGGCCGAAGTTCTGTGCCCATTTTGCAATAGCGCTGAGATCTGAATTAATAACGTCTGTAGCATTTGAAAAGTCTTGAAGAGAGGCAGCTGTATAGATTTGGACATCGTCAGCGTACAAATGAATAGAGGAGGACACATATGAAGTAATGCCATTAACAAAAATAGAGAATAAGAGAGGTGATAACACACTACCTTGTGGGACACCCACGTCGACTTTGCACCAGTCAGATCTACAATCGTCGATCTTTACTGATTGAAGCCGGTCAGAAAGGTAAGAATGAAACCAGGAAAGAGAAACACTCGATAGATTCATTTGCCGAAGCACTGCTAGTAAAATTTCGTGATCAACCATATTGAAAGCATTGGAAAAGTCAAGTAAGACGAGAAGAGTAAGAAGTTTATTATCTATATTATTCCGAATGTCGTCAGTAATATTTATGAGTGCTGAAACAGTGCTGTGGCCGGCTCGAAAACCAGACTGATACTGACTCAGTAAATTATTCAGACGAAGGTATTTCGTAAGGCGATGATGCACAAAGTGCTCCAAAACCTTAGAGAGAATGGGAAGGATAGTGATGGGCCGAAAATCGGCGAAAGAGGAAGGATTTGATGTTTTTGGAAGTGGAATGATATGGCCACGTTTCCATAAAGCAGGAAAAATGCCAGAGGATAAGGAGCAGTTAATTATGTCAGCTAATAACGGAGCTATTATGTCATTGATTGGCACCATCATGTCGATGCACATGTCATCGCACCCTACTGCTTTAGACTTTAAGGAGCCTATGAATTTCACCACTTCATCCGCCGAAACCGTACCAAGATCAAATTGGTTACCGCTTAGTCCAGGAGATGAATTCAAGTGACTTACAGTAGCCAATCTAACCTGAGGTGACAAAATACTTGGAGTTGAGCTGAAGTGTTTATTTAGGTCATCAGCGTTCAAATTGGATGAATTACTAGATCTAGGCTTTCCTATACCTATCTTATTAAAAAAATTCCACAATTTATCGTGGGGACAATTGTCAATTGACGAGTGAATGAAATTTCTTTTTGCTACTCTACATTGTTTATTACATTTATTGCGCAGTGTGACATAATTAAGGCGGTTAGTGTCAGAAGGATTATTTCGCCACTTTACTTTGGCCCTGTCTCTTTTAGCCATGAGACATTTAATATCTTTGGTAAGCCAGGGGGCAGGATAGTGTTTAACTTTGACGGACTGCAAAGGCGCATGTTTGTCATAAATAGACAGAAAAATGGAATTAAAAGCGGTAAGCTTGGAATCAGGATCTGTACCAGAGAAAACCGAGCTCCAGTCCGCCTCAGAGAAATCCTCCCGCAATGCGTCATGATTAACTGTCTTGTAATTTCGCAGCATCATCACCTTATGCTTGCGTTTTGGGGTTCGTATTTTCATGGAAGCGAAAATAAGATCATGAGCCGAGAAAGCGGGTGCGTTAAACTGACCATGACATGCAACGATGTCGGGAGAAGAAGTGATAATTAAATCCAATAAAGAAGGAGGCCCATTATGTGGGAAATGGGTAGGACCAAGTGGCAGCTGATGTAAATCCAGAGATTGCAACATATCTAATAACATTTTTGACCGCCCATCATTCCGGATCAGACAGGTATTGAAGTCTCCCATTAGGATCATGTGATCAAATTGAGGACGTAGATCTGCAAGAAGTGATTCTAAGGAATCAAAGAAATTAATATGCAATGACGGACTATAATAGACACCTAACATTATCTTGGAATGGTGTAAGGTGATTTCGAGAAATAGGTGCTCAGGCGATTTGAATTCAGGTGCGGATTGGGAGATGACACTACACATTATGTCACTGCGCAAATATATGGCGACACCCCCGTAGCCCATCATTTTAGAGGAATTACCCGTATCTTTGGTACATGTTCTATCATTCCTAATTAGTCGGAAACCAGGAATTGGGTATAGAGTGGACGGCAACGATGGTTTGAGAAAAGTCTCCGATATCAAAATTGCATGAATATGCTGGTCAGAGAAAGATGCAAGTAAATCTGCGTGATGCGCCGCCACACTCTGAGCATTGATGTGTACAATGTTAAAGTTTTTTATGACGGAAGAAAAGGTGTAAGACAAATTATCAGCTAACGAGGGTAGGTCTGCAGAATTACTTTTAGCACTCGAGTAACTGTCAGAGGAGGAAACTAGAGAGCAGAAATCACCATCAGAATTATTTCCAGATATGTCAGACATCGAGCAAAGTTCTATATAAATACTTGTAAAATAAACAAATGCAATGCAAAATTGAACAAAAAAAAAGCCTATCGGTTCGCGATTACAAATCACACTCAGGTACTCGCCAGCTAATTTGAATACAATGGCATTATTAACACACTAATATTACAAGTTAACACAAAGTAAAAATAATAAAAATATGGAGTGTTACAGATATACCCAGGATTATGTGGCGTACTAGAAAATAAAAATGAATCCTTTTAAGAGAAAAACCTTTTAAGTGTAATAATTATACAATGGCATCAAAATACGTTTTTAAATAAAAATGTAATGTTTGGCTTTTCAGCAGGGACTATGTGAGTTCGCATTATAGAGTAGAAGTGAGGATATAATATTAGTATTGAAATATATTCCAAAATAAAATGTCATGATTCGAACGCTAATGCTTACAATAATATCTGAATGCGATAGCACTGTCAATACAACCAAGAAGAAGACGAGAGTAATATCTTAGCGTATGGGATGTCAAAGTCAAAATTGTGAAAGTGGCCGTCAGTGAAAAATGTCACGTAAATGTATTATAACAAATATTTTCTACCTCCTAAAATTTTTCAATTAATTGTTAATTGTATACAAATTACTAAAAGCTCATTGAATGCCAGTGACGTTGGGATTTGAAAAACACCTCGGAACATCTACCCCATAAACCAGCGCATACCTGCAACACACGCATTACTTCGCAGACACACGACTCGGCTTATTTCTGCAATTTGAGTTGATTCTTTGCGCTGCGTGTTCTACTTGGCTGTCGCGTGGGTCGTGCCGCACCTCTGGCTTGCGCCCCAACTGATGCGGTGGTCGATGTTTCTGCTCCATGCATATCTGCTGTAACGGCACTCAGTTCAGGCAACGAGGTGACTCTCCGACGTGAGCCATCCGGACAGATCACAAAGATAACTCCATTGCTTGTCCAGCAGCTCTTCACACCCAACAGTTTTCGTGCCTCAACAAACACCGCATGACGGGCACTGGTCAAAAATTCAGAAAGTACCCGGCCGCTCCCCTTCAACTTCTTTTTTGCCATCCATACCTGTTGTCTGGTTTGATACAAGGCGAATCTAATTAGTATAGGCCGAGGACTATCAGCTGATGTTTTGCTGCCAAGCCGTGAACATGAGGCAATTGATTGTGGACCAATATCCAGTTGCAGTGTCTCCCTACATAATGTGTGCGTTACCGTCATCAAGTTCTCATTCTGCGTCTCAGGAACTCCATGAAGCAGCAACAAATTAGAACGTGACTGTGTCTCAAAATTGTCTAAGGCTTGCAAGACTAATTCCATCTGTGACTTTAATGCAGACACTGCCTTCCAGATGAATTGTTTAAACAATTGAAACTCACCCGCCAGTGAAACAATGTCAGGAGTACTGTTGCGGCTATCAAGGGAGTCTTCAAAAGTGGACATTTTACTGAGGAACATTTCAGACATTTCATCCATTCTGTTTTTTAAGTGTGTCAATGTGTCCATGGTGGTGTTAAAATTTTATTTATAAAATATTGCCAAGTTTACATAGAAAATCTTGTTGAATATTAGCTGGCGACCTTGTAGTATGTATCAATTATAGCATTTATATAACTTTTTACTAAATTATTATAATTTAACTATTTTATATTAAAATAATCAAGAGCTTATTTTCAAAACGTCTGTACTCTTTTAGGCCTACCCACCAAAAAAAAAAAAAAAAAAAAAAAAAAAAAAAAAAAAAAAAAAATATTTATATAAATAAAAAATAATATAAAAAATATTTATTATTTAATTAGCCGTAGATAGATACTACCATATCAAAAGCACCCGAAACCGATGGAGCATACATGAAGAGGTTGATGAGTGTGGGAGAAGCGAGAGAGGTATGTTTGGATCGGTGCACCTGGCGTTCTATAATCTCTGCCTACCCCAATGGGAGACAGATGTATGTATAAAATATTATTATATCTTCATGCCATGTCTCTATGTGGGCAGACAGAGAGCCGAGCGCTACATGACTTGGTTACACACCTCACTCTCTCGTTTACCATTCATAGATAGATATCTATGTAGATAGTTGTGTATCATTTTATGTAATAGAAAAATATTAAAAAATAACAACGACATGTCTTTAACATTTTTTGACATTTCACTTATTGCACAAAATGTGTGGTCCATTTACATATTTAATGACGGAAGATCCTATTTCAACAACAAAAGAATACATATGACAATATCCCATTACGCCAACTTATATATTATACAATGTTGGAAGGCATACAACCATACGGCCCACCTGACGTAAAGCGGCCTAAAAACGCTTGTAATACACTAAATATCACTCACGCGATAAGTGAAGAGATATTTAATAGAGGGGAGTTGCTTCCGTCAGTCTTTTGTTCATAAGAAAGATATTAGAATTTTTATGTTTAACGATTTCTAATTGTTCCTTAATATATAATATTAATCTTTTATCTATTGTGTGTAAGATTTTATATGTGTTGGTGTAGGGGATAAATGATGCCCTTTGTCTATAAGATGTTCGGCGAAGTGTTTTATTTATTTTAATGAATACTTATGACAATATCTCATAACGCCAACTTATATATCATATATATTTATATATTTTATTTTATTCTGGGCGATTGTTTTTATATGCCGATATGTGTTCCTGAAATCGGTTTTGAAAATTACAACCAGTTTGACCGATGTAAACATGATCACATTCATCGCAAAACAATTTGTAGACGCCGGATTTTTGCAAAGCGATTTGAGAGTGTTATGTGTTTTGAGTGCAACGTGTATGTATTTTTTCTAAACATGTTAACTATTTTGGTAGTAATTTTTCCTAGGTATGACAAACTCGCAGTGTATTTTGTCGTTGAAACATTTGAAACTGCGTATAGTAGTTTATTAACGATATTATTGTCGAAACTGTTGCGTAAAAAGTCGTTTTTACGCAACAGTTTGTCGATGGTGGATTTGGTGTAACCGTTTGATTTCGCGGTCTGGTATATTACATCAAGTTCCTTCATGTAATTATCCTTACTTAATGGGAGGCGCATCAAACAGTGTGCCATTGATTTATACGCTGCGAGTTTGTGTTGCCAAGGATGGTTTGATGACGCGGGATCGTGGTATCGGTATGAGTGGGTTTGGGATATATAGAAAATTGATGGAAGAATTGATTTCTAGATGTAGTTAAATCCAAAAAGTTAAGTGAATTATTTTGTTCTATTTCTATAGTTAATTTTGGGGTGTATTTTATTTAATTTTGAAACAAAGAGCTCCAATTGACGCTTGGTAACTGTCCAACATATAAGAATGTCGTCGACATATAGTAATAGAATATGTATGGTTTACCGATTATATTTTCGCGTTCGTAATTGTCCAAAAATAAGTCAGCCATCAATATCTTTTCGCTCACCCCTTCCACCCCTCCTCCTCCTTCTCTATATAAATGACAGCACTACGAGGGACTTGTCAAGCAGAGAAGCACATCAAAGAGTTCAGGGATGAACGGTAGCCTTTGTAGGAGAAATTAAAGTCAAAGTCAAAATCTTTTTATTCCGTAAAAATGGCTACATTTGTTTGGAATCGTCACAATTTAAGCCCTCGCACATGGCGGCGTACTGGACGCCGTGTGCGAGGGCTTAAATTGTGACGATTCCAAACAAATCTTAATCTCTCCGAGTAGCTAAATCTCTCCGTTCCCACCAAATCACCCAATGTCCTCCCCTGACCCTGACCTGACCAGACGGAACGACAGCGTTCGATGATGACGAAAAGGCTAAATGCTTTGCAGACAGCCTGGAGAGCCAATGCTCTCCATAGTCTAGAACCCACTGGCCACGATCACGTGCAGATGGTTGACTCCGAGGTGGAACTAATCCTCGCGTCCCCTATCACGATCCCCCTCGAGCCTACAACCAAACGCTCATCAGGGACCATCGGAGCCGGAAAGCTCCCGGAGCTGTTGGCATCACGAACACGGTCCTCAAATACCTCCCAGGCCCCCTGATAGTCCTTCTCGTGGCGATATTCAACGTCGCTCTCACGAACTGCAGGTTTCTAGACTCCTGGAAAGATGCTGACGTAGTTGGCATCCCCAAACCAGGCAAATGCCTAAAGAACCCGGCCTATTATAAGCCCGTTAGTCAATAAGCGCATCATAGCCATTCGCCTTAAAAAGTTCATCGAACTTAGAGGTATCCGAGTGCGGAGAGTTAAGACTTCTGCGCGATACACCAGGTACCGAGTAGCCCAGGTACCTGGGCGCCTCTCCTCGTAGGCCCTTCAGGCATGAAGGATTCGATTTCGCCCGCGTATTCGATTGTTTAGCTCCGCGACGCCCTAAGCCGAGGTTCGACCCCTCTCGGGGGCCCTTAGGCAGTCGCTTTTTTGCTTTTCGCTGTGGCGCCTCATGCCCGCCTCTCCCTTCGAGAGGCCAAAAGGTGGGGGCAACTACATAGTCAGTGTTAAAAAAAAAGATGGATATGTCATTCGTAGCATTTTATTCTAACGACTAACATCTACAGCGCCTGAGGATGCCTCGTGGAGAGGCGAAACACGTGTCGCAGAGACGACCGGAGCAGCCAGGGCAGCAACTGTAGCGAGTGCATGCGGTTCACATTTCAGATGGCGAACACTCGCAGAGGCGACCGCAGCAGCCGAGGCAGAGACGACCGGAGCATCCATGGCAGCAGCGGCATGCATCTACTAACGGTAGTGGGTGGTTGTCGGCCGGCAGAAGTTCGCATGAACTAATCGGGAGCGGAAGCACACAAAGTAGCTAAGATTAAATTAACTATTGAAATACTTACCTACAGACCAACCAAAAATTGCACTTTTAGATTTTCGCAAAATAACGCCTGAATCTATTAACTATTTAATTGCAGCAAGTATAGCTGATCAGGTGAATGTAGGTATATATAAAACTGAAAAAACTCCACCGTATTGCCGTTCAAAATTTTTGGTTTATCCAACAGTGTAAACACAACCACGTGATTCCCAACAATATTTCTATAAAAACAAATTCACAGTCAGTAGCGGCTAACAAAGCCATTAAAAAAGCCCAATTCATTTGGCTAAATAAGGAACCACGTCGTTCGGAACAACCTCAAATCACATTTGAAAGTACTACCTCAGAATACAGAATAAACCAGAAACCGCAAACACGCCCAAAACTGAAGCCATACAAACTACTCTCAATGAGAGTAGTTTGATATTTGGACGACTAGTATATATTTGACCACCGTGTCTATTACACGTAAAAATTTCTCGATAGTTTTTATTAAATAATGCTGTCTTGTGCGGTTCTCACCTGCAAGAATGCAGTTAGAAGCATAAAAAAACAAGATGGGATCACATTTCATGTGTAACTAGCGCATTTACATCTCATTTTATTTAAATAATGAATTTCTTTTACTCGTTGATAGTGGTAAACAATTTGGGCGAGTCCATTTTGTTCATGTTGCCAGTTTTACTAGTTTCTTTTCCCTACTTTTTTATGAAGGTGACATTGATGAAATAAATAATAAATGCATGTTAAGTAATTAAAAAATAGTTTGATTAATATAAAATATGTAAATACATTTATTTAATTTTAAGGTATTTACGATATGAGCCTATGCTTACATTATTTGAGGTCTTTTAATATAAATATGGCCTGAAATAAATGATTGAAATATTATTAACTAGCTGCTGCCCGCGGCTCCGCCCGCGTGGAGTCAAATAACGTAGTCTATGTATTAATCCAGATCATAATCTATCTACGTGCCAAATTTCATTCAAATCCGTTCAGCCGTTCACGCGTGAAAGAGAAACAAACATCCATATATACAAACTTTCGCATTTATACATGGGGCACACTAAAAGTTTTGCACTTCTAGCTAAATAAAATATAACATTCGAAATTCAAATATGTAGTTCCGATTTGAACTTCGAATGTTATATTTTTTGAAACGTTGCAACCTACTTAGTAATAAAAGAAAAACAATTGGCGGGAAATCATTTGTCAATTGTTTTTTATCACACATCAAAGTTCTACGTACGCAATGAAAATGGAATTGAGTCGAAAAGATTTTAGAGCGATGATTTTTTATGATTTTAAAAGTTCTCTCTCTCCGCAAGACTGTGCTGCTCGTCTTCAAAATGCTTTTGGAAGAGAAGCACCTTCTTTGAGCACCGTGAGGCGATGGTTTGCTGAATTTGAGAGAGGTCGAGTTTCTTTACATGACGAATTTCGTGAAGGGCGGCTTTCAACTGCCGTCAACGTAAATAATGTGGCTACTGTTAAGCGGCTAATTGAAGAAAACCCGCGGATTACCTATGAGACAATTCAAGAACTATTGGGGATTGGTATGAGCCAAATTCAGAAAATTTTACACGTAGAATTGAAAGTTCGGAAACTTTATTGTCGTTGGATCCCTCATGAACTGACAGCGGAGCAGAAGCGGGCTCGCGTGGAATGGTGCTCACAGATGCTACTGAAGTACGACCACGGACATTCTAATGCTGTTTATGACATTGTCATAGGCGACGAAACGTGGATTTATTGTTTTGAACCCGAAAAGAAACAGCAATCTTGTCAATGGGTGTTTGAAAATGAGAACAGGCCAACAAAAGTGAGGCAGGCGAGAAACTTTGGTAAAAAAATGATCGCTTTTTTTTCTCAGCTACGGGTCCCATCTGCACAATTGCACTTGAAGATCAAAAGAGTGTTAATGCCGAGTGGTATTCTACCATTTTCTACCAGGGTGTTACAAAAGTTCGCGAAAGACTACCAAAAAGCCGCGTTCTCCTACATCATGACAATGCTTCTTCACACACGGCCAACAAAACAAAATCATATTAACTTCCGAAAAAGTACAACTCGTTACCCATCCTGCGCATAGCCCCGACCTAGCACCCTGTGATTTCTGTATTTTCCCCAAAATCAAAGATTTGATGAGAGGTTTCACTTTTACCAACTCCGAAGAGGCAGTGATAGCGTTCAATCAGCACGTAGAAAACATGCCTCCAGATCTGTGGTCCTCCTGTTTCATAAAATGGTTCGATCGCATGAAAAAATGTTTAAAATGAAAAGGAGAGTATTTTGAAAAGCAATAAACATAATATTTTGGTTATAATATGTTGTTTTTTTAAGTTACGCAAAACTTATAGTGTGACCTACGTAATATTAGTAGTACTAATGTTTTTAGTATATAGTCTGCACATGTGAAATTATGTAAATAGTAGTTTTTTTACAAAAATGTTTTGTGTAAAACTATTCTAATTATTATATGTGGAATTTCAGTTCCCCACTGATGAAATATATATATATATATATATGTGTATGTATATATATATATATATACATAGCAAATATATATATATAGCAAAAAGCAAGACTTCTTCATTAGTCGAAACGTAAAAATGTATTGATTACCTCAGAATCAAAACGGCAATATTATTAGTACAACAAAATGTACCTAAGTAAAGACATATTTTTGTAAATTACTTGTGTTTTATTTTACTAAAACATTTATTTATGCATAACAGTATATTAATATAACATCTTTAATATTAACATTACACTTTTAAATTACCCTAAAAGAGGCGAACTCTCACTAACCTAGCAACATTGTACGGGTGGGAAGTATGAGGAGTGCGGGGGATTGCGAAATGTTTCTGGACACAGCGGACCGCATGTATTATCGGCTGTATGCTCCTTCTGGTTTATTCTGTATTCTGAGAGTACTACATACCGAACTAGCCCGCAAATTACACCCCATCGAATTCGATTCATTTGATCAAAAAGCTCAAGAACTCCAAGAGGTCAGGTTTCCTTGGTGCAAACAACTTGAGCCCATCCTTGTACAGCAGGTACTGGAACTGTTGTTCCTTAGCTGGGCATGCTCCAAGGGGCGTACCACCCTTGGGTTAATTTTGTACCGCTTGATCGCGGTGTAGGGAATTTTTTGGATATTTATTTATATGGAGGTATTTAAAATGTCTTATTCATAGACATAATAAAAAAGTCAGACGGAATCTCGCTGAGAAACAACTGAAGCACCACAATGGCGGCATGTAACTATGTGTGAGTGTCAAGTGGGTTGCCAGATGGAAGAAAATTTCCCATTTCTTTAACTAAAAAGAAATAAAAAATTATATGATTCGTTACTGTCTTCGAAACTCAAATTTTATGGACCGGTGATTTGTAACTTGTGTTGTTTAAAATAGGTATTGATGAAAATAAATTAAACACAACACACAAATTAACATTACATATTCCTTTTATTATGTAGGACAAACAGATGCATACTTATTTGAAATAAAAAATGCGCAAACAAATACGCCAATTTTAATGACCAGACGAGGCTCTGGCGAAAGAGAGGTAGGGCACGTTAGCCTGACTGGGGAAGTACCTCCACCTCACAGAAGACGGCAGCCACTCCTCACACTCCTCAAAATGTATACTGCATATTACACTGGATCTAGATGGAATCAAGCCGCTTTCTTTTCTGTGGGCCGATTCTACTAAAAACTGCTACTGCACTGCAGCGCGGCGTGTGTCAAAATGCGTACATTTTGACGTTTCGGTATTCTGTTAAACGATCTGACAGCAGCGACGTTGCAGGAATGTTGCAGTAAATGAATCGCTATTCTGTTAAAAAACCTGCACTGCAACTGCACGTTTCCTGCAATATAATCGTATTCTGATAAATTGTTTTGACATTTGTATACCGGTGACAGCAGTTTTGAAGGAGTTTACTTGCAGTTTTGTTAACGTTACTCTTGAGCAACTTTTGCGAAGTGAAATTAATATTCTGAGGCGGTGAATTATATTTGCTTTGTTTTGGGAGATGTTTGTGGATAAATATAATTAAGTAAAGCTTCTTTTCGGTAAGAAATACCTCCACTCCGGCAACCAAGGTCAATAGTGAACATTAAATAAAATTCAGTTTTATTAGATTGAAATATGGCAACATTTTAGATTTTAAGTAGTTTACTTGCAGGATACGCACAGTTGCAGCGTAGTTACAGTGCCGTTGCAGTGCAGCATACGCGCAATTCCAGCGCAGTTGCAGTGCAGGAAATTTTAGTAGAATACACCTATCGGCACTATACTATTCCTGCACGACTCAAGTGACAGGCGTAAACGTGCAGTTGCAGTTATTTAGCAGAATTGGCCCACTGGACTCTCTTATGATTTGTGTCTTCTTATTGTTTGACGGTGGAAATCTAAAAAAATATTAAAGGTATGAATAATAGTTGTTCAGTAAAAGAATCATAGGATGTAAGTTTATGTCTGTTTAAACAAAATTAGATATCTGAATTAAGTAAGAATTACAAGAGAACAAAAGAAAAGTGATCTCCCGCACTTTTACGCTAATTTAGAAATGTGAGTTATGGCAACACCGGTCGATTTATTGTTTTCAAAAATTAATTTAAGTGAAAACGATTAGTTAATCAGAAAAATTACTTGCTTAGCTATGAAAAGTAATCCCTTGGCTTTTTTTAATTGTACCACTATGGTTCCGACTGCTCTTCACTACGCACGACGGCATTATTATTATTTTTCGACAAGCTTATCACGCGGCGAGGTGTCGGTGCGTAATAGCGGGCGGTAGACTTACTATGGTGTGAATGTGTGCGTATCGGCTCGTACGTATAGCGACTAACTTACTATGGAGGTGCTTCAGTGTTTAGTTCGGGAGACGGTGACTGCTTTTTTATTACGTCTTTGGTCTTATTATTTAGTGATGATGATGAATATTTTTCAACCACTGATCCTGTGTAGCTCGAGTTTAGGACTGCCTGTGCGTGCGCCGTGCCATGCCGCGCCCGTGCGTGCATCACTTGCTTCGGAAAATGTATATTGTTGTTAATGTTAGGTGTTATTAGTTTGTCGTTAGTTAAGTTGTTAAGTCATTGTTGTTATGACGTCAGATAGGAAGAGGGATAGGACCTAAGGATCCACTGTTGTTTGTTTTTATTTACTATAGGTACTGTATAAGTTTATGAGTTAATTATTAATTTATGAGAAAAGTTTCATAAAAAAGTTTTTTTTTGATTTGGGACGGACCATAAGAGCTCCCCTCCTCTTTAATTAGGTCTCGTGGCGTAGCTCTTCTTGTTTCCTCCGGTGCGGTGGTCTTGTATGTAGCGGAGCTAAGTTACGGAGGAATTATCTATTTTTTAAAGAGATTTTTGGTTATTTTCTCTACAAAGTCATTGATTGTTTCTATTCCTAACCTTTTAGCAATTATGTCGTGTTTGATATTTCGTTCTGCTCCTTAGGGTTACATTTTGTTGCTTTTGTAGTCTCTCCTTTGAGTGACAATCTTGATTTAAGAACCGGTTTTAGTGCATTGAGTGCAGCCTTTACCTGTGATTGCATGGTTTGTTTACGGTGCCGTTCGCAGAGAGCGATTAATTTGGACACCCAAGTATTTCACCCTGATCTCCCAGCCAGTACCCTCGCCCCGCAGACTGAGTGTTGAATCTTGATTACGGTCTTACCTGCATAGCCACCGTCTTCCCTACGTTGACAGCAAGGCGCCAGCGGTCAAACCACTCCGGTAGACGATCCTGCAATCTTTGCAGCCTTCGTACTGCTATTTCTTTACTACGTGAGGAGGCAAATTAGGTGCTGTCATCTGCGTTACTCCTCTCTCACCTTCCATTCTATCTTCCTCGGTCAGGAGCGGAATGTCATTCCTATACATTGCATACAAGGAGGGCGACAAGCAACTACCTTGGAGTTCTCCGGTCGCAACATTATGCGAGCTGGATTCTGCTTCCTCCATGCTACCGTGAAGGAACGTTCGCGCAGAAATGAGGCTATTACATGAACTAATTGAGGCAGTGCTAGTTTACTCTATGAGCTTATAGAGTAGATCCTCGTGCCACACACGGTCGAAGGCCTTCTCTATATCAAGAAAGACCCCCACAGTGGTGCGGCCGAGGTTCCACTCTTCCGCGAGATGGTAAATAACTCTCACCAACTGCAGTGTTGTAGAATGTTGCTCGCGGAATCCGTGTTGTTCTTCACGCGGATTTAGGTATTTGCGGAGCCTCCTCAACTAGAGGCGTTCTAGTAAACAAACTTAATAAAGTGCTAAGCGGATTCAGAGCCAGCCAGAACCACAACGAACTCACTGTCGCCCTGAAAAATACAACGTGGTATCCTTACGGTATCCGGCAATTCAGAAAAAACTCCACCCCCTGGTTAACAAAGGACTGTAATTAGTTATCATACCTTTTCACTCACGGGTATTAATCCCGGTCATTTGATAGGCGTGTGCGGGGATAAGGATCCACCGCGTAGAGCCCCCTTCGAAAAGACTGTATGTCATGTTGTACACCCGCCGTGACCCGCTCCAGGGGCTTTCAATGAGACAATATACCAATGAACAGGTCACGGCAGGCATTGGGACTATTGAAAATATATCGGAAAATAGTGGGCTATTAAAATATGCCCTTTAACACTTTAACCCCTGGAGCATATCACCTGCTAGAGCAATATACTCTATCGACTCCTCTCTGGACGGCCAATGAAGGCAAGCCAGAGCTGAGAGTCCTGCGGGCCTTCTTGGATTACCACTCCTACCGACACACCGGAGACGAAGGCCCTGATCGTCTCTTTGGAGCACTCGGGTACCCATGGTGTCGGTTACGCACCAACAGCTCGCCACAAGCTGCCCTGCAATCAATAAAATAATATTAATAATTATATTAAATATAAATAATATTATTAAATATTATAAATAAGTAACTAATTGTTACCATATAGTTATTAACATAACTGAATAGCTAATAATGGCGTGGAATTTACTATAAAGTTCGGCAAATATTCGCTTTTAGTAGCGACTAAATCAGCATTAAAATTTTACCTATATTTGTTGATTACATTAAAATGTTATATGAGTAGTTTAGCGTAATATTTATCTTGTCTTATGTGATGATGAACTATCGAGTTAAAATAGATAATTACAATAACCATAGACCAGGCTACATTGTTATAGAACCCCTGCCTGACGATATCTAGACCATAAACGAAAAAAAATGAAATGAAAGGAAAAGTTAACACTTCTTCCCGCGCTTTTGACGAGTGACATTGTTCTTATACTTGAATTTTTTACAATTCAGTGTAAAATTAGTTTTATGTGACAATTTCGATAGTGTTTTGTAACATAAGTGCTAGTGCAATTATACAATAATGAAAAAACTCAAATATAACACGTTTATGCACTTTTTGGAAGACGTGAATAAGTTCATCAAGAAAACCTTATAAAATCACTATCGTTTTATAAGTGGTATTTAAACAGGGTTGATTGGGTCTATGTACCCATCCCAAGTATTTTTTCAGCAGAGTTCCTGAAGCTGGAACATAGAATTAAGATTTTCAAATGGTTCTAAACTGATGACTTGGCTGTATGGGCTAGATCCCTTTGCCTTTCCCCTCGGGGATAAAAAGAACCAAAAAAAAAAAAAAAAAAAGTTAATTTTTTTGTCTTTGGTATCGCGAATTGGGTCGATTATGTCATGGCGGGTTAGATGTTTTCGGCCGTTGAATTTATCGAAATCGTTTTGAATTACGCCGTCAATGATCTCGTTTCAATCGCTGTTGTGTGACAATAACCGTTTTTATATATTCGTGATTCTTTCCTAAGCTACTCAAATGCTGAAACAATTGCAAATGGGCCTTCGCACCTTTATGCTGATCGCATCCAAAGTGTGGAGTTGTTTTTGTTATATGTTTAAGAAGCAATATCGGGCGGTAAATATGTTTATGTGTGTCTCTGAGGTGTTGTGATTTATCTTATGTCCTCGGACCAATGCAAGTCTCACGTGGTGTTTGGTTTTCAGTTGGCGCAATATCAATCTGTCAAGTATGAAATTTATCCACTTTCCCCGGTATCTAGACACAGGCTGAGTAAGTAATCAGTTTTTATCTCTATTTTTGCTTATAAATAAATCGATACGGTTCTATGATCCACTTATCTATAAGATTTGGGTTCCTATCATATTAGAAAATTTTATGTTAATCTTTCGATAATCTGGAGAGGAGTTCAATAAGCTACTATTGTAATAAGAATATTCTTATTAGCATTATAGTAGGTAATATGAAACTTACAATTGTAGTATTTTAATACAGTTTATATTTAGCTATAATTGAGGAATACTCAAAAGCATTACCCTTGTCCCTACAACATAAAATAGTTTTGCGTTGGCACATATTTAATGATTTTGTTACTCTCATGACCAGTAACATCAACTTATTGGGGTTTAGTTTTCAGCATGCAGCAGGCATTAGTAGTCAGCTGCAGGTATTTGGGGTTTCTGATGGTTGGATTAGGTAGAAAACAAATTTCTCTTTATGATGGTATTACTCTTTCCCTGTGGAAACATTTGGTTTTTTCTAACACTAGAGCGCACGCGCCCTAAATTTTACAAGTTTACTCGCATGGTCTACCGTAGTAGTACAATGGAAATAGATATTACAAAAATTATATATTTTTCAAATAAAAAAAAAATTAAATATGAAACTTTTATTTAAGAAAATAGGTTTTTAACAAAAATTGCACTTAATAGTACCATACAAATTTTTGGAACTTTTCATTAGATCAGTCAAAAATATTTAGCATCTTCGAGATCAGATCTTAAAAAAATAATTAAAGGGAAATAAAACTAATCTTCTTTGTTATTTTATCCACAATTAGGACATAATACAACTTGATGATCGGGGCATATCCATCTAGCACAAAGCTGGCACATTTTTTTTTGTGGAACTATGTTGGGTTCGTGAGCATAGGTGACATTTACCCACTCTTCCCATCTTTGAGGGTTCATTGCGTGGCTGTGTGATTTTGTTTCATGGTCTATGGTAACTGTGCCACAGCCACTGTGTGATAGGACGATCAATTGCATCCATTTATCCTAAAAAAATAATAAAAAGCATGTAGCATTTATACTACTTATGAAATTAGTTTACTGATAATATTTATGAGATAGACACAGTTTATGATAGGTTAAATAGAGAATATAATTATTTGTGAAATAAGATACGTGTTTTGTTAGAAAATTCATACAAATAATATAAAGAAAAAACTGGAATATAAAATATATCACTCAACTAGTATCTGTTACACAAATAGTCGCACGTATTACTATAGTAGAACACTGCATTTTGGCGGGAAATTCTCGAAAAATGCGATAGCTTTGCAACGAAACGCTACACTGGTTTGATGCGCGAGTTCAAGCGTGAGGCTTATCTAGGAGCACGGGGGGGGTGGGTTAAGAAATGAGCCAATGGGACGCATTGAACTGACCATGTTCTACCATGGTAGTACACGCGTGCGTTCGAGTGTTAAACTTTCATCCAGACCAAATGGACAGGTTATCTATTATGCGGGTTGGCTATAGAATAGAGGCGCAGGGTTTTGGGGTAGATGAGGGTTGAGTTATGTAGGAATTAATGTCGGCTTTCTAAATATGATCTGTGAAGATGCATCGTTATTTTTTAACGCTTTTGTAATATTTGTGAAAAGCAAGATACCCTAACCCTTTCAAGTTCATTTTGAAGTTATATTTTAGTGAAAAGGAATATATTCAACCAAACCTCACTGCTGACAGTAGGTTAGTGAGGTTCCCTTTAGAGCCCACAACCGGAAATAGGAACCCCACATGTGGTATGCATTTCCGCAGGGGGAAGGGTATCAGTGGGTAGCTGCTCTCTCTCACCTTTCTTACCCTGTTCCCTTGATACCTTCTTATGTTACTTTATAGGTAAATTAAAAGCAGCTTTTTTTAAAAATTAAGTATTTACACAGAGGTGAGCGGTACTGACGGGTAGTCACATACAAAAAAAACCAGACCAAGACAAATGCAACGAATAAAAAATTGAAAGTTACGGTTATTAAAAAAAAAATATAAGCTAAAAGAAATGATATAATAGTCGCTGAAGTCCGCCATGGGCATTACAGTGCCAAGTATATAACGGGCCTTATGGCGTCAATGAATAATGCATCTCCTCTCATAATAGATAAAAAATAAAATAAAAATTAATTAGAATTCATACAGAAGCTCAATTATCAATTAAGAAATTTTAGTACTTTTGATAATAATTAAAATAAATGGCCGTTTAACACAGCCATAGTCAGTGTGACTGTGATTATTAAAATCATAACTATGTATGTATGTATATCTTCACGCCAAGTCCCTATTCCTATCCCTATCCCTATAACTATGTAATACGTCTAATTTAGACCGTAAAGTATGTGTATATAAAAGTTGTACAATTTCACTGCAAATCTGTACAAATGATCTCCTAATGTTAGAAAAGAGGAAAATTTTAAACCCTTTGCACTAACTAGTATTGTATTGTATATCTTCACGCCAGGTCCCTTGCAGGGTAGGCAGAGAGAACCGAGCGCCATAAGACGCGGTCCTTACACACTTCACTCGCTTCTTTCACATTCATAGCTCTTTTCATGCACGCTCGCCGGTTCCTAAGGCTCCTGACATCACCTTCTGATAAAACACGACCAATTTGGTCATGGTAGGTTAGTCTTGGTCTTCCTCGGCTCCTACATCCTTCCACTTTCGCATTGTATATCTGTTTCGTCATTCTTTCATCTTGCATTCTTTCTACATGTCCGAACCAACGGAGCATGCCCTTTCTTATCTTAACACCGACACTCTCTTTCAGTCCAACTCTCTTTCGTACGTCATCATTTCGAACGCGGTCAGCAAGCGTTATGCCACAAATTTTTCGCAGTGCTCGCATCTCGACCGCATTTATTCTACTTTCATGCTCTCTCTGCCATACCCAGCTCTCACTTCCATAAGTTAGCGTTGGGATTAACACCGCGCTGTGTACAGCGAGCTGTGCCTTCTGGCTTAGATTTCGGCTGCCAAACAGTTTACCCAACGCTCCATTCACGCTATTCCCTGCACTCACTCGTCTCTCCACATCAGCGGTGTACCTTCCATCGCTTCTAAAAGCGCTTCCAAGATATACAAACTCATCCACTTGCTCCAACACTACATCATCAACCGTAATCCTAGTGTTTGTTCTGGTTGTCTCCCTTTCAAATACCATTATTTTGGTTTTCTTCGCATTCAATTGTAAGCCTTTCTTCATACAATCGTCTTTCATTGTTGTGACTAGTGTTTGCAGTTCGGATGATGATTCTGCTATTAATACTGCGTCATCTGCATAAAGCAGGCAGTTAACCACTGAGCCACCCATTCGCATTCCCACATTCATATTTCTCATTCTCTGAAGACAACTGTCCAGATACAGGATGAATAGCCGAGACGACAGCACGCATCCCTGTCTGACACCAATATTGGTATCAAACCAGGGTGATAAGCTGCCGTCCACTCTCACACATGCTGTGCAATCCTCATAGGTGGATTGCACAGCACGTAGAAGGTCACCGTCAATCCCATATCTGGGCAAGATGTTCCAGAGATTCTTTCGCACGACCCTATCAAATGCTTTTTCAAGGTCCACAAAACCGCAGAAAACCTTCTGGTCCGTAGCCAGATGCTTTTCCACGATATTGCGGAGCGAAAAAACTTGATCCGTACATCCTCTGCCGCTTCGAAATCCCCCCTGTGCTTCCCAAAGCATCCCATCGGATTTCACCCTCATTCTCCTTTCAATGATTTTTCCATACACTTTAGCTGCTAGGCTGATCAAACTGATGGCCCTATAGTTGGCGCAGTCCATACGTGAGCCCTTGCCTTTATACAAGGGCACGATGACTGCGCGTCTCCAATCGCTCGGGACTCTTCCGGTTCTCCAGCATAATTTGCTCAAAAACCAGAAAGCGTCCCTAACGTAGATGCCACCCAGTTTGATCATCTCAGCTGTTACCATATCGATTCCCGCTGACTTTCCATTTTTCAAACTTCGTATCGACCATTCAATCTCATCCATGCTAATGTCTTCATGGTACGTTGGCACTGCCGAATCAGTCACAGACTCATTCACAGTGCCAGCGCCCTGGACATAATCATACATTTCTCTAAAATATTCGCTCCACCGTTCTAACACCTCCTGAGTGTTAGCAAGAATGCCACCAGCTTTACCTTTTATCTTGTCCATTCCGGATGCCGACGAACCACTCCGAGACTTCTTTACCTCTCTCCAGAAGAGTTTGGTATTAGCCTCGAAGTTCTTCGTCAGCCTCTCTTCCTCATTCATAAGTAGTCTTTCACGCCTCTCTTTCACTAAAGCTTTGGTTTCATTCTTGCATCGACGGTATATTTCTTTCTTCTTCTCTTTCATACTATCACTCTGGTGCAAAGATGATACGTAATCCAGCCACGCTCTCCTCTTTTTATCCACGGAGGATTGAACCTCCGCATCCCACCAGGCATCTCCTTTCAGTGTTCTACGTCTCTTTGCGCATCCACATGCTTCTTTCGCACTGTCCACCATACTTTCTTTCAGAACTTTCCAACATTCGTCTACATCTGAGTCGGAAAGACTCGCGTTCGCAAGTCTTTCACTGACTAGACGTACATACGTACTCCTCACACTTTCATCTTCCAATTTTTCACTTCTTATTCTTTCATGGTCTCCGAAAGGAATACGCACTCGCCAATGCCTCCACTTCTTGAAAAGGCCCACAAATCGGCTTATCACCAGATAGTGGTGGTACTCTACTAACTAGCCTTTCAGTAAAAAGAATATAAATAAGTAATTAATATTCCTATACATGTCAATATTATCATCTGCCTACGGACTGTAGTGACAAATTTCTCCTAATGCAAAATTTAGCAAAGAGAAATATTTTATCATCTGGACCAGCATTTGTGTAAAAAAAATTATACAAACAATATATTCTATTCTATTTTTAATAATGTGGCTCCATCGTTGATTATTTAACGATGATTTTGCCAATGTCGAGGTTTGGAAAGCCACGTTCCGGTTGGTATGACTATTGATCGGTAGCGAATAGCGAGTGGCCGCTGGGTGATCTAAAACAACACAACACAAACATACAGTTAGTACCCTGCCCAGACAAATGTAGATTAGTACATAGAACAAATGGGGTATAAAAGAGTTGGTATATAATGGACTACGCAACAGAAGGACAAATATGTTCTAAGGCTTACAAATACAAATTATTAATTTTTATGAACTTGACCAAAACGGATATAAAAGGAGAATACACCAGGGTAAGTAGAAAGGGGACATTAACAGGGCGAGGTATATTGGGAGGGAGCATATCGTACAATGATACCTGTAGTTTCGTGCAATTAAAAAAGAGATGTTCAAGGGTTCCCTCCTCCAAGCCACACTCACACAATGAGCTATCGAGAATTTTGATTTTAGCTAAGAACACCGGAGAACAAACATGACCTAGACGTAGCCTCATAATAACAGATGTTGGATGTTTGTCAAAATGGCGATATTTGAAGAACCACGGTTTACTGGGGATATCTGCTTGGATTTTTGAATAAAATTTTGCATGTGTGGCTCCTCGTCTCTGCCATAACCCATCCCAGTCTCTTTTCAACCGCATACTAGCCATCGCTCTAAGATCTCTGGAGAAGCTGATGTAGTATTTGTCAGTGCCTAAATGAGTAGCTTCCCTAGCACACCTATCTGCAGTTTCATTACCGGCAATGCCACAGTGTCCTGGAATCCAGGCCAGTGCCACCTCTGAACCTGAGGCGTGACAATGGAATAATGCTTGTCTTATTGCCAGTATAAGTGCAAAGTTATCTTTGGAGTGAAAAGGAGACTTGAGCAGATCTTGAAGACAGCTCTTCGAATCTGAAAGAATTAAAGCTTTGGGGATATGGTGAGATTCTATATATGAGACAGCTTCAAGAATAGCTGTAGCTTCGCCTGTAAAGACGGAAGACAGATGGGGACATTTCAGGCTTAGGATTATATGGAATTTAGGAATCCATACTGCAGCTCCTACATCACTGACCTCCGAGGATTTGGATGCATCTGTGTATAATCTGAGCCAATCGGTCCAGTCCTTTTCAAGCAAACTGGAGATCACTTTGTTTGGGTCCATGGTCTGTTTATTGACTCCTAGATCCAGGATAACATGCGGCCGAAAGATGAGAGCTGGGTATTGCATTGCAAACAACGGATTTTGATGAAATTTTTTCACAGGCAGGGAAACTTCTTTATAGCTACTATAACTATTAATGAGAGGCGACGGGACTTTATGGGACCAGTATGAGGAGTTAGGGACTGACTGTAGGAGGCGTTCCAGGATGTTTGGGAGTGGATGTGATGAATTTTGTAGGGACTTGTAAAAAAATCTATCAGCCAAAAACTGTCTCCGTAGGTGAAGAGGAGGATCTAAACACTCAACCTGAAGGGCCAGTGTTGGAGAGGATTTCATAGCGCCTGCGATAATCCGCAGACACCTCGACTGGATTCTGTCCAGTTTACCTAATGCCATTTTACTGCATGGTTCAAGCAAAAAACACCCATAATCAAAGTGGCTACGGACTATCGCATTGTACAAAATCTTTTGGCTGTAAGGATGAGAGCCCCATCGAACTCCTGAAAGGGCACGTAAAACATTTATGCTGTTCTCAGCTTTACTGCAGATGTAATTCAAGTGTTGAATGCCTGACAATTTGGAGTCCAGAATGATGCCCAAAAACCTCACTTTCTCCTGAACTGATACAAGTTCCTCTTTGACTTTAAGAATGATGGGAGGGATGATTCTTTTCCTTGTGAACGCCACTGCACTGCATTTGTTGACGGCTAAGGTTAGGCCATGATCGCACAGCCATTCATTTATATAAAACAGGGCTGAATTGAGGTTGGAACAAGAATTGGGAAAGGATGAAGAGCTAGAATAGATAACAATGTCATCGGCATACTGAAGGATTTTACAAAAACTGGTGACAGATTGGTCTAGGTCTGCTGTGTAGATGTTAAAAAGAAGGGGACTAAGAGCCTTGAGGTAGACCTTTCCAAACACGTCGGGGAGGAAGAAGAGATCCATTAACACGGACGCAGATGTAACGTGACATGAATAGCTTACATATTATGTTGACCAGTCTCTCAGGGATACTCAGCTGTAACATTTTCTGCCTGAGCACTGGAAGCTGGACGTTATCATATGCAGAGGCTATGTCTAAGAAAACCCCAATCAGATGTTGGTTTTGTGAGAAGGCCAGTCTAACCTCAGAGGTGAAGATGCTCAAGCTGTCATTAGTTCCCATACCGCGTCTGAATCCATACTGGGTTTTGCTTAAGAGTCCTTTATTTTCCACAAACCACTCAAGTCTGATTTTAATTAGATGCTCTAAAATCTTAGCAAAGACAGATCGAAGAGCTATAGGCCTATAAGAAGAGGGGTCCGAAGGATCCTTACCAGGCTTTGCAATGGGAATCACAACATCAGAGGACCAAGAATCTGGGGTAATCCCAGATAGGAAAATATGATTTAGGATTTGGAGAAGGATTATCTTTGAAGAGGTAGTAGCTTTACAGATAAAGGAATATGGGATACCATCAATGCCAGGGCAAGAATCCTTCAGATGGTCGAGGGCACAGTGCAACTCCGCTAGTGTAAAAGGGTCATTCATACTGTCTTTTGTGGTAGGAGGAGGAAGAGGATCGGGAAGGAAGCAGTCGAGGTTAGGGACATATGGAGGAGCTAATTTATTCACGAATTCGTCTAACCACAAGGAGGAGTCGTTAGACTGTTTATTTTGTAGGGAATAGGAACCACGAAAATTCTTTATCTTCTTCCATACAAGAGCAGCAGGGGATCTGGGGGATAGTGATTCACAAAACTTAAGCCAGCCTATTTTTTTTTTTTTTAGCTAGGAGCCTCCTTGTGCTTGCGCAGGTTTTTTTATATGATATGTAATTATCCATATTCGGGTTTATTGTATATGATTTCTCTGCTTTCTTTCTCTCTTTTACACTAACGGAGCATGCAGAGTCCCACCAAGGCGGTGAGGAAATGTAGTTGCGGGCGGAATTTTTTAATGGAATGGTCTGATCAGCAGCTGATTTGATGCATGAGAGAAGTTGGTCATAAGCGGAAATAAAATTGTTCTCGTTTATGGGTGGAAAGGATGACAATTTATCCTCTAGACAGCTTGAGTATATTGACCAATCGGCTTTATGGGTCTTGTATTTAAGGAGAGGCTGAGGGCTAGGGGAGGGTGTGAAGGAACTTTGGATGGAAACCACAATGGGGAAATGGTCACTACCATAGGAGTTAGGGAGGACAGACCAAGAGACGGTGGGGACTAAAGAGGGTGAAACTAGAGACAGGTCAGGGGCACTTAGGTTTTGGACTGGGGACACTCTGCGTGTGGCAGATCCATCATTTAGGACACATAGATTGTGTGTATCCAGCACATCTAGAAATAAGTATGATATGGGATCATTGGAGATAGAGCCCCAAAGAGTGTGTCGGCAATTGAAATCCCCTAACACAATCATTGGGTTGGAGAAGTTGGAGAGGATGGTGCTTAGTTCATTAAGAACTTGGGGGGAAGGGTGAGGAATGTATGCAGATATAATAGAAATGCCGATGCTCTTTGCAGCAACTATGTGTAGCTCAGGGCTGTGGGCGGGAATAGGGATTTGGGTAAAGGAGAAGGAGTTAGATATAAAAAGGGAACATCCAGCACGACCGTCAGCTCTGTCGTCCCGGAGACATGAGTAGCCTGAAACCCGAAAACGAGAATCCGGTCTTAACCACGTCTCCGACACGGCAGCAGCGATCGGTTTTAGCTGGTTAAGGAGATATACGAATTCAGGTTTTTTAAGTCTTATGCTTCTACAATTCCACTGTAGAAGGTTTCGTTCCATTATTACGTATTAAGGCTGATAATAGGTCTTGTATCAAGCTGGTGACATTGGACGGTAAGGCATCGCTAAATTTAGATATGATATTTATAAGTGAGCATACCAAAAGTTCTATTAAATTATCATTTGGAGTTGATATAGGAGTAGGGCTCTCAGGTAAAGCACAGCCGTTGGACTGCACAGACTTTGGGGATCCAGTGATGAGGTTGTGCGCTTCATAATCATAGGGTTTTTCACTGGAGGACTTTGGACTGGGAGTATAAAATATGGTTTTCTTGTAGGACTGTCGGATAGGAGAAGTATTAGCAGGGTGATACAAAGGAATATTTTGGGACTGAGGAGGGGTAAACAGGGGTTGTGATTGGGACTTGTAGCTAGAGGCTATATCAGCATACGAGCGTTTGCTAATTGGGAATCTTCTTGATGCTTCTGTATAACTGATATTCTCCTCAGACATCACAATTTTAATGGACTTCTGCCTGCCATGTTCTGGGCATTTGGGGTCTATGGCTGAGTGATTACCATTTTGACACAGGAAACACGAAATGCTATCCTCATCCACATCGCATGTGTCCCCAGAGTGTGGTTGTGCACATTTATAGCACCGGGGTTTGGACCTGCACTGGGTGCGGATATGGCCGAACCTGCAACAGTTTCTGCACTGGATTGTAGGGAGCATATAAATATGTACATCCATTGCCATATGATAGCAAAAGATTTTCTGCGGTAACGTTTGTCCTTGAAAAGTTAAGACTACTGTAGTGGACGGAACCCATGAAACACCCGATTCTGAACGTTTTTTAATATTTAAACGCCTGGCTTTGACGACGGGACCACACCCACGAGGCGTGGTGATGCCGTCCACCAGTTCCTCTAGTGTCCAGTCAGTTGGTATTGCTCGCACGATTCCCATACGAGAGACTTGGTATTTTGGGATTGACACTGTATATTTTTTATTTGCCAAAATAGGGTTAGTCGAGAAATTGTTGGCGTCGGCCGGGCTTTTGAAGGACACTGCCATTTTATTTCTGCCTACTGTCTTAATGCCGCCGTCAACAATTCCTCGGAAGTTATTGCGATGAATAAACTGAGCGAATTTAAGGGATCTAATAGTAGAGCCCGCGGACGTATCGATTTCTTCACGAGATACATGAACAACGTATGGGCCCGGATCGGATTCCGAGTATTTAAATGCGGATTCATCTTCAAAGCCAGGTTTAGTATATACCGACTGCGATGAATTGGATGGGGGGGTATTTTTTTTAGCTTCGTTTTCTAGGCTTTCATCAGCCGGTCTTTTGATCCGATTGGCATTGTTTTGATCGGGTAGCGACGTATCTACCTCTAGACAGGGAGGACCTTCCCCGTCAGGGGGGTCCTCATCCATCCCGAAACCAGCAATTTACGGACGACACTTACCCTTTCTAATCACTAAAACCGTCACCAACACAAAACAAACACAGAATATAGACAACTCAGCGGAAAACCGCGATAAATCAAAATTTTGTCTCAACCACGTGTGTCAAACAACACAGCGACGAGCAAAAATCTAAACAATATATGTCGAGACATCTTTCGCAAAAGTGTTTGACATACAAAGGTGAAAGTTGTATGGAATTTGGTTTCAATATTATTTTTGTAGTGCAGAAATGATTCTTCTGGAATCTGTAGGGGTAGTGCTTCAACTATCTATTAGAATAAAAGTAACATTGTTTATAAATAGCTCCATATTTATGTGAAAAACTTCTTCATCATTTTAGATTATTTTTGACTGGTAATATCACCTACATTTTCAATATTTCATAATAACAATAAATTAATGGATACTTCCTCAGTCATAAATGCTTAACACGTTAAGCGCCACATGTATATATCATTATACACCCTAGTCAACTCTCATAGGCCAGTGTATAACTTAGATTGGTGTATTGGTGAATATACATCGCACCAAACATTTTCTATGGCAACTTTGTAGCCTTGGCCCTCACAAATAATTTGGTGTATCTGGGGTATAAAGATGTAATATAGTTTAGGATTTATGGATTTTTTTTTAAATGAAACAATTGAAATTTAGAGTTTCATATAATTATTTATTTATCTATTTTTTGGTATCTTAACAACCTTTTTCGCTTATGTAAGTATTATTATTTTAATGAATTTATTTATCACAAAATACTTCTCAGTCCTACTATTTATTTGTAACAATTACTTATTTATTTGTACTTTCAATCAGATAGTACTTATCAATCAGCCGTTGAAATTAAAAAAAAAAAGGGGAGGAAATCTCATAAATGTAAGGGAAGTAGTGTGTATCATATAATATACGCTTGGGCCCCTGAGACTATTTTTCAGAAGTTGGTCTCAGGGGCCAGTGTATATATATGATACACCTAAAAACCCCCGGTTAAGAGAATAGGTAAAACAAAATGTAGTTTAGGATCAGGAGATGTAATTTATACAAAAAAATAAATAGAAATTCCATGAAATTTGCCTCGAAGATGCCTTGGCGCTGAATGTTTTAAATGCACCTTACCCCTCTTAACTGAACAACTATTGCCTATCGAAAACAGCCAGGACGGATGGCTTATTATTTCCTTCAAAAAATTGAGGTTTTCAAGATTAAAAATCCGGTTCGTAGACCGGCCTGGTTGTCACTGCATAACTTGTTCAATTAGGCAAACACATACAACAACATCAAACTGGCTATTATTGTTAACTTTTTGGAGTTATGATTTGTTGTCAATGCTGGTAATTACGTGGTATAATATGACAATGCATTAAATGGAATTACTGATTATACAGAGCAAAGGGTCAGTAGGTCATCTTCAGCCAGTTATGTCTACAAACAATGATATCAGTATGTTATCTGATATGGAAAACAATATCTTACATACAAAACAAGGATTGTTTTTTAGAATCCAGTTATGATTGATTATATATTCCATTTATTTATTGATTATTCTATATATGGGTAAATCAATATTGAAGATGCAAAATGGCATAACCTGTTATGTGTCCATATACAAAATATATCTCTGCTTTATATACAAAATGAGCTGCTGAGATGAATTTCTGTATTAAACTCACCCATATCAAAAATCAATACAATTTGCAGAAAAAAGGTTGGGAAAATTGTATTAGTGAACCAGTTGCATTGAAGTATGTGAAAAGTTTTCGTGCCGGAGAATATAATCTAATGTGTTCCCTGTGGATACATGTTCTACTGAGGTTAAATTGAGCATATGAGGACCGACATCTTTCTCTTTTTTTTATGTCAACTTAGCATCCGCTTCGTCTAATGGTAAGCGAAAAAAGGATTCTATGTTTTTTAGTGACCTCTTCATCGTCGATTATCCTCATAACCCTTCGCTGGAACCTATCGAAGACTCGAGAAGATACTGTGCGGATCCATACCAGAGATGCGAGCAATACTTCACGCAGGCCCGAACTTGAGTCTTATAAAGCATACAAAGCTGGTCCGGTGTGAAGAACCGGCGCACCCTGTTCAGGACGAGTTTTTTTGAAGCTGTTGAGATGAGGCTCTCGATGTAGTTTCGTTGGTTAAGATCGCAACGAATATCCATGCCTTGCATATTTAAGCCATCTCGCATACTGAGGGAAGCGCCCTGAAGACTGGTAGCGTGAATTTTGTTGTAAACGTGCACACTTGAGTTTTCTTAGCATTAAACTTAACCAAGTTATTGGAACTCTATTTACTAATGAGATCCAAAACCCGATTAAGCGCAACAACAAGACTCACGATCAAATGCCTTGGCGATATCTAGGCTGACTACAATAGAATCGCCATGTTGTCGATTGCGTCCCCCCAGAGGTGCGTCACATACGCTAGAAGATCGATTATATATCATCATATAGATCGTCAATAGTTGCCTAGTAACGCTTGTAATTATAATATTACTTGCGCGATCCCTCCTCTGCTACTTACACTCCTTAGGAACTTACTGGTGACCTCACTCACAGGCATGAACACAACAACCCTCTAGGGAGTTGTTATTTGACTGCGGTTTCCTGTTAAGTGGAGGTACTTCCCCAGACGGGCTGCTTTGATGCGCCCTACCTCTCTTATTATGTTTACCTTGATTATATGAGGAATGATAATTATTTATAATTAAAGTTGGATTACAAGTATATTTATCAACAGAACCTTGATTATATCATTGTCAATGGACTTGATTGTCGCGGGTATCACTGTTAACAGAATTTAAAAAGTGACGACAATCCTGCATTTTTTTTTTTAACTTCATCTGTTCTTTTTTGTGTACTCCAAGGATAATGACAAATTTAATAAACGATAACCATTTTTCGTTCAGTTTGCAAAAATATTCTAAAAATAAACCAGTTGAGAATGCGTAAGCTTGCATTGCCAGAGGAACACCTGGCTCGTCAATTATGTAACAATTCAATTTTTTTTTTACTTTGCCATTTTGGCCATGTTCCTTAAGAGATAGGAACGGTGTTCCTGAACATTCCTATTCTACTTTTTTATGCTGAATCCGAATCTGAAGTCAAAATTCGAATATTCGAAAAGCGACATCAAACACACAGACAAACATATAGATTTCATATAGGAACGATGTTCCTGAATAGACATGTTTTATTAAAATTAATTCATCCGATTGCCACTGCCTACCCCGCAAGGGGTTTGGCGTGAAGTTATAGATAGATAGTGCAGCAGTTTCAAGGTCACCAGCTCTTGTTACCTGCCTGATTTAAATTTTTATCATCATATCATTCAATTGTTTCCAGATCTAGTCAAAAGAAAAATGCTGGTACTAGACCTAGATGAAACGCTGATCCACTCGCACCACGACGCGATGCTGCGGCCGACGGTGAAGCCGGGCACGCCGCCAGACTTCGTTCTGAAGGTCACCATAGACAAGCATCCAGTCAGATTCTTCGTGCACAAGCGGCCACACGTCGACTATTTCCTGGATATTGTATGTTTAAAAACTACTGTTTGCAATAGTTAATAGATTCTATTATATTCAAATATGTAATCTAAGTTACACCACCAGTTAGGTTATGAGAACTAGCGCCGTCCAGCATATCCTTCACTACACGCTTAGTACTGATTTGGGGGGGGGGGGGGGGGGAGAACTTACGATATAATCGAAAATTAGCGAATCAAATCTTCGAGACTCGACTCCCGTGATGTTTCATCCAAAGTTTGTCACCATTTACATGCCTTAAACTTTGTACGGAACCCTCGGTGTGCGAGTCCCACTGCATGTTTCGTTAGTTCAGTTCCGACATGTAGACATAATGCAAGAGGAAATATTGAAAAAACGGATATACACCGCGAAAGTGGAAGATATAGGAGTCGAGGAAGTTGAGACTCACCTACCGTGACCAAATTGGTCGTGTTTTATCAGAAGGTGATGTCGGGAGCCGTCCAGGAAGCAGCGAGCGTGCACGACACAACTGTGAATGTTAAAGAATCGAGTGAGGTGTGTAAGGATCGAGTCAAGTGGCGCTCTGTCCTCTCTGCCTACCCCGCAAGCGAGGGATTACAACGTTCCAATTTGATCTCCCATTTGCCTGATCATAAAATATTAAAATTATTAAATGTTTATATTTCTCAAAATGCTTTGACGAACCCGGTGGTGGAATGGTTAGTTAGCAATGTTATTTTAACACCAAGGCTCGTAAGTTCGATTCCCCACACAGGACAAACATTTGTGTGAATGTCTGTCTGTCATGGTGGGTGTTTTTAAGTGAGGTAGGGCGTCAAAGCAGCCCGTATGGGAATGTACTTCCACCTCACAGAAAACCGCAGCCAAATCACAACTCCTTGGACGGTTGCTGTGATACTGCCAGTGAGTGAGGGCATCAGTAAGCTCCAACGGAATCACCGACGTGTGTTAGCAGCAGGGGTGGCTTGAGCGATACTTCCTGTATTGCAAGCGTCCATAGGCTAGGGTAGTCACACTACATCAGATAGCCCGTATGCTTCCCGACGATGTATAAAAATATATATTATGTATTAAACTAACCACGGAAGGTCGTGCTCTGGTAATAAATAAGTTTCGCAGTCACTTTTAAAGCACCCCGGGCGGTGGTCACGCATGAGTTCCGTGCCTGGTACGGAATTTTCCATTGAAATTAAGCCATAAACTAGCGATGGCCGACGTTATGCCTATTGGCACCTTGCAAAGCTTCTCATTTTTATGGGTCTGAATTAGACGTATATTTTATATTATCTTTTCGCATTTAAAAGCAATCTTTTTTCTATATAATATCGTGAGGTATGCAAGCATGCGCCCTACTTGATGTAAAGCCGTTATCGTAGTCTATCTTGTAATACATTAAAAATCACTCCCGCGATGTCACCTCAGCTGCTAACACAGCTCCTTTGGAGCATACTGTAACCTCACACACCCTCACAACACATAACCCCCCAGGGAGTTGTTATTTATCCGCGGTTTTCTGGTGTAGGTACTTCCCAAGACGTGTTGCTTTGATGTGCCCTACCTCTTAAAAACACCCAGACCAAGAGAAACAGACATGTTCATACACACACATGTTAGTCCTGTGTGGGAATCGAAACCACGAGTGTCGGTGTCAAAGTAACGTAGCAAAGCGTTTCACCACTGCGCCACCGAGCTCCTCAAGAAGAAGAAGAAAATCAACTCGCAAGTGATCTTACATCATCAACTTTGCATGATGTGGGCTGTATGTTTGCATAGCCTTGTATGCTTCCCGACATGGTTTAAAAAAAATATGCGCGAGTGCGGTCGTAATATGTGTCCTGTAAGTTTCAGAGTAATAACCTTTGATAAACATTTGCTCGCCACATGCGAGTCATTGCTGGCCCATTCCGTAAATAGATTCATTTGTTTACTTGTTATAATATAACTATGTTATAAGTGACTATCACTGTAAGATATCGTCTATCTATCTATCTATAACTTCACACCAACTCCCTTACGGGGTAGGCAGAGAGAGCCGAGCCCTACATGACTCGATCCTTACACACCTCACTCGCTTCTTCAACATTCATTGCTCTTCTCATGCACGCTCGCCGTGTTCTAAGGCTCCTGACATCTCAGTATATATGGAAGGATTACAACGTTCTAATTTGATCTCCCATATAATATAAATTATATGTTTCTATGTAGAGGCAGAGAGAACCGAGCGCCATATGACGCGGTCCTTACATACTTCACTCGCTTCTGTGACATTCATAGCTCTTATCATGGAGTCGTGTTTTATCAGAAATGTGATGTCAGGCGCCCTAGAAACCGGCGAGCGTGCATGAGAAGAGCAATGAATGTTAAAGAAGCGAGTGAGATATGTAAGGATCGAGTCGCGTGGCGCTCGGTTCTCTCTGCCTACCCCGTAAGGGATTTGGCGTGAAGTTATACATAGATAGATGGATGAAACATTAAAATAATTATTAAATGCTTCTGTTTCTCAAAATGGTTTGACGAGCCCGGTGGTGGAATGGTGGATCAAATTAATCGTGCTTTATCAGAAGGTTGACCTTCTGATAAATAACGGTTCATTTGGTCACGGTAGGTAAGTCTTGGCCTTCCTCGGTTCCTACATCCTTCTAGTTTCGCGTTGTACATCTGTTTCGTAATTCTTTCAAGTGCAAGCAGTCTGCAAGTGATAATTACAAATATTCACATAAATTCGGAGACACGAATGTAGTGGTTGGAATAATACCTCCATTACCCCACCACATCAATCATCACTCATCCCGCTGCAGGGATACGAGTCTCCCTTCAACCGAAAGCATTAAGAGCATACTCCACCACGTTGCTCAACTGCGGATTGCCGGAGGCTAGTGTTTTCAAGCCGCCCGAAGTCCACTGACTTAGCTTAACAGCTGTGATCTAAGGACAACAGCCGGGACCGACGGCTTAACGTGCCCTCCATCCGAAGCATGGATGAACTGGTGATAGATAAACCTATCCATAGACAGTCTGCGAGATACGTTGCTTACCCAGTTCAGTTAGAATGTCTTAATTATAATGTTGTGCCCAGGTGTCGCAGTGGTACGAGTTAGTGGTGTTCACAGCATCGATGGAGATATACGGCGCAGCGGTCGCGGACAAGCTGGACAACGGCCGAGGAATTCTGCGGCGGAGGTTCTACAGGTAACACATAATACCACATACTGAGAGATTTTGCCTCCCTTTGTGTTCTACCGATTGTACAACGGGTTGTGTTCTGAAGAGTTGTTCGAAATGATGCCGACAGCTAATTTTTATAACCACACCGCTCTCCGACGGCGGGGAGTTCACCCTCTCACGCTGGAACCGCAATGGTCGCGTACTGTGCGGTTCCAGAGAAGTTTTCTTCTGAGATCTCTCAAGCTGTGGAATGAGCTCCAAGCCGAGGTTTTTCCAAGGGACTACAGCATGGAGTCCTTCAAGAAATGCGTGAAGAGGTTTTTAGAGGGTCGGCAACGCATGAGTTACACATGTCCATAGGTTACGGTGACTGTTTACCATCAGGCAGGCCGTATGCTTGATTGTCACCTTAGTGGTATAAAAAAAAACATTTCTTTTTCATGCAACGTCGAGAGGCATACAAGCATACGGCCCACCTGTGTGGTTACCGTAGCATTAAGGAGAGGCCATATTGCGGATGACAAAACCATCGCATTGACGACCCTTGTACCAACGGTAATTAGAGCGCTGGCCGGCGCTATTTCGTATGAACTATTTGGTGGAAGCGCTCAAGGTAGCTTAAATCAAATTACCTGTAAATTTGCGTTATTTCTACGGCCAAGGAGATATATTTATATAGCTGTGTTCCTGTTTGAAGGGTGAAATATGGCAGAGAAATTACTGGGTACTTTGACGAAACATCCTTAGGTCACAAGATTGTCAGCGCGCGAGTAACATCCCCGTGGTGTTGCGAGCGTCAATAGGCTGCGGTGACCGCTTACCATCTGATGCGGGCCGCATGCTTGTTTGCCAATCTAGTTCTATCAAAAAAAAAGGTGTATTTTATCCTTGTATGCCCCCGACGTTGTCTAAGAAAAGTATACAACGCTTGTAATATAAGATAGTTCGTGCGAAGGCAACCCGCGCTACAATAAACATTTTTAGCTTCTAAATGTGTCAGCGATTCGAGTCTAATGACCAATGGGAGAATATTTTTGGCAGAGCTGCGATAGCCAGCGGAGCCACATTACCCTCAAAATTGCCGTTTGGGGTAGACTGATGTCATCCAGCTAGCGTTTAGACGGTAATAGTGAGAAACTCCAAAATCGACACACTAATAGCTAACATATTGTAGTTTTGTATCCTTTAATTTGAAATTTAAATGTTCGTTGGTGAGGAAGAACGGTCCAAAATCGTTCCAATTAGAAAAAAAAAACATATGGGAAAACGTATGGCCGGCCACTCTGCAGTACAGAGTCTGCACTGCACTCCCATCAACAGAAAAAGTAACAGCACTCGTCGCTAGATGTCGTACAGGGTTCCATATATTTTTAAAAAATTAAAAATAAAATATTTAAATATTTTTTAAATTTAAAAAATATCAGCTCTGCCTACACAGCTTGCTGTTATTTACTAGTTTAACCAATAAGCCGATAAGTGCCGTAATGTTGATCCGTAAATTAGCCAATAAGAGCTGCGTATTGTACTTTCCCCAGGACAATCATTTGACCCAGGACAATCATTTGACATTTGTGTGCATGATCATGTCTGTCTGTCTTGGTGTAGGTGTTATTAAATACGTAGAGCGCATACCGGCGATTTGAGTTACGCGCAACGTAATATCGGTCTCACCGGTACTCCATGAGTTATTTCCTTCCTGGCAAAAACTCTCCAGGGAGTTGTTATTTGGCTGCTGTTTTCCGTGAGGTGCGGGCGGATAGCCACCTCTGCTATCACAGCAACGTTTATGAGCTTACTAATGACATATGAACGCGCTTACAATGCAGGAAGTAACGCTCGCGCGTTTCCAAACCTGCTGCTAACACAGTAACTCCTTAGGAGCATGCCAGTAACCCCACTTTCTCGCAGGAATACAACGAGTCTCCAGGGAGGTTGTTGTTTGTCTGCGGATTTTTGTGAGGTGGAGGTACTTCCACAAAGATTATGGTATTTGAAAGAGAAGAAACCAGAACCAATGTAAGAATTACGGTAGATGATGAAGTGTTGGAACAAGTGAATGAGTTTGTATATCTTGGATGCGCTTTCATCAGGGATGGAAGGTACACCGCAGATGTGGAAAGGCGAGTGAGTGCTGGGAATAGTGTGAATGGAGCGTTGGGAAAACTTCTTGGCAGTAAAAACCTGAGCCAGAAGGCGCAGCTGGCTATACACAATGCAGTGCTGGTCCCAACGCTTACTTATGGAAGCGAGAGCTGGGTATGGCAGAGAGAGCATGAAAGTAGGATAAAGGCGGTTGAAATGCGAGCGTTGCGCAAAATCTGTGGTGTAACGCTTGCAGACCGTATCCGCAATGATGAGGTTAGAAGCAGAGTTGGTCTGAAAGAGAGCGTCGGTGTTAAAATAAGAAGAGGCATGCTCCGTTGGTTCGGACATGTAGAAAGAATGCAGGATGAAAGAATGACGAAGCAGATATACAATGCAAAAGTGGAAGGATGTAGGAGCCGAGGAAGGCCAAGACTTACCTATCATGATCAGATTGGTCGTGTTCTATCAGAAGGTGATGTCAGGAGCCCTAGAAACCGGCGAGCGTGCATGAAAAGAGCAATGAATGTGAAAGAAGCGAGTGAGGTATGTAAGGATCGAGTCGCGTGGCGCTCGGTTCTCTCTGCCTACCCCGTAAGGGATTTGGCGTGAAGTTATAGTAATAGTAGGAGGTACTTCCGCAGTCCGGCTTTGTCTTCCCCCTCATAGCTTACTGCCATCTATCGAAAACAACAGGTACTGACTGCTCAGCGTGCGCTGCAACTGCTGACTTAGGTTTTTATACTGCATTGGGTGCAAATAAACATGATGTGTATGTCTGTTTGCCACCCAATGCAGTAGTAACGTTTGCCAGCCTGATCCCTAGCGATTGTTGTAGCCTACAAACGCTTGCGATTCTAGTTGTAGTAATGCTTACGCTTTGCTACCGCCTTTGCTAACGCAGGTCCTCACGAGGTTTCTAGTGATGTGAGACCTGATTTCACTCGCAGAAATACAATAACTCCCAGATTATTACATAGGTTCTTACATAGGACGGGTCCGGTAGCGGGGTGTTAAGCAGTGCTACTTTAACACGTAGGCTAGTTGGTTCGATTCCCACAGGAAAATCATTTGTGCTGTCTTGAACTGGATGTCTTGAACTCTACCTCACAGAAAACTGCAGTCAAATAACAATATAGTTGTTGTATTCCTGCGAGTAAATAATTTCGACGAACTCGGTGGCGTAGTGGTGAAACGCGGTGTTACGTTACTTTGACACCAACGCTCGTGGATTCACTTCCCTCACATGGCAAACATTTGTGTGCATTAACATCTATTTGTCTTGGTCTGGGTGTTTTTAAGAGAGGTAAGGCGCATCAAAGCAGCCCGTCTGGGGAAGAACCTCAACCTCACTAAAAACCACACCTAAAGTAACTACTCTCTGGCGGGTGGTTGTGTTCCTGCGTGTGAGCAGCCACTCCTAAGGAGTTGCTTTGTTAGCAGTAGAGGTGGTATCGCGCGGGTGATACTTAATGTATTACAAGCGTTCATAGGCTACGATAACCGCTTTACATCAGGTGAGCCGTATGCCTCCCGACGTTGTATAAAAAAGGAGTAAGCTGCTATGTAGTTGCTGTGTTAGCAGTAGAGGTAACATCGCGCAATATACTTAATGTGCAAGCGTTTATAGGCTACAGTAACCTCTTTATATCATGTGGGCCGTATGCTTGTATGCCTCCTTGGGTGCAACTCGGACGAGCTCGGTGGCGCAGTGGTAGAACGCGCTGTTACGCTACTTTGACACCACGCTCGTGGGTTCGATTCCCACACAGTACAAACATTTATGTGCATGAACATGTCTGTTTGTCTTGGTCTGGGTATTTTCTATGTATAATAAGTATGTATTTACAAAAAAAATGTATTTACGTGTGTATACCAGTTGTCTAGTACCCATAACACAAGCTTCGCTTACTTTGGGGCTAGATGGCGCTGTGTAATTTGTCCGAAAATATTTATTATTATTATTACTTAACCGGGTTTTTTATTACATTGGGTGTGCAAACAGACATATATCCTGTTTGATCTCAAGAAGTATCTACCACTTACGCTTTGCTGCCGCCTCGGTTACCGCAGCAGGCCCTCAACAGTTTACTACTGAACTCACTCAATCTCAGAAATACAACAACTCTCAAGGGAATCGTTATTTTGCTGCGCGGTCTTCCCTATGGACGAGCTCGGTGGCGCAGTGGTGGAACACGCTGTTACGCTACTTTGACACCAACGCTCGTGGGTTCGATTCCCACACAGTACAAACATTTGTGTATGAACATGTCTGTTTGTCTTGGTCTGGGTATTTTCTATGTATAATTAGCATGTATTTACAAAAAAAAATGTATTTACGTATGTTTATCAGTTGTCTAGTACCCATAACACAAGCTTCGCTTACTTTAGGGCTAGGTGGCGCTGTGTAATTTGTCCGACAATATTTATTTATTTATGGGCGAGGGTTTAAGTCCTTCTCCAGTCAGTCTGGTTCTCTATTAATATCGCTGTATCCTACCTTTCTTAAAACGTCCCCGGCGTGTTTGTTTCCAGACAACATTGCACCGCGGAGCACGGCTCGTACACAAAAAACCTGTCGTCAATATGCGACGACCTCAACAGGGTCTTCATCCTGGACAACTCTCCCGGAGCGTACCGGGACTTTCCAGGTAACCACATACAATAGACTCGTACTTGGAAGTGCGTCATACACTCTTCTTCTTTCTAGCGTTATCCCGTTTCCTAATGCATTTGGATAGGCGGGGTCCGCTACCTAAGCTAAGGGTTTGGCGAAGATACAGATTTTTATATATAGCGATTGCAGTCAGACAATCCGGAGAGATAACCAAACCTTCGCTCCCACGTCTTTCGAAATAGAATTTCTTGGACGTGCGGGTTTCGCCGTCGCCAACACGGACACACAAACACAGACCGTTGAATAATAAGTCGATTTATCCACTGAGGTATCATTGCACATGAACAATCAAAATGCGCCATACACACAATCATCATTTTTCTTTTTTGGCCACATTTGACGAGCTCGGGTGCTCAGCCGGGAATGACGCGACGTTGACACCAACGCTCGTGGGTTCGATTCCCACGCAAGGCAAACATTTTGTGTGCATGAACATGTCTGTGACTGTTTGTCTTGGTCTGGAGGTAGGGCGCATCAATTGTATCAAAGCAAGTCTGGGGATGTACCTCCACCTCACAGAAAACCGCAGCCAAATAACAACTCCCTAGAGGGTTGTTGTGTTCCTGCGTGTGAGTGAGGTCACCAGTAAGCTCCCAAGGACTTGCTGTGGAAGCAGCGGAGGAGGCATCGCGCGAGTGATACTTAATATATCGCAAGCGTTAATAGGCTACGGTAGCCGCTTTATATCAGGTGGGCCGTATGCTTGTATGCCTCCCGGCGTAGTATTCACACCATTCGCAGCACTCACTCGTCTTTCCACATCTGCGGTATACCTCCCATCCCTGCTGAAAGCGCATCCAAGATATACAAACTCATCATTGTTCCTACACTTCATATGAGTCTAGGCCTTCCTCGACACCTACGTCCTCCTATAATAGTGATGGTATGTTATATAGCAAGTGACCAATAGAAAACATGATATTAATGAAATCTTTAATTACGGATGCAAAATCGAATTATGCATCATTATATTCATATCCTACTAATATTATAAATGCGAAAGTTTGTATGTATGGATGTTTGTTGTTTGTCTTTCACGCTTAAACGGCTGAACGGATTTGAATGAAATTTGGCACGTAGATAGATTATGACCTGGATTAACACATAGGCTACGTTATTTGACTCCACGCGGGCGGAGCCACGGGCAACAGCTAGTATATTATATATGTATATGTATGAATTTTGCTGTTGCCTCACTCTTTCTGCACTCAAAAGCACAAAATAATTTTCAATATGCTACTGAATTAATTAAAAAACTAATACATTTAAAACAGTTTTGAATTAAATAAGCACACGATTGAACGTCTGATCCATGATATTTGTTCCTGTACGTTGTAAGTGGTCCACCAACAATTGGTTTTGGATTTCTTCAAAATCTTTCAATTGCTTTCATTTTATTTCAGATAATGCAATACCAATAAAGTCGTGGTTCTCGGACCCGCTGGACGTGGCGCTGCTTAACCTACTGCCGGTGCTGGACGCGCTCCGGTTCACGCACGACGTGCGCTCCGTGCTCTCACGGAACCTGCACCTGCACAGGCTGTGGTAGCCTCCGCCATGAGGTGAGAACCACTTGCTTCCGCGCAGGCTGTGCTGCTCTCCGCCACGAGGCGAGGACACCTGCTCCTGTTGATTGTAGTAGCCAGACCACGAGGTGAGATCTCTTTGCTGCTCTCCCGCACAGTCTGTGGCTAGCATTCCCCACGAGATGAACATAATCTCTTCTTACACCAACAGTGGTAGCCTTCGCCAGGAGGTGAGGGCAACTTGCTCCTGTACAGACTGTGGTAGTGTCAACCACGAGGTGAGGACAACTTATAGCTGCATAGGCTGTGATAGCCTCAGCGACGAAGTGAGGTAACCTGATCTTACAATGGTATTGGTAACCTCAAACAGGTAGTGACGTCAACCTGCTCCTACACAGGCTGTGTATGCCTACGTCAGGAGATGAGGACAATCTGCTCCTGCACAGTATATGGTAGTCTCCACCACGAGGTGACGACAACTTACCTATAGCTGCAAAACACGATCAATTTGGTCATCGTAGGTAAGTCTTGGCTTCCTCGGCTCCTGCATCCTTCTACTTTCGCATTGTAATTCTGTTTCGTAAATCTTTGTTGTATTATAAACAAATACACCAATTAACAACAATAGCGATAATAATAAAAGCGAAATGACAAATTAATAAAATATAAAAACATGTGTAAAGGGCCCAATGGCAAATATATATTATTTATACCTAGAACTCTCATGCGGGTGAGGATAGCTCTAGTTCTAGAAACTAGAGACACTCGCACGCATCTCAGGCGACCAACCTATCTAGACCATTATGTACATTATGCATCATTAACTGTTTGTTTGTAAATTTTAATACAAATCTTTCTCTTTTCAGGTGACAACTCGCTTTTGTACAAATAAGGGACGGCACGCGTCTCCCGAACTTATTTATTTTTATTTCTGTTAGAACATTAAACGTATCTAAATATACATATAGATATAAATATAGTTAAAAGATGATTTTAAGTTAAATTTTGAAGTGATTAAAGACTGTGCGTGTGTTACCTACGGTCGTAGGAGTACCCTTGCGTTCGGAGCGGCCGCGTCGAGTTATCTATGGTTAGGTAAGTGAACTTTGTAAAGAGACGGCGCGAAACTAATGGCATTGATATCTTACCTAAATGAAACTTGAGAAATCTAGTCTCGTTAAAGTACCCCGTGAACTAAACCGGTTACATGTTCTTTTTATGATTAGGATTTGAACCAGTTGTGTCAAAAACAACTACAAAGCCTTTTTTGCTGGTTTCGACACTCAAAATAAAGGCTAACTCGTTTGTATTAAACAATAGCTTGGTATCGTTTTATCATTATAGTTTAATATATAAATTTCCAGTCGCGTCTAATTAATTCCTTATCTGATTATGAATACTCCGTTTCTTTTAGTCAGCAATGATCAATGACCATTTGTTTCGTAACTAATGTAGCGTTACTAATTTTCCCTTAAGCTCTTAATTCATCAAAGCTGAAGGGAGCGAAAGGGGAGGAAGCAATACTGTTGTTGTTGTTCCAAAGGTCTGTTTGGAAATGAGAATACATCAATCGGCTAATTTGTCGCTCCTCAATACATATTTTCCACCATTTATCCGTAGGACTTACTCCGATCTTAATAAAGCACATTCTTGCCTACACACCGCGCCGCGAGACGGCCCTTCTAATGATATCTGGTGTTAGAAATGCTTGACGTTTTTATTTAATACAAATATATTGTAGATTCATCAACCTATTGTCATCCAACAGTTGGATGTATGGGTCGGTCCATGAGTTCCACAGCGATCGGTCCTGTGCTGCTCGCATCTATCGGATCCCTGGCATTTTCACGAAAAGTGTTGCCACTTACTGATCAAAGATATTCGTTTTAAGAACATTGAAGTATTTTGGACGAGAAACCTCTTTCTCCAAATTGAACCCATATGTTTGTCCTAGGTAATATTCATGAACAACTTCAACAACTCTTCGACTCACAATAAACACATTAAATTACTTTACATGTCAGACTGTTAGTATACCTGTTCAGATCATTTTTTTTAATTCATCATTTTTTGTGTAAATGGTGCCAAAAATTTTGTTCGTTTATACAAGATATCAAAACCTGAATTGACTTTGGACCTTTCAAGAGCTTCATTCATTAGTATGTAAAATTCGGTCCGAAGACACATCCTTAATAGATGACAACTTTAAGCCGAAACACGCATTTCTCATTTGGTATCAGATCACTGATGGTAGATCTTCCTCGCTCCTTTCCCTTTGGTAGAATAAAGAGTCATATTATGCAAGTGTTGGGAATGTGATATTCTCTCTTAAAGAATTAATAAAAGGAAAAAGAAGAAGCTAACTAGGTAAAATATTATAATTTGCGTTTTACTCGGAAAATTGATGTTCAAACTGTAAAGAAGTTTTATGTTTGGTCTTCTTACTTTTATTTGTTAAATCCTATGAGGTGTTCTGTTTGTCAATATAAACTATTACAAAATTTGATTTAATATGTATATATCATGTGGCAATAGTTCTTTTTACTAATTTAAAAGAACAAGAAAGAATTAATTCACTAATTCAGGAGCGCTAGGAATCGACGAGCGTGCATTTAAATAGCTAATGTAATTGAGAATGTTAGAGAAGCGAAACTAGATGAGGTGTGTAGTTAGCACAGATGCATGTGACGCTCGGTCCTTTCTACCTACCCCGAAGGAACATGTGGATAAAGATAGATGTAAGAACGGTATGGAACTTGATTTGCTTAAGTTTTTCAAGTATAAATATATACTTGAACAGAATATTCGAGAGGAGAGTGACCTTGTTTAATTAATAAACATGATTGCCACACTACTCGGGTCACATTTGATAATACTTTCTCTCTCAATATATTTTTAAAACTATCTCTAAACTTCTGCTGCGTTTCTGAGTTACCTATATTAGTAATAATTTATTATAATTAATAATTATTATTAATTATTATGGGATCCACGATTATGAGCTTAACAGTGATAAAAAAATATTACCTTCAATTTTTACCCAATTAAAAGCAAATGATGGCAGGATCACACACCCGACAGCTCTGTCCTTATTTGAAATATTACAGCATGCCAACATCATGTTATAAACTTAGTCGTATTTATAATAACTCTTCTATAATTTTTCTGTATTAATTTATCATCTTTTGTAATAGATTCTCTTGACGTTTTTTTTTATAACCACCTCATGGTACGGAATGAATATTTTGTATTAATATGTAAAATTGATAAGGACAATGCAATTTACGCTTATGTTATTTGCAGTTTTTTTATTATTTAAATTCCAGTGAATTAAGTAAAGATTTAGTTTTCAAAATTGACATGAACACTATCAATCAAGGTATATACATAATGTAGTAATTAGAAAGAATGCTGCATATATCCAGAGTTGATTATAAGAGCACGCCTGTATAAACATAACATGCTCATATAGCATGTTGAAAACAAGCTTATGGGCTAGAGTATTAATTTTAACGGCAAACGTGACCTCACTATGAGCTAGCTATAAAATGTACTCTTAAATATTTGTAACATTGAGTTATGACGTGAATACGTTTTTAAATTTGCTCCCATAGTGGGAGGCAATTCAGAAAGCTGACTAACAAAATCGGCGATATAGTTTTGTTGTTGTAGCTACATATCGTTTACATCCAAAATTTAAGTACACCGCGCTAAAGAATCAAAGAATTCGTTACGTTTAGTGAGGACTGTGACGCATTTTCAGATCATTTCGCTGCATCATGTAATATCATTTTAGTATGATTTACTTCTGTTTGCCCTTAACGAAGACGTATTCACGTAAAACTCACGGCCGTGTCCCCGACACAGCCACACCCCGTTTTATTATTCTGTTAATTTCCGATAATATGTTTGACATTGCAATAATTCAATATTAACTAATTTTTGGGTTGAAAAAGCAGGGTATAAACGGCCAACTAATTTAAAAACTCGGACTTATCTGTACAAACATTTTTAATAAAAAAATGTGACTGGCTTATTCTAAATGAGATAGCTCGACCTGTCCTCTTTAGCATAGAACCGTTAGATATAGTACCCACCAAAATTTTAATCCAAAATTTAGTCATGAGTCATAGACCTCAAGTTTGTTTTTTTTTTTGTGCAAATACAGATAAAATATACATTTGTGCTCGCGGTTTTTTCTACATTGAGAACATCAAAAAGGTTCTATCAAAACTAATATATATATTTAGCTGAAACAGTATGTAACAAATACATTGAGCATGCGTGAGTAGTCGGCAGGGGCCTCCCTAGACTCACGCATCAAATGGGTGATGTGCCGAAAAATGGGCAAATAAAAGCACCCGAAATCAATAATATAATAACTAAAAAAGCCTTATCCTTGTGTCAGTTGGGAAGGTTTTTCATATGACTACCAATTAAAGTAAAAAAAATGATACTTAATATGTTCTCGGCTATCTCACGGACACAAATGCATGCCTTTATCTGTAAACAAACTGTAAATAATCGTTGTATAATATAATAAAAGTGTATCTAATGTTGATAAACTTTAGTCATTATTATGTAAAATAGATATTTCTTCTCATGCCCAAACTTTTTTACTGTATTACAGTACAGAGCAAAATATATAGCACTCCGTAAGAAATACGTCATGTGTTTTTTTAGTTCCCTAGTTGGATAGTCAAGATATATGTCATCTGTAGGGTTACTCTTGCACCTAAATCTAAAACAATGCAATTCCAATATCGATTTATTGAGTATAGTTTCTACTCAAACCGAGGGTTGAACCGTTGAACGAGGGTGATCCGTTTACAGTAATCCAGTATTTCGGAAAGCTTGTAAACATCTCCGACATATATGTATCTCATAACACTTGGTAACTCTGTATAATATATATATATATATATTATTGGCAGAATCTGGACTACAATTTTTCTAAAATGAAATTGAATTTTATCTATAGTTTTTAGCTAGGTAATCGGCAAACAACATTACCTAATGGGACAATTGACGAAGTCCGAGTGTTTAATTCCAAATCCGAGAAATCGGAATTGTTTCAAGAGTAACCCTACTGGCCTACGGACTATGATTCCAGGACAGCTTATGACAATATATTAATAACATTTATCCACATTTTACACACTTAAGTACGCCTATCATTACCAATTTGTTAATAAATTGTGTTTGAACATTCGCAATAAAAATGTGCGCCATCATCAATGTCTTTGTACCTTTCGGCTACGGGTCCTAACATGAACTTTATATTTGTTATGGAAGAGCTTTAACTTAGAGAACAATCGTAATTGAGATTAGTAAGCTAATCTCGAACGATCTTCTTGTTCGTTATGCTATATTATTTGGCTAGTACTGTATATTGATGAACGGCATGTGAACACATTTCCTTGTAGATTTTCGGTTAAAGAATTTGTGATAAACTTCCTGTTATGATATGTCTATGGTTTTAGTATCTGACATGTATTTTAAGTCGATACTAGCATAATAAAATACTATTATGGTATAATTTTTCTGACATTACTTTTTGTATGTTACAGTTTCAGAATATTAAATGGTTACACGTATTGTTCTCGATTGTTATTGCATTAATTGTAACCCATTAATTCTATATGGGCATTATAATTTTACCATAGATCAATGTAACTAAAGTGGTATACTGAGCTAGTCTAATCTATGGCCACACAGGCAAGAGCTACGCAAAGAATACATTAAAAAAAAGAAAATCTAAATCAATTATATATTAAAGGAAAATAAAATTTTTATACGTTACTGAATTATTTTTATAAAACGTTCTCTTACGCACTAATTGCGCTCTCAATCTCGTAAATATTATATTCAGAAAATCAACTCATACACTTTGCCCATGCCTTTATAACCTCATTATTTAAAATTTTTAATTATCGGGATTATTATTCCGGGCAAACCTTAGCGATATTTATACTGCACTTTATATAAGTTTGTGTTTACAGTATAAATAAATAAAAAAAATACAGAATTTTGACGGATTTCTATTCGATTCTGATTGAGTAGACAGACAGAAAAAGTCACGTTATTCAGAAAAAATTTGGCACATTGGTAGGTAAAATTTCTGAAGCATAACTTCTAGCGCGATTTTATTCAGACGAGCAAAATGTACAAATGTAATCAATAAGCTTTTTAGTCAAGACAAAAGATACGGCTAAGTAATTTGTCCGGAAAACAAACAAACAAGCAATCATGTTGAAAACAATCTTAGTGTTAATTTTAACAGCAAACGTGACCTAACTAAAGCAAAAGTAGACATAAATCAAAACACTTTCATAGCATTTGTGTGTATATGGCCATAAATGGTCAATCTCCTTTGTTGGTAAAAAAGATATATCTTTTTTTTGTATCTTTGGAAACGCTAATCTTAAAAAAGATTAAGTCTTGTATTAGACAGCTGTTCATAGCGACAAACTAAACGATATTGCCGACTCGACATCACGCCTGAGGTGCGCCAAGCATTTTATGTATTTCATGTAGTTAGATCATATCCCTGTGCTGAACAGAAACCGGATCGTGGATAAAAGCCCTAACGGTTTGATTTACGTTTATTAATTTTGTATAGATTTAAAATGCATTACATTTGATAGGCATGTCTTCCAGCACGCAATAAATGTAGCTTTGCCTGTGTGGCTCAGACCTTACTATATAACTCACCCTCAAATTCTTTATCGATTAGCAAATTTTTGATACGTCGAACTTTAAAGTGGGACCTGTCCTTGTTGTAACAAAAGTGTTTGCACAAATTTTTCATCGTTTAATGTATATAGATCTAGTTACACAAAGCCGTTCAAAACTCACCTTTACTGCAACGTCATAAGGCCCATGTATACCTTGATGGGTTGTTGTATGTATATGGTCTACCAAAATAAACTACACATTTTGCGGAGGTTAATGTATTTGGTGTACTCATAACGAAAAATTACAAGTTTTTTATAAATTAATATTACACGAAAAGTCAATAGCCATTAGTCAACGCAACCATTTATTCATTTAATGAATGTTTTTCGTAATGTGTATCACTTATACACCACACCTGCAACTTTTGTTGAGTTAGTATTGTTAGACACGGCCTTATAAATTAGCTTAAGATAATAAAATCTGTATATATTTTATTTGACCTTCATCACAGAAAAGTTGTGTTTTGAAGTTTCGCTAAGGTATGGTAACTTCTAAGCAGGTAATCTTTCAATGTGGTCTTTTTTATTGAGAAGTAATTATTTTTGCTCCTATTCGATGGAGATCAGCGGCGACATGCGTGTCGGGATCGTTGGGACGCCCTGTATCAGTTTGCAATAAATATATACATTGTAGAATTACAATTAATATGATTTATGTATGTACTTAGTAAATCCAACATTTGGATATTACACACAGAAAGAGATTCATCGAATAGTTATGGTAATGAAGCGTAACTCTTAAATATGTTTTCAAAAATATACTTAGGAGTTACGCCATGACCCCATACTAGGCCTACTCCATACTAACGAATGGATCAGTCACAGATAAGAGGCGGGTGAAGTCAGCTCCAAGGATGACAATGACCGGTCATATTGCACGCCTTGCAGTGTACGACAGTCCTAAGTGAAATATATATTTTATTTCCAATCTTTGATGTTCAAACACTATTGTCATTTAGGCTGTTCTCTAACTGTGCGTATTTTCGACGGGCTTATGAGAGTCTGAAAATGAAGCTTAACCTGTGACACTCGGATGGCAAACGGCTTTCATGCATTTGCATTTTCACATTTACTTTTATAATTATACATAAGATAACATACGGTATTATCTTATGAATGGGTACACAGAGAGGAAGCTAATAATCATTTTTAGATCTATTCGCAAAGTTAGCGGGCAGTGCAGCGACGGCGGTGGCGGCACGATTAAATTCATAGATTTATATTGAACCTTTCATGAAGGCAGCGGAGCAGAGAGCTGTCGCCGCGTAACCGCCTACCCCCGTTGCCGTCTCTCCCGTGCCCACTGGCATAGAGAACGAGTCCTTTGCCTCTCTATAATTAGGTGGAAGCGAAATCCCTGTGAAAGTCATTGTAAACGGCTTTTGAGCTACTTAATGTGAAACTGTTTTAACACAAATATTCACGTGCACCAGCTTTAATGGTATTAGCGTGTACATATGTCTCGATGCGAAAAATACTCTCAGTTTGCGGATATCCTAAGTGTATTTATAGATTAGATTCGTGCCAATGTGTTGAAAACTTAATAGAAGTGTTATGAATGTGAAAAATTTGTGCAAACCATATTACTTCCACATAATAATCTAGGCTGAAATTAAACGGACGTTGTGTCAGTTGTGACTCGTGTTTTTTAGTCGACTGTGCAGAAAAACGACGAGCTTGGTGACATAGTAGTTGTAACGCTACTTTGACGCCAACTCTCGCCGTTTCGATTTCCACATTTGATTTGAAAAACATATCTGGAGGGTTATTGTGTTCCTGAATAGGAAATAAGTTAAATCACCAGCTCTTAAGGAGTTGTTGTGTCAGCAACAGAGGTGGCATTAATGTAATGCAAGCGCTTTGCATCAAGTTTGCCGTGTGCTTGTATGCCTCGCGACTAAAAAAAAAAGAAAAACTTATTTTTTACCATATTGCCGATACTAATCTAGGTACATCACACGACTCACAACTCGCACGGTTACGTCCTAAGGCCTCGGCCCCTACTGTACATATTATATATATATCACTGAGGTGGTTTGCCTATTTTTGAGATACAATGCAATGATCTCTTAGATATAATTTTGTACAAAACACACATTACGGTGATGTTTAGAATGGTTGTCGCACAAATTGGGTGGAGATTGTGTGTGAAATAATTGTATTAATTTTGGTGATTCCACTGCCTGCCAGATATAAGTAGCAAACACAACGCGCAGGGAAAATAGTAATAACGTTGCCTTCCAAGCGTTTTATTTGAATCCACCACGACACCACTGTAACACTAACCTCTTATAACTACTACACTTGATTGCCATGATTCATGATTGTACAGAAGTGGCTGAAATCGATTTCTTGCATATTATTTCATAGTAGCCATACTTGATTAACTCGTAGCCAAAAATATATCAAGTAAAATATACTTTTACACGACAGACGTTCTTCTGACCGAAAATAAAAAATCGTAGAATTGAATAGAAGACCGATTGCAACACCACCTACCTAATTAGGCAACGACTCACTCATACACACAAAAAAAAAACCATCAAAATAGGAGCAACCTTACACAAAGAAAGATTTATGTATTAATCAATATTATAGCTATGAATAAAAAAATCCCGCCCCTACCTCGCCCCATTCAAAACCCCGAGTCGACCCCTGCACTATAGTCATAATAAGTTCATCATAGATGATTTTATATTGTTATATGGTATAAATATCCTATTTTTAGAGTTCCTTAATATATTTGTTTAAAAATCGGCAAATCACTTCGTTTACGGCAAAACCAGCTTGTATATCAACGCACATTTAGTTTTAAGCTTCTTAATTTATATACACTGCTACAGAAACAACTCGATTCAAATTGCACGTGTAAAGTACAATGCTCTTTACATTACGACGTATTGAGCTGTAAGGAGCGATGGACGTCTCCCATGCGACTTTTAATCGTGTTATTTCTGCTGGGAATTCGATGTCAATATGACTGTTTATCTGGTCAGCTGCCCTATTATACATATATCTATTAGTATTGAGACAATTTTGTTAGTTCTTATTTCATGTGAAATAAGATTGAAATTGTAATAGCAGCTTAAAGCTGAGTTTTGTCGTAGGTTTTGTATGAACGGATAGACCCTTGTGCAAGTGACGCGCTGTGAAACAGGTTAACGACAATAGGATTATGTAACTATATCATGTACAAAGTATACTTACACAGTTGCAAGGTTTTGTGTACTAATAAATGCTGTTTAAGGTTGATCATTATTTTTATTTTCTTTTCCTTATTCATGTTCAGACATTTTGGAGTGGTATAATTTAATGGTTTCACCTTATTATCAACATGTGACTAAGTTCAGTGATGAGCTGCAAGAATTGTGTACCTTACCTTTTTAGGGTTCTGTACCTCGAGAGGAAAAACGGAATCCTTATAGGTACGCTTTGTAATCCGCCTGTCAAGACCCGTTTTCTCAGGGACGGGTGGAGCTATCAAGCTGAATTTGATATCAAATTATCAGGTCTGCAATCCCCTCGAGCAGTGAAAAAATCAAACTTCTAAGTCAACGCAAACAAAAGATACGGCTGTTTATGCCTCGTTTATGCGCATATTTGACACTCGCAAGGGAATCAAAAGGTATAGGGTACTTCCGGTTGACCTAGAATCATGAAATTTGGTAAGAAGCAATGTCGTGTAGCACAAGTAAAGGAAAAAATCGGAAACCCGTAAATTTGTAATTACATCACAATAAAAATTGCGAAAATATTTTCCGTACTTTACTGTACTGACTTGACGGCTTTTTTATAAAAAGTCGGGAGGCATACAAGCATACGGCCCACCAACCGATGTAAAGCGGTTACCGTAGCCTGTCAACGCTTGCAAAGGCTTACAAGACGAGACTACCTACCATGATCAAATTGATCGTGTTATATTAGATAGTGAATGTCAGGAGACCTAGGCGAGCGTGTATGACGAGCTATGAATGTTAAAGAAGCGAGTGAGGTGTATCACCGAGTCATGTGGCGCTCGGTACTCTGCCTACCCCGCAAGGAATTTGTCGTGAAGTTAGATAGATGAAAACTTGCAACACGTTAAATCCCAACTTGCGCGATGCAACCTCTGCTGCTAACAGTCCTAAGGAGCTTACTAGTGACCTCTCTCACATACCCAGACGGGTTGTGTTAATGCGCCCTACCGCTTAAAAACATCCACACCAAGACAAACATACATGTTCATGCACACAATTTTTTGTCCTGTCTGGGAATCGAACCCACCAGCGTTGGTGTCAAAGCAGCGTTACTAGCCACTGTGCCGCCGAGCTCGTCAATCCCTCGTCTCCATAGAATCCAATGTTCACACACAAGAAATATCATACTTAGGGTTTGCAATGTTCCCTTATTGCAAGCGTCAATAAGTTAATTATTTAAATTTTCACGCCAAATCCCCTGCGGGGTACGCAGATAAGACCAAATGCCACATAACTCCAATCCACCCTTAACCGCCGTGCCCGTAATATTACGGGATATGAAAAATGTGCTCCACGCGCCACAGACGTAATTTCACGTTAAGTTTTATAAATTGTTTATTGGTGCATTTATATTAAAGATTAAGTTGCAATAAACGTACATTACAATCCAGGATGTATTCTTAATAATTAACAAATTTTGCTGCGTTTCATTATGATATTTATAGAAAAAATCGTTGTAAGGTGCTACTTAGTACCAACACGAATCGCCAATAACGTGATATTACGTGTACTAGGGATGGGCAAATCAATGTAATCTAAATGAAATTTTATTGAATAATCATGGTGCGAAAGCAAAAATATTGTATTGAAATCCAAATTATTTCGTAAAATTCGAAGCACGAATAGTCGTACTAATTAGAGGCATGTTAAAACAATAAAAATGTGAATTTTATGTGTTAAATATTAGATATAATTTATTGTTTCGATAAAGAAGCGACAACTGAGAACTTCACTAGTTCAGATTATCTCCGATCGCCGTCACCGTGATTTTACGTGCGGCTCAAGGTCAAACGACACCATATTTGCTGTTCCTCAGGTGCCGTCACTAATAACACGTTCCTTGTACAAATTAGTGTTGTTCCCTTGCCATGTTAGAAGACTACGACTTATTAAATATTTTAGAAGGAAATAATGACTGTTCGACCTGAGGTACGATCAGAATTATATATGAAAATTATTAATTTGATAAATCAAGCTCGAAGAGATGGATCAGAAAACGAAGATGTTATACTAGATTCATTGCTAGAATATTAATTGAAACGTGGTAAATAATGGTATTTTTTTATACCACTAAGGTAGCAAACAAGCTTACGGCCTGCCTGATGGTAAGCAGTTACCGTAGCCCATGGACATTTGCAACACCAGGGGTGTCACTCTTGCGTTGCCGACCCTGTAAGAACCTCTTCACACATTTCTTGAATAACCCCCGTACTGTAGTCCCTTGATACTTGATTAATAAAGACCGATTTAATATTAATTAAATTTTGAACTTTTATTCGTTTAAACTAATCGATAACACTATTTCTCAACCCTATTTGAAATTACGCCGACAGGCCGCTGGCGTTAGGGTGTATGATGATGTAACAAAATATGGCGGTTAAAGGGTTAAAACACCTGGACTTTAGCATCGGAAACGCACGAGTGACATCCCTGTTATTGCAAGTATCCATATACTGCAGTAATTACTTACCATCAGATAGGTTGTAGGCTTGTTTGCCAATTCAGGGTCTTTTGGTTCATAACGACTAAAATATTAAAACGTCCATTAATCAAATCTACTACATATAGCATTCAATTAATAATTTAGACCTAATGAAAGTAATGAATAAATAGGCATATTGATAATTTGGACATTTAATCCTTTATAAAGATAAAAAAAATAAGATGAGATAAAAATTCTTTATTTGCCATTGGGCTCTCGCGGCCACTTAGACACGTTTTACATTTTTTGAAACATAATATTGTATCTTATTTAATTCTCTTATTTTACTTTTTTCCTTTTTTTTAATCTACTAGCATTTTGGAAATGACCATTGGCGAAGAAAAAATGCCGAAAGAAACTTGCCAATATAGATCTCTTTTAAAATTGTCAATTAGATATTACAAAAAAAATACATAAGCATATTTTAGCCCTTAAGAACCGAAAGGCTTTTATATTCATAGCTCTTTTCATGCATGCTTCCCTGTTTCTAATGCTCTTGACACCACCTAGGTTTAGGTTAATTCGACATAAGTACTGCTTTGAAAGAAAGAAAAGAAAATTATTTATTCGGTGACATAAATAGTTACAGATTGAAAAAAGAAGGAAACAGACTAGCTCTTAACACTATGACACCGAATTGGCATCCACTCAGCATATGTGGCCACGTCCTCGTGAGACGGTACGACGCTGGTCTTCCGTAGATACCTGATGGGAATAAAGACACTACTGCTCATCACGGTGCACACTCCTGTACAACATGACTCAATGTGAAATACAGTTAGGAAGTACAATAGGGCATAGAGTAATTTAACATACCAGTTACTTATGTACTAATGTTAAAATTCATATACATACAAACACATAAATATACATACATACATACACTGACACATTCATAGATACATATACACACATTCACAATTCGAATGATAAATAATTTCTTACACATACAATGCATTGATTATATGGCGATGATACATGCAATGCACAACAGTACACCGGATATCGTAGATGACAATGCAATAATCAAATATGTTTCTGCAAATTTAGGAGAAGTAGTTTCTAATTATATCGAAAAGTTGCAATATTACGGCAATTTCGTATGGGTGGTGGTATATTGTTTCAGCATTTCGTTGCACAGTAACGAAAACTGCCACGAAACAATGCAGTTTTATGCGAAGGCCAGGTCACACGAGCAGCAGATCATACATGACGATTTGAATAGAAAAGTTTGTTATATAGATATGATGGTGATTGTGTTTGAACAATAGTAAACAATAAACACCCATAGTGATACAAACGTCTCGTTGTCATATTCATCAGATTTCCATGATTAAGAAAAGGGGTAACATGGCCTCTGTGAGGTATGCAGAAACAGAAACGAGCACAGGCATTATGAACACGTTGTATTAGTTTCTTTGAATAACCAAAAAGACATTCACCAAAAACAGTTTCAGCATAGTTTAGTTTAGAAAGTATTAGAGATTCACATAGTTTAATCCTCACATCGACATCCACGTAGTCACGAACGTTATCCAATACCTTGAGGCTGTAGAAACAGCCTTTAACAACCTCAAGAATATGATTATGGAATCTCAGGCTACCATCCATGAGGACTCCCAAATTTCGAGCTTCTGATACCCGTTCAATAACTGTCCTACCAATTTTAACCTGCGGGTTACAAGTGCAAATTCTCTGGACCTGAGCTGTTGAACCTAATACAATAAATTTGGACTTACGCGGATTTAAAACTAAGCAATTTTTATTTGCCCACTCATCGATACGTTTCAGATCTTCATTCATCCTGCAAACGGCCGCAGTCGTTTCTTCAGGTCTAAAAGGTAAATAGATTTGTAAATCGTCTGCATACGCATGATAATGACAATTGCGGATCTGATTAGTTAAATCTGCGCTGTACAAGATAAACAGGATCGGACCCAATATGGATCCCTGCGGCACGCCTGTCACCACCTCATGCCGAATATGAGCTTTCACCAGATTCACTACGGACTTCAACCCGTTGCGAACGACCAGAAAAGTAACTGGAGAACCATTTCAGTGCCCCACCATCAAACCCATAATAGGATAACTTGGCTAGAAGAAGATTATGGTTCAGTGTATCGAACGCACGGGAAAAATCAAGAAGAGTAAGTATAGATCCCTCGCCAGAGTCAGCCCCAGATAGGATATCAGCTCTTTGCTCTGTTGAGCACACCCAAGTTTCTTGGATGCCAGCTTGACCTTCTCCTCCAGGTGACTTCGTATTGAACGTCGCTGGAAATATCGGCACCGAGATTCCCAATTCTTTTGACGACGGTAAGAGGTGTGTTCTGGAATTGAGGAACCACAGCAAATGGCGTCTTAGCGGTGTACGCGCCAACTTGTAGCTTTAAGGGGTTAAATTGGACTTTTTTTTATTGGGAACACGGCATGTGACAGCCAGGGCCTACTTGGTGGTTCGTGCAACTAAATATATCGTCGGACAAATTACACAACGCCATTTAGCCCCAAAGTAAGTGTAGATTGTGTTATGGGTCTAGACAACTGATAAACATACATAAATACATTTTTTTTATATATACAACTAGATTGGCAAACAAGCACGCGGCCCGCATTAGATGGTAAGCGATCACCGCAGCCTATTGACGCTCGCAACACCACGGGGATGTTACTCGCGCGCTGCCATATCTCTCCCTTCAAACCGGAACACAGCTATATAAATATAGCTGCTTGGCGGTAGAAATAGGTGAGACAGAGGTACCCGTGCAGACGACTCTTGTATAAAAACTCCCTCTGGTAAATAAACATACTTATGACACATAGAAAATACCCAAACCAAGACAAACAGATATGTGCATAGACACGCATGTTTGCTCTGTGTATGGGAGTCGAACCCACGAGCGTTGATGTCAAAGTAAAGTAACAGCGAGTTTCCCCACTGCACCAGCGACCTCGTCAAAGATAACTGACTCGCCGGTGGTACACCAAGTAGTGCAAGTGAGGTTAGCTGTGACCTAATGATTATAGTAAGCACAATATCCATAGATACACTTACCAAATGCGATAAACAAGACACTTTGGCGATTGCGAGTTTGGTGGCGCACCGATTAATAACGCGACTTAGTCACCGACGCTCGTGGGTTCGATTCCCACACAGGACAAATATTTGCGTGCATGAACATGTCTGTTTGTCTTGGTCTGGGTGTTTTAAGAGAGGTATCAAAGCATCATTATTAAACCAGCTCGTCAGGGGAATTACCTCCACCACACAGAAAACCACAGCCAAATAACAACTCAATAGAGTGTGGTTGTCTGTTTCTGCGTGTAAGGTCACCAGTAAGCTCTTAAGGAGTTGCTGTGTTAGCAGCAGAGGTGGCATCACGCGAGTAATACTTAAAATGTATTGCAAGCGCTCATAAGCTACGGAGCCGCTTTACATCAGGTGGGCCGTATGATTCTACTATTAGGCCGTTCAAATTAGAAACTACGACTAGTCGACTATTACTCGTTAACCTGTAAAGCGTGCTTAGCCGCGATAGTTTTCCTTTTAATGGCTTTTAAATTCACTATATGGCCTACTACCATGTTTTTTTTTTACATTTCCAAATACAAAAGTTTCGCTGGCATGGCATGGGAATATTTCGCAAACGGATCACTATATCGAAAAGTGATCTTACCACACCCTAAATGTTTTTAAAAACCTATCTAACGACACCCCAGACCATGGGGTGGGCGTGAATAAAAAAAACTACGTGTATAGGAGGTACCACCAATAAAAAAAAAAATCTAGATTTTATTCAACCACTTTGTCAGCATAGTATATGTATATACATGCCAAAGTACAGCTTTCTAGTATCAAGCGTCTCTGAGCATAGGCTGTGGACGACGGACGAACAGACGGACATTGCGGAACTATAAGGGTTCCTTGTATACTACGGAACCCTAAAAAGTACCTATTACATATTTTGAAAGCCAATACGGCTAACACTATACGGGTACGGATACGGGTAATACTTTTTAGGGTCGAATCGAAAGAAAGAATATAATAACGACATATAACCTAGGTTTATATTTTAATATGTTTTGGATGTATATATATAAGATTCGAACTTGACAGTTTTAATAAGTATCGATTTGATTGATTTGAAAGAATTTTAATCCTTTGATTTGCCGTTCAACGATAACCTAAAAGCCAGCAAAATTAAAAAGCTAAAAGCCTTATAAATTTCTTTATTCTCTCTTGTATCGGCGATATGAGAAACACTTTTTAGGAAGCGACAAAATTACAAATATCTCTACCCTCAGAACTTTATTAATTTCTATAGTATTTATTGTTACATCAAAGTTACGGTTTTAAAAAAATCGATTTACAAGTAATGGGATTTTTGTTACTAATCATATGTAGTGTTAAATGGAAGTTTATTATATACCTTGGTTTTAACCATCGTATGGCCCATTATTTTCAACACAAACAAGGTGTGTCTCTTGCGTTGCCGAGCCTATCAAAATCCCCTCACGCCTTTCTTGAAATACACCACGTTGAAGTCCTCTTGGAAAAACTCTAACAACTCCTCAGAACACACTCCGTTGGTGGTAAAACACGCAGAGGCAAAATCTCTATTTAAACTCAAGGGCAAATACCTCATCTTTCAAATCACAAGGTCCTAGCTGGTTTCCAGGTACCCCCGCCCAAAGGTGACTACACTACTCTATATGCAAATTGATTTGAAACTTATGTAACATAAACTCTTTGCCCCGAACTGTAGCACTGTTTGATTCTGTTGACCACATCAAGTTACTTGGTCGTCAGCCCGGCCTTCTCCTCCAGATGACTTTAGAACTGAACATTGCTGGAGATCTCAACACCGAGAATCCCATTGCTGATGACATTGGTCAGAGGCATGTTCTGGAATTGAGAAACCTCAGCCAATGGGGTTTTTCTAACAGTGAACACACAAACTCATGTTTTTATAAGGTTAAATTGGATCAAGTTCAACCGCCAGTCAGATACTTTAGGAGGAAGCAGTCATTCCCAAATAAATTATTATTATTTTATTTATCTCCTATGATATATATAAAGGAATGGCAGCATGGGATGGTTTGGGAACATTTTTAAAAAGTAAAAACTATCCAATTATTGTTTCGCCTTTGTTCTCTTTATTTTATATGACTAGGGCTCCGTCCCAAGTTTAGTTGCGCATACAAGTAGGTCCATGAGAAAAAGGGATTTATAATTACAAGAGATGCGCCGAGTACACAATTTACCGAATAACCGAGGAGTTTACTCAGTTTTATTCGTACCAAACTGAGTACTCGATATCAATTTAGATAATGTAGCAAGGGAGTGAGAGGTACCTCACCGCCTTGGTCTCTCACACCTGATCACATCCCAAAGCCAGAAACACCAGAGTGCTTAGTAATACTGTATCATAATTTACCTTTGTTAAATATCCAATATTAATTTATAGCATTCAATGTTAATTATACCATTTTCCTGTATATTGTATTTATTTTAAGTGAATAAAATAATAATTATCTAAATTAAATATGATAACTTATTGAATCCCTAATGAGAAAACAAGTTTTTAACCATAAATTACATTAACCAAGTACTTGTCATTTAAAACGAGTTACTCGGCCGAGTACGAGTACTACAAAGGTATATATATATATATATATATATAAAGGAGGTATGTGTGTTGAGTATAAAATAAAATGACGAGAATACTTGATGAACCCTTTAATTTGAGACTATTTTGCTGATGTATTTTTAACTGAATATTGTCCAAAAGTTTATAATTCCCCAAATTACACTTGTATCAAATCATTTATATATATCATAATTATTATTCAAGGGAGCATTTAAGACATTACATGTCACAAATTATATTGAACTATTGAAGTTGGTTACTAAATTGTGGAAAGAGAATTTACTTTGTGTACTATTGTGAATCAAATATATAACCCCCTTGATTGCCAATTTTAAAAACTTTCAACTGTTAACTGATATTTTCCAATCAATTTAATTATAATTTCTTAGCCTTAATATTTCAAAGGCCAATGGAAAGACTTCTTCGGTAGTCGGTCTTTGAAAACACATATAGGTATCATTTTTTAAGATCAAAATGAATTCTACATATTTTATTGTAAGGGACATGATCACAAGACCCCAGAACACCTTTCAAGCACTTTCTGTATGAAAATGCATGAAAAATGTATCTATAGAAAATGTACACTTAGGAGAAATAACTTAGCAACTTTTTCTCCCTAAAAAGTAATAGTTAGTTTATATATGAAAAGGATAAATTTCAAACAATTAAAATTCGATTTCTTCTCTACCTAATTAATATTAAAGCCTTGCTTAATCAATTAGATCAATTTTAATAGACAAAAAATTATGGTTTTTGAAATAAAAAAAATGTAGTGGTCATAAGGAACTTATTTTGCATCAGCTACTGACAAATTTTACAGCAATTCAAACATTACTATACAACACAACAAAAAAGGTTTGATGTGTAAACTTCTATTGAGTAACGGATATGAAATTATATATAGAAATAGCAAATTTTTACAGTCCTCATTACAAACAAACTATTTTTATAGTTATGTCCTTATTTTCGAAAAGTTCATTGCAACAATGTTCATAGTCATTATAAAGCATTCTTAATATCTCCAGGAGATGATATATCATTACAAAAAATAATATTGTCCTTTAATTTTTATTTATACAATAAATTATATTGCAATGAACTTAAGTAGTACAACTAAACTAAGTAGCAAATGGGATCGTCATGTTCAGGAAACCAAATTTAGAGCGACCTCAAGCTGTAGCCAATACAAATATCACAAACAGCTGCTCAAGGAACATTGTTAACAACTCATTCAAACCGTAGACAATCACTAAAATTCATTCTGTATACAGATTCTAATGATACAGTCAAAGAATTAAAACTTATTTAAAAATACTCTGTCCAAACAAGGAGTGACTACAAAACTAGAGGGTGTACATTTTCAGTAGATTTATACTTCAATATGACTGTACAGACCGCCAGCAGGAGGCCGGCAACATCGGCCACTCGTTCAAAGACAACCTTACGACACCGAGTATGCCTTCTCTGAAAACGATTTGACATACCCCTCGTGCAATTTGTTAACAAACTCAGCGTCATGTTTAAGTAAATAATTGAAGGCTTGCAGAAGCTGGTTCCTCGTCAGGGGCTCCGGAGACGGCTGCATGTCACTCCCGGTACTAGCGGTGAACATGGTCGGCGGCATCAGAGCTGGTTTCTGCTGAGTGTTCACAGGGTTAATCAATGGATACATTCCCACATCCTCCAACTTGCTACCATTAAAAGAGCTTACCGGGTGACTGATGTCTTGATTCAGGTAAGATGCCAAAGGTGAATTTGGTTTAGGTGATGATATATGCATTAGATTCAGGTCTCTTTCCAATGTGTTGGGCCCATTCCCTTCAATAGCATCGTACGGTTGATTTTTTTTCATAGTGGATGGTCTCTGTTGATTTTGTTTCTCAATGGGAGTAGAACTCAATTGAAAGCTATTCTGTCGCATATTAGTATCGGTACCATTTGAGTTTGTGGCCTCCTGTGGTGTCACTGAGCGCTGTTGCTTCTCTATATGCTCAACAGAGTGAGCAGGATTGCTCATCAGCCTCTGCAAAATTAGTGGACCCTCTCGTGCGTCTGTCGGTCGCGGGCCGAATATACCAGGTGAGGGCAAAGACGACACAGCAGGCATTTGGGCTGTGGCTCCACTCCCAGCTTTCGCAAAGAAGTCCATAACGCTTTGCGATGTCATATCGGGTGCTCGAGCAGGCGTCGAGTCAGACTTGTTAGCCACGAGGCCCTTATTAGAATTGAAATCGTCTTGGGCCTTACTTAACATGCTAAATATATCGACAGGAGCAGTGGACTGCGTAGGAGCACTGTAAACGGGATTTTGCGCCATATTTTCAGGTGGTGTCTGCTTTAAAGACTCTTTGACGAGCGAATTTAGCTTCGTAGCTACTCGGACACACTCTTCTTTGTCGTAAAACCAAATGCCGAAAATTCGACACTTAGCGTTCCTGTACAAAAGGAACGGTTCTTTCAACTGCAATTCTATTCCCTTAGACACAGGTTCAATTAGATTATTCGTACTTAATCTGTTCATAATCACTAAACTGTGGTATGGTTCACCATTTCTACTGTACACAAACAAAGCACCCTCAATATTGGTTTTCTCCCATTCGTTTTCTTCGAAAGTATAAAGCGCGACGTGGGTAGCGCTGTCAATTATTTCTCTGGCATATGGATCTGCCCTCTTCAGGGCTGCGAAATTCATACGTAGACCGGTGTCAGCCATTTTAGAGCAACAAAATACAAGTTTTTGTATAACGAGCAAGCATCACACACAGTAAAATGAAATGACAATTGACAATAGAAAGAAATAGATAAATAAATATTTTCGCCATGTTTGTGCATGCGTTCCGTACTCGGTAAATTTTCTTACATTAACGTCATTTTTTCTATAATAATCCATGGTGATCAATGATTTACAGCTTAGCTACAAAAGTAAATTTTTTAAGCATTTTGGTTGATTAACAGAACAATTTAAAAATAAATCATTTAATATTCATTGGTATTTCATTTGAATTGAGGAATGAAACGGAGCGCTTAGCTATTTAGTAGGTAGGTTATTATAGGTTACAATAAGAAGCTGTGTCATTTTTATCGATTCAAATTGATGTTGAGTAAGAATCGATTACAACCAAAAACGATTTGATAAAATATGGAAGTAGTCTTAGACGTTAAGTTTTAGGCACGTAACTAAGTAGCACGGTAATGATGTTGATATTAATATATCACATCTGTTAGAAAAAGTGATAATGATGCTAGATTATTATATTCAAGCGAGGATAACAATTAAACACGGGTGCTTAATTTTCCAAATTGATCAAATTAGTTAAGAAAAGAGAACATAAATTTCTTTTGAAAGAAAAACAAAAAATATATAGGCATATACATCTGCTCTACATAATAGACAACAGACGATATAGTAATATACAACGGTATCTAATCAATAGTTACATATATACAGAATGATGTAATGTAATGACGATCTAAGGAAAAATGTATATCAAGTCGGTTGTGAGTGACCGATGCCATTTGCGCTATGACCGCTGATATAATTAAGACCACTGTTTCGCCTTCATTACATTTGATCATCAATGTGCATGTGATGTATTACAATACAGTTTTTACAGTGTTCCTAAATTTAAGAACAATCGAATTTTCACAAAAAAAAAATAAGGCAGTGGATAACGAAACAGCCTATTAACCGACTAGTCCTTGGTTCGAATTCTGGTGTTGGAATGTAATTATCACTTATCCGGAGTTAAAGGAAATCATTGTGAGGAAACCCGGATGACCAATAAAATGTATTTCGAAAAGTGTGACCTTTTGGTTTTCCTCCAAAATATAAAAAAAATCTTTGGCCAGAGTTTCGTTAGCTAATTGGCGTAGTTAATCATGTATATGACTTTAGTTTTGGTTCTACAATTGACCATTAGTGACATCCACCTTAATTCAAATCCAGTTACCTAAATAATGTTTACAGAAATCTCACATTTAACGTGTCTTTTAATGTCTTCTCTTGAGCAGACAAAACCCGTTATATACGTTTTCCCATACATTTTGCGGTCGTATACGAACACCCGGGTTTCGAAGGGTTAATCACTAAGAGCTATGTCTATTGATAGGGGATAAATCACAAATGAAGAAAACCATTTCAATCAGCTTTGAAATCGATCTTCATAATTTTATTCATTTGTATCCTGCTATATTTAGTTCCTTAAAAACATGGCCACGACATTTAAGAAGAACAGTTTTAATTTTACATTACATTTTATACTGTTGCATATATATCTACTTTATTTATATTACGAGTACATTACATTTTCACTCACTCAGTTGACTCAATTAATAGCAGAATCACCAACCGAATTGCAAACACAAGTTACAACAATGAAAGATGATTGTATGAAGAAAGGCTTACAATTGAATGCGCAGAAAACCAAGATAATGGTATTTGAAAGAGAGACAACCAGAACGAACATTAGGATTATGGTTGATGATGTAGTGTTGGAGCAAGTGAATGAGATTGTATATCTTGGAAGTGCTTTTAGCAGCAATGGAAGGTACACCGCTGATGTGGAGAGACGAATGAGTGCAGGGAATAGGGTGAATGGAACGTTGGGTAAACTTCTAGGCAGCCGAAATCTAAGCCAGAAGGCACGGCTCGCTGTACACAACGCGGTGCTAATCGCAACGCTGACTTATGGAAGTGAGAGCTGGGTATGGCAGAGAGAACATGAAAGTAGAATAAATGCGGTTGAGATGAGAGCATTGCGCAAAATTTGTGGCATAACGCTTGCTGACCGCGTTCGTAATGAAGACGTGAGAGAAAGAGTTGGTCTGAAAGAGAGTGTCGGTGTTAAGATAAGAAAGGGCATGCTCCGTTGGTTCGGCCATGTAGAAAGAATGCGGCACGAAAGAATGACGAAGCAGATATACAATGCAAAAGTGGAAGGATGTAGGAGCAGGGGAAGGCCAAGACTTACCTTTCATGACCAAATTGGTCGTGTTCTATCAGAAGGTGATGTCAGGAGCCCTCGAAACCGGCCAGCGTACATGAGCAATGAATGTTAAAGAAGCGAGTGAGATATGTAAGGATCTAATCACGGTTCTCTCTGCCTACCCCGCAAGGGATTTGGCGTGAAATTATAGATAGATATAACTAGGTACATATCACAATTTACTATATAAATACAATTTGTCATCGAAACATACAGACGTTTCTTAGGCAAACTTTTATAATGCAGCATTATATGTGTATAATGAATATTGTATAGTAAATGTTCTCTCTCACTCATACTCATTGTAAATTTCTTATATATTTTGAAGGTTTATTAAATAACCATTGTGTCACAATCACAACTTGTCAAATATGTCCCTTTCACAAAATTGTAATATTTGCAAGTCAATTAATTAATTAATTAACAGCTTATTGATAATTTTCTTTTGTTATTCTGTAACCAATGTAAATAACTAATAAGCTGTTATCATAGTTTTCTTTCTTAATTTTCTGATATACAGACTAATAAATACTATATGCGGAACCGTCTCAGAAATAGCTTGTCCTCTGACGATTGTAGTAAGATAAATTATATCGTGATAGTTAAAGAGGTCACCTCACTACTCACTCTAACCTAGTAAACGAAACGTCATTTTAAAGTTTACTCGTGTTGTTGATAGTTGTGGAATTAAATAAATTACGAAAAAAATAATAATACTGTGGGCAATTTTATGTTTGTTGTCATAAATATTATTTTACGAACATTGAATAAGTTTTAAAACTGTATTGAGATATATTTAAAGCAGATTGAAAGTTTTTGAACTATTGTTCCGTGATATAAACTTTTTACACAGTAAACAATTCGTTTTGAATTAAATATGAGCGAGGGCAACGTACTTGTGATTGGAAGCGGAGGCCGTGAGCATGCCTTGTGCTGGAAATTATCTGATTCCCCATTTGTGCAGAATATTTATTGCGCCCCGGGCAGTGTCGGTATTTCTACTACGAATAAAGTTGAAAGTGTGGATTTAGACCTCAACGATTATCAGGTAAGGTTCTATGTATAATTTTTTAGAGTATTTATCATTGTTCTTTCGCATTACTTTGGCCCTAAGTCGTCTCCCCGAGCCTTTAAACATTTACAAGCACTTATTTGCTGATAAAAACATGAAAAAAGTTATGTATATTTATTCCACACTAGGCACTCTACATTCACACGAATTACAATGAACGCAGTAATAACATAAATACATTTTATATGTATTTACTACTACTTTTTTATATATTTATTACTAAATTCATTTTGGACCTTCTGATGTCCTTATTCTCTTTGGCTTCGTTGACATTGGTGAATACCAGCAGCGCTCTTGAACTTAGGATAACTGGTACTGTAAATACTGAGAGACAGTTGTGTGTAACCCAGCTGAACTCTGTATATACTAACAGAATGTGCGTAATCCTCAGGTGAATGTTACAAGATTTGTACAAACTGATATTAGTTACACATTTACCCTGGGTACACTTTCAGACAGTTCTAGAGCAGTTTATGTGTGAAGTTTAATGCAAGCAACGTAAACAAGGTTGCGCATATGAGCCTTTCAACATTGAAACCATTAAGGATGTATTAACATTGACCACTGTGAATAGATCCTTTTACCAACACTTCAAACAATCCTCTTGTTAACAGTATGAGAACTCTGATAACAGGTTCATCTGCAACTTCACTTGTTTGTAATTAGTATGTCAAGTAACAATATGCCCTTCCCCACTGTTATTATCTCTATAAACGTCAAATCTCCATAAGAGTCAAAGTTCATCAAAATAAGTTGAATAGGTTTACTTATGAAAATATATGATACGCAAAAGACAATTGTGATATGCGTACGTAATTTAGATAATAAGGTTAGATATATCTCCCTATTATAAAGAAATATTCTTGGAGTCAAGGAAGGAAGTTCCAGTCTTTATAATGATACAATGTTTGTAGTTTACTCATTGCTGTAAAACCATAATCTCTCAAAGGTGTCCAAAGTGTAATGAAATCACTTATTAAAATACAACTTGTATACAATACAATCATTTTTATCTTTCTATATCTTCATGTCAGGTCCCTTTACAGGGTAGACAGAGAGAACCACGTGTGACAAAATGGGATCCTTCCACACCTCGTAAACTGTTATTTATAGCTCTTTTGCACACTCACCAGTTCCTGGGACTCCTGACATCACTTTGTGTTCGTAAAACGTAACCAATTTGGTTGTGGTAGTTGCATCTTTGCCTTCTTCGGTCCCTACATCCATTCACTTTCATTCTGTACATCCATTTTGTTATACTTTCGTCATGCATTTTTTATACATACCTGAACCCAGCGAGCAACTACTGTCAGACCTTGATCCAGATGTAGTTTTTGAGTTTTTTGACCTTGCCCCTCCTCTCATCCTCCTCAACACTCGCATGGGACTGAGATCACATCCACATAGAGTTAAGTTGCTGACTTCTGTACTAAGAAGTCCAGTTACTTATTTCTCTATTGGATGGTCAAAATGTGGAATTTCCTATAATCCCTGAACTTCTCTGATCTGACGGCTGTTCTCCGATCTGGTTCTCATTGATGCTTTCCATCAGTCGTTCTTTATCTACTAGGCTATCACTGCTCATGGTCTAATTATTAAATGATCTACTGATAATCATTGTTCACAAGTTGATTCCTCTAATAACATCAAATAAATTAAAATAGTAAAACAAAAGTACCTACTGTACGTAGAGTTGTAGATGACGTTAAATTAACTATAACTATAGTAACAATGTGAGTTGGTAATCCCAATCTTATCAATGAGTTCAACAGTGCACCCAATTGCTTTATTGATGGGGACCCCAATATTAAATTAGTTAACTACAGTTGTGTAATTTGTATAATTAGGTACATAGGATACATACTACACAGGGTATTAATATGAATAATTCTTAATAAGTTACAAAATAAATCTTAGAAATAAAAAAAATGCATATCCACAAAATGACAATTCTTGCACAATGAAAAATTCCAATATCATAATGTTCGATCCACGGACCACTTTTCTATGGGCCTGTCATGTTCTTTTTTAGTCTTACTTTCATCCCTTACCTTACTAACATTTGTTCACATTAATTAGTAAAGTACACACTAAGGTGTTAAGTACAATTACATGGAAAGTACTCCATACAGTCTAGTTGTACAGATATAGTTATCCTGCAATGCACATTATCTGTTGTTATATAGGTTATATATATTAAAAAGTGGCATTTTGTCAGTGGCAGAGTATATATGCAGTAAAATAACTAAAAGGGAGCATAGACAACCCTACAAAGATTGCTATAATTTTGCCACAATGCAATTTTATTACAATCTCATACATTAATTACAGTTTCTTTACACATTTTTACAAGCTCTTTAATAGTAGCTGTATTAGTAGCCTATGGGAGTGTAAGTTCCTGTATTATGAGTGTTTATAGTCTGTATGCCTCCCGACTGGTATAAAAAACATGTCAAGTACGACTTCACCCTATTTTGTGCAGTTAAAAACTAACTTAAGTAAAATATTTCATCATAGATAAGAAGTTGGTTACAATACATTAATTGTATTAAATCAATGTAATATTTAGGATTTTGCTGTAGAATGTTCGAAATAGATAGAAAATATTTTAAACTTCATTTAAAGTCCATACTTTTTCTCCTAATGCAATATTTTTTGATGTGGCCTACAAAGAGTAGAAATACTGACTGTACCTTGTACTTTAACCGGTCAGAACCCGCTATATACGTTTTCCCATACATTTTGTGGTCGTAAACGACCGCCCGGTAAACAACAGGTTAATCATCATAAAAGTATAATTCTCTTATGAATACTGCAATGTGACGAAACTACTTTAGCAATGTTGGGAGGCATTCAAGCATATGGTCCACCTGATGTAAAGTGTTGACCGTAGCCTATGAACGCTTGCAATACATTAAGTAGCTTTAACAGCATGGCAATACTTCTTGTTTTTTGTACCTGCGTTGTTGGATTTTTTTTTTGTACAGTGTTGGGAGGCATACAAACATGTATGCCTCCCAACACTGTGCAAAAAAAAACCAGTTCGAGCCTAGCCTTTTGACGAGATCGGTAGCGCCGCGGTTAATAACACGACTTTGACTTGATGTAAAGCGGGTACCGTAGCCTATTAACGCTTGCGATATATTAAGTATCACTCGCGCGATGCCTCCTCTGCTGCTTACACAGCAACTCCTTGGGAGCTTACTCACTCACACACAGGAACACAACAACCCTCTGGGTTGTTGTTATTTGGATGCGGTTTTATGTGAGGTGGAGGTACTTCCCCACCCGTCTGGGGAAGTACCTCCACCTCACAGAAAACTACAACCAAAATAACAACTCCCTAGAGGGTTGTTGTGTTCCTGTGTGTGAGTGAGGTCACCATTAAGCTCCTAAGAAGTTGCTGTTTAAGCAGCAGAGAAGGCATCGCGCGAGTGTTACTTTATATTACCAGCGTTAATAGGCTACGGTAACTGCTTTACATCAGTTGGGCCGTATGCTTGTATGCCTCCCGATGTTGTATAAAAAGAAAAAAACAGCTGATTGTGACTATTATATTTATTATAGTTTTAGTAGTAGACAATAATATTTATAATATGTTATGAACAGCTTTCGTCAGCTATCTGTTTCATAACACGACCTGTATCGGTGCCTAATTGGATGTCCGGTTGGTAGTTTGTGCCGTATTAACCTTTTGACCACCACAGGCGGCTATAACCGTCAAGCGATAGCGTTCGTATGCCAACGATGCAAATGCTCAAAAATGCTTATGGTATACAACTATCTATAACTTCACGCCAAATCCCTTACGGGGTAGGCAGAGAGAACCGAGCGCCACGCGACTCGATCCTTACATACCTCACTCGCTTCTTTCACGTTTATTGCTCTTTTCTCTCTTTTTTTCTCTTCATAGGGCTATGTAAGACGTGTCTAAGATTATCTTTAAATAAAGTTCTAAAGAAGGTGGGTTTTTAATTTTTATCGACAGTCGGCCATGATCCACAACTAGTGATACGTCATTCGAAACTTATACGAGTCCTACACCAGGAAAATATTTATTATATGACTCGCTATTTTAATAAATTCAAATAAATCTTAAGATAAGTACAAATATTAATGTCAATTTATTTATTCTAGTCAAAAAGTCCGCCCGAATTGTACCTGACGCAAAAGTGCCCATAACACTTGCAGCATTCCCCCGCTGTATCGCGAGGGATAAGCGTTGCGTCAAGTATGACTCGGCGCGAAGGTCAGCACCACTATTCTTTAAGGGCCTTCCCGGCTGCCGCACAAATAACTTGGCTTCCGCACACCAAGCTCCGCCAACGTCCACAGCGAAGGGGATAAAAGTATAATTCGACGTAAGGGGCGCGTATTTGGCGTGTTTCTGGGTGGCCGCCCAATTGAGCGCCGCCCCAGCAGCAAGAATTGTCCTAGCCAAATGCGTGGATGCGAAACTACTGACGCAAGTCGCATCCCACACCAATCATCGACCCTTCTCCCAAGGAATGAGAGTGAGCCCGTCCGGCCTCTTGCCATCCGAACGGCACAAACCCGGTGGCTCGAGGGTACAGGGCACCTTCACAGTCACCAGAGCCCACCGGATCACCTCATTCAGCATATAATGCCGTGGAAAAAACCTAGGCGACTTGCCGCAACTCAAACCATGGTAACCCCTGGAGTCCACCTGCGCTCCACATATACAAGTGTGGGGTTCGCACATAACACAGCCCAATCTGAGCGCTGTGGCCACTCGCAAGGATCCATCATCGAGTGCGGTACCCATATGAGGCGATGGAAGGGCGAGCGTGCATGAGAAGAGCAATGAATGTTAAAGAAGCGAGTGAGATATTTAAGGATCGAGTCACGTGGCGCTCGGTTCTCTCTGCCTACCCAGCAGGGGATTTGGCGTTAAGTTATACATAAGTATACGGTTCAACAGATGTAGAGTGATCATTACAGCCTATCACTAATTAACAAACCACTTGATGGCGTATATTGGCGCTAAAACTCCACGTTTTGGCGAGTGAGGGTAACCAAATCGTAGTGGTTCAGCGCCTAGATATCTGAGCGAAAACAATAGTGAACACAATAGTAGGACAAAACATAATAATTCTAACCAAACACGCAGGTTAAGCAACGTCGACCACAGCCTGTCTATGGATGGGTTTATCAATATTACACAGTCGGTCCTCCCATCGACGCTGTACACCTCTGTCTGTCTTATTATATTTGATTATCTATATTTAGTAATGGCTACACAGCGCATCCCTAGTGCAACAACTAACATTTTTGGGGGATGCCTCACCGTATAATACGAGTATATAAGTAAAGCTTTAAGTTTTTTTCGCCGCTCGTACTCTGATGAATATAGGCTTAGATAGCCTCGCGTCACGATCCAGAGCCACTTGCTTTCATATGGCTTCGTGATTTTTTTTGTAGTCATCGCACACTACGCCCACCGGAATGCGATTACCACTCGAGAACCTTTATTCCTTATACTGATGATAACTCTCCATTTCACATACTGAGATCTCTGTGAGAGATACTCGTATGTGACCGGCCGATTTCTTTCCTTTGATTATTGTTGAAACTGACTTGACATTATTTTTCTTTAGAAACTTTAATTGTTAAAAATACTAAATTGGGTTGAAAAGTGTTAATTAATAGATTTTTTTTGAAGTGAAAACTTCTTTAACGGCGTTGTGCACTTTTTGGGATGAGTAAAAAATGCTAAACTCGCGTCAGGACACGTGACCCTGACCTGTAAGATTTTGGTGAGAATTAGAATTTAAGTTCGCTGCAGCGCTAAAACATTAGTTCGCTCTCATTAAACAATTAAAACATGAAGCGCTAGATCGTTCATAGATAGGGCATTATTTTCTCGCGACCAAAACGTTGTAAGCGCCATGAATTTCTTGGCGCTTACGCGTTTCGTTCAACGTACTTTATCAACATCTCTGTTTGCGGCGATCTCACTTTAAGCGGCGTTTGGCGCTTGCGAGACTGTGCGTGTGTGTTGGAGTTTTAGAGATTGGCGATGATGATGCTGGTAAAGAGATGGAAAAAGAGAAAGATGGATGAAAGTTGATTTTTCTGAGAGATAAACTTTTTAATGTTAAATAATTGTAATAGTTCTGAAGTGTAAAATTTTTAATGTAATATAAATTGTCATGTTTGTGTACGATAGCGCAATAAATGAATATTGTATTTTACCACATACATGATAGTATTTTTATACTGATAAATAAAGCAATTCGTGCGAAATTCCCTAACCATTCCAAAATATTCAAAAATGCACAACGTTAGTGTTCAAGTTTTCACTTCTGCCGGCACTCCCGGAGTGCAACCCGTTTTTTTTAAATACAACGTCGGGGGCATACAGGCATACGGCCCACCTGATGTAAAGCGGGTACCGTAGCCTATTAACGCTAGCGATATATTAAGTACCAATCGCGCGATGCCTCCTCTGCTGCTTATACAGCAACTTCTTGGGAGATTACTGGTGACCTCACTCACACTCAGGAACACAACCCTCTAGGGAGTTGTTATTTGGCTGCTGTTTTCTGTGAGGTGGAGGTACTTCCCCAGACGGACTGCTTTGATGCGCCCTACCTCTCTTATTAAAATCGTTAAACAATCTCCATAAACTACAACAAGGCAGAAAAAGATCCGTTCACTGTGCCACTGTAGGCAAGACACGACAGCTGGCGACATCCTCATTGACATAGTGATATACCACCACATCAACCCTTACTCATCCCACTGCAGGGATACGGGTCTCCCTTCAACCGAAGGGGTTTAGAGCATACTCCACCACGCTGCTCAAATGCGGATTGGCGGAGGCAAGTGTTTTCAAGCCGCCCGAGGGCCACCGACTTAGCTTAACGGCTGTCATCTATCGACAACAGCCGGGACAGATGGCTTAACGTGCCCTCCGAAGCACGGAGAAACTCGAGATAGATAAACCCATCCATAGACAGGCTGCGGTGGACGTTGCTTAACCTGCGTGTTTGGTTTGACTCCATCGAGCTCTCACATAATGATATGCCTTATTATTATGTTTTGTCCTACTATTGTGTTCACTATTGTTTTCGCTCAGATATCTAGGCGCTGAACCACTACGATTTGGTTACCCTCACTCGCCAAAACGTGGAGTTTTAGCGCCAATATACGCCATCAAGTGGTTTGTTAATTAGTGATAGGCTGTAATGATCACTTTACATCTGTTGAGCCGTATACTTATGTGCTTACCGTCGTTGTCTATAAAAAAAAAATGAATTTAACATGTATCTATGAATAACTTAACGCCAAATCCCTTGCGGGGTAGGCAGAGAGAACCGAGCGCCAAGTGGCTCGATCCTTACATACTTCACTCGCCTCTTTAACATTCATTGCTCTTCTCATGCACGCTCGCCGGTTTCTAGGGCTCCTGACCTTCTGACAGAACACGACTAATTTGGTCATGGTAGGTAAGTCTTGGCCTTCCCCGGCTCCTACATCCTTCCACTTTTGCATTGTATATCTGCTTCGTCATTCTTTCATCCTGCATTCTTTCTACATGTCCGAACCAACGGAGCATGCCTCTTCTTATTTTAACACCGACGCTCTCTTTAAGACCAACTCTGTTTCTAACATCATCATTGCGAATACGGTCTACAAGCCTTACGTCACAAATTTTGCGCAACGCTCGCATTTCGACCGCGTTTATCCTACTTTCATGCTCTCTCTGCAATACCCAGCTCTCGCTGCCATAAGCAAGCGTTGGGACCAGCACTGCATTGTGTATAGCGAGTTGTGCCTTCTGACTCAGGTCTTTACTGCCAAGAAGTGTTTAACATGTGTATATACTGAATAATGTATCCTAACCTAACAACTTGTAATGTAACAATATTTTTTTTACACAACGTCGGAAGGCATACAAGCATACGGCCCACCTGATGTTAAGTGGTTACCGTAACCTATGAACACTTGCAACACATTAAGTATCACTCGCACAACAACTCATTGGGGGCTTACTGCCATGCAATTCTGTAAGAGCAAACGTCCTTACATCCTCGGAAACATCGGCTGCTACAGCCTTGAACACAAAATTGCAATTATTTGGTGTCGCTTTTCATGGTTGTGCGACACTAGCGCCGCAAGGCTGCGTTTGGAATTGGATTTCTACAAGGCAAACAGCCTCGCGTACGCTTACAGCCTTATAGAATATCAAATAATTTAGCCGTGATCGCAGTAGACGATGTCAAAGCTGTGACATCTGTGATCACAGCGACGCACACAGCCATTACGAGTCGCTTAGAGAATTGCATGGCTGGTAACCTCTCACACACAGGAACACATCAACTCTTCAGGGAGTTGTTTGGCTGCAGCTTTTTGTGAGAAGGAGGTAGGAGTTTGCCGGACGGGCTGCTCAGTTGAGCCCTACTTCTCTTAAAAACAACCAAACAAAATCAAATAGACATATTCATACTCACAAATGATATTGATACTCACAAATGTTTATTGTGTGTGGGAATCGAACCCACGAGCTCTGGTGTTAAAGCAGCGTTACTAACCATTGCGCCACCGACCTCGTCAAGATAATAATAACAGACGGATAGGCTGGCACCAAGGGGGCTCTTTTTCCTTTCCTGCAAACTGGACCCTGCTATGATCACATTTTTTTTTATACAACATCAGGAGGCATACAATCATACGGCCAAACTGGTGTAAAGCGGTTACCGTAGCCTATGAACGCTTGCAATATACACGCAGGGACACAACAACCCTCTAGGGAATTGTTATTTGGCTGCGGTTTTCTGTAAGGTGGATTATTCCTTTAGACGGGCTGCTTTGATGCGCCCAACCTATCATTCTTTTTACATATTCTTTGTTTGTTTACAGGCCCTAGCAGGATGGTGCAAAGAGAAAAATGTCGACTTAGTGGTGATAGGACCAGAAGATCCTCTGGCGGGCGGCATGGTGGACGAGCTGACGGCACGAGGGGTCGCGTGCTTCGGGCCGACCAAGGCCGGAGCGGAGATCGAGGCCAATAAGGACTGGGCCAAGAGGTTCATGAACAAATACCAGATACCCACCGCGAGGCACAAGTCCTTCACGGACGCTGCGGCGGCCAAGGCTTTCATTAACAGGTGCGACAGATTTTTTTGCTATATCACATTCCTGAGCTCCGTGGCGGAGTGGTTATTAACGCTAGTTTAACAACAAGGTTCGTGGGTTCGATTCCAACATGGTGAAACATTTGTGTGCACGATTAAGTCTTTTTGACTTGGTGTTTTTAAGAGAGGTAGGGAGCATCAGGGTAGCCCGGCTGGGGAAGTACCTCCACAGAAAAAAGTTGCCAGATAACAACTTTCTGGAAAAAATGGGCTCGGGAGTTCGATTTCCACACGGACAAACATTTGTTAACATAGTTAATAGATTCAGGCGTTATTTTGAGAAAGTCAAACTTACATGCAATTTGATCCAACCTGCTTTGTGTGCTTCCGCCACCAATTAGTTCATGCGGCCTAGCACGCACTAACAGTAGTGGGTGGGTGCCGGCCGGCGCTAGGCCGCATGAACTAATTGGTGGCGGAAGCACACAAAGCAGGTTGGATCAAATTGCATTTGTTAACATGTTCTGTTTCTCTTAATCTGGGCTTTTATAAGAGAGCTAGGGAGCGTCGCAGCAGCCGGTTCAGGGAATTACCTCCACAGAAATTTGTTATCTCGCTGCGAGATAACAAATTCCTGGAGGGTTAGTTGATTGTAGGCACTTGGTGGAATTTTGAAGACATCTCGTTAATGTTAGTACTTGCACTTGTACAGATTCCACTTCACAATTTTATTTAATAATTATTTTTACCGACCGGTATAAAATACCTTGATAATGTCGTAAAGGCGAAACCGGTCGGTAAAAATAATTATTAAATGAAATTGTGAAGTGGAATCTGCACAAGTGCAAGTATTAACATTAACGCGATGTCCTGCCATGCAATTCTGTAAGAGCAAACGTCCTTACATCCTCGGAAACATCGGCTGTTACAGCCTTGAACACAAAATTGCAATTCCTTAGTGTCGCTTTTCATGGTTGTGTGACACTAGCGCCGCAAGGCTGCGTTTGGAATTGGAATTCTACAAGGCAAACAGCCTCGCGTACGCTTATCGCAGTAGACGATGTCAAAGCTGTGACATCTGTGATCACAGCGACGCACACAGCCATTACGAGTCGCTTAGAGAATTGCGTGGCTGGAGGGTTGTTGTATTCTTGCGATTAAATGAGGTCACCAGTGGGCTCTTAAGAAAGTAGCTGTGTTAATTAATAGCAGAAATGGCATCGCGCGAGTGACGCTTAACGTATCGCAAGCGTTCTCAGACTACGGTAACCGATTCTCATCAGGTGGGCCGTATGCTTGTATGCCTCCCGAAGTTGTGTAAAAATAAAATACATACCTACTTGGAACAATTGATCGTATAATGTCCAAGTTGCGTCGTGCGAATCGCAACCAGATAACGGGGGACCCCGTAATCAGAGTTCAGCGCTACTGGACCCCTACGAGTAGAAAAACAACTTTAAAAATAAACCCGCAATGACATTGATCTACATTTTGCCCCAGTTTTGTCCAATAAACTATACACACGTTTTGTCGTACATGAAACTGGTTCGCGACTTCCTCCGCGCGTAATTCGGTATCCCGTAAGAACTACTTTTTCCTCGGTTCCCCCAAGGTCGTACCGTGATGTTGATTACCCCATAACCTTCCTCAAGAATTGGGCTGTCAAATGCAAAAATATTTTTTCAAATCCGACTGATAGTTCCAGAGATTAGTGCGTTCAAACAAACAAACTCTCTCTCCACTCTCGGATTCTTCCGAGATAGTATCACTCGTGCGATGCCTCCTCTGCTGCTTACACAGCAACTCCTTGGGAGCTCACTCACACGCAAGAACACAACAACCCTCTAGGGAGTTCGTCTTTCAAGTTTTACACATGGCATGAACACCTATGTATATATTTACACATATTATATAAGTAATTATATTAATAAGTTTCCTTCCTTGCTAACCCTACCTTTACTATACACCGATTATTTACATTATGGTTGCCTTGAAAAGATTGCTTTTAGCAATAAGGCTGCCTTGTTGTATATAAGTATTCATGTTTTACGATTTTTAAGAATTTTTCTGTAATCATTATTATGTAAATAAAGCTTATTCTATCTACCTATCTATGGTCGGAAGCGATCGCCCCAGGGTACGCAGGACGACACAAACACCTTTAACATTCATTTTATATAGGCTTACACACACACATTCACTCTCGCCGGATCCTGTAGGCCGATTCTACTAAAAACTGCAACTGCACTGCAGCGCGGCGTGTGTCAAAATACGTACATGTTGACGTTTTGGTATTCTGTTAAGCGATCTGACAGACGCGACGTTGCAGGAACGCTGCAGTAAATGACTCGCTATTCTGTTAAAAAACCTGCACTGCACCTGCACGTTTCCTGCAATATAATCGTATTCTATTAAATTGCTTTGACATTTATATAGCGTTGACAGAAGTTTTGAAGAAGTTTATGTGCAGTTTTGTTAACGTTAGTCTCAAGCAACTTTTGCGAAGAGAAATTAATATTCTGAAGTGGTGATTTATATTGCAAAATATTTGTTTTGTTTTGGGAAATGTTTGTGGATATATATGATTGAGTAAAGCTTCTTTTCGGTTAGAAATACCTCCACGCCGGCAACGAAGGACAATCGCGTGTGAAACTATAGGAGTCAACATTAAATAAAAATCCAGTTTATTAGATTGAAATATGGTAACATTACAGGAGTTAAGTAGTTCACTTGCAGGATACGCACAGTTGCAGTGCTGCATACGCGCAGTTCCAGCGTAGTTGCAGTGCAGGAAATTTTAATAGAATACACGTATTGGCACTGCACTATTCCTGCACGACTCAAGTGACAGGCGTAAACGTGCAGTTGCAGTTATTTAGGAGAATTGGCCTACTGGAGCTCCTGATATCACCTTCTGACGAAACACGACCCAATTTGGTCGTAGTACGTCAGTGCCCTCAAATGCCCAAATCCTGTACATTTTATTTCATTCGATATATTATTTTCAGTGCTCCATACCCAGCTCTCGTGGTGAAAGCATCCGGCTTAGCCGGTGGCAAGGGAGTGGTGGTTGCTGCTAATAAAGAGGAGGCTTGCCAAGCAGTGGACGAGATACTCTCAGAAGCTAAATATGGCGACGCTGGGCAGACTTTGGTCATAGAGGAACTGCTTGAAGGAGATGAGGTTTCAGTGAGTATTGTTGCATACAATTTTTTTATACATCGTGAGGCATGCAAGCAAAATAAACTAATGTAAACTGGTTACGTTGTCTATGAATGGCTGCAATACAGGCAGTATTGCTCACGAGTTGCCAACCCTGCTGCCAACACAGCAACTTCTTAAGATCGCGGTATCTAAGGATCGAGTCATGGGGCGCTCGGTTCTCCTACCTAGCAAAGCAATTGGCGTGAAGTTATAGATATATAGATGGCGACGACGATGGAGAGATTCTGGTCATCGAGAACTGTTACAAAATCGAAAGGAGCCATTCCACTTTGCGAGAACAAAGACTTTAAGGGCATGATTAAGCTGTATGTAGGTCTTCACGCCAGGTCTATTGCGGTGTAGATAGAGAGAACCGAGCACCCAATATTTATAGTATTATTGCTCTTTTCATGCACACTCCCCGGTTCCTAGGGCTTCTGACATCATCTTCTAATAAAACACAACTAATTTGCTCATGGTAGGTGAGTCTTGGTCTTCCTCTGCTCCTACATACTTCCACTTTCGCATTATGTAAAGAATGACGAAACCGATATATTTCGTCATTCTTTCATTCTGCAATCTTTCTACATGCGCGAACCAATGGAGCATGACATTTCTTATAATGTCGGCTCTGTCTTTCAGACCAAGTCTCTTACATCATCATTGCGCGGTCAGCAAGCGTTATGCCACAAATTTTGCTCAATGCTGCTTTTTAGGGTTCCGTAACCAAAGGGTAAAACGGAACCCTATTACTGAGGCTCCGCTGTCCGTCCGTCCGTCCGTCCGTCTGTCACCAGGCTGTATCTCATGAACCGTGATAGTTAGACAGTTGAAATTTTCACATATGATGTATTTCTGTTGCCGCTATAACAACAAATACTAAAAAATAGATAAAATAAATATTTAAGGGGGCTGCCATACAACAAACGTGATTTTTTGCTCATTTTTGCTCGATATTGATAACGGCAACAGGTAGACGCTTGAAATTTTCACAGAATATTTAGTTATATATTCACTTTAAGAATAAATAATTAAATTAACATAAAACAAATATTTAACGGGGGCTCCCATACAACAAACATGTTTTTTTTGCCGTTTTTATAGATAATGGTACGGAACCCTTCGTGCGCGAGTCCGACTCGCACTTGGTCTATTTTTTTTTTGTTTTTCGCCCATGAAAATGTGGACCCACGAAAGAAGGACTAACCCACACCCGGGTGGGCGTTAGTAATTTTTCCGTGAGGGTCACCCTCCGGGACCCGATGGGAGGCGGTGAACTCTCGAGTACCCTTTCAGACGGCCGAACGAGTTATATCAGACTCCTACTGACTAAACACCACCTAGGGACTGCCTTTACCCGGGAAAGCTTTAAATTTCCGATGAACGGAGGCGATCGCTCCAGGGGATGTGGGACGACGCAATCTCAATGCCGGCACGTATTCTACGTTCTCTCTGCCATATCCATTAAACTGCTAAATTAAAATACTCTTACTAGAACATTTTTTTTGCATTTTGCAAGATTAAAAGGCTGAACGTTAAACGCTATTAAAAAAAAAATGACGAGATCGACACGGCGCAGTGGTGAAACGCACTGTTACGTTACTTTGACATCAAGGTTTGATTCCCACACAGGACAAACATTTCTGTGCATTAACATGTCTATTTGTCTCGGCCTGGGTGTTTTAAGAGAGGTATAACATCCCCGTCCGGAGAACTACTTACACCTCACAGAAAACCGCAGCCAAGTAACAACTCCCTAGAGGGTTGTTGTGTTCCTGCGTGTGAGTGAGGTCACCAAGTAAGCTCCTATGGAGATGCTGTGTTAGCAGCGGACGTGGCATCGCGCTAGTGATACTTCATGTATTGCAAGCGTTCATACGCTACAGTAACCGCTTTACATCATATGGGCCGTAAGCTCGTATGCCTTCCGACGTTGTATAAAAAAACCGGCCAAGTGCGAGTCGGACTCACGCACGAAGGGTTCCGTACCATTATCCATAAAAACGTCAATAAAATCATGTTTGTTGTATGGGAGCCCCCTTAAATATTTGTTTTATTTCAATTTAATTATTTATTTTTAAAGTGGATATATAACTAAATATTCTGTGAATATTTCAAGCGTCTACATGTTGCCGTTATCAATATCGAGCAAAAACGAGCACGTTTGTTGTATGGGAGCCCCCTTAAATATTTATGTTATTCTGTTTTTTAGTATTTGTTGTTATAGCGGCAATAGAAATACATCATCTGTGAAAATTTCAGCTGTCTAACTATCACGGTTCGTGAGATACAGCCTGGTGACAGACGGACGGACGGACAGCCAAGTCTCAGTAATAGGGTTCCGTTTTACCCTTTAGGTACGGAACCCTAAAAACCTACTAGAGGCTTATGGCGATGATGCTGGACAGATCCTGGTCATTGAGGGGCTGCTTGAAGCAGATGAGACTTTGTAGCGTGTACCAAATGTCGAGCAATTGGCGAGAACAAAGTCTGTACACGCAAAAGTCTGTACACGCAAATGTCTGTACACGCAAAAGTCTGTACACGCAAAAGTCTGTACACGCAAATGTCTGTACACGCAAAAGTCTGTACACGCAAAAGTCTGTACACGTAAATGTCTGTACACGCAAAAGTCTGTACGCGCAAAAGATGAATGTCAAAAAAACATGTGCGATAGCCGCGGGTCATGGCTCCATGAATAACTTTCATGACATCACCGCGGGTACATATCGTGGCTTGAGATAACATACCAATTTAAAAATAATACCAATAGACATAAATACGATTGCTGTATGTTCACGTGTTTTTTTAACAGTTTTTAGGGTTCCGCACCGTAAAAGGAAAATCGCAATCCTTATAGTATCACTTTGTTATCCGTCTGTTCGCCTGTCAAGCCGCTTTTTCTCAGGGACGGCTCGGCTCAGCTGAAATTAATATCAAATACTCAGGGCTGCAATCCCTTCGAGCAGTGAAAAACTCAAACTTCTAAGTCAACGCAATCAAATGACACGGCTGTTAATGCTTCGTTTATGCGCATATTTTCGGACGGATAATCGTACGTCATTGAGTTATTATGTATTAGAGGTGCTATCCTAAGTAAGTCTTGCTCCATTTTGGTAATAATTAAAACTAATGTCCGCTGCAGCGCTGAAATAATTTAGATGTCTGTCCCAAAGATTCCATGATACTGCACTAAATCGCTTCTAAGGGGTACTTTTCTCGCGACCAAAAGGTCAAAAGCGCCGTAATTTTCATGTCGCTTACGCGTTTCGTTCAACGTAGTACAGCAATGAGTTGTTGCCGATTGGCAACAAAGCATGGCGCGGTGTCGGTTTTAGTACACTAGTATCTACATAAAAATGCAATGACGATATTATGCATTTTGCGAGATCAGAATCTGTAAATCTAATCTGAAAGAGAATGTCGGTGTTAAGAAAAGGCATGCTCCGTTAGTTCTGGCATGTAAAAAGAATGCAGGATGAAATAATGATGAAGAAGATGAGAATACAATGCGAAAGTAGAAGAATATATTAACCGAGAAAGACCAAGACTCGTGTACCATGACCAAATTGATCGTGTTTTATCAGAAGGCGATGTCAGGAGCCCCAGGAACCGGCGGGCGTGCATGAAGGTTGTAGAAGAGAGTGAGTGAGCGTCGGGTGAGATGTGTAAGGGCCGCGTCGGTCATGTGTGGGAATAGAACCCACGTGTATTGGCCTTAAAATAGTATTGCTAATCATTCTACCAGCGGGTTCGTCATAAGTGTCACGACGGTATAATGTCGTTAGCTAATTTAGGAAGTAGCCTATAAATTGCATACTGTCGAAGTTGAATTCCTGTGAGAGTATCTTATCGAAGCTGATTTTAGGGTCGGCAACGCACGAGTAACACCTCTGGTGTTGCAACTGTCCATAGGCTACGGAATCTGCTTACAATCAGGTGGATCGTATGCTTGATTACCACCTTAGGAGTATAAAAAAAGCTGAACGCATTCGAAGCATTATATTTAAACTGATACTTGCGATGACCATCTCGAATTCTGGAAAATGTACAGTAAATGCGTGTGGTACCACTAAATGTGTGTTTTTGGATTAATGTACATACATTCTGTGTACTAAGTATCGGGAATTTGTCAATAAAACAAAAAATACAAATTATTCATCTAAATTTATTTTATCGCCTTCAAAGTAGGCCCCATCGCTTGCAATACAACATCTCCACCGCTTCACCCAGTCTTCCATACATTTTTCATAGGCTATTTGCGGTATGGCCTTTAGCTCATTCAGCGAATTTTCTTTTATGGCTTCTATCGACTCAAAACGTTTTCCTCGAAGTGGTAATTTTAACTTGGGAAATAAAAAAAAGTCAGACGGAGCCATATCAGGTGAATACGGTGCTTGGTCGAGAACTTTTGTTGAATTTTTCGCTAAAAACTCTTTCACTATAATGGCTGTGTGTGATGGTGCATTATCATGGTGCAGCATCCATGAGTTGTGTTGCCACAAATCTGGACGTTTTCGGCGGATACTCTCACGCAAACGCTTCATGACGCCTAAATAATATTCTTTATTCACTGTTTCTCCCTCTGGAAGGAATTCGGAGTGAACCACACCACGGTAGTCAAAAAAAACTGTCAGCATCACCTTGATTTTGGAGCGACTTTGCCGCGGTTTTTTGGGTTTCGGCTCGTTTTCGAGACGCCATTCTGAAGACTGTTGGCTTGTTTGCATGTCGTACTCATAAACCCATGTCTCGTCGCCAGTTATTATACGTTTCATAAAGGTCGGATCCGTAGAAGCTCGGGAAACCATGTTTTCAGCGACATGCTTTCGCTGCGCTTTTTGAACAAAATTGAGCTCTTTTGGAACTAGTCGAGCGGCGACGCGTTTCATGCCTAAAATGTCAATGAGAATGTTGTGGACGGACTTAAAAGATATGTTCACCTCACTAGCCAACTCTCTCAGACTCATACGTCGATTTTCGAGCACTAGCTTCTTGATTCTGTCGATGTTTTCTCTGGTCGTAGCGGTTGAAGGTCTACCAGAACGAGGCAAGTCTACTACTACTTCTCGGCCTTCTTTAAAAGCCTTATACCATTCATAAGCCCTTGTTTTCGATATACACGATTCGCCGTAGGTATTTCGCAACATTTTTAGTGATTCACCACATGAAATATCATTTGAAACACAAAATTTAAGGCACACTCTTTGTTCAACAATATTTTCCATTGTAAAAATCGCCGAGGACTCAAAACTATGACCAACAAAAAGTGTAGTTTAAAACAAATTAAATGACAGATCCCGCTCAAATTTTGCGCGCTAAATCAGTACAGTGCTACCAACATGCAGTAAAAAAATTAGAACGACCTCTTTTACGCGGGTCTTTTTATTGACATATTCCCGATACTTTTTACACAGAGTAGTATATGTAGTTATCATTTGCTCGGCGGTGAAGGCAAACATCGCGAGGAAACCCGCACGTCCAAGAAATTATATTTCGAAAGATGTGTGACCATACCTAAGAAAGGCCTGTGGCAGTATCCTATCGAAGGTGGTTTTAGGGTCGGCAACCCACGAGTGACACCGCTGGTGTTGTAACTGTCCTTAGGCTACGGTAACTGATTACCATCAGGAAGGCCGTACGCTTGTTTGTCACACAAAGCATGTTAGATCAAATTGCATGTAAATTTGACTTTCGCAAAATAACGCCTGAATCTATTAACTATGTCATATATCTACAACAGCCGGGACCGACAGCTTAACATGCCCTCCGAAGAACGGAGAAATACAAGGTCGATAAAACCCATCCATAGACAGGCTGCGGTCAACGTTGCTTAACCTGCGTGTTCGGTTAGAATGACACGCGCAACGACTCCATCAAGATCTCATGTCTCATGTATGATAACATGTAATTAAATGCGAATCCATGTTGATAGGTGAGTTACACCTATCAACATGGATTCGCATTTAATTCAGGTTCCTGACGAATCATCAAGACAGTCTCCCATTCTCCTCTCGTGCGTAAGACAGTATAATAAGTTTAAAAGAGGTAAGGCGCATCAAAGCAGCCCGTCTGGGAAAGTACCTCCACCTCATAGAAAACGGCAATCAAATAACAACGGCCTGGAGGGTTGTTGTGAGCGAGGTCACCAGCAAGCTCCTAAGAAGTAGCTGTGTTAGCAGCAGAGGTGGCACCGCGCGAGTGATACTTAATGTATTGCAAGCGTTCATAGGCTACGGTAAACGCTTTACATCAGGTGGGTTTACAAAAATAATGATCGTAATAACGTATCTGACTGATTTTCAGATACTTGCGTTCACGGATGGCGAGACGGTATCGGTTATGCCGCCAGCCCAAGACCACAAGCGGATAGGGGATGGCGACACTGGTCCCAACACTGGCGGTATGGGGGCGTACTCGCCCTGCCCCCTTATAACAGCCGACCAGTATGCTGATCTCAAAGACACCGTGCTGCAACGGGCTGTTAACGGATTGAAGGCTGAGGGCATCAAATATGTCGGTAAGTTTTTAAAAACGAAAAAAAAACGAATGTGCTTTGGACCACACGACTGATGTACATACCATACCATACCATCAGGCAGGCCGTACGCTTGTTTGCCACCTTAGTGGTATAAAAAAAAAAAAAAAAAAAAAAAAGATGTAAAACTTACAGACAATAGGGAATTTAATATCCTTAGCGCTCGCGACGAACGGACCGACGCACGCACGCACGCACGGAGTGTTGACTGGGAATTTCACTTGGTTCTTCTTCATCATCATCATAAGCATTTTTCACATTCACATTATTATAGTGGTTGCCAAAAGTCACTAACTTATATCTCCCTCTCAACGGTTCGCCTCGCCCGATCACAGTTTTCGTAACGCTCTCGTTACGCATTCACCAGCTTACTCCCCAAGTCAAGCGTGCGTAAAGATTTTTTACTTCAAAAGGCGTATTTAAGTATTTTAAGTTCTTTCTAGCGTTATTCCGTTTTTGAATTCAATAGGATCGAGGTTGTCTTCCACCTCCAGGTAATAAAGGATTTGGCGAATATACTCATTTTGACATGGAGCGATTACCATCGTACTACCACAAGCATGAGGGAAAACCAGACCTCTTTTAGTCACTGAGACGTGAGAATTTTTGAAAACGTCCCACGTTTGCGAACTTCGCTTAGCCCATACTGCTTGCCGAACGGCCGTCAGCTATAACTATTTCTACTATAAAAAGCCGCCAAGTGCGAGTCCGATTCGCGCTCTGAGGATCCCGTGAAAAAATATTTTCGCAAATTATTGTCGCAAAAAAAGTTTTTTTTATCATTTTGAAACTATAAGTTTACGGTTTTTGGGTTTTTTTCCTTTACTTGTGTTACATGACACTGCTTATTACCAAATTTCATGATTCTAGGTCAACGGGAAGTACCCTATAGATTTTGATTCCTTTGCGAGTGTCAAAATATACGCGTACAAAATAGAAACGACACATAAATAGTCGTATCTTTTGATTGCGTTGACTTAAAAGTTTAATTTTTTTACTGCTCGAAGGGATTACAGACCTGAGTGTTTGTTATTAATTTCAGCTTGATAGCTGTACTCTTTCCTGAGAAAAAGGTCTTGACAGTCAGACGGACAGCAAAGTGACCCTATAAGGGTTCCGTTTTTCCTTTTAAGGTACGGAAGCCTAAACATGATTACGAATGCGTTATAATATTCAGAATTAGACTACACTGAGTCAGTGTAGTCTAATTCTGTAATTACTATATATATATAATTACTATAATTGAACCAAAAGTGCAAAAAAATGTCAAACTCGTCAATATGGACTTTAATTATCGAAAAAAAAAGTGTATCGAAGCTTCAAAACAAAAACAATTATTTTCGTATACGACGATCCAAGGTATAAACAATATCATCAAAGTAATTACAGCTGACCTCCCTCGAACCATAAACGACTCGTCTGTCAACACGTTAAATTAATGACGCCACTTACAAGCTACGAGTATTTTTTGTTAATAAACTCGCTCGCTTCGCTCGCTCGGCTCGTGCGTTGTTTGTCATACTCTAATCTAACCTAACTAACTGAGATTTGTGTTGCTATACATATTAAAAAATATATATTTGTTTGAAAGATTTGACAAATGATAAATGCCCCAAACGTTTTGTGTCATTGTAATAATCAGCTTAACAATAATTCTATCAAATGAAACGTTGTCATACAAAAATTTGGTAATCGTTAGTTGTCAAAGTGAAAAATAAGCGAAACGTTGGTTGGCAAGGGATAATCGGCCAAACAATTTTCGGCGAAAAGGCAGGATACCGAGATAAGGCGCATCAAAGCAGCCGGGCTGTGGAAGTAGCTTCACCTCACAGAAAACCGCCGCCAAATAACAACTTCCTAGAGGGGTGTTGTGTTCCTGCGTGTGAGCGAGGTCACCAGTGAGCTCCTAAGGCTATGCTGTGCTAGCAGCAGAGATGGTATCGCGCAAGGGATACTTAATGTATTACAAGCGTTCATAGGCTGCGGCAACCGCTTTACATCAGGTGTGGCCATTGAGGTGTGCCGTATGCTTGTATGCTCCCGACATTGTATAAAAAAAATATTATTATATTTATATACTAGGTACAGGTGATTAATTAAAGATCAAACGGTGGTTCTGGGCACGGCCGTGGGGTTTACGTGTCTTCCTAACGGACAAACAAATAAATATATAAATATTGTCGGACAAATTACGCGGCGCCATCTAGCTCCAAAGTAAGCGATTTTTACCAGAGGGTGTTTACTAGAGAGAGGGAGACTTTGTACAAAAGTCGTCTGCGTGGGTACCTCTGTCTCACTTACTTCTACCGCCAAGCATCTATATTTATATAGCTGTGTTCTGGTTTGAAGGGTGAGATATGGCAGAGAAATTACTGGGTACTATGACGACACATCCTTAGGTCACAAGATTGGTAGCTCGCGGGTAATATCCGCGTGGTGTTGCGAGCGTCAATAGCCTGCGGTTACCGCTTACCATCTGATGTGTGCCGCATGTTTGTTTGCCAATCTAGTTGTATAGCGAAAAAGCGGAGCTGGTGTTCGAGGTACTAGACAACTGATGAACATACATAAATATTTTTTTTTTTGTAAATACATACTTATGATACATAGGAAACACCCAGATCAAGACAAACAGACATGTTTATGCTCACAAAATGTATGTCCTGTTTGGGAATCGAATTCACGAGCGTTGGTGTCAAAGTAGCCTTACTAACCATTGAGCCAGCAAGCTCGTCAAAACGGAAGTAACTTATACAAAAATTATATGATGCCGGGAAATGATCTCAAAATGGCGGCGCTTTCACACAGTCTCAGTCCTTACTCAACGTAGGTAACGAATTCTGTGACTCTTTAGCTATCAAGTGGTGAAATTAAATTTTGTATGTAAACGATAGATATGTAGCTACAACACTAAACTGTATCTCCAGATTTTGATATCATCGGTTTTCTGAGTTGCCTCCCATTATGAAAGCAAATTTAAAGACATATTCACATCAATAAAGAAAAATAATTACCATTGCGTGCATTTTGTTAATTTTTATGTGTAATGCATATACATTTGCCAATGCAATATTGTCAGTGATATTGATCGTGTGTAAAAAAATGTATAAGCAAACCTAAATTCTGTGTTTTTTTTATTTAATGCGGGGAGGCATACAAGCATACGACTCACCTGATGTAAAGCGATTACCGTAGCCGGACAAGCATTTTTGACAAGCTCGGTGGCTCAGTCGTGAATGACGCGACTTTGTCACCAACGCTCGTGGGTTCGATTCCCACACAAGGCAAACATTTGTATGCATAAACATGTCTGTTTGTCTTGGTCTGGATGTTTTAAGAGATAAAGCGCATCAAAGCAGCCCGTCTGGAGAAGTACCTTCAGCAAGCATTAATAGGCTACAGTACCCGCTTTACATCAGGTGGGCCGTATGCTTGTATGCCTCCCGAAATAGTATACAAAAACCTATGAATGCTTGCAACACATTAAGTATCACTCGCACGATGCCACCTCTGCTGCTAACACAGCAGCAACTTCTTAGTAGCTTATTGGTGACCTCACTCACACGCAGGAACACAACAACCCTCTAGAGAGTTGTTATTTGGTTGCAGTTTTCTGTGGGGGACATCCCCAGCCAGGCGAGCTGATGTAATGCGCCGTACCTCTTTTAAAAATGTCATTTGTGATGAAAAGAAAATGTAATTCAACTTATACTGCGTGTATTGCAAATGTAGTGTCCTATATTTATCTTCGCTGCAGTAATCGTCGGCCACGTCCTTGCGAGTTCGACAGTGACACTTCGGGTCGCGTCGAATGTTATCACCACTATTCGAAATATTCCATTCCATCTTTTACAATAGTAGCACAATCTACAACAGTTGTATCATTAATTATCTGGTTTTGATTATTGTTGTATAACTAAATTAGAATGGTTTACATTTGGGTTTTCAGCATTGCATCGAGTCCCAAGTTCTAAGAATAGAATAATACGAGATAAGAGACGTGAAAAACTTAATATTTTCACAATCGTAATAAGACCATCATATTATTGGATTCAAAAAGTTTCAAGCGAGAAAGTGCAAGAATGTTGGGGATAATATTACGGTTGGGACATCATATATCATATACAGAAGAGGATAACGTGGTTAAAAAAGCTCTCTTTGACTAAACTGGCCTTGTGGTTGCATATTGCCGGCGCTTTCTGAATCTCAGAAATCAAGCTACCAAGGGCAATGTACAGAGGAGATCTTTGATTATTTGCCTGTACCTGACAGGTAAATAATCAAAGCAGTAGATACTCATTAAAAAAATTACATCGCTCAAAGATTTGAGCGTGCGATGAGAATGTCAGATTAGATGCGATTATAGACTTCGGCATCGAATCAAATTAGATGAAGGGGCCATTGAAACCGAAAAAAAAAATTGAAACATTGGTTTGATGCGTCAGTAAGAACGAATTAAACCAAATGAAGGGAACTTTTTGTAATGACCCTTCTTAGTGCTGGTAGTAGGACGTTTAGAAACATCTTAGAGTTTTTTTTATACAAGTCCAGCATAGTGGCTTCTCTTTGCCTGATGGTAAGCGAAAGAGGAGCCCAAATCGCAACGGCAACTGACAAAAGACTACACAGTGTCCTGTCAGTTGACGCTGCCATGCTGACCCGCAAGATGCTTTTTTACGCTTTGTTTGAAGGATCCCATATTGTAGGAAGGAGGGAACACATGTGCAGGCAAGGTGTTCTACTTTTTAATGGTACGACAAAGATAGGAGTTTGCCGAACTTTTACGCGAAGAAATGATCTCAACAGTGGAACAATGACGTCGCAAGCCTGCACGTGTGGTTCTATGACGGAAGAAAAAGGGTGGGATAAGGGAAAACAGTTCTTCAGAGCACTCGCCATGGTAAAGGCGGTAAAATACGCTTAGCGAGCCTAAGTCCCTACGAAGTTGAAGAGGTTCTAGGTTTTTAGTGAACTCTTCGTCGTCGATTATGCGGATAGCCCGTCGCTGCAACCTATCGAGAGCCTCGAGAAGATACTGTGCGGAGCCGTCCCAGAGTTGCGAGCAATACTACACGCAGGCCCGAATTTGTGTCTTATAAAGCAGATAAAGCTTTCCTTTTTCCTTTTATTGAACGGAATCCTACTTTAACAATCGATAGTAATCATCATAATTGTGTGAGTAATGGTAGAATTATCACTATATCGATTTCACGTAATTCCTGCTAGTAGAAATAATGGGAGAAACGGGGTGTGGCCGTGTCGTGGATACACTCGTGAGTTTTGCGTAAATACGTCTTCGTAAGGGATAAGCGAAAGTAAGTTTAAAGACGTATTCACGTCAAAAACTCACAATAATCCTACTGGTAGAAATTCATGGTAGGAATAGCGAAGGCAAACCGCTCTCGGACACATCCTCGGGCATTATAACATATATAGAGGTAGGGCGCATCAAAGCAGCCCGTCTGGGGAAGTACCTCCACCTCACAGAAAACCACAGCCAAATAACAACTCCCTAGAGGATTGTTGTGTTCCTGTGTGTGAGTGAGGTCACCGGTAAGCTCCCAAGGAGTTGCTGTGTAAGCAGCAGAATTGCGCAAGTGATACTTAATATATACCGCAAGCGTTAATAGGCTACGGTACCCGCTTTACATCAGGTGGGCCGTATGCTTGCATGCCTCCCGACGTAGTATATAACAAAAAAAGACTTATTCGCGTCAAAAACTCGCAATAATCCTACTGGTAGAAATTCATGGTAGGAATAGCGAAGGCAAGCCGCTCCAGGACACATCCTCAGGCATTATAACATAATATTGATTGGTAGAATAACTTGCTAGGTACGTATGTTTGTTCTCCATCCGTAGACGAAAATAGTATCAAGCATTTCAATACAATGTAACTTCGCATTAATCAATATACTACATTTGATTTATTTCTTGAGATATGACTACGAAATAGCGTAATAACAAAACTAGAGAACTTAGAAACTCATGCATTTCAATTAAATAGAAATGTACTCTATGGCGGCTGCGTAATAAAGTTGAAATTTCGTAATGGCTTGCGTGGATGAAGAGCATTCAAGACTGGTACATGATTATATAACAAACTAGCTGACCCGGCGAACTTCGTACCGCCTCAGGATCAATAAATGGTGTGTTAACTTATTAGATGGTATAAATTCTTTTAATACTTATTATCCTATTCCAGACGAAGACAAATCCAAAAGCACAAAAATCATAAAAATCGGTCCAGCCGTTCTTGAGTTATAAATGGTGTAAACTTTGTTTTATATATATAGATGTACGGTGTATTTGTGCAAGTTTATCAATCAAGTGGCGGGAGATCCTTTCTACCTACACAGTAGCTACTACGTCTGAGCGAAGTACCTCCACCTCGCAGAAAACCGCAGCCAAACAACAACTCGCTTAAAGGGTTGTTGTATTCCTGCGTGTGAGTGAGGTCACCAGCCATGCAATTCTGTAAGAGCAAACATCCTTACATCCTCGGAAACATCGGCTGTTATAGCCTTGAACACAAAATTGCAATTCCTTAGTGTCGCTTTTCATGGTTGTGCGACACTAGCGCCGCAAGGCTGCATTTGGAATTGGAATTCTACAAGGCAAACAGCCTCGCGTACGCTTACAGCCTTATAGAATACCAAATAAAACGCCGTGATCGCAGTAGACGATGTCAAAGCTGTGACATCTGTGATCACAGCGACGCACACAGCCATTACGAGTCGCTTAGAGAATTGCATGGCAGTAAGCTCCCAAGGAGTTGTGTCTATTGCTAATAGAGCAATAGTGGCATCGTGATAATTTATGTATTGCAAGCGTTTAAAGGCTACGGTAACCGCTTTACATCAGGTGGGCCGTATGCCTGCCGACATGAGGAAACCCGCATGTCCAAGAAATTATATTTCGAAAGATTCGTGACCTAACCTAAGTCTAGTTTTCCCTCTGACTTGTGGAGGTCTGAGGGTAGTCGGTCCATGTAAAAATGTACGCCAAATCCTTAGACTTAGGTAGTGGACCACGCCAATCCGGCTAACGGGAATATGCTAAGAAGAAGAAGAATATAAAAAATGTTTTATTTTTTTATAAGCACGTACACTCGTGAGTTTTGCGTAAATACGTCTTCGTAAGGGATAAGCGAAAGTAAGTTTAAAGACGTATTCACGTCAAAAACTCACAATAATCCTACTGGTAGAAATTCATGGTAGGATTAGCGAAGGCAAACCGCTCTCGGACACATCCTCGGGCATTATAACATATATAGAGGTAGGGCGCATCAAAGCAGCCCGTCTGGGGAAGTACCTCCACCTCACAGAAAACCGCAGCTAAATTACGTCTACCTAGAGGGTTGTTGTCTTCCTGCGTGTGAGCAAGGTCACCGGTAAGCTCCTATAGAGTAGCTGTGTTAGCAGCAGAGGTGGCATTGCGCATTAACGTGTTGCAAGCGTTTACAGACTACGGTAACCGTTTTACATCAGGTGCGCCGTATGCTCGTATGCGTCCCGACGTTGTATAAACAAGGACATTTAGGATGCGCGTTTTTGTTTATTCAAAAATGATGTACATCAAACGCTGTACAGCTAAGAGCAGATCACGCTTAATACTCGCAGTTCGATAGTAGCTCTTAGTACGTACGGCTTAAGAACGGTACAGAGGTTTTTTGAACGGTCAAAGTGTAAAGCTTGACGTGCACTTAGCTGTACATGCTGCAGTTGTTACGCGCCCCAGATATCCCATATTTATTAACTCCGTTCAAATACCTCTATCAGTCGGAGCGCTAATTTCGAGTTTGCAATCGCCATTAAAGCCAATAATCTGAGTAGGTTATCTTAGGTTTAAGTTTGCGCAAATTGTTCATTGATGTGGTATCTATCATGTTTAAATATGGGCAAGACACGCGCGGCTAACGATCATCATAATGTCGCATGTTCCTCGTAATGATAATATCTCTCTGACGTAAAAGTGACAGTAGACGGAGGTCTATGCCCAGCTGTGGGTTAACGCGGAAGGTTATCTATTCTGACGCTATCTCCTGTACTATCTCTGCTCCGTGTCTCTATGCACTGATTTTGCCCTGATTGTTATTGAGTAAAAATCTTACGTTATGAAAATTCGATAGCGATGTTGCATGTGTCAATTTAATCTAGGGTTAAGCAATATCGGATAGCAGTTTCTTTATGGATGGGTTTATGCATCTCAAAATTCTCTTGGGCGGGTACGTCGAGACGTCGGTCCCGGCTGTTTTATGGGATAAATGACATTAGGTAACGTCGAGAGGTATACAAGCATACAGCGCACCTGGTGTGAAGCGGTTACCGTAGCCTATGAACGCTTGCAACAAGTGTCACTCGTGTGATGCCACCTATGCTGCTAATACAGCAACTCCTGAGGACTGGTGACCTCGCTCAAATATAGTAACACGATACCACTCCAGGGAGTTGATATTTGGCTGAGGTTTTTCTGTAGATGGAGTACCTCGACTACTTCCCCAGATGGGCTACTTTGATACGCCCTACCTCTCCTGGCACCCAAGCCAGGACAAACAGACATGTTCATGCACACAAATGTTTGTCCGACGTTGTGTTGAAAAAATATTGTGCGTAGTTCACACGCGATAGAAGTGAAACGTTCAGAAATATGAACTTAAAGAAAAATCGGCCAAGTGCGAGTCGGACTCGCGCACGAAGGGTTCCGTACCATTGTCTATAAAAACGGCAAAAAAATCACGTTTGTTGTATGGGAGCCCCCTTAAATATTTATTTTATTCAATTTTTTAGTATTTGTTGTTATAGCGGCAACAGAAATACATCATCTGTGAAAATTTCAACTGTCTAACTATCACCGTTCATGAGATACAGCCTGGTGACAGACGGACGGACGGACAGCGGAGCCTCAGTAATAGGGTTCCGTTTTACCCTTTGGGTACGGAACCCTAATAATGAGGCGAATGTAGAACTTCAGAAGTAAGATAATTATAGGGTTTATTTATGATGATATTGATCATTTGAAAAATGATTTTTATTGGAATAATGATATATTTGGCAGAGCTGCGATAGCCAGCGGAGCCACATTACCCTCAAAATTGCCGTTTGGGGTAGACTGATGTCATCCAGCTAGCGTTTAGACGGTAATAGTGAGAAACTCCAAAATCGACACACTAATAGCTAACATATTGTAGTTTTGTATCCTTTAATTTGAAATTTAAATGTTCGTTGGTGAGGAAGAACGGTCCAAAATCGTTCCAATTAGAAAAAAAAACATATGGCAAAACGTATGGCCGGCCACTCTGCAGAGTCTGCACTGCACTCCCATCAACAGAAAAAGTAACAGCACTCGTCGCTAGATGTCGTACAGGGTTCCATATATTTTAAAAAAATTAAAAATAAAATATTTAAATATTTTTTAAATTTAAAAAATATCAGCTTGCCTACACAGCTTGCTGTTATTTACTAGTTATGTAAACGATACACGCGTACAATACACCACGATTGTTACGAGTATGACGCCTTATCCCAAGCTTCGTAATACGCAGGCGTGTACACACACTACTAAAACACGTACAACGCTCGGCGGACCGTGTAATAAACACTATAATGTCTTCTATCTCATTCTCTCGCACGTTACATCCTATAGATACTTCTATCTTATTTTCTCATACGTTAAATCCTGAAAATGTATGTGGTTGTATCCTTTTACTGGCGCCTTTTCGTTTCATCGAGTTTCAAATCACAACGTTGCTAAAGAAGTTTTTACTTCACAAATGTCTTAGAACGTCTGAAGGAAGTAAAGAGGCGTGTGCGAAGTCGTGGGGATATACTAGTATTATATACTAGACGTAACTTCGTTCGCGTTTCCAAGGTATTCCCAAAAATTTGTTGTTAAAGTTATACTTCTAATGCGACTTCCAACAAGGTTGCGTTAAACGTTTAACGCTACATGGAGGGGGTATGAAAGCACTGTTGCGTTAAACGTTCAACGCTCCTGGGGAGGGGGAATAGAAAGAGACCGTCCAGGGAATTGATATTTGGATGCAGTTGCCTGTGAGGTGGTAACGTTACTCACTCGCATGAACACAACAATCCTCCAGGGAATTGTTATTCGGCTGCAGTTTTGAGCATATTTTTCGTGAGGTAGTAACGTCACTCACTCGCATGAACACAACTTCCCTCCAGGGATTTGTTATTTAATGATGCCAGAGAAGTATAACTTCTCACGCGCGTACATAAGTACACGCATCCATTTAATCCCATAGATACGAGCACGAGACTCAACAAATGATTTCATTGTTTACTGTCTAATTCCTAACTGTGAGTTGTCACGGTACTGTATAACCACACGGATGTTACTCTAGGAATGGTATGACAACATCGTCTACACCTAGCTATTATTAAAAATTATAACTAACTAGCTACCCGCCCCGGCTTCGCACGTATAATCCGTTCATATTAACGCTTGAGATATATTAAGTGTCACTCGCGCTACCTCACTCACACGTAGGAGCACAACGACCCTCTAGGGAGTTGTTATTTGGCTGCGGTTTTCTGTCAGGTGGAGGTACTGCCCCAGACGGGTTGCTTTGATGCGCCCTACCTCTCATAAAACATCCAGACCAAGACAAACAGACATGTTCATGCTCACAAATGTTTGCCTTGTGTGGGAATCGAACCCACGAGCGTTGGTGTCAAAGTCGCGTCATTCACGACTGAGCCACCGAGCTCGTCAAAATATTTCTTTCATAACTGGATGAAAGTGATTAGCATGCACGTGCCTTTGCCAAAGTGTGAAATACCATCGACGCAAGATACTGTAACAAGATTGTGATGCAATGAAAACTTAATGAAGGTTCAAAACTAAGTTACGTCACTTCTACGTATGCCGCCGACCTTATGACCTGTAACTTATTATTTGTGCTTTATTTATTATGATAATGATAAACAACGATAACTCAACGCAAACATGCGTCGATCGACTTAGCGGTGATCACGCAACAATGAACCCTATTTGTAACTAGGAAATGGATTGTTTCTCATTTGTTTGTCTCTATTGGAAATAATTATGATTGTTGCGTTTTGTTTTACGATATTGTTTTTTTATTTGTGAGCTAAATCGAAGATCTCGTTTACACTGATAGGCGCGCTTCGCAACGCTCCGGAGCGATAGCTTCTTCTTCTTTCTACCTAGCGTTACCCCGTTTCGTAATCCATTAGGATTGACGAAAACCGTTACCTAAGCATAAGGATTTGGCGAAAGTCCAGTCCTCCACAAATCCAGACCTCTCTTGGGTTAGGTCGCACGTCTTTCAAAATGTATATACCTATATATTTAATACCACTAAGGTGGCAATCAAGCATACGGCCTGCCTGATGGTAAACAGTCACCGTAGCCTATGGACATTTGCAACACCGGGGGTGTCACTCATGCGTTGCCGACCCTCTACATATACATATATAATAATAAATAAATATTGTCGGACAAATTACACAGCGCCACCTAGCCCCAAAGTGTGTTATGGGTACTAGACAACTGATAAACGTAAATATATATTTTTTTAAATACATACTTATTATAGGTACATAGAAAACACCCAGACCAAGACAAACGGACATGTTCATGCACACAAATGTTTGTACTGTATGGGAATCGAACCCACGAGCGTTGGTGTCAAAGTAGCGTAACAGCGCGTTTCACCACTGCGCCACCTTGAATTTACCTCGTCGTAGAATCGCCGCAGGGTAGTGACAGCTCAGTGGATGAAGAACCGACCTATTGTCCAACGGTGCCGGGTTCGAATACCGGTGTGGGGGGCATATACTACTAAAATTCGTGTTTTCGGATTTATGCACATATTTGTAATTATCACTCGCTCGGCGGTGAAGGGAACATCGTGAGGAAACCTGCACGTCTAACAAAATAATATTTCGGAAGGCGTATGACGTAACCTTTTTTAGGGTTCCGTACCCAAAGGGTAAAACGGAACCCTATTACTGAGGCTCCGCTGTCCGTCCGTCCGTCTGTCACCAGGCTGTATCTCATGAACCGTGATAGTTAGACAGTTGAAATTTTCACAGATGATGTATTTCTGTTGCCGCTATAACAACAAATACTAAAAAATAGAATAAAATAAATATTTAAAGGGGCTCCCATACAACAAACGTGATTTTTTTGCTCATTTTTGCTCGATATTGATAACGGCAACAGGTAGACGCTTGAAATATTCACAGAATATTTAGTTATATATTCACTTTAAGAATAAATAATTAAATTAAAATAAAACAAATATTTAAGGGGGGCTCCCATACAACAAACGTGATTTTTTTTGCCGTTTTTATAGATAATGGTACGGAACCCTTCGTGTGCGAGTCCGACTCGCACTTGGGCGATTTTTTTTTATACCACTAAGGTGGCCGAGAGGTGTCATCGCGCGAGTGATTCGAGTGGCGGGAGATCCTTTCTACCTACAGAGTAGCTACTATTCTATATTTTGAAGCAGCCCGTCTGGGGAAGTACCTCCACCTCACAGAAAACCGTAGTCAACTAACAACTCGCCAAAAGGGTTGTTGTGTTCCTGCGTGTGAGTGAGGTCTCCAGTAAGCTCCTAAGGAGTTGCTGTGTTAGCAATAGAGCAATAGTGGCGTCGTGATACTTAATGTATTGCAAGCTTTTATAGACTACGGTATCCGCTTTACATCAGGTGGGCCGTATACTTGTATGTTTCCCGATAAAAAAATAGACAATAAGAGATGCACGTGCTACTTTACCCCCCGACCCGTAGCGGTGAATTAAGTTACAAAGTAAAATCCGTCTTATTGGTTCTCCATAGGTTATTTCTGTCCGGAACAAAGTGATTAGCGTGCACATGCCTTTGCCAAAGTGTGAAATACCATCGACGGAAGATACTGTAACAGATTGTGATGTGAAAACATAGGTAGTAAGGAAACCCGCACGTTTAACAAAATAATATTTCCAAAGACGTATGACCTATTTTTTTATACCACTAAGGTGGCCGTAGCCTATTGACATTCACAACACCACTCATGCGTTGCCGACCCTAAAATCTAAGAAAGGTGTGATTTTCGATCTGGGTTGTGGAGTCCGACGGCAGTCGCCCCATGTCTAAATCAGAATCTTCACCAGATCCTTAGGTTTAGGCAGCTGCCCAGCCAATCCTAATGATTTATGAAACGGGATAACGCTAGGAAAAAACATCATTTTCTGATGTATTGAAGGTGCAGTGCTTTATGTCCAACTTTCACATCCGTTCGCTTGGCTATTGACCATGGCAGCTTGGAATATTTCTGAACTGGTTAATATAACTGCTTTATTTTCTAGGTGTACTGTACGCGGGGATGATGGTGACCAAAGCGGGCCCCATGGTCCTGGAGTTCAACTGCCGCTTCGGGGACCCGGAGACTCAAATACTGATGACCTTGCTCGAATCAGACTTGTACAAAGTTATGAAGGTGAGTCATCTTCGTCACATGTACCAAGAAACGGGTGGTACGTACTGGATGTATGGTAGGAGTAATATATCATTAGGGGGAGATAGTACTCGTAATTCTTCTTCAATGCCAGAAGGTATACTACGAGTAGCATACGGCCCACCTAACCACCACAGTAAGGCGGTTACCATGGGCTATGTGTGCTTGCGATACTGGTGACCTCACTCACACGCTAGAATAGGACAACCCTCCAGAGAGTTGTTATTTGGCTGACGTTTTTTTGTAAGGATGAGGTACTTCTCCGAACGGCCTGCTTTAAAGCGCCTCCTACCTACCACTCTTAAACACCCGTAATAAGACAAACAGACATGTTCATGCACACAAATGTTTGTCTTGTGTGGGAATCGAACCCACGAGCGTTGGTGTAAGCGTAACGTTATTAAACCACCGCATCAACGAGCTCGACAAAATGTGAGCTATTTTTGCTATGTGCCTGTACTGTAGCGAAATTCAATTGTTTTCTTGGACCTATTAACTTGCAATACAGCAAGAATCACTCACGCGTTTCCGATCTACTTCCGACACAGCAACTTTTCGGGATATTCCTGACGTGATCTCATGCATTCACAACAATCCTCTAGGGGATTCTGCACTGTTCAGTCGTTTTGCTCTTTAAATGCCGCTGTGCCAGAGATAGGCAGTGACTAATGAGGCAGGCTGTGCCTCTTTGGTCACAGCCTCGTTTGCTAATCAGCGGACGGCCCATAGACAATAGTGAACTTCTTACACGCCAACCCTCAGAAACCCGATAACTCTTGTAATTTATAATTATTAAATACATATTTGAACTACGTATACTCGCTACTTACACACCTTTCTCGCTTCCTTAGATAGATATATGCTTCATCATTTCAGCCCTTATTAGTCCACTGTTGAATATACGACTCACCTCTAGACAGCTCGCCTCGATTCTGATACACCTGCATCCATTGACTCTCTACAGATCTTTTAAGCTCCATCTAGTTGAGGGTCACTCTACACTACGTGTACCGTACCCCGTATTGTGGTACGGTGCGGGGACGCCATTCGAGAATCTCTTTCCCCCCAGCGGTTATCGGTTCTATGAGCAAAGTCCACTGCCACTTCATAAGGATAGGTGCTTAATGTGTATAAAATGTGTTGTAGGCTTGTGTTAACGGCACCCTGAAGCAGACGCAAGTGACCTGGAACACCAAACTGTCCGCTGTTGGTGTGGTCATAGCCTCCAAGGGATATCCTGAGTCTTCCACTAAGGGATGCGTCATAAGCGGTAAGATATCTAATTTTTCTATCACTAAGAAAACTAAGGAGCGTGTATCACCTCCGTGTGTACCCATTGACCCATAGATATCAGAAATATATTGAACCCCCAAATGGGCGAATTTCCTAATACTCCGATTGTCGGCTCATTGCGTTTCTGGACTCCACCCACCTTGACGTTAAAGTCTCTAAAACATCCGTCGTTAGAATCTTGAAGGTATTATGCTTTGGAGATATCTTCATTCTTCGTCCGGCTGTACCGCTTTTGGAACATGTACCTCCATTATTTTAGAGGATCATGTCTCTGTCCGTTTTAGCAAATATACTGCCATCAATATCTCGACTACGTTGCTGATGAGGTCATTGTGGGTGACTAACCCCAGAGCGTTCTGACAGAGCTGGTCTCTTCTCGGTAATAGAAAGTCAGATGCATGACTCACGGTATCCTCTCGCCCGCGTTAAGATGTTAGGCAGTCGCAGAATCTTACGTTTAAGGTACGTCATTTCTACTTACACCCAATATTCTACTGGTTCCCCTCTATCATCACACATCCACTATGGTATTAGAAATTCAAAGCGTCTGTATTCGATTTACATAGGAGCTTACGCAGTCTCTCTCTTCTCTATACTGTTATCTACTAATTAAAAGAACGTTCATCAGCGAAGTATGGATTAGCAGTGAAGCAGCACACGCAGTATTCTTTTTCTCAGTCCGATAACGCCATCACTCCCTTCACAATGTTACTCTAAGTCATTTTACTTACGTGCTATGCTGGAATGACTTGCCACCGTAGTGCAGTTTCTCATCGTCCGGCAAGATTATTCTATTCTATACTTAAGTTCATATTTTGAAGGCCAGCGCTGGTTGCCTGTCGGCTGAGAATTCATCACCCCCTGCCTTGCAATGACGAGACCAGCACTTTGACCAGGAGTAACAGAATTACCGGGTGTTGAGAAGGTCGACGTATTTTAGGAACTTTACGTATCTTGGTATAACTCTTTAAGTGGATGCACTTCGCAACCTAGTCGCTATCACGAGTGCTTTGTTTATTAAACGGTACATTGCAAACGACGTTGGCTTTCGCTATGAAAATGATGGTGAACCACATTAACCTCTTCATGAGGTTATGAAAGTAACGTTGTACTTACTCTTTTGTTGATGAAGTAAGAAGGCAGGTGCATTATAAAATATATTAATGTTCCAGGTTTGTCCCAAGCTGCCACCATTCCCGGACTAGTGGTGTTTCACAGTGGCGTCGCTCGGGGAGCCAACGGCACGCTGGTGACATCTGGCGGCCGGGTGCTACTCGTGTGCGCTCGCGCCGCGTCCCTTCGAGCTGCGGCCGCTTCGGCTACTGCGGCAGCTTCCATTATAGACTTCCCCGGGGCACAGTACAGGAAGGACATCGCTCATCGAGCCTTTTCCAAGTGAGTTCGCTTTTATAACTACCTGATAGCACCATTATGGTGACGGTATATCTGAACGAAACGAAGCCAAAGTACTTTTTTAAATAGTGTACGAGTATAACTTTTATGGTGACATATTCAGATTTCGTACGTGTGGTTACGATATGACAATACTAATGTGAGAGACGCGTGCTTATAACCAAATTAAGATTCGCGGGTATGACCATATTTCGGTGTATCGCGCATGGGTGTAATTAAGGTCGTGGCACGTGGATATGACCATGTTTAAATTCATGGCTCGAGGATATGCCAAAGTCCAGGTTCTTGACGTGTAATACGACCATACCCGGTGGTGTACGTACGTTGATGAGTGGTGCGTTCACCGGCGAGGCATACATACGCCACTCTCAGTTGACACACAGCGGCCTTGTCGGTGATTTCTAATAACGTGGTACGTACAGTAGGCCGATTCCACTAAAAAACTGCAACAGCACTGCAGCGCGTGCCAAAATGCGTACATTTTAACGTTTCGTTAAACGTCGCTGCTGACAAATCGCTTAACGAAACGTCAAAATGTACGCATTTTGACACACACCGTGCTGCAGTGCAGTTGCCGTCTTTTTTGTAGAATTGTCCTACAGTAGGTTAATTCTACTAAAATACTGCAACTGCACTGCAGCGCGGCGTGTGTCAAAATGCGTACATTTTGACGTTTCGTTATTCTGTTAAGCGATCTCACAGCAGCAGCATGCAGCAACGCTGCAGTGAATGACTCGCTATTCAGTTAAAAAACCTACACTGCACCTGCACGTTTCCTGCAATGTAATCGTATTCTGATAAATTGTTTTGACATTCGTATAGTGGTGACAGAAGTTTTGAAAAAGTTTATCCGCAGTATTGCTAACGTTAGTCTCGAGCAACTTTTGTGAAGTGAAATTAATAGTCTGAAGCGTTGCTTTATATTTATTTTGTTTTGGGAGATGTTTGTGGGAATATATGATTAAGTAAGCTTCTTTTCAATTAGAACCATGCCGCCGCCGGCAACCATGGGCAATGGGGTGTGAAACTATAGGAGTCAACATTAAGTAAAATCCAATTTATTAGATTGAAATATGGTAACATGACAGGTGTTAGTAGTTCATTTGCAGGATACGCACAGTTGCTGCGTAGTTACAGTTCAGTCATAGTGCTGGAAATTTTAATAGAGTACACGGATTGGCACTGCACTATTACTGCACGACTTAAATGACAAGCGTTAACGTGCAGCTGCAGGTTTTTAGTAGAATTGGCCTACAGTACTTTAATTTCAAATGAATATATAATCGGAAATGACAATTTTTTATTTTTATTTTCAAAACTTAGGTCTTATACTACGAGTATCATCGATGTAAAATATCAGAATTTGCATTTACGAAAATTAATAAATAATCAATATGGTGATTTTCGAGACTGGTCAGTATTGAAAATAAATTAAAAAAAACTGACAATTGACTACGGAAAAGTATTAAAACAAGCTAGTAATTTGTATAGATGTTTCTGTCATCGACTTGTAATTCTGAGTTGTGACTGTGAGATGTTCAAATAGAAATATTGAGCCACTGTTCTATACCTTTAGGCGACTCAATATTTTTATTTGCATGGTTTTTGCAACCTTCCAATCTGGTCTTCATCTAATGAACAATGTGAAATAGTGTATACCAGTATACCATTTTGCGAGCTATATACATATATACCTATATACAACGTCTGACTAAGGCCTTCTAGCTGTATCTTTTAGTCCTAGACATCCTTCAAATCCACATACTAAATCCTCATTTTTTCGTCTAAATTTCAACCATCACAATTCACCATCCAACGCTCAAAACTTGACGAATTCTTGGGTACACCCTGAGCCTACTGGAGCGTACACTGTACCCAGAAAAAAACTTCGCAGAACATGACAGTCATGCCATTGTGAACATTGGTGCTGTATTAATCTCACACCAGAAGTTAAGAGAGAAAGAGCATGAGACCGATGCCTGCTGTAGCGTGTGTGTCATCATCATTATTTCAGCCTGTATTCGTCTACTGCTGAACATAGGCCTCCCCTCTAGAGTGCCACTCGTCTCGATCCTGTGCCACCTGCATCCATCGACTCCCTATAAACCTGTTGACGACGTCGCTCCATCTAGTGGCGGTCGTCTCACACTCCGTGCACCAGTACGGGGACGCCATTTGAAAACCTTTCTTCCCCAGCGGTTGTCGGTTCTACGAACTATGTGGCCGGCCCACTGCCACTTCAGCTTGCTTATCCTGTGGGCTGTCGGTTACCTTAGTTCTACTGCGGATATCCTTATTTCTGATTCTATCACGCAGAGAAACTCCGAGCTCTTTCCATAGCACGAGCACTGAGCGACCTTGAGCTTCCCCATACGGCCCGCAGTGAAGTGCCACGTCTCAGTTCCGTATGTCATCACTGGCACACACACTGTTCGAAGACCTTACTCTTCAGACGTTGAGGTATTTTGGACGAGAAGATGTGTCGAAGTTTCCCGAATGCTGCCCAGCCGAGTTGGATCCGTCTGTTGACCTCTCGGTCGAAGTTGGACTTACCTAACTGAATAACCTCCCCTAGGTAAACATATTCGTCAACAACTTCGAGCTTAGTGCTTCCAACCGTGACCGGCATAGGTGTAACATGGACATTCGACATGATCTTAGTCTTGTTCATCTTGAGACCTACCTGATTAGAAACACATGTAGAAAGAATGCAGGACTACGCTACGCCTCGGCTCGGGTAGACATTTGTCGGAACTCTTTGCAATGACAGGCTTTCCGCACTTGTAATGAAATATACTATTATAATACATCCTAAACTAAACCATTTTAATTTCCACTGAAGCAATATAACACTCTTCACTAAATATATACGTATTTGGTGAATGTGAATTTAGTTAAATAATGCTATCCAGCGACGTAACAAAAGGTAGACACGTTATACACCAACATTATTGTATTTTAAATTGGCGCACTTTGCTCTAACAAAGAGACAAATGATAAGGCTTACCTGTCGTTGGAAAGAGATGTATATACATCTTAACACATTTATGCTTTATGGCGAAAGACGTATAGTCGCGACGCGAGTGCGTGGCCAATTGAATGCGAGTTGGGCAATTATCTTTCGTATTGCCATTCTAGAGCGTGTACGACGTTTCTATAACTATAAAAACATCTTAGGTGCTATCGGCAGGTTTCGTAACCATGTACGGATCGATATGAACACGCAGAAGTAACTTCATACCTATGATACTGCTCCGAGTGCACATCGGGCGCCAGTCGCGACTTACCCCCTACCTGCACCGCACATGCGTTTCTTACGTGATTTCTTGAATATTATCTAACGTTGATAATTCGAGACCGCGGCCTCCACCGCGCCAAGAGTCAACGTGGACATGCCTTTACGTTACTTTGGCCGATTACTTTAATGCTTTTATACAAAAACGATAAGAACAAATGCCAAGTTCATGCATGAATGTATAAATGGGGCATATATTCATCTTTATGGTATCTTTGAAAGTAGACATTGTCATCCGCTACCATTGCTTATAAATAGGTACAACAATACATACACACATACTGCAATATTTCATATATTGTGTTCACTAGTTCATTTTGGCATATTACTTTGTTTCAGAGGGTTCCAATGAGCTGTCCCGTACATTTTACATTCCACTAGCATTCCATACGATGGATTTTTAATTATCCTAGCTTTGTAAACGTAAACGCATTTTTATATAATTCCCTATTTGAATCTCATTTCTAAGGTGTTTAAATGCATGTCTGAAGCTGTTGAAAAATAATTGTGAATGTAATTGAAAACGTTTTGAATGCATTTAATTTTCACTAAGCATTTAATGTTGCCCGAAATCATTGACTTCATTGTTGAATCTTCTACTTAAAAGTTTATTCTCTTTTGAAACTCAGTTTTTGTACTTTTTTACAATAAAACTATTACTTTTAAATTGATTTTTGTTTGTTTTGTTCGCATCGTTATTTCCTTGTTTCACCTCCGTTTTCCAACTAACATATCAAACATATCATGGTTTATTCACTTGCTTCTTTGCAGACAATTTCATCAACATAACATAATTGTATAACATCTACATAACATGCAACAAATGTCACATCTATCGCACTGTATTCTAACGACTAATATCTATGTGATACCCGAGTGACAGAGACGACTTGTGCAGCAGTCGTTGCGCCTTCAGACAACCAGATGACTTCCCACATACATATCTAGAAATTGATAACCGGCTACGTGAAAAAAACATTATGTTCTCTGTTCCAGAACTATTTCCTAAAGTAAAGTTTATCCATTTTCGTAATTTTCGAAACCTTGTGTTATTATTGTTGAACATAAATGTAATGACTGTCTGATTCTAGTTTTGTATTGAGATATATATATTTATTACACCACGACGGGGGCCATATGCATACGGCCCACCTGATGTAAAACTTGTAATATATTAAGTATAACTCGCGCGATGCCTCCTTTGCTGCTTACACAGCGACTCCTTGGGAGCTTACTGGTGACCTCACTCACGCGCAGGAACACAACAGCCCTCTAGGGAGTTGTTATTTGGCTGCGGTTTTCTGTAAGGTGGAGGTACTTCCCCAGACGGGCTGCTTTGATGCGCCCTGCCTTACTTAAAACATCCAGACCAAGACAAACAGACCTGTTCATGCACACAAATGTTTGCCTTGTGTGGGAATCGAACCCACGAGCGTTGGTGTCAAAGTCGCGTCATTCACGAGTGAGCCACCGAGCTCGTCAAAATAGTTTTTTTTTTTTGCCACACGATTTTTTATTTTATCACAAAATTTCACGAGTCTTGTGGCAACAAGGGTCGTGGATTCGGTTTTCGAACGTTTGTATACAAGAACATTGAACATGTATGTTCGTCTGGGTCTTTAAGACTGGGCGCATCAAAGCAGGTAGAGGTAGAGCGCAGTGGAAAGAGCTGGTGGAGGGCCATCGAGTTAAGAGACTTCTTGTAGTGTTAAATGACTTGTGATATTGTATCATATGGTTAACTCGTCAATTAGAAGTTTTAATAAATAAGTCAATATATACAGAATGGTCATACATACATAATAATGTTAAATATCTGGTAGTAGTAATTGGCATTCTAATTTCAAGTTATATATATATATATATATATATTATACGTCCGGTGACAAACAAGCACACGCAGCTTTAAACAAGGAGAAGCTTACAATACAAGGAGAATCGCTCGCGTGTTGCAAGCCCCGCTGGTGACGTAGTAGGAGTTACTTGGAGCTTTCTTCTCATTCACTAATAGGGAGACAAGAAAACTGCAGCTAGTTATTTGACTGCTGCCTTCTCTAGGTGGAGGTTCTTCCCCCCTTTTGGGTTGTTTGGATCGACCTGCATTCGTGTCATTTCATTTGTTAATTGGTCGATGCATCACATGCAAATGAGGTTGGCTTAACTTCGTGACTTTGGAGTATTTTGGAATTGAAAGTGACAGTCACAGTCCAAAAGGGAATATACCAATTTATATTTTTATAATATTTATTATATTAAGGGTCGGCAACGCATAAGTGACACCCCTGGTGTTGCAAATGTCCATAGGCTACGGTGACTGTTTACCATCAGGCAGGCCGTATGCTTGTTTGCCACCTTGGTGGTATTAAAAAAAAAAACACACATTTTTGTACCAAAGGTAAATATAATAATTCAATCAACAATACGAATAACACAGAATATAATGGAATTTATACTGAAGCCCTAATCCAAGTATCACGTGTTGTCTCAAAAATTGACGATAAGCCGGAAGCAGGTGATAGATCAAGTCATGACAGCTATCAGAAAAATATTGAATAAATTCTGGGACTTGTATTTATGACACTATAGGTATTCAAGGGAAAAACTGGAAAATCTACTACTGGTGATGATAGTGTGAAAAAAAAAATTTCAAGAAAAAATATCCTGTAGATATGGGTTGCGTCGATCGACCATTACTCTAGTACCAGTGTTTGCAAAGGTCTTTGAAAACGTTATATATATAATAGGTCGTATAATTACGTTGAAAAATAGTATATTTTACGAGAAGCAGGCAATATTCTGGAGAAGTAAGTCAATAAATGACGATATTCATAAATTTCTTAAAACAATTTTATCGAACATAGACCGCAAAAAATCTGTACGTGCCCTCTATATGGATCTTTCAAAAACTTTTGACTTTGTGAAACACTTCTACAAGAATTCCAGGTTCTCGGAATAACACACAATATGAACGATCTGCATATTTAGCAATAGAAAACAGAAATTACATACATACATTACAATAGACAATAGATTCAGGCGTTATTTTACGAAAGTCAAATTTACATGCAATTTGATCTAACTTGCCTTGTGTGCTTCCGCCACCAATTAGTTCATACGGCCTAGTGCCGGCCGGCACCCACCCACTACTGTTAGTAAGTTGGAAATCTAAATACACAAATCTTTAGAATAGTACATTGGTTGACATCTAATAATTATAGCATGGGCATAGGGAAAAATTATGCGATTTCATAACAATAGGGAAAAGATATTCAACTACTGAATGCAAAATAAAGGGCTCTAAAGTCTCCAAAGTAACTGTTACAAATTTCCTAGGCATTCATATGATAAAGATCTCAGTCGCAAAGCTCGATATCGAAATAGTTTGTAACAAGCTTTACAAATTCTCATGCACCCTTTATATACTAGCCAAGGTACTAGTTAGGTCAGCTGCATTAATTTCCGACCTTGCTTATTGTATCGTCCTCCCTTCGCCATGGGATTATGTTCTGGGAACCTACTGAGAAGGAAATGGTATTATTCAAAGCGAATAAGATGCTTGTGGGCAAGTTGTAAACCACAATTCTAGGATTTAAATTAAGGGGTTCCTGCCTATACTGTGTAGTGTTTGAAAAAATATATAGTCTTATACAAAATCCGTGTCAGTAGTCGATAGCCCGATAAAGTTTGTTATCCAATATGTAGAACTGCCCACTTTCACCGAAACTTTATATTTACGGGATCTAAATTATATAATCATTTGCCGAAAGCAATTCATCTCCTAATTACATGCAATTTAAACGTAGTGTCCTCAGTTTGTTCTTTTTTTTTTAAACAACTAGATTGGCAAACAAACATGCGGCCCGCATTAGATGGTAAGCGGTCACCGCAGCCTATTGACGCTCGCAACACCACGGGGACGTTACTCGCGCGCTGCCAATCTTTTGACCTAAGGATGTTTCGTCACAGTACCCAGTAATTTCTCTGCCATACCTCACCCTTCAAACCGTAACACAGCTATATAAATATAGCTACTTGGCGGTAGAAATAGGTGAGACAGACGTACCCACGCAGACGACTTGTACAAAGTCTCCCTCTGGTGTTCAGTACATGGGTATCCTTTTGTAATAATTTCATGCGTTTTTTAATCATTTATATTTTATTTTCCATGACAGACAATATTGGTACGCTACTCTCTGTTAGTTTTTCTCTTGTGGCAACATGTTACTTTGCCAACGTCAAGTATATATAATATACACGAAAAGAAACCCAACAAATTGTAATTTTCAGTAGGTGCATTACTTAGGACCTAAAACAAAAAAATAAAAAGAACTTCTTATTTACGTCTATCATCTATTTAATACTATTTAATGAAATGAAGTCTGACAAATTAAATTGTCGAAGTATACAACATATTATATAGTCAATGAGCTCAATTATAATGGTTGATACGAGTATTATGATTGAGTTTATTAAACAGTTGACATGGTTGACTGGTTAATTGAGTTCATTGACTATTTAATATATTATACTGACAATGGTAACACTTGTTTCTCTATATGGTAGGACATCGTCGAATATATACCTTATGTGTCTATATGTTGATGTTAACTATTCTGGCAATTTGATACACTATTTTATGTGCTTCCGCTACGTGGAAACTAGCGGCGGTAGCGCTCACCTACCCACTACCGTTAGTAAATACAACATGCCGTTACTGCCATGGGTGCTCCGGTCGTCTCTGCCTCGGCTGCTGCGGTCGTCTCTGCCTCGGCTGCTGCGGTCGTCTCTGCCTCGGCTGCTGCGGTCGTCTCTGCGAGTGTCCGCCATCAAAACTATGAACCGCATGCACCCGCCACCGTTGCTGCCAACCTGCTGCAACCGCTGCTGCTAATGCAGCAACTCCAGTGGAGTTTGCTTGCACCCTCACTTACTTAACATAACAACCTTCCAGGTAGTTGTTACTTGCCTACAGTCTACTCCAAGATGGAAGTACCTGTCATTGCTGTGGCCTATCTTTTAAGCTTCTCCCGTATCGTCTGTTTCACAAGTTGTATAAAAGGAATGTTTTTCACTTCCTCTCTAGAATCAACGGTTTATCCTACCTTCAAAGTGGGGTAGACATCGATGCAGCAGCGACCCTGGTCCGTGAGATCGAGCCTCTAGCTACAGCCACCCACAGGCGAGGAGTGTTGGGTCGACTTGGTTGCTACAGCGGCCTCTTCCAGCTGTCCGCAATGGATCCTGGCCTGGTGGACCCTGTTCTCGTGCAGGGGACGGATGGTGTTGGAACTAAACTGAAGGTAACCTCTTCGTAACCTTACAAGTTCTTTCGCTTTCACTTCAGGTAGGCGTCGGGTACTCCTAAATTAAACGAAGCATATTGGTAAGAGAGAATATCCTATTTTTTTTATCCACGTTGGAAGGCATACAAGTATACGGCCCACCTGATGTAAAGCGCTTACCGTAGCCTATTACCGCTAGCAAGACATTAAGTATCACTCGTGCTATGCCAGCTCTGCCACTAGCATAGCAACTCCTTAGGAACTTACTGGTGACCTCACTCACACGCAGGACCACAACAGCCCCTCAGGGAATTATTATTTGGCCGCGGTTTTCTGTGAAGTGGAGTTACTTCCCAAGACGGGCTTTGATGCGCCCTACCTCTCTTAAAACATCCAGACCAATCTGTTTGTCAGACATGTTCATGCACACAAATGTTTGCCCTGTGTGGAAATCGAACCCACGAGCGTTGGTGACAAAGTGACGTAACAGTGCGTTTCCCAGAACAAGGCAAACAAGAATTTTCATGCACACAAAGGTTTGCCCAAAAAAAAAGTTTTAAAAGAGTTTCTAAGTTTACAACTGCCAGCGGTGGTAACGCGCGAGCTATAGGAAAACCTCTTTATTATTAGGTGGGCCGTACGATTGTATGCCTCCCAACATTGTAAAAAAAAATGTGTACGAGATTGCGGCACAAATTTTTTTTTCCTTGCAAATTGTCTCCTTTTGTCGTTCGGCGAAGAATTTTTAAAAATATATTTCTCCACACTTCTCAGATTGCTGAAACAATGAAGAAATACGACACTCTCGGCCAAGACTTGGTCGCTATGTGCGTGAACGACATCCTGTGTGCTGGCGCGGAGCCCTTCGCCTTCTTGGACTACATGGCCTGTGGGAGGCTGCAGGTCGACGTGGCAACCACTATTGTCAAGGGCATAGCTGATGCTTGCGTTTTGTCTGGATGTGCTCTGTTAGGTAAGGTTTAAACAATTTTTAACGGAAGTATCGCGTGTTTTATTTATTTTGTTGAACCTGACGTTTCGAACGCTTTGCAGCGTCCGTGGTCGCAGGAAGGCTAAGGTGACATTTGTCTTACATTGGTTATTCAATTATTAGATGGATTAATTATATACGTTCCGATTCACACAAAAATCGCTCACGGTGTCCGAATGCTTTTGAGTAGATCTCTGGGTTTGTGACTTGATTATTTTTAGAACTGGATCCCAAGCAGGTGGTACTTGCCAACCATCTTCTCTATTGAAATTGGGGTATTTTCTTATAAAGAATACCTTATATAAGAATAATTGAATAACCAATGTAAGACAAATGTCACCTTAGTCTTCCTGCGACCACGGACGCTGCAAAGCATTCGAAACGTCAGGTTCAACAAAATAAATAAAACACGCGATACTTCCGTTAAAAATTGTTTAATTAAATGTATAACAATCGCGAAAACCTATGACAATACTAGATAAGGTTTGTTTTGTAATTATCTCTAGCTGGACAGCGAAGGAAAACATATTAAGGTAAACCCGCACATAACATTTATAACGTATAAATATTGTAATATCTCCAGTCAAGGAGCAATGATAGCCTAGCGGATAAAGAACAGGCCTAGTGACCAAGAAGTCTCCGGCTTGAATCCTGACGTGTACCTCTAAACTCGTGTTTTCGTATTAATGTACATATTTGTAATTATCACTTGCTCGGCAATGAAGGAAAACATCGTGAGGAAACCAGTACGTCCTTGAAATTATATTTCGAATGACGTTAGACCTTACCTTAGAATGATTTGGTTTACCCTGTGGGTCGTGCAGGTCTGACGGCAGTCGCTCCATGTAAAAATCAGCGTCTTCGCCAAATCCTTAGACTTAGGTAGCGGACCCCGCCAATTCTAATGGATCAGGAAACGGGATAACGCTGAGAAGAAGAGGATTATAATATCTCCAGACGAGCTGTTTATTATATATATATATATATATATTCGCAAAAAGAATACATATTTAAAGCACAAAAGAAATGTATACGAACTATATGTAAACACCGATAGACTCATGCAAACCTTATTTTATAAAGTTAAAAATATTGACGATGCCTTCTTTATATATTTACGAAACAGCTATATTCGTTAGAAATAACTTACATCTTTATAATAAATTTAAATATACCAAACGCCATGAAAATAAATTACAGGTACCTCCAACAAAAACAGCTACATTTCATAAAAACATATTATGTATGGCTCCTAAACTGTACAACCGTATACCGACCGTCATAAAGGAAAGTGATAACTTTAAAACAAAATTGAAACAATTACTCTTGAACAAAGCATATTATAGTATACAGGAATTTCTAGAAGATAAAAACATGTAGAGGAGATATTGATTTATTAGTTTATTATTCCCTTTTTAGTGAATATAGTTCAATTTAAATTTAGCTTTTATTACTAATAAATTATTTGTACGCTTCACAGCAGGGCATAGTGAAACTGATGCATGAATTATAACATATTTTTATTTTACCTATGTTCCATAAATAAAGAATTATTATTATTATTATTATATACATATATATATATATATCCACCTCTCACCAATTTTTATTTCTTCATATATTTTCTTTCCATAGGCGGAGAAACAGCGGAAATGCCTACAATGTACGACATAGGCAAATACGACCTCGCTGGCTTCGCTGTGGGGGTAGTGGACAACCATAGACAACTGCCCCGGATCAACGACATCCGCCCCGGGGACGTGGTGCTGGCCCTGCCCTCCACTGGCGTGCACAGCAACGGATACAGCCTTGTGCAGAAGATTATGAAGGAGACTAAACAGAGGTAAGCATTTTCACGTGAAGACACGGTATCAGGACCCACTGACGCAGAGTCGAAGTGATTTGGTGACGTGTTATATAGCATAATAAACAGATGAACAAGCTCGGTGGCGCCGCGGTTAATAACGCGACTTTGACTCCAAGGTTCGATTCCCACACAGGACAAACATTTGTGTGCATGAACACGTCTGTTTGTCATGGTCTGAATCTTTTTAAGAGAGGTAGGGCGTATCATAGCAGTTTTGGGGAAGTACCTTCACCATACAGAAATCCGCAGTCAAATAACAAATTCCCTGCAGTATTATTGTGTTCCTACGTATGAGTTAGATCACCAGTAATCTCCTAAGGAGTTGGAGCTGTATTAGCAGCAGAGGGGGCATTGCGTGTATGATATTTAATGTATAACCACCGTTCATAGGCTACGGTAAAAACTTTACATCTGGTGGGCCGTATGCTTGTATGCCTCCGGACGTTGTATAAAGAAAATGAATGACTTAATGATCATACGCTGTATGAACGTAAAATACTCCCTTCCACAGTGATTATTGAATCACGAAATGGGCTGTAAGTAGTTCTACCGCACGGGTGAAAAGAGGTATGGCGTATCATCGAAGCCCTACTGTGCAGGTACATCAACCTCGTAGAATACCGCAGACGAATAACAAACCGCAAAAAGAAAAACCAGTCGAGAATGCGCAAGCTTGCATTGCCAGAGGAACACCTGGCTCGTCAATTATATAACAACTCAATTTTTTTTTTTAAATTTGACGACCATTTGACCATGTTCCTTAATAGATAGGAACGGTGTTCCTGAACATTCCTATTCTACTTTTTTTAATTGAATCCGAATCTGAAGTCTAAATTCGAATATTCGAAAAAAAACGCACACACAGACAAACATATAGATTTCATATAGGAACGGTGTTTCTGATAACGAGCTCGGTGGCGCAGTGGCGAAACGCGCTATTACTTTACTTTAACAACAACACTCGTGGGATCGATTCCCACACAGAAAATACAATCCTTTTCATTTCTTCATTTACTTTAACCATTTATGTCTTTCCGCCAGCAGTGATATCTCAGTGGTGAAGAATCCGGCCTATTGAGTAAATGGTCCGCGGTTCGAATCCAGGCGGGGGCATGTACCACTAAATTCGTGTTTTCGAATTTATGTGCATATTTATCACTTGCTCGGCGGTGAAGGAAAACATCGCGAGGAAACCTACACGTCTAAGAAAATATATTTCGAAAGACGTGGGACCTAACCTAAGAAACATCTGGTTTTCCCTCAGGGTTGTGGAGGTCTGAAGGCAGTCGCTTCATGTAAAAATCAGTGTATTCGCTTAGGTAGCGGACTCCGCCAATCCTAATAATAAATAAATAAATATTGTCGGACAAATTACACAGCGCCATCTAGCCCCAAAGTAAGCGAAGCTTGTGCTATGGGTACTAGACAACTGATAAACATACGTAAATACATTTATTTTTTTGTAAATATGTATGTATAAAAATATGTATAAATACATGCTTATTATACATAGAAAATACCCAGACCAAGACAAACAGACATGTTCATGCACACAAATGTTTGTACTGTGTGGGAATCGAACCCACGAGCGTTGGTGTCAAAGTAGGGTAACAGCGCGTTTCACCACTGCGCCACCGAGCTCGTCTTAGTAGATTAGGAAACGGGATATTGCGAAAAAGAATGTCTTCACGCCAGGTCCCTTGCGGGGTAGGCAGAGAGAACCGAGCGCCATGTGACGCGGTCCTTACACACGTCAATCTCTTCTTTAATATTCATACCTCCTACCTACCTACCCGTTCTTAGGGCTCCTTACATGCTCTGTACATACCTTCAGATAAAGGACTACCAATTTGGTCACGTCAGGTCCTACTTTTTAACTTTAAGACAATATTATGTGTTTATTAAAATTGTTATGTTTTTCATATATATTTGTTTATAGCTTCACGGCAAAAGCACCTTTCTCCACCACAAACAAATCCTTCGGCGAGGAGTTTCTGACTCCCACTGGCATCTACGTCCGGGCATTACTTCCGGCCATCAAGCAAGACCTGATCAAAGGCTTGGCCCACATAACTGGCGGCGGGCTCATTGAGAACATCCCGAGGATCCTCCCGCCGGAGGTCAAGGTCAGGCTGGACGCTACCAAGTTCAACATCAAACCGATATTCGGGTGGTTACAAGCTAAAGGTAAATTTATAGTAATTGTTCTAATAGTATACAACATGAATCTATACAGATAAATAAAATTGGAGTGTCTGTTTGTAATATTAAAATAAGCACTTTTACTAAATGGATATGGATGTATACACGGTATATATACCAAAATGAATATTTTTACAATTTTTGTCTGTCTGTTTGTTCCGGCTAATCTCTGAAATGGCTAGACCGATTTTGAAAGGACTTTCACTGGCAGATAACTGATGTAATAAGGCGTAACTTAGGCTACTTTTATTTTAGAAATTTTATTTATTTTTATGTAAATATAAATAAATAATATTCCATGCGGACGAAGTCGCGGGCACAGCTAGTCTATTATAAAATGTTTTTTTTATCGCATTCCGCAGGACGTAACACTTGATACTCTGCTCTCATAATGTGCATAAAATGAATATGTTGTACAGGGAGAGTGTCTGACTTCGAGATGCTCCGTACATTCAACTGCGGCGTAGGCATGGTCGTGATCGTGGAGTCCTCGCTGGTCGGCCAGACGCTGGCGGCTATTGACGGCGAGGTGGCCGTCGTGGGGGTGGTCAAGAGATTAGAGGAAGAAGGTACGTCATTAAAACCATTTTTCATACAACATCGGGAGTCGTACAAGAATACAGCCCACCTGAAGTGGCTACCCCAGCCTTTTTTTTATACTTCGTCGGGAGCCATACAAACATACGGCCCACCTAATGTAAAGCGGGTACCGTAGCCTATGGACGCTTGTAATACATTAAGTATCACTCGCGCGATGCACCCTTTGCTATTTACACAGCAACTCCTTGGGAGCTTACTGGTGATCTCACTCACACGCAAGAACACAACGACCCTCTAGGGAGTTGTTATTTGGCTGCGGTTTTCTGTGAGGTGGAGGCACTTCCCCAGACGGGCTGCTTTGATGCGCCCTACCTCGCTTAAAAGCCAAAGAACCACGCACACCCCCGCTGCTAACATAACAACTTCATGGAAGCTCAATGGTACCTCCACTCAATCGCTCGCTCCAGGGAGTTGCTGTTTAGCTGCGGTTTTCTGTGAGGTGGAGGTACTTCCTCAGACGGGCTGCTTTATGCGCCCTACCTCCGCCAGGATTAGAATCGGGGAACAGTTGGACAATAGGCCGGGTCTTTGACCACTGGTCTATCAGTGCTTTTAAAGACACTGCATACAGAAACTGTCTATATCGAAATATCTTTACAGGCAACCACCAAGTGGAAGTGGACAACTTCAAGGAAGCCATGAAGCCACTCTTGGCGGCTCACTCGGCCGGGCCGCAGCTGAAGAAATCGCTCTCGTACAAGGACAGCGGCGTCGACATCGAGGCCGGCGACTCCTTGGTCTCGCTGATCAAACCGCTCGCCAAGTAAGTACAGATAGCTTCAAAGGTGTAGAAGTGAATGACTTCATAGAAGTAGAAGGAACCAACTGGAAAGAAGTCATGTATAGCTATATAGCTGTGTTCCGGTTTGAAGGGTCATATCTCACCCTGAGAAATTATTGGGTACTGTGACGAAACAGCCTTAGGTCACAAGATTGGCAGCGCGCGAGTAACATCCCCGTGGTGTAGCGAACGTCAATAGGCTGCGGTGACCGCTTCCCATCTAATGCGGGCCGCATGCTTGTTTGCCAATCTAGCTGTATAAAAAAATGTGCCTATTATGGCGGCTCGCGAAGTTCAGGTAGGCGAGATATATAATGTGAACAAACATTGTGAGGGAAGGATCCCTTCCCTCACCAGTTATGCATTGTTTTATATACAAGTTGTGAGGCATACAAGCATACAGCCCACGTCATGTAAAGTGGTTATCGTTGCCTAAGTTCGTTTGTGCCACCCCTGGTGTTGAGCCAGCAACTCCTTTCGAGCTTATTGGTTAACCTCACTCACTTGCAGGAACACAACATCCCTATAAAAAGTTGCTTTTAACTGTGATTTTCTGTGAACTGGAGATACTTTCCTAGTCGGGCTGTTTATATTTGAAATATTTGTCCTGTGTGGGAATCAAATCCACTAGCTTTGGTGTTGTAAAGTAGCAGTGTTGACCACTCCGCCAACGGGCTCATCAAATTATCTCTTCAATTATAATTTTCATTCACCCTTTGCTATGCGGTAGTAATAAATATTAATTTCCCAGGTCAACCATCCGGTCTGGTGTGATCGGGGGACTTGGCGGCTTCGGCGGTTGCTTCCAACTTAAGGCTGTTGAACAAGAATATAAGGTACAGTGCTTAGTGTGCGGTCAGTTACACCGCGGCCGTCGGGAGCATGAGTTTATAAGAAATAATTTTATGATAAGATATGGAATGTGAGATGCATGAAGAGACGGTTATAAGTCACTGGCTGAACCGCTACTTCATTCGCGCGTATACCGGTTTTTCGTTTGAATCGCATTCTCGACTTCTATGGGTCGTATCGTGATGTTCAATAGTCTATAACCTTTCTCAAGAATGAGGTTAGGAAATACAAAAAAAATGAGTGCTTTAACACGGGTGAAGTAAAACTTCTTTAGCTCCATTGTGTGATACAGACAATAGGCCTGCACTGTGTCTTAGATATACGACACTTAACTCGCTATGAGAGAAAGAAAATGTGTGCTCGCACCTCTCTCTTGCCCCTACAGTAATATACGAAACGTAACTCTCTCTCTTTCTATCTTCACTAACTTATTTCCCTCTCAACTTCCGTTCGCCTCGCCCGATCACACTTTTCGTAACGCTCTCGTCACGCATTCGCCAACTTACTCCCCAAGTGTCGAGCGTGCGTAAAGAAGTTTTACTTCAAAAAGGTTTCTTTTACATTCCGACCAGAGAATGAATGAATGAATGAATTTATTTGCATAAAATACGGTTACATAAATAGATATTATAATTATAACTTTAAGTTTCTCGTACTTTACCAACTTAGGCATGCAAATGTCATGAGGCACAAATATACTAAATAACAGGCACACTCATGTAGATAACTAAATTTTAACAATCCTAATTTATCATAACATTAAGTCATACTAATTAATTTATTTACATCATTTACATTTATAATTAAAGAACTCTTTCAGTGAATAGAAATTCTTTACGAATTTCGAATAGAATCATTTTTATTTTTGTGGAGACTTCCATAAATATGTACATATAAGTTTTATTAACATTACTTCATAAAAACATAAATGCACTTTTCATTTGTATTTCAGAATTTCAGAATTTATTTGCTTCAAACTTGGTATACGAGATCTTAAAACTATATAAGCACAGCATATTTCACCTGACAATTTTGGCATGCAAATATTTACAATTCACAGACAACAACAGTTTATATAAAAACATTATTCATTTAAAATACAGTTACATGCTACATAATCCGTAAAGATCTATATAATGTAAATATATATATTTATATTCACGTTTCAATACTCACGCACAATAGTAAAAATAGACCGTATCACTTATATTAATTCAAGCCCATTTCGAGTTCAAAAAATTCTTTGACTGAATAAAAACATTGTGCCGTTAACCATTCGCGTAACTCTTGACTAAATTGTTTAATTGGGAGATTTCTAATATTTTTGGGGATTTTATTGAAAACTAGCTTTTGCCCGCGACTTCGTCCGCGTAGACTACAGAATAAATCACCCTATGCACCATATCTTCTGTTTTTTTAACGAAATTAAATGATACGTGGCTTAGATTGTGAAAAAACTTGTTCAAATACGAATAAAATGCAAAATTGTGTTTTTCGCATATATAATTATTATTATAGTCAAACATTTCGTTGAAGTCAAACACTTTCATCGACTAATACGATAATTTTGTTTAACAATAGCATCAACCTTGTGTGATAGATACGTATTCAATCAAGTTTTTTTTTTAGTGTAGGCACCTGCCAAAAGTAACGAAAGCAAAACTTAGTTTTATGACTTAAAAGCAACGATTTTCCTCCTATTTCGAGGTGATTTCGAAAAATCAAAAAAAAAATCGAAAAAAAAAAAAACTGACGCCTGATCAAAATTACCTACTTACATGTCAAGTATTTAATAATTAAAGTAACGGTGATAGGCAACTTCAAAGCGAAAATATAAATCCATTTTATTACCGTTCCCTTGGGAATTTCGAAAAATCCCGTCTTATTCCTTGCCTACTTCATAATGGGGAAATAATTTTATACACTTATTATACTTAACAATAGCTACGAAAGAAAAAACAAACAATATAACTTTAAAGCAAGGATTTTCATCATATTCGGAGGGATTTTCAAAAAACCCTAAAAATGGTTTTTAGTTATCGTAATAACCTACTTTTAAGCTGAATTTCAAGTCTCTAATAAATAAAGTTACGGAAATAGGGCAACTTTAAAGCGAAAATATAAGTAAATCTTTTTTTATTCCCGTTCCTGTGGGAATTTCGAAATATCCTGAAAATTGTTTTTTGTTTTCATAATCACCTACTTATATGCCAAATTTTAAGTTTCTAATACATATGGTTACGGAGATAGAGTAAATTTAAAGCGACAAAATATAAATAAATCCTTTTTATTCCTGTTCCCGAGGGAATTTCGAAAAATCCTAAAAACGGTTTTTAGTGATTGCAATCACATATTTATATGCCAAATTTCAAGTCTCTAATAAATATAATAACGGAGATAGGGCAACTTTTATAGCGAAAATATAAATCCTTATTATTCCCGTTCCCGTGGGAATTTCGAAAAATCCCGTCTTATTCCTTGCCTACGTCATAAAGACAATATCTGTGCAAAATTTCAGCTTCCTAGGTCCAAGGGTTTGGGCTGGGCGTTGATGAGTCAGTCAGGACTTTGAATTTTATATATTAAGATTTCTACCGCCATGGCGTAGCAATTTCGTTTAAATAGCGTTGTGCGTCCCACTGGACGAACCAACTTATCAGGATATCTAGTATTGAAATTAACAAAGTCCCCTCTCTTTTTAAACATGTGTAAATTGACTTTAACAAAATTTGCTGCTTCATAAACGTACATGCACGGAAGTGAGAGTAGTTTTAGTCGCTGGAAAAGCGGCTTGCACGACATCCAGGGTAAAGCACCACAGATAGCACGGACGCATTGTTTTTGTCCTACGAATGCACGATTGATTTTTACACTGTTTCCCCATATTAGGAGGCCGTATCTCAGTTTGGACTGTACATATCCGTGATATGCCGTCAAAGCAGTTTTCTTATTGGCTATTTTTGTTAATCGCCATAAGGCGTATGCAAATCGATTAATTTTGGTACATATTATGTCTACCTGTTTTTTCCATGAGCACTTGTCATCAAGCATGATACCTAAAAATATGGTGCTAGCTGTTTCTTCCAATTGTTGATTACCAAAGACAACATTTAACGGAGATTTTTTTGCTCCTATGTTATTGAATTGAATATATTTTGTTTTAGATATATTTACTTTTAGATTATTTTCATTTAGCCAACTTACAATATTGCTTACAGTATTATTTATTTTATCATTATGATTTTCTTTTTGAGTGCTCGATATCACCACCGAGATATCGTCAGCATATAATATGCAGTGGTTCTCTGCTACTGTGGGAAGATCGTTTATATATAGCAAAAACAATAATGGGCCTAGAAGTCATTAGCGCGTTCAAACGTACAAACTCTTCCGCTTTTTATATTAGTAAAGTAGGTCAAATAAAGTAAATAACTGCAACTGCACTGCTGCGCGGCGTGTGTAAAAGTGCGTACATTTTGACGTTTCGTTATTCTGTTAAGCGATCCGACAGCAGCGACATTGCAGCAACGCTGCAGTGAACGACTCGCTATTCTGTTAAAATACATGCACGTTTCCTGCAATGTTATTATGTTAAATTGTTTTGACATTCGTATAGCGGTGACAGGAGTTTTGAAGGAGTTTATATGCAGTTTTGCTAACGTTAGTCTCAAACAGCTTTTGCAAAGTGAAATGAATATTCTGAAGCTGTGATTTATATTACAAAATATTTTGTTTTGTTTCGGGAGATGTTTGTGGGAATATATGATTATGTAAAGCTTCTTTTCAGTTAGAAATACCTCCACGCCGGCAACCAAGGGCAATGAGGTTTGAAACTATAGGAGTCAACATTAAGTAAAACAGATTGAAATATGCTAACATGACAGGTGTTAAGTAGTCCATTTGCGGGATACGCACAGTTGCAGTGCAGGAAATTTTAATAGAATACACATATTGGCACTGCACTACTCCTGCACGAATCGAATGACAAGCGTAAACGTGCAGCTGCAGCTTTTTAGTAGAATTTCCCCGCAGATGTCATATACGTTCAACTGTCAATGGCGTATTCTCTGGACTCAATTTAGTTCAGTATTAGTCAGTCACAGTTACATCTCATCATAGTAGATTAAATGTACTAAATACGAGGCTTACCCAAGATAGTTTGGACGGAGCGTGAAGTGACTTCGCAGGGTCGGCAACGCGCAATTACTGTGCTGGGTGTAGCATATGTCTATAAGCCAGTGCAACTGCTTACCGATAGGTACTCTACAGGCATGATTATTAGGTAGGCTTTTGTCCTAGCCGCCTGATGTAAAGCGGTTTGTGTGGCATAACGGCCTTAGCTGTTTGTAGCAAACAGTATCGTTCGCGCTTTATGACCGCTGCTAGGGCAACTTCTCAGACCTCTTGGTGATCTTACTCACTAGCAGAACGCAATAACCCTCGGGCATTGGGTGAACGTAATGATTTTGATACGATGCGACGTGAAGATAAGGTAAACTTCAGTATGACCCGCCGCACGATGATGACGTGGACTTCAATATGACCTGTCACAGATGATCTGGAAATTGATGAGATACGTCACACGAAACCCTGGTTTACTTCGTTACGCCAACATTTGACCATTTATTTCATATAAAACTCGTTATGCTCGACTATGGAGTAACCAGGAGCGTATTTCGCATTTAACATAATCAACGTAATAAATACTTTTGTACGCCATATACAATTTTATGTTTTTTTATGAACTTAATAATAATGAACTTGAGTGTTACCTTTCTGTAGCGTAAAAATTTCGCAATTTCAAAATGATCGTTATTTCCGTCCTAACAGGATCCAGTTTTGGTTCTCGCGGCCGACGGCGTAGGCACTAAGCTGAAAATAGCCCAGAAAATCAACAACCACGCCACAATCGGCATCGATTTAGTGGCCATGTGCGTGAACGACATACTGTGCAACGGCGCAGCGCCTCTCACCTTTTTGGACTACTTCGCGTGTGGGGCGCTCGACGTCAACGTGGCCAGGGATGTCGTCTCCGGAGTAGCTGAGGGCTGTCGGCAGGCTACCTCTGCTCTTATAGGTAATTTACTTCCTTTATTTATCCGTGTATATCATGCCTAATCCCTTGCGGAGAAGGCCAGGAGGACCGTGGGCCACTTGACTTGTTCCTTTCACACCTTACTCTTTGCCATTCATAGCTCTTTTCATGCATGCTTACCATTTACTAGGGCTGCTCCTGAATCTTGGCCTTCCTCGGCTCCTACAACCTTCTACTTTAGGGTTGTATTTCTGTTTCATAATTTTTTTCTCCCGCATTATTCTTCATGTCCGTGTCAACGGAACATGCGTCTTTTTATTTTAATATCGATACTCCCTTCCGAATCAATTATATTTCTTACATCATTATTGCAGAGGTGGTCTACAAGCATTCCGCCACAAATTTTGCACAACGTTCGCATTTACGACTACATTTTTTCATATTCTCTCTCTGCCATACCCAGATCTCGCATGAATTTGTGTTATACCAGTATGGCTTGTGAGTAGCGTGTCTTTATTATTTATTTTTTAACTTGATTGATGAAAGAGACTTTAAAAGAGAGGTAACTCGCATCAATGTATCCCCATAGCCCCCATCTGGGGAAGTACCTCCACCTCGCAGAAAATCACAGCTAAATAACAACTCCCTGGAAGGTTGTTGTGTTCCTGCGAGTGAGTAAGGTTACCAGTAAACTCCTAAGGAGTTGCTGTGTTCGCAGCACCCACACGGACAGCAGACATCGGGCGAGTGACACTTAATGTTTCATAGGCTACGGTAACCACTTTACATCAGGTGTGGCAGTGTCCTGGCATTCACGCACAGCAAGTCCACCGACGTCGCAAAAAAAAAAACATGTCAGCAAAAAAGATACAAATGGCAAGCTTTCACTTTTCGCAAATGCCAATTACAAATAATTGTATTGAATTAGAACAGTGATAGCTTATTGGATAAGGAGCCGGCCCTACTGTGTACCACTAAATTCGTACCTTCGGATTTAATACATGTGTATATACTTATTAATTCATGGATGTTGACGAGCTCCGTGGCTCAGTCGTGAATGACGCGTCTTTGACACCAACGCTCGTGGGTTCGATTCCCACACAAGGCATACATTTGTGTGCATGAACATGCCTCTTTGTCTTGGCCTGGATGTTTTAAGAGAGGTAGAGCGCAACAAAGCAGTCCGTCTGGGGAAGTACCTCCACCATCGAGTTTTCGATTATGGTAGCATGTAAACATAAATATATGTATAACAGTAAGCGGTCTATTGCCAGGTGGTGAAACAGCGGAAATGCCGGGCATGTACGACCCGGGCGTGTACGACATCGCGGGATTCGCGCTCGGCGTCGTCGAGAGGTCTCACATACTACCCAAGATCAATGACATCACGGTATGTACTCACCACGTCATTCGTTCCAAGTTATTGAATGAAATGATTGTTTTGACGTGAATACGTTTTAAATTTCTCCCATAGTAGGATACAGTTTGGTGTTGTAGCTACGTATCTCTCGTTTATATCCAAAATTTAATTACACCACTTGATAGCTAAACCATAAAAGAATTCGTTACGTATACGAATTTCATTTTAGTATAACTTACTTTCGTTTACCCGTTTTCACGTAAAACTCGAGGTTGTGTATACGATACGGCCACGCCGCGTTTTTACATACTACGTCTGTTGTTGACCTAGCATGCAGCTCAGCTGACGTTGCAGGAAAAGGTGTATTGTTCACCTGTTGCCACCCAAGCAGTAACTCGCACGGTGGAGGTCTATAGCTAGGTATTTTTAAGAGAGGAAAGAAAGAAAGAATCTTGACAGCCCGACTAGGGAAGTACCTCGACCACACAGGAATCCACAGCTAAATTACAACTAAGAGTTGCTGTGTTAGCAGTAGGAATGGCAACTTGCGATCGATACTTCTGTATTGCAGTGTTCATAAGCTACGGTAACAATTTTTTTTCACGTGGTGGTGGGCTATTTTCTCGCCTGCTTCCTTACGTTGTATAAAAAAAATGTTGGTGCCGAGGAAAGCCAAGTCAAAGTCAAAATCTTTTTATTCCGTAAAAATGGCTACATTTGTTTGGAATCGTCACAATTTTTTTCCCTACCGTGCAGTTCATGACTAGGTGAGCACTGATAAAAATACTGCCAAAAAACTCAGGCATCCCTCTTTTGGTATCCAAATAAATTTACATAATTTATTAATTACATTATAATTGGATCGACTCACTCCCAGGCATTTTTATCATTAATATAGTCAGATACTTTACAAGACACTCCTATCACGACCAAATTGGTTGTGTTTTATTAGAAGGTGATGTCAGGAGTCCTAGAAATCGGCGAACGTGCATGAAAAAAGCTATGAATGTTAAGAAAGCAAGTGACGTGCCTAAATACTGTGTGTCTGATGTAAGATGTCTTGTGGTGCTCGGTGTTGCCTACCCCGCAAGGGACATATCGTGAAGATAACAATAGATATTTTAATATGACAGGTCGGCGACATTATCATCGGACTGCCGTCGAACGGTCTGCACAGCAACGGCTTCAGCTTGATCCACAAACTGATGAAGAAGTCTTCGCTGACGTTGGCTGACAGAGCGCCGTTCAGCAAAGAGGGATTGACTCTAGGTAAGTTTAATTTTTTTTGCAAACAAGCATAAGCTATTCCTGTGGCTATCGTTATAGATGCTTACAACACAGAAAAATCACACACGCAATATCATTTTTTTTTATCCACAAAAAGAAGCCGCTGAAATGGTACCTTAGTCATTCTTCTGAGGATTACGACCGGCCGTACGGGTTATGTCAGACTTTTACAGATTACAGACAACACCTAGCTGTTGTGTTTATACGGGAAGGCTTCATCTTCGTTTCTTCATTAATATTGAAATGTTACTATAGGTACATTATATATTATATGCTATATATTATATAATATTTATTGTTATTGTCTTATAAGTATTTTGTCAATTATATTCTGACTAAACTCGAGCTTTAAAGGAAACCCTAGTTTTAGTTCTGTTTTTTTTTCCTCTAATTATTTTTTGTTTTCTACGCTATTGAATAGAGGGGGAACTGACGTCTGAAACTTTCTTCCGGTATTGCAAGCGCTCATAGGCTACGGCAACCGCTTTACCTGTGGCTCATATGTTTGTATGCCTCCCGGCATTGAAAGAACCTCCAAAAATTATCTATTGTATATTTTCCGTACAGGTGAAGAGCTGATCAAACCGACGCGTATATACGTGAGCAGCGTATTGCCCGCGCTGCGAAGCGGACGAGTGAAGGCGGTCGCGCACATCACAGGCGGAGGGCTGATGGAGAACATTCCTCGAGTCATCCCCCCTTCGGTGCGGGCCAGGCTGAACGCTCATTGGTGGAATGTACACCCTGTATGTATTGCTTTATGGTCTAGTTTCCTCTGTTCACTAGTACGGTAATAGGTGATGTATTCTCGACTGTTATTCAATTCAATTTTTTTTATACCACTAAGGTGGCAAACAAGCGTACGGCCTGCCTGATGGTAAGCAGTTACCGTAGCCTTTGGGCATTTGCAACACCAGGGGTGCCACTCTTGCGTTGCCGACCCTGTAAGAACCTCTTCACGCCTTTCTTGAAGAACCCCATACTGTAGTCCCTTGGGAAAACCTCGGCAGGGAGCTCGTTCCACAACTTAATAGTTCTCGGTAGAAAACTTCTCGTGAAGCGCACAGTGCGCGACCATTGCGGTTCCATATATTATATGGTATGGTATATATGTACATATATTATTATAATTTCAATTATAATAATATATGTACATATATAGACAACAGGTTTTACAACACAGGTCCATAGATATATAGCTTAACTTAAAATGTATATGATATCATAAAGTAAACTGTAATTAATTCCACATAGAGTCGGCGACGTGTCAAAGAGATTGTAGCTATTCTATTCTATAACTTTACGCCAAATCCATTGCGGGGTAGGCAGAGAGACGCCGCATGACTCGATCCTTACAAACCTCACTCGCTTCATTAACATTCATTGCTCTTCTCATACACCTCTCTCGTCTGACAGCTGTCATACCTGACAGCTGTCATACACTGACAGCTGTCATACAGTTGATACTAGTACGGCTGTCGCCGCTGTCCTTATCTAAATTTACTAATTAGGCATATAGTCACTGTGTATAAGTATAGAAAAATTAAGTGATTTAGATATAAGGAACAAATTTGTAAACTTTAAGAGAAAAATAAACGATTATTATTATTATTATTACCTTCTGATAAAACGCGATCAATTTGATCATGGTAAGTCTTGGCCTTCCTCGGCTCCTCTACATCCTTCTACTTTCGCGTTGTATATCTATTAATTCATTCTTCCTGCATTATTTCTACATGTCCGAACCAACGCAGCATGCCTTTTCTTATAACACCAACACTCTCTTTCAGACCACCTATGTTTCGAACATCGTCATTGCGAATACGGCCTACAAGCGTTACGCCACAAATTTTACGCAACGCTCGCATTTCGACCGCGTACCATACCCAGGTCTAGCTTCCATAAGTAGCCGTTGGGACCAGCACTGCATTGTGTATAGCGAGTTGTGCCATCTGGCTCAAGCTTTTACTGCCATGAAGTTTTCCTAACGCTCCATTCACACTATTCCCAGCACTCACTCGTCTTTCCACATCAGCGGTGTACCTTCCATCCCTGCTGAAAGCGCATCCAAGATACACAATCTCATTCATTTGTTCCAACACTTCGTCATCAACCGTAATCCTTACATTGGTTGTGGTTTCTTCTCTTTGAAATACCATTATCTTTGTCATCTTCGTATTCAATAGTAAGCCTTTCTCCATACAATCGTCTTTCATCATTATGACCAGTGTTTGCAGCTCAGATGGTGTTTCTGCTAATAGGACGGCATCATCTGCATACAGCAGACAGTTCACCACTAGGTCACCCATGCGTAATCCTACATTCATCGATCTTATTCTCTGTAGACAACTATCGAGATACAGAATAAACGACAACATGCAACCCTGTTTGACACCAATTTTGACATCATATTACCGAGATATGCTTGGTAATATGCCTCACAGTCCCTTTCGCACAACCCTATAAAAATGTTTTCTCAAGATCCACAAAACCGCAGAAAATGTTCTGGTCTATGGCTAGATGTTTCTCCACGATATTGCGGAGCGAGAAAACTTGATCCGTACATCTTCCATTTTGGAAATAGAATCCTCCCTGTGCCTCCCACAGCATCTCATCGGATTTCACCCTCATTCTCCTTTCTATATACTTTTGCTGCTAAGCTGATCAAAGTCATAGCCCTATAGTTGGCACAGTCCATGCGTGACCCCTTGCCTTTATACAAGGGCACGATGACTGCGCGTTTCCAGTCCGTTGGGGCCCTTCCAGTTCTCCAGCATAGATTGCTTAAGCACCAGAAGGCGTCCCGGAGCTTGTAGCGATTTCGAAAACATATTTTTAATCGGCGGGCGTTAATAACGCTGTTGGACGATTTAATTGAACAATTGTCTTGATAAAACCATTATATTGTATACGATTATTTGACGTCGTGCGGTATATGATGTAAGTATGTTGTATACGGCAGGTGTTCGCGTGGATAGCGGACGCGGGCTCCGTCAAGGACGACGAGATGCTGCGGACGTTCAACTGCGGCATTGGCATGGTGCTCATCGTGTCCCCGGAGGACCAGGCCTATGTGAGTAACTTATATATTTTTTTCTAAATTCACGGGTGTTGTCCCCGGCCATTTGATAGGCGTGCGCGGGGATATGGATCCAACGCGTAGAAGCCCCTTTTTTTTCATCGGTACGTACGATTAACGGGGTTTAAAGGTCAGGTTAGGCGCATTTCCATTGTTTGATATCACATATAAGAGAGCCCACAAGGATGGGGGTTTGGTTCTCCGGTATTTCGTATGATGTTTCCTGTGAATAATTTCTGTTTCTAGTTATATCTAGCCGGAGAGAACTCTTACTCTTTCTTATACATACCGACATTGTATAAAAAGATATAGGTACTTAACTTACGTACTTAACATTATGAACGATATATGTTATGTTTGCAGGTGATGAATATCACCCGTTCTTTCGGCGCCATGGTGATCGGCAGCGTGCAGGCGCGACCGGCGGGCGGCGCGCGGGTCGTCGTCGACAACTTCGCCTCCGCCATCGACTTCACCAGGCGGATGCCGCTGCTGCCTAACAAGAAGGTAAACATCAACACTATGAAAAGACATTTTAACATTTTTAAGAGAGGTAGGGCGCATCAAAGCAGCCCGTCAGGGGAAGTAACTCCTCACAGAAAACCGCAGCCAAATAACAACTCCCTAGAGGGTTGTTGTGTTCCTGCGCGTGAGTGAGGTCATCATTAAGCTCCCAAGGAGTTGTTGTGTAAGCAGCAGAGGAGATCGCGCGAGTGATAACTAATATATTTCAAGCGTTAATAGGCTACGGTACCCGCTTTACATCAGGTGGGCTATATACTTGTATGCCTCCCTACGTAGTATAAAAAAAAATAAACATGTAACTCTGCTGAGCGTTAGCGACTCGCCGGTCATTGACCTTTAGTCAATCTACAGGTAGAATGCCCAATGCTTCATTATCTAATATTCGACCTTCAATCTAGACGAAGTCGAATAATTGAATTTGAAAGGACAAGGGGGTTAAAGAATGACGAAACAGATATACAATGCAAAAGTGGAAGGATGGAGGAGCCGAGGAAGACCAAGACTAAGCTACCATGACCAAATTGGTCGTGTTTAATCAGAAGGTGACGTCAGGAGCCCCAGGAACCGGCGAGCGTGCATGAAAAGAGCTATGAATGTCACAGAAGCGAGTGAAGTATGTAAGGACCGCGTCTTATGGCGCTCGGTTCTCTCTACCTACCCCGCAAGGGACTTGGCGTGAAGATATACATACATACAAGGGAGTTAAATATTTTAAATGTAACTTGTCACCAGGTGGCAGTGCTGGTGTCGGGCAACGGGTCCAACCTGCAGGCGCTCATCGACACCACCAGGGACGCGTCGCAGTGCATGTGCAGCGAGATATCGCTCGTTATCAGCAACAAAAAGAACGCATACGCGCTCACTAGAGCCGAAACAGCCGGGATACCCTCGCTGGTAAGTTGTACACCGTGGACCAGCGACATAGTGCAAAAGGACAGATTGTGTATATGTAATACAACATTTTTCCCAAAGAAACTATATAATTACATACATATATAATTATATACCTATATATTTTGATGAGCTCGGTGGCTCAGTCGTGAATGACGCGACTTTAACACCAACGCTCGTGGGTTCGATTCTCACACAACGCAAATATTTGTGTGCATGAACGTGTCTTTTTGTCTTGATCTGTATGTTTTTAATAGAGGTAGGGCGCATCAAAGCAGCCCGCGTATGTGAGGCCACCAGTAAGCTCCGATGGAGTTGCTGTGTTAGCAGCAGAGGTGGCATCGCGCGAGCGAACGACGATACGAACTGTTAGTCGGGTCCACTTAGTTGTTATAAAAAAAAACAACTTTTAGAAAAACCCACACTTAATTTATTTAATTGTCACAGTTTTATTTCTTCACTACAACTATACACAGTTCACTTTATATACTTTATATATGTATCGCACTACTTCCGTGATATATACACTGCACTTAGAGTTGTCCGAGCAAACCGGCAGTATTCTGTTAGCTTAGCTAGCTATCCCAGCCGGCAGGAAGAAACCGGGTCCGTAGCTGGGCAGTAGTTTGGCTAGTAGAATAACGACTGACTATCATTGAAGATTGTATCGATTATATAGGCATAATATCGCTGATCTGTTATTTCCAATATAGTGAAACAGCAAACTAAGCAATATCATGCTAATATATGGATGTAACAGAACCACCATACATCAGGTGGGCCGTATGCTTGTATGGCTACCGACGTTGTATATAAAAAAATCGGCCAAGTGCGAGTCGGACTCGCGCACGAAGGGTTCCGTACCATAATCTATAAAAACGGCAAAAAAAATCACGTTTGTTGTATGGGAGCCCCCTTAAATATTTATTTTATTCTATTTTTTAGTATTTGTTGTTATAGCGGCAACAGAAATACATCATCTGTGAAAATTTCAACTGTCTAACTATCACGGTTCATGAGATACAGCCTTGTGACAGACGGACGGACGGACGGACGGACGGACGGATGGACAGCGGAGCCTCAGTAATAGGGTTCCGTTTTACCCTTTGGGTACGGAACCCTAAAAAGGTTTAAAGATTATGGTGTAATGTTACAGATATTCAATTACACGAAGTACGCGTCCCGCGAGGAGTACGACCGCGCGATCACCGCCGCGCTGGAGGCTTACAAAATTGACGTCGTCTGTCTCGCCGGCTACATGAGAATCCTATCCACGGAATTTGTACAGAGGTAACGTAACATCTGTTGTTGATGAAAACGTAGAATTAGGCGAATTTAGCCTTTTTTGTGCATTTTTATTACTATTGGAAGATGGATAGGAGTTGTTAGCAATGTTACATTAACACCAAGGCTCGATTCTCACACAGGACAAACATTTGTGTACATATGCATGTTTGTCTTGGTCTAGGTGTTTTTAAGAGAGGTAGGGCGTATCAAAGCAGCCCGAATGTAGTATCACACGTCACAGAAAACCGCAGTCAAATAACAATTTCCTGGAGGGTTGTTGTGTTGTTGGAAGCGAGTGAGGTTACCAGTAAATTCTTAATGAGTAGCTGTGTTAGCGCTTTGCCACAAATATTATTAAAGAGTCTAAAAACTTCATAGCGCCTGTGCTTAGTTATTTAATCAACTTATCTTTTGTGCAGGGTTATTTCCCTGATAAATTGAAAGTGACCGTTGTAAAACCAATTCCCAAGAAAGGTAATACCGATATTCTAGACAATTTTAAACCTATAGCTTTCCATTTTTCATAAAATCTTCGAAAAAGCTATGAATGTTAGAATTACTAATTTTCTAAATAAATTTGCATAAAAGCCAGCATGATTTTCAAAAAGGAAAATCTACAATATGATCAACTTTTAAACTAGTAAGTAAAATTTTAAATTGTGTGGATAAATCTATTGAAGTTATAGCAATGTTTTTAGATATAAGTAAAGTTTTCGATAACGTATTACATCAACATCTTTTAAATCAGTGTGAAAGCTATGGTCTCAGTGGATATACTTACAATTGGCTTAAGTCATACCTCTAAAACAGAACACAATACGTGAAGGTATCAAATACTGGTTGTTTATAAATCTGATGAGAAAATAAATAGCATGGGTGTACCTCAGGGAAGCATTTTGGGACCATTATTTTTCTTGTTGTACATTTTTTTTTTTATACCAAGGTGACAATCAATCCCCACCCTTAGAGTTGTACCATAAAAGTACAACTCATGAGGATTCAACTGCAAAAGTATTCTACGTTTTTTTAGATTTTTTTTAAGTTACTCTGGTCGAAAATTCTCATAAATTCATAACGCGAAAACTATGAAAAGTCGCGGAACATAGATGGTGGTGATTTGGGTACACACGAGGTACATACATTTTTCTGGACGTCAATGTTCCGGCCACCCTGTATGTTATTCTACGAAAAAATACAAGTAACAATGATAAACAAATGAGAACTGCCCGGCAACATTTACTTAGAACTTTTTCTTTGTACAGATGGAAAGGTCGTCTAGTTAACATCCATCCGTCTCTTCTCCCCCGCCACCCCGGTCTCAATGCGCAGCAGCAGTGCCTCGACGCGGGCGACCGAGAGAGCGGGTGTACAGTCCACTTCGTCGATGTAAGTGTAATATAAAACCGCAGTAATCCCCCTGTCCCTTCTCCCCCGCAACTCCGGTCCACAGCGCAGCAGCAGCAGCGTCTCGCGTACGCAGGTAACCGGACACAGCGGGTTTACTGTTAACTTTGCGGACATAATAAAAACCCGCAGTAATGTAACGAACATACTCGTTCCTTGAACATACTTCTCCCATCTCCAACGCCACGTCCGTCACAACGCGCGGCGGCTGTGTCTCGGCGCAAGCGACCGCGACACCGAAGAGGATGGCATTTAAGCACTAGTGTGGGTGGTGGCCTGAGTATTATTATATTCGTCAATGTAAGTATAATATAAATCGTAAGTAATGTATATATATAATAATATATATGTAATACCAGCCGTACTTTCTCTCTCGCCACATCAGTCTCAACGCGCAGCAGCGGTGCTCAGAGCGGTACAGTGAGGCGGCATTTTTTGTTAGTTTCATCAGTGTAAGTATAATTTAAACTCCAGTAATATATTGAACATCTACACGTCCATTCTCCCCTCAACGCGCAGCAACGTCCCAACGCGGGCCACGGAGTGACCGGGGAGGATGGTTGTATGCGTTGATGGGGATGGGGGTGTGTTTGTGACTGTAAACATATGGGTGCATATTTACTATAATTAAGTTGGTCTGACAATTGCTTTTATTTGTATTGTTATAAATCGATATTGAGATAACACCGATTACTTCTAAATTGCTTATTATTTCTATTACTATTCAATCGGAAGTAATAATGTATTTTTGCGTGTATTTCTAAAAAGTATGTGTAATTTAAAACAGACATTTGTACTTGACTAACATTGTTATCCTAAACGTAACAATAAAAGTAAATATAAGTAATTTACTGCAATATTGTAAGGTTAATTTATGAACAATGCAGGAGGGCATGGACACCGGCCCAATCATAACCCAAGAACGGGTGCCCGTCCTCAAAGACGACACCGTGGACAGCCTCACGGAACGCATCCACGAGGCGGAGCACCGCGCCTTCCCGCGCGCCCTGCGCCTGCTGTCCACCGGGCGCGTGCGGCTCAATAACCAGGGGCACATCATGTGGTACTCATAACACTGGACGAGAACCGTTTTTACACTCGCAGACTGATGACGTCGCAAATGTGTGTACAGTTTGCGGGGCGCGTTATGCAGCAATAAACGATCATTTTTCATGTCAGTCTGCGGTGTTAAAATACATTTTAAAAGTATACTATAAGCAAACTATGAAACGCCCATATCTCACTGCCCACGGCCGTGTATCGTCAATGAAGTTTTATCAGTGTGTAAGTCAAAATGGCTACGTTACACGAGAGAAAATAATTGTTTAAAATGATTGTAATTAATATTGGAAATATGTATCTTGGAAAACATATTTAAAATAAACTCTGTAAAGAAATCAATGGTTTGCAACACATTTTCATCATTTACAAGTTTCTTTCTCAATTGCAACAAAATCTTCCAAAGATGACTTACGTTTTGTTAGAACTGCGCTGACGGTATGCCTGAGTTGTTAGCTATTAAATTTTTGTGATGAAATTGATGCTAAGATAACAGTTGTGTAATTAAGTTTTCACTTCATATATATATTTAATAGTTATTGTAAAGACAACTAAATATCACAAACTACTCAATAATTGTACTCTTAGTTTACTTTTTCATACTATAATTATACTATACGAAACATACACATTTCTGCTTATGCTGGTATGAAGTGGAAACATTTGAAAAAACTCTACTTTTCAAACATTCCATGTATGACGGATCCCTCTCTAAACACCAATTAAAAAGATGCTTGAACCATGCTTCTGTGATTCTCATATGAATTTTATAAAAACATTCCAACAATTCGATGTTATGATATGATTTGTGGTGGACTAGTAGTAGGTTTGTCAAATTGTTGAGATATGTACCAAATTTTAGTGTATTTAGATTAATAGCAGCGTTAGCGTATTACGTCGCATTTTACGGCAGTTACAAATGGATAGACATAGCAAGACAGACTCTTATATCGTGTTCAATACGAAACCAATTGTAATATGTAAATTAAACTATTTAAAGCGCCATCTAGTGTACTTTAATACTATTGGAAAAATCACAAATATAATTGTTTTATACAATGTTGTGGTGCATACATACTCGAGATACAATTTTTCCATGAATTATCCTTATTCCCATCTAAATATAGAAGCCTACTAAATCATGTGCCAGAACCAGTCACGACAATAAGTTACCATGAATAGATCAATGGGAAGTCACTGCCTTTTAACTAATGCAATGCACTCTTGTATAGCAACTGGCGAACGAAGGTCAGCACAGATGGAGGGCAAATACTAATTCATTATCATACAGGTGAAATTGAGCCCTAAGTCTTCAGCACAAGTCAATTCATGGGACTTTTTGTATATCACCTGAGTGACAAACAAGATATGGTTGTGTTGACATTGTATTTGATTTAATCTTTTCACTGTCACTTCATCCGTTTGTGCAGACCCTGAGACGTCACTACTTAGACAACTGTATATATATATATATGAGTTTATTACACATCATGAACAAATTTGTAAAAACAATTTACCATTTAGAAGTATTACTTTGCCGTTGATATTATTCCGAATAGATCTGACCCAATCCATGATTGACATTTGTAATCTCAAGACAAGTTTTAATATATGTTTAACAGCTGACAATAAAAAAGGTCCAAATTGAAATCATTAATCGAATTAGCCATAAGTGTGTTATGTGCCAATTCTCGAATTTAAGACCTTAATGCATTTTATATACGATTTTCATGTTATTTCCTTGATATAAATGTTTTACTATTGTTATATATAAGTGCAATTGTTATTAAAATCACATTTATAATTAGGTTATGTTTTGAAATAAAATGATTTGTATGTTTATTATGTTTCTATTTACACTATAAATTATCACAGATTTCATCACATGATTGGATAACTAGACTAATACTATACTTGATATACTATCTTCATAAAATAATTCTTCAATACTAATCAGCAAATTAAATAGTCAGTATACAAGTAAGGGTATATTATAATAATCTATCATCAAATGCGTCACGCCAAGCAGTGATCAGCACAGCCGATTATGTGAATGAAAATTAAAGTTTGATAATTACAATAAGTTATGGAAAAATCGGTTCTTTCTTTGATGTGCGGAAACATGAACCTTATAGGACTTCATTTGTTTGAAATAGTTTGTGGGTTCCCAAGCTTCTCATTTCTTATTGAATGGCAATTACATCTATAATTACAAAAAAATGGTGAATAAAAAGTCATTTACTTTCTTTTTTAAAGATAAGCAAATCGCCCAAAGCCTTGAAAAATGTACTGAATAGGTCTTCATTAACACTTGCAGTTTGTGCCTCTTCTGCTTCGTGCCTTTTTACATTTACTATATTTATTGAATGTTCTCCAATTTTCAATACATCATCGAATAGAGATTCTATTTCCACATAAAACTTCTGTTTATTCATCAGAGGTACTATCAAATTGTATGTGTCTATTTTTGCATTTATAGATTGAGCTAGTTCTTTGTTATGCTTGCATAACTTTGTCCATTTTGCCTCTTCATCCAAACTCAATGGGCAAGGCCCTAAAGCCATTCGGCCTTTCTGAATCTCCTTCTTCAAGGTTTCTATTTCCATATCTATTTCTTTCGCCATTGTTATCCATTCTGGTGTGAAGCCATTGTTAATTAGCACCTAGAATGAAAAATAATGTCATTGTGATAGATTATCTTTAAATTTGTTTTCATACTGATACCGATAAAATCTGGGGATACAGTTTAGTGTTGTAGCTACATATCTATTGTTTACATCAAATGCATGCATGAGGACTGTGGCATCACACGTGGTAGGGGGCAAGCGCATTTTGAAATAATTTCACTGCATCAGATAATTTCTTTTTTTTTAGTATACCTTATTTCTGTGACATAGTCACGGAAATAAGTTATACTAAAAAAAAATGAAATTATGTGAATGAAATAAAACCCGGTTTTATTACTGTTTGTTTTTATACAATGTAGGAAGGCATACAAGCAATGTATTGCAAATATAACTTACTTCATTCAACTTATGCGTTGTAAAATCCACATAAGGATTCCTATTTTGGTTTTTCAATGGCTTGCCTTTGCCACTCAAATTCTCAAACTCTCCTTTTGACATAGACTCCTGGATTAAATCCTCAACAAGTCTATCAAAGCCATACTTTGTTTTTATATCATGTTTCTTGCTATGTTGCTTCTTTGTCATCAGGGCATTCTCTGAAGCAACTGCTTTGGCAACTCGATGTTCCATGATATTGTTGGCTGCTCGTTGGGCCTTGACTTGATCCCATTGCTTTTGGCGTTGGTATGGAGTACCAAAGCCGATGCCTTCGAAGCTTAGATACTGGCGGTGTTGGGGTGCTGTGTGCTGTAAACATAAGTTTTATTATTTCATAGCTTGCAGACAGGGCCCCTTGTGGGTGATGAACAAGTATGCTTGATGACAATACTTGTTTATCACCTACATATATATATATATATATATGCATATATATATCTAAGTTTTCCATTAAAAATGAAATCATCCAGATATATGTTGGTAAATAATTGAAGGCATTATCATATTTATCTTGTGACATAGACGGCCTCTTACCATATGCCTTCCTTGAAAAGCTATTTTTATCTTTTTTGCTGCTACTTATGGAGTTTGGTTTTTCCTGGTAGTGCATGAATAGAATGACCCTTACTGAAACTTACTTGAATAAAACTAAAGAAAGCACATGATACATACCCTAATGTCATAGACAATTCTTTCAGCCTCTTCAGAGTTACCAGTATTGTGTTTAGTAAGTGTTCGGAAAGCATTCTCTATGTCTACAAATTTATCTATATTTGCTTCAGGGGAGTCGGAGTCTGGGTGGTATTTCTTGGCAAGCTCTAGGAATGCTTCACGGACTACATCTTGTTTGGAATTTAATGGAATATTCAGTGCTTGGTAGCATTCCTGAAATGTTTGATACAATTAATGATATGGTTTTCGTAATACTTCAACATATGGTTAAAAACGTAGATCAAGTGTGAGTCTTGCAACTCCTAAAAATCCCAATGTTCTTGGTGACAGTAAGGGTGATGGTCTGGTGTTTATGGAACTCAGCTCCAGCAAATGAAAAAGTCTTGGCAGGGCTGATTTAGACCAGATGCAATTGTCCCAGGCACTGGAGTATCTGAGTCAAAGTCTCAATTTCAGACAAATTATTAGTGGCTTTCATCCACTCTACAGAAACAAGGCAGGTATATTAATCCACAGTGCTATCACCATCTTAACAAAGTATGCCATTAATTAATAACTCCTCCAAAGGTACCCCGTTTCCTAATCCATATAGTTTGGCAGGGTCGGCTACCTAAGTGTTATGATCTATTGATAATATCTCATTGCTATGAAACAATGCCAGAATGCCAATATGAAGGATATTCCAATAAAATAACGATTCTTTAAGTGAGATTGAGTTGAGAGTTTACTACTGCATACAATAAAATTCAAACACTTACTTCTACTATCTTTTTCGAAGTCGTAACATTCCTTGTAACCAAACCATAACAAGAACGTATACGACTTAATTGCTTGGGGTATATAACTGGATAAGTATTCATAATTCCTGTTTACGCTTAACACATTCTGTACTGAAAGAAGATATTTCAGCAGATATTGGTTACATTACATTACATCACCAGATAATTGCGACATAGTGATTACATAATAAATATTCTTTGATGTGATGGTATAACAATTTACTGTTTGAATACACTAAGACTAGCAGTTTGGTGTAATTATTATTTTTTATTTCCATTTTCCATTATATTATTGGCATATAGTAATTTTTTTTTTTGGTTCTTTTTATCCCCGAGGGGAAAGGCAAAGGGATCTAGCCCATACAGCCAAGTCATCAGTTTAGAACTCGGAGAAAGTATATACCTAGAGTTGACAAACGCGTACACCCGTAAGGGACGGCAACAAAAGTACATACAATAACAAGGTTACCAGACTGTGGAAAATTTACCCCACTACATAATGCGTTTCGGCAATTTGAAATTTACAATGTACCCAGATAACTGTTTACCATAAGAAACTTGCATAGAATGTGTATTGTGTGCTATAATAATATACTCATAATATGATATTAGCAATGTAAAAAAATCGAATAAGTCGATACAGCCATTTCTACACACAAAGTAATAAAAGTTAATATTTACATACGTATGAAAACTACAGTATCTGAATAGATCAACAAACATATTTGCACTTTAATATTATTAGAATAGTATTTTTTTACGCAAATCGAGTTACTGTATAGATCTATTAATTAATAGTAAGCCTGAGTTAGTTTCAGTAAGATCTGTGAAATCATTGGAATAAGGATAGTAGATTGGTCAAACCTAGCAGAGTTATATAAATTAAACAATATATTTTTCTATTTTAGACATATATTTTAAAGTACAAGCGATGACATGATACTAAATATAGGCATAGATATGAGATAAAAGATAAAAAACACTTTATAGACAATTTGTAAATAAAAATATTCGTGCCTTACAAACTAGCATTTATGTTTATTTTTTCATAGATTTTTATTCTTGCAATCAATGTTATTAGATCGATTTTTCTACATCGTGTATTTATATAAATATCGTGAGAATGAAACAGTCGTCGAATATTCATGGTCACATTTACATACACGGTTTTTAGTTAAATCTTCTTTACCCAATAAATGCGGATTATTCCTTCTTAAAATTAAACATATTGCATAAAAAATTTCAATAATTGTCATGTAAAAAAGAATTAGTGCCAGGGATGATTTAAGTGTAAATATTAAACAAAGGTAAACAATCTTTGTTTTTAAACATTTTGTATTGCGCATCATGGTTTTCATTAGACTTAAACTAAAGCTACAATTGATCAAGGATTACCCTTTCACATATTGTACTCAAAAGGTGGTAAACTGCTACGGTCCCTTAATTCCCTAGTTCACTCTTTTCCTCTAACTTGTATAATGATATCTATCATCTATACATCGATTACATTAAAATTCTGTATAATGACAGATAGTTCAGCATTTTTATTTCAAGTCGTTTAGTTTTTGACCTTAATATAGCTAATTTCTTCTTGCGTGACTCAGCCAGTAATGTTTTCAGTCTCAATTCAAAAGTAAGCTTTAATTTTCATGGTGTTAATGTAGTGTCCGTCGCTATTGGAAACCCTGGATAATCGGTCTGGAAAATAGGACAATTTTAATTTTGTAACGCATTATTAGCATGTAATATCGACAGCCTAGTACTAACATTATATTAAAACTACTGTCAATACTATAATTTAGTTGAGCTTTACATATTTAAAAGTTTACAAATTCAGACAATATAAAATGCTTGATTTAACATTTATGTGTTGACACAAAAGCATGTGTGTGTGCGTGATTAACTTTATTAACGTGGTATAAATAATTGGTATAGAATAATCTACACGACTACCCTCCATATCTTTCACAATTACCTGTATAAATATAATCAACCCATCAACATCATATCAACCCATACTCACTTCATTACTGGAGTACGGGTTCTTATTTCAACCAAAAGACCTTAGAAGATATGTCCCGAAACTACTCAATTACGGATTGTCGGAGTCGTTGGAATATTTTCATAATATATGTTTTTGTACTTCAATTATACGCTTCTACGACTAAAATGTAACTATGTAAAATTTCAAGTCTGTACGTGAAACTTTCTAAGACAGACTAGCAGACGAACAGGCCATGCCTGCCTGTTCGTCTGCTAGTCTGTCTTAGAAAGTTTAAATCATCTAATTTAGTTCCTTATTTTTTTAATACCTATCATCATATATACTCGCCAACAAATTGTTATAACAGTTTGGCGAACACAATAATTTGTACTATGTAACTGTATCGTGTAAATAAATAAATAAAAACAATATAAATTGCCAGAGGAACACCTGGTTCGTCAACAAATCAAATGTTGACGAACCAGGTCAACAAATTTTAACTTACGTGTATGGTGGATGTTGAAACTGACGACTTATCCAAATAAATTTCTTCAAGCAAAGCAGTGGTCTTTAAAATGTTTGGAACATACGCGACTGTACTCGGCTCCCAATTCTGTCGTCCAGTAGCAAAAATCCATGCATTACGCACACTGACGACTTTAGGAAATCTAAAAAATAAACATACATCTAAAATTAAACAAGTTAACATTTTTAATTTAAAAATAAATAAATACATTTTGACGAAAAATTATAAACAAAGAAGTATACAAAAAGAAGTTAAAAAAAAAGGTGTCTGTACCCATATAATTTACCCATAATTTCGGGGTGTTTTCCCATACTACATACTGGTAACCCTAAAACGCTCATTATACCGATAAATTGAAAATACAACAGAAAATGGCTGACGCATTACCCACAGACAACCTTCAAGATTTAGGCGGTTTTTTACTAGAAATACTTTTTGTAAATTAAACCGATATTTTCATTGTTTTTACGTTATTATACAAACAATTTATTTAAAAACATGTGTATCTAATTTTCGCAAAATATTTGATAACAACTATTAAAACTTTATACTTACGTATGAAAGGTTATGTTTTCGTATTTTTACTAACTGAGGCTTTTGCAGCCTTTTACACAGCAACGTACCATTGTTAAAGTAAAAAGACAATCCCAAACAAGCAAAAGAACACAAATATGCACTTATATTTCGCTTATATTTAGTAATTTATGCAAAAAAATTGTACTACAAGGAACGAAATGATTGTTTGCCACGAATTTGTTTTTGTGGCAAACACAAAATAGTGAAACTATGACAGGGACAAAAAATATTTTATCTGTCTCTTTCCTTCTTATGAGGAACTGTATACATCTATCACGTTCTATCTTGGTATTATTATTTGCTTGTCATCTCTGGGTATCTTTCCTCTGAGGTTTAGAACCATTTGAAAAAAAACCTTAATTCTATGTTCCAGCTTCAGGAACTCTGCTGAAAAAATACTTGGGAAGGGTACCTAGACCCAATCAACCCAGTTTAAATACCACTCATAAAACGATAGTGATTTTACAAGGTTTCCTTGATGAATATATATTTTTTTTTGGTTCTTTTTATCCCCGAGGGGAAAGGCAAAGGGATCTAGCCCATACAGCCAAGTCATCAGTTTAGAACCATTTGAAAATCTTAATTCTATGTTCCAGCTTCAGGAACTCTGCTGAAAAAATACTTGGGAAGGGTATCTAGACCCAATCAACCCAGCTTAAATACCACTCATAAAAAGATAGTGATTTTACAAGGTTTTCTTGATGAACTTATTCACGTCTTCCAAAAAGTGCATTAACGTGTTATATTTGAGTTTTTTCATTACTGTATAAATTCACTAGCACTAATGGTACAAAATACTATCGAAATTGTCACACAAATTTAGGTAAATTTCTTTTTGTTCTTTTTATCCCCGAGGGGAAAGGCAAAGGATCTAGCCCATACAGCCAAGTCTTCAGTTCAGAACCTCTTTAAAATCTTAATTCTTGATATTCCAGCTTCAGGAACTGTGTTAAAAAAATACTTAGAAAGGTACCCAAATCACCCATAAAACGTAATGAATTTTACAAGGTTTTCTTCATGAACTTAATCATGTCTTCCAAAAAGTGCGTAAACGTGTTATATTCGATTTTTTTCATTCCTGTATAATTTCCCTAGCACTTATGTTACAAAGTACTATCAATTGTCACAATAAACTAATTATATACTGAATTGTAAATACAAAATTAAATAATTGTAAGTTGTTAAAATTTCAAGTATAACATTGTCACTCGTCAAAGGCGCGGGAAGAAAGAAGTCAATATATATGTACAACGAACAGAGATATGTTACTAAAGGACCAGCCTCGAAGGATCATTCCCCTCTGTCATGGTACAAGATATTGTGATCCATTGCGCGCATAAATACTTCGTGCGAAATCGATTCTCTAACAGTCTTGTAATCGTTATCGCTCAGGTAACATCATAAAGTGTTACACTAAAAATGCCAAACTGTGCAGTTACATGTATGTCATGCAAAAAAAGGTCGAACCAGGCCTCCGTCACTCCATGTACTTGCGCGCGATATTTACCTACCGAGCGGTGTGTCGCCGGCGTCACAAAAGTCAGTGGGCTGTCACAAGCGCTCGCTATTGCACGCTCGTTCGCTCGCTGACTTCGCTCGCTGTGCACTCGTAATTCATACAATTAAAATACATCGAACTACTATAATTCTAATACTATAAATAGGTAATCGTTCTAATGCTATAAACATCGAACTACTATAATTCTATACGTTATTAATTATTATAAGTTGATTGACATTTGTGTGGTTTAAATTATTGTAAATAGTACCTAATTTGTGTGATTTTAAATTTAAATAATATAAAAACAATGTCGGGCCGACATTTTTGTGAAGTTGGTGTTTGGTTATCAAATAAAAGGAATAAAAACCTGTCATTTTTTAGTTTGCCTGTTGATGAAGAAAGGCAAGTACCTACCTACATAATGAAACTCTTTTAATATAGGTACATTATAGATACGTACTTATTTAGATGAATTTATAGAATAGAATAGGTAATAGGTCAGTTACAATTACTTTCAACATTAAAGGCGGATTTTGAGTCACACACACCATAAAAATATAAATCTAAAAATGCATGAAACAATGTATGTATGAAAACGATTCAGTTCTGACGTGTCGTGTTGCGACACTTCAGAGATAAATAAAAGACATGTCACTAAAGGACTCGCCATACGCACGCGTGATTCTGTTAGTAAATAATTCTGCCATTTTTGACGGGGGACGAGGTAACTACAACATAGAAACGAAAATAATGTTTTAAGGAAATGTCAATCTTATTTCGAGGCATCTACAGTTCAAAGTTATTTTCTTACCGCTGCCTGCCATCTATTGTGGAATAGCAGAACTTCTTCGTAAATCGAAGCTGGTAGATTCAAAATTACGAAACGTCTTATATACTTTTTTTTTGTCTTTAGCTAAATGAACTCTATTAAACAGCATGAAGGACTGTTTTATTTTGCAGTTTGTATAATTTACGCTAATTTGGGATAGGAGATATGCGACCAAAGTCGCGGAATATGATTCGATTGCATCAGTACTCGATTACTGAATCGATTTCTCATGTATTAATCGTTATCACACCATTTTAATTTCTTTTATATGAAAGCAAATAAAATAATACTTGCATGTGAAAGGTAACTCAATATTTTTGCAAACTAGAAGTGTTCGACCTTTTTTGCATGACATAACTGCACAGTTTGGCATTTTTAGTGTAACACTTTATGATGTTACCTGAGCGATAACGATTACAAGACTGTTAGAGAATCGAATACGCACGAAGTATTTATGCGCGCAATGGATCACAATATCTTGTACCATGCATGATAGAGGGGAATGATCCTACGAGGCTGGTCCTTTAGTAACATGTCTCTGACAACAGAGGGGTACAGTCGATCAGGGTAACTTAAGCCTTCAATATAAAATTGGCCCAAAATTTCAAATGCATATTATAGATTTTTTTTTGCTATGATTTTATGTATTTCAAACTAGATTTGTAAACATCGATTCTAATATATCTTCGTAAATGCTCAGATTCTGCCAAATAATTGACATCTATCATTGTTGAGACGTCAGTTGCTTTTTTCTGTGGTGTGAATAGAGCGGTTTGTTACGAAAGCGCCAAAAAGTTGTCTGCTGTGTTGTCATTTGAATACTTAAGGAGGCAAGTGTTATTTTAAAGTGTCTCATATGTGTCTATCTATTATTTCTTTCAAAAATTACGAGAGTTAATTAGCTAATTCCCATGATATTGCCATAAATATTGAACAGGTAAATTATTACCGGTGAATAAGGGTAACTTGAGCCCGGGCCAAAGTTCAAAATTCTCAAAATATTGAGAGGAGATATATTCGATAAGTGTGACGAAAGGGCAGAGGAAGGAGACATAACACATGAAGAAGAATGTGGTTTGGATATAGCACAGGAGGATTTTTTTTCTATAGAGACATACGAAGTACATGACGGTAGACTGGAACTTCAGATGATTAGTGATAATGTGATAAAGGCCGTGGCTCAGTTTTGCATAATGAATGATACAAATATCATACGAATGCTGAATGACACTAATATTCAAAGAAAGAAAGGTATTTTATCATATAAGACGACTTCCTGGCCATGGAATGGAATGGAAATTTTTCAAAGTTTAACCCCATGATGTAGACGTAGATTTAGGATTAAATAAAATTTTAATTATTTTGATACTTTTTTCATTGTCTTAGCTATATGGTAAGTCAGTAAATAAGTTAAAAACGCATTGTTCACCAAAAAAATAAGATTGAATAAAAACTGTGTTGATTTTCCTATGGCAATAATTTATTTACCCATTTTAGTACTAATAAAGGAAACCGAATGTATACATAAATATTGTCTATGGCCCTCAGCTGTAGTTTTTATGGTAAATATGCAGGCCAATGTTAGCAAAATGCTTTAAATAAAATAAAATAAGCAAAAACAACCTAAAATTGGGACCTGGGCCAATGCAAGCCCAACTCACAATCTAACATTGGCCCAGTGGTTAAATGGATTTTTTAAAACTATTTTCCTAGAGATTATTGGTAAATGAGTAAATTTTTTGGAAGTAGGCTACATAAAGCCACCATAACAAGTGTATCTTTTTGAGTAACGTATTATTTTAAACATTGGTCTAACTTTTTATGTGCAAACTGGGCCAAAGTTAGCCAGATTGACTGTATACTTCTGTTAATGTCATTCGAAAGCCAAAAGTCTTGTCGCATTGTACTTCACGTGGACTTCGAAAGTGAAGAAGGCGCTTCATTTTTTCTTAATTTTCTATTTTCCCACTATGCATACATTCGAGTAGGTAACAGCGCTGCAGGTTTACCCACTCTACATGAGTGGGTGCTAAATTACATCTGTCCCTGGTATTCAGATTGGCTCGGAAAGCCATATTCGAAACTGATTCGACATATTTTGACTTAGAATTCATACATTTTCAAGGATAACTTTCGATTCCGATCCGAATATACTCGTACATAACTGACATAATGCTAGAATTCTAACTGAATGTTTCCTTCCGTTTATACAAATAAAAATTCTTACATAATGAGAAATAATGCAATACAAATAGACTTTTATTAGAATACAGATTCTTGGATCATAAATAATTCAACACCAGCAATATAAACAGTTATCTTATTAGAACTAAACAAACAAAGGAATAAATTAATATCTCATCTGTCTTTATTATTCCATGAAAAATTCCTCAATAAAGTGTACCAATCTATTAAACTAAAGTATTTAGTTTCGCACGAATAGCTTCGTTTTATTCTACAGAAACAAACGAGTAATCATCAGTAAGCCGTCAGAACCCGTTATATACCTTTTCCCATACATTTCGCGGTCATATATGACCACACGGGTTTCGAATTCGGTCCTTAATACTATTGTATTTCTCGCAGTTTTTTACTGCAATACGGAAGTCATTTAATTTTGTGTACTTGAATATACGAAAAAATGTCGACAAAAATGATATGGAACTGAGGACCGATCCAGCGCCAATAAATTAATCTAGTAAGAAGAAGATCCAATCCCTATTTTAAGTACATTGACATTCTTTTGTAAAGTCAATGCTATGCTTATTACACTCGGAAATAGTACCTAATTCTATCTACGTGTTTAAATGACTTATTTATCTTTATTTATAACATTACGGCAGGCTAGAATGTGCTACAATTTCACTATAGTGTAATAATTGTATAGAGAAGTGTACAAAGAGTTCACATAATGGCAATAACCGCTGAAGAAGTTGCTAAACGCTACCCTATACATTGGCTGGTGTGGAATAAACAACACGAAGAACTGAGAACTTCCCTGGAGGCTAATAAGGTAAATTAGTCTTCCGGTTGAGTTCTGATAGTGGCATATTTTATAAGTCAGAAAGTATTATAGGTTAACTATACATCTTCATTTGTCCGGCAATTAGGACCGGCCGTCGAGATTTTATGACTATTTATTAGTAATTAGCGTTGATCAACTGCGATATCTGCGTTTGTTATATATTTTTTATGGACGGAAATGACTCACAGTTACTGTAAGAGCATTGAGTACCTCGCCTGCACTACACAGTTATATAATAAATATCTAAACTGGTGTATTTTCATAACACAGAAGACCTTAGCAAAATAATATTTCCCCACAGCAAAAGGTTCGCTCTTAAAGGGATGTTGAGATAGGAGCAGTAATGGCAATGCATTAGCCATACTCTTTGTAGATCATGTTTGCCACTCAAAGTAGTATAAGAATAAATTTTATATTATAAAAATAATGTTAGTCAATAGATAGTAAAATTAAGCAATGGTTCTTTTACTTATCGAGAACAATACAAGCATACGATTTAACTGATATAAAGTGGTTAGTGTAGACCAGTATTTTTCAATATGTGGGTCCAGACCCTCTGAGGGATTGTGAAGCCTCTTTAAGAGGTCGCGTTTTAACCTGACAAGACCCGGGTTCGCCGTTATTCCATATATATGTCGTAAGCGCATGGTTCAATAAAGGTCATGGTACCTGAGAGGTTAAGGTATAGTTGCTACTGCCTTTTCGTGAAGTTTGGCAGTTAAAATATGTCTGTTTTCAGGAAAATAAATTAATATGTAAGAATTACATATTTGTAATATAAAAAATATTCATTGTCAACTGTAGAGGTGGTTGCATTTGAAAAACACTGCTGTAGACCATAAGCGCTTACATTACTAGAAATATTGGTTGTACATAGCTAGACCTGTTGCTAACACAATGACTCCTAAGGTGCTTATTGGTAACTTCATCACTAGCTGGACGACAACAACCCTCTAGATATTTGATATTTGACTGAGGTTTTACTTAGCAGAGTTATTCAGCATTAGCAGGTACTTAGTAAGGTTTGCGCAGATGAAGGACTCTAAAGATGATGGTGTGCCACTTATAACCCAAAAATGCCGAGATCTCATAGGCAATTAAGTTCTACGAAATCATCTAAAGATAACAAAACATGTTGCTTTTACTTAACCACATAGAAGATATAAAAAAAAACTAATATTTACTATACTATATATGGTAATTACCAATAACTTGTATGTATAGTCAGGAATACAGACGAGTTATTATATTAAATGTTTGGCAATGGCAAGTTTTCCCATAAATACTTGCCATTGCCAAACATTGTATGGTATATTTGAATTTTCCATTCTTATTATTCCATATTATTTTTCCAATTTATTTTGACGAGCTCGGTGGCGCAGTGGTGGAACGCGCTGTTACGCTACTTTGACACCAACGCTCGTGGGTTCGATTCCCACACAGTACAAACATTTGTGTCCATGAACATGTCTATTTGTCTTGGTCTGGGTATTTTCTATGTATAATAAGTATGTATTTACAAAAAAAATATGTATATACATATGTTTATCAGTTGTCTAGTACCCATAACACAAGCTTCGCTTACTTTGGGGCTAGGTGGCGCTGTGTAATTTGTCCAAGAATATTTATTTTTATATTTATTTATATTATTAGGAATATTCTCCTAGTATTGGAATAATAACAATGGAAAATTCACCTCCCCCATCTAGATCTATGCCTCACTGTCACAAACCTTCCTAGTAACTTAATTGAACATTTCACTGGCATTTGAGATGTTTTGGCCTGAACTCCCTGACTGGGTGGGTGGTGTGAATTTTTCCAATTTATATAATACAACAATATTAGTTTTCAGATATTAAGTAATTATCGTTAATTAAATTAAGTTATTGTCAAATTATGTCAGTTCTATGATTAAATGTTTATTTATTGAGTAAAAACAATTGGATGCAAGGACAAGACCGATTGCTGTGGAAGTCTAAGGGGGAGGCCTATGTTCAGCAGTCATCTTTCGGCTGATATGATGAGTGAAAACACTTGTCATCTCGATAATTTCATTTTGAATGAGTTTAGGCATAGCTCTGTTAATGTATTTGGTAATTTGTTGTAGATCTTTACACAGTTAATGTAACAATTTGAATAAAAGTATTTAGTGCCACATTATAATCTCTGTGAGTAAATAAGTTTCTATGCCTCTTACAAAGACATTCTAAGATGTATGTCATTTTAACTTTACGGAAAAGGGGTGTACATGATGTCAATAGCAGCAGTCTTGGACTGCACAAATACATTGTTTTTGTGACATGAAGGGCTCCTTAATATTTACAGAATTATCCAATAAGAGCTGATTTTTTTTGAGCTAGATTTGCTGCAAGATAACTGTGATATGGTATGAGGGCTGTGTTTTGACTTGCTTTTTTGTCTTCACAGTTCATATGCAACCTCAAGTAGGTTGTTGATTTGGTGTATACTTTTTTATATGCTGCTTCCAAGTGCACTGATAGTCAATTATTATTGGTTCATTATGTGAGTATATTGTCATGTGATGTTTGTGATCTTCTTTTATAAAATCTGATTCATATTTTTATAATATCTTGTTTTACTTATATTATACATATAAATTACTTGTCATTATTAAAAAAAAAAAATGTGGATTCTGAAATAATATCATCAGTAAATAGGGTACATTGATTGTTCATTACATTAGGTAGGTCATTATCATAAATAATAAACAATAATGAGTCCAAAATGGTACCTTGTGGGACTCCTAATTTAGTAATTGCAGTTGAAGATTTGAAAATTTTTCTTTGACTTCTTTCATATTGTTAATATTTGTGATTTCTAAATATTGTTGTCAGTTTCTTAGGTAACTATGGAGCCAGAACCAAAGTTGATGCTCAGACTTTCTTAAAATTTACCTGGTATCTTACATAAAATGTTTTTAAAATTGTTGAGATATTTTGTAAAAGGATAATCCTATGCTTAATACTTTGTTGTTGTAATATCTTTATTCTAAGGTAAATTCAAAATAAATTGCAATTCCTACAATGCGTTTCAAATAAGTTGATAACTGTCATAATGACATTTTGATACGTGTCGATAACTTCATTGTGTAACGTAAGGTCATACGTTACACAATGAAGTTATCGACACGTATCAAAATGTCATTATGACAGTTATCAACTTATTTGAAACGCATTATATGTATAGCAAGGATTTCATTATTTAGAATTCTGTATCTCAAAAGGAAAAATGGGAACCTTTCCGTCTATCAGCATGGTTTTCCTCAGGAACAGTTCTCGTGAAAATGGTATCTAGTTGATCATTTATGTTGCATATTTTGAAGGAGTCAAAATCTATAGGATACCTGTTATTTGCAGTTCATAAACTTACTGCAATCTATGTCAATGTATGAGGCCAACAGTTTTCCAACAGTAAAGTTAAGTTTCTCCTGCAATCCAATTTGTCTGTTTGTTAGAGTTTTTCAAAGTTTATGAACTGCAAGTTGGTGTGTCAGCAGCGAGAAGTGTGTGTTATACCCCTCGTATTGCAAGTATAGGCTATGGTAACCATTTTATATCAAGTGGGCCATGTGCTTGTTTTTCTTCTGTTATATAAAAAAAAAACTATGGCTAAGTAAAACTGAAAATAATAAAATGACTGTGCTTGTTTAACCCTCAAGCTATGTGTATACTGACTCATACTGTTATCAACAGCATTGTTAAATCAGCTTTATCAAAGTGCTAATGAAGCCAAACAATCAACACGGTAAAATAATCTTATTATCGGGAGAAGCCATAGAATGGAACAAGTATGTGAAGTGGTTTTCCCAAACACAAGTTATTGGTTTTTTTTTCTATGACGTAACACTCACTGACAAAAGTGGAAGGAGCCGAGGAACTCATAACTCACCTACCACAACCAAATTAGTCGCGTTTTATCAAAACGTTATGTCAGGTTTTTCAGGGAGCCCTGGGAGTGATAAATAATGTTAAAGAAGTAAGGTGTGTAAGGACCCATCTTGTTCTTGGTTTTCCATGCCTACCTTGCAAGGCGGCATGGTGTGAAATATAGATACTTACATACTTGTTATATGATTCTGGGCCCTTTTTCCATGTGGGTGGGTTCTTAGAAGCGCTGCTTCTACTGCCAGTTAAGTTCCTGCAGAAAAGCCCGTAGCTTGATGTTGCTGCAGGCCTCCGGCAGAACTCTTGGGTTTCCAAGGATGGCAGTCCGTTGAGTTGCCACCTCCTTGCAATGCAGCAAGGCATTTCTTCACGGCTGTTTATTCATCCGTCAGACATGCTCTGCACAGTGGACTGTCCTTTGCTTACAGTAAAAAGTTGTTTGTTAAAAAGGCCATGTCCAGTGATCGCGCGCGTTACGAGGCGCAGGTCCTGCTTTGTTAATTGTAATAGGTCACTGGAACATATAGATGTACTAGCTGCTGCCCGCGGCTCCGCCCGCGTGGAGTCAAATCACATAGCCTATGTGTTAATCCAGATCATAATCTATCTGTGCCAAACTTCATTCAAATCCGTTCAGCCGTTTAAGCGTGAAAGAGCAACAAACATTCATACATACAAACTTTCGCATTTATAATATTAGTAGGATTATTATTAATTTATTAGGCATCCCAGCGGTTGTCACACTAGTATGGGGTATATAATCCAGTCATAAGTAAGAGAAAAATAAAATAAAAAATAAATATACTACAGGCCTAGAACTTAAAAGGAGACATTCTAATTTCTGTTTTTGTTAACCTTCTATAGAAAATAAGGTATTTTTATTTTCATGTAAAATGTTCAGTACAACATTAGAAGAGAATCACAGCATATTGTACATGTGTTTCACATTTCATATTTACTAATGTTTATACAAATTATCAGGTTACATTTACATAGTCGAATTTACTCTGTCGTGAATACAGTGGAACTCATGTACGTCTGTGCTTTCAACATACGAACAGAAACAAAAAGTATAGGATTTAGGGTTCCGTACACAAAGGGTGCCAATTTGACCTCTAACTTTTACTAATGGTTCACTGTCCACTGTCCTCATCTTTTCAACAGGAATAGGTAGACACATGAAATGTTTACAGAGTACCTATGTATTACTGTGGCCGCTACAACAACATATAATAAAATTATTTAAAAAGGAAGTCCATATAAGACACCTTTCGCTGTTTTTTACTAAAGTATTCTAAACAATGTATTGTGTTGAATATTGCACAGGTTGTATGCGTGCGAGTAATTTGTTCTCTTGACGTTGTATTTATACTCAAAATTATTATCTCAAAATATTGTAATGTTACTCTTGAGGCCAATTCCGTTAATACGGAATCGATATTATTCTCAACAATGACGCTAAATAGATTAAATATCGGTAGTTGTTTTTATAGTTCGACACCATCTATCTATCTATAACTTCGCGCCCAATCCCTTGCGGAATAGGCAGAGAGAACCGAGCGCCACGTAACTCGATCCTTACACAACTTGCTCGCTTCATTAACATTCAATGCTCATGCACGCTCGCCGTTTTTACGAGACTAACGCACTGAAATAGATTTTGTTGTTTGATTTTTTACATTTTTACATACATACATTTTACATTATATGTTGATTTTATTTTTTTGACAATTTTGCGCAATTTTGAGCAAAATTATTTGCTCAAAATTATCTTAAGTTACCACTTTTGGGCCAAGGCGGTACCCTGCATAGTTACACACATAAAGTAAATTATTATGTTTTAACAGTTTACAGGTGAGGAGATAGAGCTGAAGGACCCTCGTGGTAGGACACCACTGTTGCTCGCTGTCAACTTGGGTCATATTGACTCCGTGAGGGCGCTCATTGATGCTGGTGCAGATGTCAACTGTGAGAAGGACGGTTGGTCTGGTAAGAATCAAGATAATATCTATAAAGATAATGAGCATCAACCTACTTAAAACTAAAAACAGTGCATGCACACATTAATGGCAAACCATTCCAGAGCTGCGCAGCTTGCACTGAAAACGATTTCATGTCATTGTCATTGGGAAGAGTGTGTTGGATGTTTAAGACGAAGGGCAAGAGCGCTGCGAATACAACCTACGTATAGCGTACGTTGCTAACACAAATATATCGTTCATATGGATTAAGACACTTCACACAAACACAAAATCTGCACACACTTTCTCTTTAGTAAAGGGGGTTCAACGAGATGAGATAAAAATGATAAACACTCCGACTTTTAACTTGGTGTCGTTACAAATTAAGGCGATAAGTATCCTCGTCATTTTCTTTCGCAGACAGAAACGGCGGCGTAACAGGCTCTAAGTGTTACTGTCTATAAATTGTGATAATATTTACATAATTGAGTCGACGTATATTTAAATTTCAACAGTAACTAACAATAAAGCAACAAATTGTTTGATCTATGCCTGTTCAACACATACATGTAATTCAGTTATGTGACAACAGATGGCGCTGTACTGTTTAGATTATTTTATACATCATGTAATGTTTGCATTTTATTGCCATCCAATATGTAGCGTATGAATTTGATATTTTTCTGCCTTAATCATTACATGTAATTGTGTGGTAATAGCGAGTATCTTAATACACTACCAGTTGAGAAGTGAATAAATTGGTTTTATTTCGCTCGATTGAGTTTGTGTTTTTTGAAGTATCGGCGGTGAACATTTGGTCTCTTCGTTGTCGGATCTGACACTTGGAGTATTATATGACACGAGCCTCTCTTTCGCACCTACGGGCAACAGGTTGTTGTCAAGGGCGAGGCGTGACAGATATCAATTTTGAATTTACGCGCGCTTGAGAGATTGCGCAGCAGCAGCGCCCCCTAACGGCGGACTGGTGAACTGAAGAAATTGATCGAGACACAACGGCGCACTGGTCAATTGAACGAGCTACAGCAGCGCCCCCTGACGGTAAAGTACGGAACTAGCGTGACGTCATCGTGTGTAGTGAAGTGAGTGAAACCGGAACAATTGTGAGTACATTTTAATTCAGCTTAGCAATTTTCAACCTTAAAGCTTTGGAGAAAAATACATAGACAATTTTAGAGTTAGTTCATGAACTTATAAAATTTCGATTCAGTGTTTGTAGACTTAGAATAATTTTAAGAAAAGTGTTGAGACGGGGAATCCATGCCCGATTTAACTTCGAAGTTAAACAGCGTTTAAACACTTAGAAAAATTGGAATATATATGGACTTGTAAAAATTTTATGTTTTTATCTACAACTTCTCTTTGGGACTTGCAATAAATTTCTGTGTTGAGTTATGGTTGTGATTGGACCTAGCGTTTGAACATTATTTTATACTAATATAGATTTTATTTATTAGTATACTATTGAATTGTGTTTTTAAATTTACTTTGTAAATGAATTTTAGTTATATTGGTTGAGTTTGTTTACATTGCGAAAATATTTTTGGAAGCTATATTTATATAATTATGGAAATGGATTCGTTGATTAAAGTTCAGATTGGTTGCTATAAAACTATTAACAACGCTAGATTAAATTTTAAAAAGTCTCCTAAGGACCGCCTAACTCGTGCTTATATCGAAACTAGGCTTGAATCCTTAGAATCTCAGTGGTCAAGCTTTATGAGCAATCATAATAAGCTTATCGCTAATTATGATGATGAGGATTTACAGAAGACTACGTATGGCAAAAATGATATTTATCAATTAGCCGAAGAACTTTATTTCGATTATAAAACTGAACTTAAGGAGAAGTTAAATTTAGTTAAGGGTGACTTGTCAAGCGCAACTAATAGTTCAAGAGAGCAGGCACAAAGTAGCATCCGCTTGCCAAAAATTATTATACCAACCTTCTCATCAAGCTATACAGAATGGAGTAGTTTTCGCGAGTTATTTATATCGCTTGTTCATAACAATGGTTCGCTTGATAACGTACAAAAGTTACACTATTTAAAAACTCACTTGTCCGGAGAAGCAGAACAATTATTACGGCACGTTCCTGTAACTGGTGACAATTATTTAGTATGTTGGAATCAGTTGGAGGGCAGATACAATAACAAAAGGTATATTGCTAATTCAGTTTTGAAAAGATTCATGAGTCAAAAAAATGTCACTATTGAATCTTCAAGCGCCATAAAGGAATTGTTAGACACAAGTAATGAATGTATTAATCTTTTAAAAAATTTAGGTATCCAAACTGATTCATGGGATATTATAGTAATTTATATTTTATGTCTTAAATTGGATACAGAGTCTCGAAAAATGTGGGAATCGAAACTAAGCGAGTTGCAGGAATCATTGCCTACTTACAAACAATTTGCCGATTTTTTACACCAGAGGTTTAGATCTCTGGAGTTTCTTGATAACAAGGTTTCTAAGAACATAGTAAAAGCTAAGGTATTACATGTTGCTAATAAAGATATTGTGTGTCCATTTTGTTCAGAAAATCATAAATTGGCAAATTGTAAAACGTTTAGTAAGGAAGAACCCAGTGTGCGCCGTAGTTTTGTACAATCTCAGGGATTTTGTTTTAATTGTTTTGGATTCAACCACTCCGTATATGCGTGTCGTGTACCATCTAAGTGTCAAATATGTCATAAAAGGCATCACTCGTTGCTTCATATGCCAGTTACAATAAAACGAACTGGTAGTGACTCTACACAGATTTCATCGGCAAATGATAACACAGGTAGTTCTGGTAAACAAGTACCAGCGCAACAAGACAAATTAAATGAACGTATTACCACATGTCATGTTAGCTCACATGGCCAAGTTTTGCTCGCAACGGCCATGGTGGGAGTAATGTCTAAATCAGGCGGGTACGTAACTCTCAGATCACTCTTGGATCAAGGATCACAGGCTTCGTTTGTGACGGAGTCAGCAGTTCAGTTGCTGGGACTGCAGAAAAAAGCAAGCAAGAGTTATGTATCAGGATTGGGAAGTGAAAAGGATTCCAGAGTGACCTCAAAATATGTGGTCAATGTTAACATAACATCACTTGTTAATCCGCAGGTTGTTATTCAGGTTAGGGCTCATGTTTTAAAGAAAATTACCACATTGCTGCCAGATAAACAAATTCTCGCGCAGAAGTGGGTAAGCCTTCCAGATATAAAATTAGCCGATCCGAATTACCACACACCTAATAAAGTAGATTTACTTCTAGGTGCTGACGTATACAGTCAGATTATAGAAGAGGGTTTAATTCGGAATGGACCAGATATGCCAGTAGCCCAAAACACTAAATTGGGATGGATTTTGTCTGGTAAGGTACAATCTGGTCGTGCCAATACAAATAGTTTCCATACAGCTGTCATATGCATGCATGCCGTAGAAGATAATAGTCTACTGCAAAAATTTTGGGAATTAGAAAGTGAACCAAAATTTGAAGATGAACAGAGATGGACACATGAAGAAAAAAGATGTGAAGAAATATTTTTGAGTACAACGAAGAGAGACGGGGAAGGGAGATATGTAGTCGAACTTCCTTTTCGACACAAGGATCCACAATGTCTATATGGAAACTTAGTGACTATTGCTACGAAAAGGTTTGAGACCTTAGAAAGGAAATTTTCGAAGTCACCAGAGCTTAAAATTCAATACTCTGATGTCATTCATGAATACCTGAAATTGGGCCACATGGAACCTGTTCCAACAAATGAAATAAAAAATCCAGCTGTTTACCTACCGCATCATGCAGTCATGAATGAGAATAAAACAACAACCAAGGTTAGAGTAGTTTTCGATGGCTCTTGCACAGGAACGAACGGAGTGTCATTAAATAATGATTTAATGTTAGGCCCTAAGCTTCAGTCTGATCTTCGTCATATCATTATGCGCTGGCGTACGTATCGGATTTGTCTGACTTCGGACATCATAAAAATGTACAGACAGATTAAGGTGAACAAAAAGGATACAGATTTTCAACGGATAGTGTGGCGTGATGACCCCAAAGAACAAATACAACACTTGCGCTTACTGAGAGTCACTTTCGGTACGGCTTCAGCTCCGTATTTAGCTGTTCGGGCTCTACAACAATTGGCGAGGGATGAGGCTTCAGATTTTCCGACGGCATCTGAAAAGGTTTTAAAAGATTACTACATGGATGATTTGTTAACTGGTTGTGAAGATATTGAGAAAGGGAAGCAATTATATGATGAAATAAATAAACTCCTAAAAAGAGGTGGTTTTGAACTCCAAAAATGGGCAAGTAACAGCAAGACCTTAATGCAAGCAATAAATGAAAAGCAAGCACAAGAAGCTGTGGATATTAAAATTGATACAGTAATGAAAATACTAGGTCTTACCTGGAATCAAGACACAGACAATTTTGAGTATTCAGTTCAACTTTCGCCAATTGAGGAACCTGTAACTAAGCGCAAGGTTATATCGGATATAGCAAGGTTGTTTGACCCTCTGGGTTGGCTGGCTCCAACTATTATAGTAGCAAAGATATTCATCCAAAAATTGTGGATATCTGGAATCGGTTGGGATGATGTGCTGCCTGAGAAATTATTTAACGAATGGATTACTTACCGAGATGATTTGTTGATGCTGCGTAATCTTACTATACCTAGATGGATGGGTACTTACCAGAACGACGCTAGAAGAGAACTTCATGGCTTTTCCGATGCATCTAGCGAAGCTTATTCGGCTGTCGTGTACCTGAAAGTTATAAATGAAGCTGGGAACATATCGGTTCATTTAGTAACTTCCAAAACCAGAGTCGCTCCAATTCAGCAAGTTTGCATACCTCGATTGGAGTTATGCGGAGCTGTGCTTCTGTCAAAGGTCTTGCGAGAAGTATCGGAAGTCCTGGTAATCAACCAGGAACACATATATGCTTACACCGACTCAACAGTTGTATTGGCGTGGTTGAGTTGTCATCCTGGCAAATGGAAAACCTTCGTTGCTAACAGGGTATCTGAAATTTTAACAACTATGAACCGAAGTCAATGGACTCACGTAAGATCACAGGAGAATCCAGCAGATGCAGCATCTCGCGGTGTTAAACCATGTGAAATGGGAAACTTAACACTATGGTTTTCTGGTCCGCCGTGGCTGAAAAAGGAACAGTTAGTATTAAATAAAAAATATACATTCGAAACAGAAATCGAGATGAAGGGTTGTCACATTGGAGTACACGGGGAACCTGAAAAAGAAGAAAACGAATTAATAAAAAGATTTTCGACGTTACCCAAATTACTAAGAGTGATCAGCTATTGTAGACGATTCGCAAAGGGGAAAAAAGCAACAAAAACAGAATGGATAACAAGTGAAGAATTAAGAGAAACATTATATATATGCATTAAGGAGGTCCAGAAGGAAAGGTTCAAGGGTGAAATGAACAGTTTAATAAAGAAAGAAGCAATAAATAAAAAGAGCAAACTTACCTCTCTAAACCCGTTTTTAGACGATGTCGGTATATTGAGAGTTGGTGGCCGTTTAGAGAAAGCAAACATAGAGGTGTCGGCCAAACATCCAATTATTTTGCCTGATAAGTCGCATTTTACCAACTTGGTTATTACCAACGCACATGAAAAGACTCTGCATGGAGGAATACAGTTAACTTTAAATTATTTGAGATTTCAATATTGGATAGTGAATGCGAAGAACTCTGTAAAAGCATGTATTAGAAAATGCATTACCTGTGTTCGTCAAGCTGTTACCACAAGTGAACAGCTGATGGGTCAGTTGCCTCAGGCAAGAGTTCAGCCATGTAGACCTTTCTATAAAAGCGGCGTAGACTATGCTGGCCCTATTAATATCAGGCTCTCTAAGGGCCGTGGCAATAAATCCTACAAGGGATATATTTGCCTCTTCGTGTGCATGGCTACACGAGCTGTGCATCTGGAAGCGGTGAGTGATTTAAGTGCCAGTGGATTTTTGGCTGCCTACAGACGTTTTGTAGGAAGGCGAGGGTACTGTGCTGATCTGTTTAGCGATAATGGCACTAATTTTGTGGGCGCTTCCAAAGACCTGAAATCGTTGTTCAACGAAGAAAAGTCTAGCATTGCTAAAGAAATAGCTGAATGTCTAGCTTCAGAAGGCACCACTTGGCACTTTATACCTCCCCACGCTCCCCATTTTGGCGGATTGTGGGAGGCAGGTATAAAGTCCACTAAGCATCACCTTAGAAGAGTTGTTGGTAACTCCACACTTACCTTTGAAGAGTTAAGTACCGTACTGGCTCAAATTGAGTCTTGTCTAAATTCACGGCCCATTTCAAAATTAAGTAATGATCCTTCTGACCCCACTCCACTTACACCAGGCCACTTCCTAATTGGCGAGCCTCTACTATTGGTTCCTGATAATAATTACGAGCAGTGCAATATCAGCAGTCTTAGGAGATGGCAGTTGACGCAAAGAATGGTTCAGGACTTCTGGCGGAGATGGTCCCAAGAGTACCTAACGCAATTTTTTAATAGATACCGTTGGGCGTACCAAAAGCCCGAACCAAATGTCGGAGATATTGTTCTCGTTAAAGAAGATGGGTTGCCTCCCGGGAAATGGCTTTTCGGTATTATTGTAAACAAATTCCCTGGAGTTGACAAAATTACTCGTGTGGTTGGTTTAAGATGTAAGGGTTCCATCATAAAAAGACCTGTAACTAAACTTTGCATATTACCAATTACTGAATAAGATTTTTTGGGTTTTGTATTATAGGATATTTCAATTTTAAAGAGATTGTTTGCATAATTATTTTAAGTAAGTACATGTTATTGTTTAGCATATGGTTAAGTATTGTTCTATTTTTATTTTATTTTTCGTATTTGTTACGCTCATCATGAATTCAAGATAGCTTTATAATACAGTCCACTAAGGTTTTGTTTTTTTTTTATTTTTTCATGGTGGGCGGTGGGATGGACATTCTGTCCATGGTGGGCGGAATGTTCAACACATACATGTAATTCAGTTATGTGACAACAGATGGCGCTGTACTGTTTAGATTATTTTATACATCATGTAATGTTTGCATTTTATTGCCATCCAATATGTAGCGTATGAATTTGATATTTTTCTGCCTTAATCATTACATGTAATTGTGTGGTAATAGCGAGTATCTTAATACACTACCAGTTGAGAAGTGAATAAATTGGTTTTATTTCGCTCGATTGAGTTTGTGTTTTTTGAAGTATCGGCGGTGAACAATGCCTGTTTAAATATGATACATGACATTATAACATATTTAGATGACTGTGACTATGGCTGGGCAAAACAGGCCTTTATTTATTTTAATTGCAATCTACTCATACATGTACATATTTGTTATTGTTTATCGATTAATAATAAAACTACTTGCTACTTTGACCGGACGTATCTCGATATACCGTAGGTATAGCTTTTCTACATTATTTCTTTCTCCTCAACTTCTGCAGCTAACAGCTTCTTTCTAACAGCTTGAATTGAACATCACGATACAAGGGTCGTATCGTGATGTTCAATTCAAGCCTGTAACCTTCCTCGAGAACTATCAATTGCAAAAGGATTTTTTTTCAAATCCGACTGGTAGTTCCAGAGATCGGCGCGTCCAACCAAACTCTTCCTCTATATATTAGAATAGATATGCCTACTTTGAAGTCTTGTCTATATGTTTTCAGTAAAAAGTAGGAATTTTATAATTATTATAGCTTGTAATATAAAAGAGAAGTGGTAGCATTGGATAGAGAATCGGCCTAGTGTACAACAGGTCGCCGGTTCGAATCCTGGCATGTACCACCAAATTCATGTATTCGGATTAATGTACATATTTATAATTATCACTTGCTCGGCGGGGAGAAAACATCGTGAAGAAACCAGCACGTCCAAGAAATTATATTTCGAAAGACGCGTGACCTTACCTAAGTAAGGTCTGGTTTGCCGTCTGGGTTGCGGAGGTCAGTCAGAGGCAGTCGCTCCATGTAAAAATCTGTATCTTCGCCAAATCCTTAGGCTTAAGGACCCCTCCAATCCTAGTACATTAGGAAACTGATAACACTAAGAAGTAGTAGGTAGCTTGGAAAAAAATATGAAAGAGTCAAAAACAAAAGAAACCCTCGTCTACGTACGGTTCTTTATACACTGTAATATTACAGCGGTGCAGGAGGCGACAGCCACGGGCGACGTGGAACTACTGTCGTTGGTGCTCTCCCGGCGCGACTACCAGAGGGTCGTGGTGCGCGCCGGCGGGATCCCCGACCTGCTGCGGCGACTCTCGCTCGCTCCAGACTTCTATGTCGAGATGAAGTGGGAGTTCACCAGCTGGGGTGAGTAGTCTTGAAGTGACAGGAACTGTTATAGCTGATATTCATCCGGCGATGAGGAGTCGCTGACTCTAGAGTCTAGAAATCTACGTGCATGGGTTATTATAGTGCAAATTGATTGTTTATAATAATTGCCAAAACATTTTTATGTGCTGTATCACCTAGGAATCGTGATGACCGTGATAAAATTGTGTTTTGAGTAGATAGGATTCTTTTTGGGCAACGTGTATCTAAGGAAGTATTAGGTAAATCTATACATCTATACATATAAATAAAATTGAAGTGTCTGTCTGTGATTTCAAAATAAAGCCTTTATCTTAAGCTCATATTATTATTTTCACGTTACCAAAGCCTAAATACGCATTTTTAACTTTTTGTCTGTCTGTTTGTTTGTCCGGGGTAATCTTCAAAATGGCTGAACCGATTTTGACGGGATTTTCACTGGTAGGTAGAGGACTGTTTAGAGCAGAATATAGAGTACTTTTTTTCCCGTAAATATTTAGGGTTCCTGCGTAAAAAATGAAAAACTGTTAAAATTAGGGGGAAATATCTTCCCCTTCAGGGGACTTTACAATTTTATTTTTATTATTTTCATAGAATACGTATTTTTTGTGACATAAAATAACTACGCATCTTTTATGTAATAAAAATAAAATAAATATACGTTCCCTCCCGTAAAGGTCAATAGATGGCGCTGTATGAAAATTGAATCGCTCTATGGTTGCATCTACGACCCTAAACTTTGTTGTCGTTTTAAACAGAAAGAATTCCAGATCTACAGAGAAATAAAGGCTACTAAAAAACTGACGAACTACAAAAAACGCGATCTGAACTACAAATCTCATGCGTGCGAAGCCGCGGGCTTCAGCTAGTCTTATATATAAAATTCTCGTGTCACATTGTTAGTTACCATACTCCTCCGAAACGGCTTGACCGATTTTGATGAAATTTTATATGCATATTCAGTAGGTCTATCTATTTTTCATACACCTAAGTGATAAGGGTCCACCCCAAATTTAGTATTTTTATTTTTTAGACAAATTTTTTTATTATTATTATTTTATGATGTGAACCCTAAATTTTCACCCTTCTACCATCAACCCCTATTTTTATAATACTAAAATAATCCTAGGAATAATTTATATGGCAAAACAACGTTTGACGAGTCAGCTAGTATATATATATGTATATATATATATATATATATTTTATTATTAGTTAATAAATAATTACTAATAACACTCATTGACTATGCAAAAGTGGAAGGTGTGTAAAGCGCGTTTTATGGCGCTCGGTTCTCTCTGCCTGCTCCGCTGGGACCTGGCGTGAAGATATACATATGGGCGATGATGTATTGCTCGGAGAATGGTCGTTCAAGTAGGTGCAGCCATGTTTTTATATGGAATGTATCACAAGTCGTGAGAGACTAAACTATTGTCTAACATACATACAAGAATTGACTGGATAGCTGACGGACATATTGACAACACAAACTGGGAATTTTGTATAGAAAAAGCCGTCAAGTGTGATTCCGAGTCGCGCTCTGAGGGTTCCGTAAAGAATATTTTCGTAAATTATTGTCGCAATAGAAGTTTTTTTCTTGTGACGGAACTACAAATGACATTGACTTTGCTTCTTATCAAATTTCATGATAGGTTATGATTCCCTTGCGAGTGTCAAAATATGCGCATAAACGAGACATAAACAGCCGTATCTTTTGATTGCGTTGACTCAGAAGTGTGTGCGTGTGTCTGTAGCTTTTTTTTCGAATATTCGAATTTTGACTTCAGATTCGGATTCAGCATAAAAAAGTAGAATAGGAATGTTCAGGAACACCGTTCCTATCTCTTAAGGAACATGGTCAAAATAGCCGACAAATTAAAAAAAAAATTGAATTGTTATATAATTGACGAGCCAGGTGTTCCTCTGGAAATGCAAGCTTGCGCATTCTCAACTGGTTTTATTTTTATATACTGGTATATATGACCTACGCCGCAACTTTTGTTCCGTACCTATATGTTGAACAGTGATAGCCCAGTGGATAAGGAACTGGCCCAATGAGCAAAAGGTCCCCGGTTCGAATAGTGGCATACACCACTAAATTCGTATTTTCGGATTTATGTGCATACTAGCTGCTGCCCGCGGCTCCGCCCGCGTGGAGTCAAATAACGTAGCCTATGTGTTAATCCAGATCATAATCTATCTACGTGCCAAATTTCATTCAAATCCGTTCAGCCGTTTAAGCGTAAAAGAGCAACAAACATCCATACATACAAACATTCGCATTTATAATATTAGTAGGATTTGTAATTATCACTTGTTAGGCGGTGATGGAAAACACATTCAGGTAATTATATTTCGAAAGACGTATGACCTCACCTAAGAAAGGTCTGGTTTCCCTCTGGGGTTGTAGTCGTTCCATGTCAAAAGCAGTATCTTCGTGAAATCTTTAGGCTTACGTAGCGGACCCCGCCAATCCTAATGGATTTGGAAACGGGATAACGCTAGGAAGAATATGTTGTATGGGAAGAAAGCTGGCGGGCATTTTTTTATACAATTTCTTAAAGAAAACAAACACACAGCCCACCTGTGTAAAGTGGTTACCGTAGCCCTTGCGATATTCTGGGAGGTGGAGGGGCCTTGATGCTTCAGCTGCTTTGATGCGCCTTACCTATCTTAAAACACCCAGACCACAACAAACGGACTTGTCAACACGCACAAATGTTTGTCTTGTGTGGGAATCGAACCCACGAACGTTGAAGTAGCGTTACTAACCACCGGGATCGTTTGCCTCCAATAAAAGTATGTTGGTTACCAATGTCTTCCTTGTGTGATTTCAGTGCCCCTGGTGTCTCGCATGTGTCCGTTCGACACGTATAAAGTGTACAAGCGGGGCGGCAACGTGCGAGTGGACACCACGCTTGTTGGCTTCGAGAACAACCGGTGGCAGCGCGGCGACCGGACCTACATCTTCAGAGGACAAGGTATGAACCGAGATAGGTAGTTAAGGCTCGCCGGTCATGAAGATCTCCCGTTTCTTGACTTTTTTTTTATATACAACGTCGGGAAGCTTACAAGCATACGGCTCACTTGATGCAAAGTGGTTACAGTAGCCTATGAACTCTTACAATATATTATCACTAGCGCGATGCTAGTCCTGCTGCTAATACTGTTACACCTTAGGAGCTTACTCACTCACTCACTCACTCGCAGGAAGACAACAACCCTCAAGGGAGTTGTCATTTGGTTGTGGTTTTCTGTGAGGTTGGTGGAGGTACCTCCCCAGACAGCTTTGTCTACCTCTCTTATTATACATACATACATATCGTCACGCCTATCCCCCATTGGGGTAGGCAGAGACTATGAAACGCCAGGTGGACAGATCCAAACATACCTCTCGCCTCTTCCACACTCATCATCAACCTTATAATAATAACCCCCGCGTGCTGTTGGTGCGTAACGACACCACCGATACCCGAGTGCTCCAGAGAGTCGATCAGGGCCTTCGTCGGTCGGAGTGAAAATACAAGAAGGCTCACACTCTGGCTTGCCTTCATTGGCCGTCCAGAGAGAAGTTGATAGAGCATATTGCTCTATCAGATGATATGCTCCAGGGGTGGAAGTGTTAAAGGGCATAACGCCATGAGTAGCTTCGGAGAAAGCGCAGCACACCTCTCGACACCCCTGTGTCACTCACACCGGTGTTGCCCCCGGCCGACTTTTCCTGGCATTTCGGGGGTCCATCCAGTGGGTGGCGTGCCACAGCCTGCCGAAAACAACATCAGATTATGATAGTTATGGCAGACGCCCGCCTCGCTTCTGCAATAGCCCAGTTCTAATAATCCCCCAGAAAGCGGGTGCATGCTGTTCATATTTCAGATGGCGGGCATTCGCAGCAGCAGCCGAGGCAAACATGACCGGAGCAGCCAAGGCAGTGGCATGTATCTACTAATGCTAGTGGCAAATGGGAATATAATTGTTTATACTGTCACGGACTTATCCCATCCGGGATCTGGTCCAGTGCGGAAATTCTCCTGTCAAGGCAATCACGTAGATCCAGGGTTATGTGCGTTATTTGATGTGCTAGGTCTCACGGCGAGTTTCATGGAGTTGGACCACGAAGCTGGCACGTCGTGGGTGGAGTACCTGGAGCCGGCGACGGGTCCGCGCGAGTGGCCGGCGCCGCCCACGCACGCGCTGCACCAGCGCCTCGCCGCGCCCATAGCTATCAACTACTTAGACACTGACAAGATCAGCTTTGAGCGGTGAGTGCGTGCCCATTACAATTTTAGGAGAATGCTTTTGCAACTTTATTCATTATCTATGTAAACGATTTTCCCAAAAATATCAAAGAATCTTGCGTCATGTTCGCGGATGACTTTTCCCTAATATTATCATGTAATGACTATGCAAATATTTACAAAAAAATAGTAGACGAAATTATAAAATGGATAAATGATCATAATTTAAAGATTCATTTTTCACAAACTAAAATCATGCAATTTAGGCCTTACCAAAAATCGGAACTCAATGTTAAATTCGAATATAATAATATTTTACTAGAATGTGTTTCCGCTTTCTCGCTGCTTGGTGTTTTTCTGGATACGCATATAAATTGGAAAGCTCATACACAAAAAATAAAGGCGAAAATGTCGCAGTTCATATACGCGTTACGAGAACTAAAAAAATCAACGAATACTAAGACTGCCCTTATTGCATATTACGGCTACGCACACGCGTGGCTCAGCTACGGAGTGATTACGTGGGGCGACAGCACGGAAGCCCAGGATCTGCTAGTGCTGCAGAAGAAATGCATTCGAATACTGACCAACATCAGACAGCGAAAGAGCTGTAGGCAGCACTTTTCTAATCTGAAAGTATTGACATTGCCAAATCTATATATATACTAGAACTTTCAAAATTTGTAAGAAAAACTCCGAGTACGGGTAAACATACGTAAATACATTTTTTTTTGTATATACATACTTATGTTAGATGGAAAACACCCGGACCAATACAAACAGACATGTTCATGCACACATAGTTCCTGTGCGGGAATCGAACCTACGAGCGTAGGTGTAACAGTAGCGTTGTTTACCACTTCGCCACCGAGCTCGTCAAAATCTTGAATATAAGCCATTTTGAAAAATGGTTCAATATAAATCATCATACAAAATAGCCTATTTTCAAGATGAAAATTATATCAGTCATTCAGAGGTACATATTGTAATATGAATTGGCGATTATAAAAATGGACTTATATTGTCAAGTTTGTTTCTGCATTTCTTCTTCGCCAATGGACATTTCCGACAGGCTGGTAGATTTAAAAAAAAAATTAAAATTATAAAAACTTAATATGATACAATAAGATTTGCCAAATAATTTTGCCAAAAGCCTGACGCTGCTAGGGCCGAATAGCAAATAATTCTATCTATCTATAACTTCACACCAAATCCATTACGGGGTAGGCAGAGAGAACCGAGCGCCACGTGACTCGATCCTTACATACCTCACTCGCTTCTTTAACATTCATTGCTCTTTTCATGCACGCTCGCCGGTTTCTAGGGCTCCTGACATCACCTTCTGATAGAACATGACCAATTTGATCATATTAGGTAAGTCTTGACCTTCCTCGGCTCCTACATCCTTCCACTGTTGCATTGTGTATCTGCTTCGTCAATATTTCATCCTGCATTCTTTCTACATGTCCGAACCAACGGTGTCTCTGCCATCATGTCTCTTCTTATTTTAACACCGACGCTTTCTTTCAGACCAACTCTGCTTCTAATCTCATCATTGTGATTACGGTCTACAAGCGTTACGCCATAAATTTTGCGCTATGCTTGCATTTCAACCGCGTTTATCCAACTTTCATGCTCTCACTGCCATACCCAGCTCTCGCTTCCATAAGTAAGCAAATAATTAATTTTATATTTATCTCTTTACATCAACAAAATAGAAATAAGAGTGGCATATGGGGCTGGAGGCAAGACAAGACGGAGACTGTGAACGGGTACGAGTGCAAGGTGTTCAGCGCCAACAACGTTGAACTGGTGTCGAAGACGCGCACGGAGCACCTGCCGCGCGGCGAGCGGCGGCCCTCGCCGCGCGCGCCTCTCGCCGGTCTGCTGGCGCTGGCGGACGGCGCGCCCAGCGACCCCCAACTCACACCGGATAGGGTAACTCCTTACTGATATTCGTTTTCTACATACAAGCACACGGCCAGTTCGATGTAAAGTTATCGTAGCTAGTAGGTATCGCTCGTGCGGTGCCAACCGTGTTGCTAACACAGCCACTTTTGATACGCTTACTGTTAGCCTCACTCACTCTCAGGAGCACAATAATCCTCCTTGTTCTGTGGCTACGATTTTCTGAAAGGCGGAGTCACTTCCCCAGTCGAGTCATTTTTATGCGCCGTATCTCTCTTAATGCCTATAGAGAAGTAACGTAACTCAGTGTTTTTAGAGTCAACCAATCTCATTTGTACATTTAGTCTATCTAATTAATAATTGAGGCTCTGTCGAAAAAGAGGTAGGGCGATTTAAAACAGTTCGACCAGGGAGGTACCTGGTGTTGCAAATGTCCATAGGCTACGGTGATTGTTTACCATCAGGCAGGCCGTATGCTTGATTGCCACCTTAGTGGTATAAAAATAAACTCAACCTCAGAAGACCGCAATCAAATAAGAAGATAAGATAGTTTGTGCGTTTCTACGAGTGAGTGAAGTTACCAGTAAACTTTTAGGATTTCCTTTGTTAACAGCGGTGGTGGTGATGTATTAGCAACGCTCCGTTTATTTGCAAGCGTTCATAGTCTACGGTATTTTACATCAGGCGGGCCGTAAGCTCGTTTACCTTTTTTTATACAACGTCGGGGGGCTTACAAGTATACGGTCCACCTGATGTAAAGCGGTTACCGTAGCCTATGATCACTGATAATACATCAAACCTCCAGGGAGATTGTTATTTGGCTGCGGTTTTCTGTGAGCTGGAGACACTTTCCCAGTCGGGTTGTTTTGATGCGCCCTACCTCTCTTGAAGCGATGTAAAATACAGCCCAAGCACCAGTTAAAAAAAAAATATGTTCATATATTTGTAGGAGGACACGCCCCTCCGCAGCCAGTCCCGCGAGTCCCTCAGCTCCATAGCCCCGGCGGTCACGTGGCAGGAGTACTTCTCGGACGGCCCTCTGGAGAGTGACATCGGCCGGCAGAGGGAGGTCAATACCAAGGTGCAGAAGTTCAGGGCCACGCTGTGTCTTTGCGAAGACTACCCTTTAGAGGTATGACACTAACTTCACTCTTGTAGTTAAATCCGCAGAGTCTTTTATGTATATACGACACACATATATATATATCTTGACGAGCTCGGTGGCTCAGTCGTGAATGACGCGACTTTGACACCAACGCTCGTGGGTTCGATTCCCACACAAGACAAACATTTGTGTGCATGAACATGTCTGTTTATCTTGGTCTGGATGGTTAAAGAGAGGTAGGGCGCATCTAAGCAGCCCGTCTGGGAAAGTACCTCAATCTCACAGAAAACCGTAGCCAAATAACAACTCCCTAGAGGGTTGCTGCGTTTCTGTGTGTGAGTGAGGTCACCAGTAAGCTCCTAAGGAGTTGCTGTGTAAACAGCAGAGGAGGCATCGCGCGAGTGATACTTAGTACATTACAAGTGTTAATAGGCTACGGTAACTGCTTTACATCAGGTGGGCCGTATGCTTGAACGCCTCCCGACGTTGTATAAAAAAAAACAATCAGAGGCCTAGGTGCTGAGAACCGAACACCATATGGCTCTGTCCTTAAACACCTTACTCGCTTCTTTACCAATTAGTGCTCTTTATATGCACGCTCGCGGTTAAAAGGGCTCCTGACGTCACCATCTAATCTAAAACATAAACAGTTTGGTACACAATATTCTATTCATCAATCTGTATGTATATTTTTTTATCTCTTACTTTCTGCATGCTAGTGAGGACCACGTTATGAATCGGGCGATTCTCTCTGCCTACCCCGCGAGGGACCTGGCGTGAGGATATACATAGAAAATACTTAATTTGTTGTTTTAGCTCCAGGAACAAATAATGCCGATCCTGGACCTCATGGCGGCCATCTCTTCGCCGCACTTCGTCAAGTTAAAGGACTTCATCCAAATGCAACTACCTTCGGGCTTCCCTGTTAAAATTGGTGAGAATATTATAGTTAATTTGATGTAAACCGCCACCAGTAATCTCAGGCGGACTAGCATCGGTCGGCACATACGCACTACGCGCTCGTCACCGCCTCTGCTCCGGTTCTTGTAGTCACCTTTACTCATGTCCACCATCTAAAAGAGAAGATAGGTGGAACAGCTGCTGTCTTGATTGTTCTGGTCGTCTAGGCGACAAGTCTTTCGCCTCTCCACGAGGCATCCCTCAGGTGTTGTAGATCGTAATCGATTCGCAGCATGTCCTAACAATCATGTCAAGAGGGTTTCAGTACGATGATACGATAATGTGAGGCCTGCAGATATTCTATAGATAATATCTACTTCTAGAACATTATATTGAATATATTTTACCAACGATGTAGGAGCCGAGGAAGGCCAAGACTTACCTACCATGATCAAATTGGTCGTGTTCTATCAGAAGGTGATGTCAGGAGCACTAGAAACCGGCGAGCGTGCGTGAAAAGAGCAATGAATGTTAAAGAAGCGAGTGAGGTATGTAAGGATTGAGTCGCGTGGCGCTCGGTTCTCTCTGCCTACCCCGCAAGGGATTTGGCGTGATAGATGGATATTTTACTAAATTATTTATGACATTTGGCTCATAAATTAAACACTCGTGTGATACTATTAAAAACATCCACTAACTTTGTATATAATAACCTTTTTATAGGATTGTATCATAAACTGCTGTTGTACAATAACAGTACAATAAAATTGCACCAATAGAAAAATACATAAAAAAAACAATAATGTACCAGTGCAACGGCGGTCTTATCGCTATGCGATCTCGTCCAGACAACCTTAGCGTAGGAGAGAAGTAAAGAATCAAGGTAGGGCGGCGCAGGGCATAACTTAAGGAAGACAAAGTAAATATTTGAATAAACGTAAATAAATACACAAACATCAATTATGTAATATAATTGTAATTAAATATACACAATCATTACATACACACAATCAAATTATATATATAACGAGCCACTCAAACATCGAAATACTGCAGCGATTTTAGAACAAAGTACTAAAGACAGCAATGCGCCTTGGTTTATAAGAAACGCCGAAGTAAATGAGTACTTGGAAATCCCGACATTCAGGGAAGAAATGCAAAGGTCGTCTGCGGCCTATAAAGAGAGACTGAGGCGACACAGACACTTACTGGCCGCTTCGATTATGGACACCAGTGACTGTGTGTTCCGGCTAAAGAGAACACGATTAGCCTCCATCTAATCATAATAAAATGGTAGTTGACACATCGCTGCATGTGTAAACTCAAAAGTCAACTCGAAAAGCACACACCAAATCTGATTTTAGCATGGAGGCTGATGGCAGATAGAGAATATATGATTGAGCATTCCGGATATCGAACGACAACGCGTTCCATAGAAATATTATATAAGACGCTTATAGTTAAGAAGCAGTTATTGGCATAACGAACCAGCCTATTGACGCCTTGAGGCCCGTTATGTACTTGGCGCCGTAACGCTCATGGCGGAATTCAGCCACGCAGGCATCAACGGGTTAGACCCAGTTTCACCAATCTCTTAATAATCAGGCATTAGTTAATGAGACATTAAAATTTACATTAATGTTAATAAATAATCCGTCCCATGAAACAAATTTAACAGACCATTAGTAAATCAACCATCACTTGTACGACTCGCAAACTATTCACTCTTTTTATACACCTACCAGAACAAGATGTTTTTTTTCCTCCTGCTATTGTTTCGACACGTGTGACCATTTCTAATAGCAGCATAGTAGGGTTGAAGTTATATGCGACTAAAACTAAAGACACATTATCCGCATAGAATTACAACGTAAGAAAGTGTGTTTTTCGTTTAGCTGCTTGAAACCTCAAAAAATTGCGGGAATAGCTGATTTGTAGGTTGTTTTCAACCTGCTTGTTTTGCTTATGTGATCGTTCGTGTTAATTATTTTATGGTGTTTCGTTTTAATTTATTGTAAAAGATGTTGACTAAATAAGTTCGTGTATGTTGTCGTGTTGTTAATAAACGAAACCTTGTGCTAAAATCGACGTAATCGTATATATACTTCAAAATAGTCTAGCCGAGTTTTGAATATTCTGGGACGGTGTAATAAGTTGTCCCAATAATCCATATTATTTGCTAAAACTTCATCTTCAAAAATAATATTAGAAGCGGCTTCCATTTTGACAATGATTAATCGTCTGCGATTTAACGGACCTTTAGACCACTGATTAGGTTTAACGCTTCATTAGAGAAACTAACAGTCCGTTAGAGCATGGTGGGACACTCAATAAGCTTAACAGTCTGTCAAAACAGTTAACAGTTTGTTAAAGTAACTAACAGAGTTTGGTGAAATTGGGCCTTAATCAACTGGTACCCGGTTGGAATCCTGGTGGTACCACTAAATCTCGTGTTTTCGAATTTGTGTATATATTTGTAATTATCACTGAGTAAGTGATAATTATAAACACATAAATTCGGTGCGGCGATGAGGCAGTGAAGAAAAATATCGTGAGAAAACCCGCACGTCCAAGAAATTATATTTGGGAAGACTCGTGACCTAAGCTTGGAAATGTCTGGTTTTCTCTCTCGGTGGGGTTTGTAGAGTCTGACGGCAGTCGCTCCATATCAAAATCCGTATCTTCGCCAAATCTATAGGTTACCGCCAATTCTAATGAATTAGGAAACAGGATTACGCTAGGAAGAAGAAGTTTACCGTTAATTATTCTTCTATTCATCAACAGGTTTATGTTTCTTCCAGAAATCCCTCTGTTCCACGTGCTGAATGCAAGAATAACGTTTGGCAATATATTCGCGACGGAGACACCCGTCCCGCACATCGAGAGTATCCAGGAGGGAGAGAGGCTCTCCTGCGTAGTCGACGACGCCTGCTTCAATATCGGCAAAGGGTACGCTTCTTACCTATAAGTTACAAGCCGACGAGCTCGGTGGTCGATACAGTATGCCGAATCTATAAAAAAACTGCAAATGCACTGCAGCGCGATGTGTGTCAAAATGCCTACATTTTGACGTTTCAATGAACGTTGCTGTTGTCGGATCGCTTAACGAAACGTCAAAATGCAGGCATTTTGACACACGTCGCGCTGCAGTGCAGTTGCAGTTTTTTTATAGATTCGTCCTACTGGACGTACAATTCTACAGCACGTGAGAATCAAAAGTACCTGTCATAAAAGAACAAGCGTTTGTTATTATAATATGTTTGTATAAGCGTCAACAAATGGCGTTGTACTCTCTATTTGTTCCAAACGGGTTTGTCTTGGTTACTTATCTGGTGGGACGTAAGCTGCTATGTCTGCCGACATTGATTCTTAATATTTTTTTCTATGTGTTAGAGGAGGGAAGCAAGTGGTACGCCTGATGGTATCAAGGGCAAAGTTGCCAGCCTTTTAGTGGAAATGTAAACCATTTTCTTGAAAGCCCACCATGCAGTCATGGATTCAGGAGTACCGTTGACTGTTATTCTATAATTTCATCTTACGTGGAAGAAAATGCCTTAAAAAGCGTACCGTGGTATAGGTACAATTTTAGATTGTGGTAGGTGGTACGAGTTTTATTTATATTGTAAGTGGCAAATGAGCTTACGGCCTGCTTTATGGTAAGCAGTAACATGCCCCTGATGTGTTCAAACACCAGCGGTAAACATCCGCGCATAAAGTTCACCTCATGGTTCGCTGAAGAAAATCTCTCTGGAACCCTCTAAAGAAAGACTTTGATTTTGTGTGTTCTATTGACTGTACAATAGGTCATGTTAATAGGAGTTGTTTGATATAGTGCCACAGCCTCCTTATAAATTCATGCTCACACATGAAATGATTGCATACAATTTCTGAGAGATTTTCCTCCACTTCCTTCGTGGAAGAAAAAAGAATGAAGGAAATTACAGGATCATGGGCACGTGATTCAAATTAGCTGATCTTCTTTGGATCCTTTAGTCAATCAATAAACTACCTGACTGCGCATCATGGCACCCCCGCTCACAAAAACCGCCTAAATCTCAGCGATTCGAGCGCACTGACCAATGGGAGAATATTTTAACCAATAAGCTGATAAATTCCGCGATGTTGATACGCTAACTAGCCAATAAGGCGCGTTCTACTTTGCCGCCCGATCCGTTGTGGTAAATCGAATTCGTCGTAACATCGATCTCATTGGCTATCCGTAGGATTTTCCTTCTTGAGCTGCGCTATCGGGCCATCTGTCTATTCGTTCATCTGTGATATCTTATAAACAGTATGATGTAAAGATATGATATTTTTAATGAGTAATATTACTATCGCCCCTATAATAACAAATAAGGACAGGAAAGTTTAAAATTAAGTTAGGTACACGATCTTATGAGTTGTGCGCGCCACTTGTTGTTCGTTGGCTCTTATCGTGCCACGGGCAACTAACTACTGTGGATAGAGAGAAAGTAAGCTTCCTTCCCCCTCTGGGTGGCAACGCACACAAAGACAGCACGCCCACGACGTCTATCCGACGGTAATCCTATTGTTCTGCTCGCTCGCTGCGCTTTCCCTCCGCCCGCTTTTGAGCCTGCTCCGTTTCTTCTTTGGCGATCTTACAAGCGAACCACGCTTGGGCGAAGCCGCGGAACGCAAAGTACCCCGCCGACGATACAAGATTCGAGAAGTACACCCGTTTCATGGGTATCCATACAAAGAATGTGTTCTTATTTGTCCATACAACCCATACCCGGCCTTTTCTACACTATGGTGCGAATCCATTCTTATAAGGGCGCTTGCCTAATTTTATTTTGTATACTGATTTTCATCCCAATGTATTTATTACTAGCTGTGCCCGCAACTTCGTCCGCGCGGAATTTAACAAAAAAGTTATTGTTTAGTTATAATTTTATTTATTTGATTTGATTATAAGTACCTAAATAAGCAGAGTAAAATCTCGAACAGCAAAATAATAATAGATATGTATTATGTACTTCGTCCGCGCGGAATAGTTATTTTTTTATTATTTGTTTATATTAATAAAACTAATGAAAATTTCTAAAATAAAAGTAGCCTAAGTTACTCCTTATTACATCAGCTATCTGCCAGTGAAAGTCCCGTCAAAATCTGTCCAGCCGTTTCAGAGATTAGCTGGAACAAACAGACAGACAGACAAAAATTGTAAAAATATTTATTTTGGTATATGTACCGTGTATACATCCATATGCATTTAGTAAAAAGCGGTTATTTTAATATTACAAACAGACACTCCAATTTTATTTATCTGTATAGATATAGATAATGAATACATTCACCTGCCGTCGTAATGTAGGTTTTTTTTGTATACAGGTACAGAGACGCAGCTGCGCCGGACGACAGACACTCCTGTGGTCTGGATGACGAGGAGGGCCTGCTGCAGTATGCCATACAGCAGAGCCTCATGGAGGCCGGGACCAGCGATGACCAGGTAACAATCGTTTGCACAGACATTACAGCAGAGCGATACTTCAGGTATGGCAAGCGTTCGCAGAATACGGTCTATCACTTTATATATCAGGTGGGTCGTATTCTTGAATACCTCGACGTTGTATAAAAAAACAAACACCACGTCGTACCCATACACATCCCGCTGCTGGAAATAGAGTTTTTTAACGGAGCAAACGAGCATACGGCCCACCTGATGTAAAGAGATTACTGTGGCTTATGAACGCTTGCAATACAGAATGTATCGTACGTTTTACCTTGCTTCTAACCCAGCATCTCCTTGGGAGCTTAATGGCAACCTCATTCGCAGGAACACAACTCCAGGCAATTTTTTGTAAGGTAAGGGTAATGAGGTTCTTCTCCAGTCGGGCTTGTTTGATGCACTGTATCTCTCTTAAAAATCCCAGACTAATACAAACTGGCGTGTTCATCCACACCAATGTTTGCCCTGTTGGTAATCGAATCCACGGCCTTTGGTGTTAAGGTAGCATTGCTAACCACTACATCGCCGGGCTTAACTTGTCGATTGCAACGATACTCGATTGTCGACAAATTGTTTCAAAAAGGTTAAACGTGAAATTGAATGGTCTACGTGGTCAGGAGGAACTTTCATACATTGTTGCTGCTTCGTGTTGTAGGTGGACGTGTGGGAGGCGCTGCGCGGCGCCCGGCCCGCGTCCCCGGGCTCCCGCGGCCGCTCCACGCCCAGCGACCTGCTGGCGCACGAGGAGACGCAACTGCAGAGGTGTGTACACGCGGACTCCTCTTTTTAAAGATTTGATATAAGATACTGATTTTTAGTTGGAGCGACTGCCGGCAGACCTCCAAAACCCAGAGAGAAAATCAGACCTATCTTTGGTTAGATCACACGTTCGAAATATATTTTTTGAGTTGCGTGTTTCATGATGTTTTCCTTCACCGCCGAGCCAGTGATAATTACAAATATGTATATAAATTCGAAAACACGAATTTAGTCTCTGATTGATGATAGATCTGAACTAGGAATATCCGTCGAATAATAGTCTGGTTCTTTATACACTGATCTTTCAATGAGATTATTATTAAAGATGCGTACACACGAACTAATAGACAGAAATGCACATTGTATCATCACACAATCACATCAACCCTTAATCATCCCACTCCCTGCAGTGGGATGATGCAGGGATACGGGTCTCCCTTCAACCGAAGGGGTTTAGAGCATACTCAACTACGCTGCTCGAATGCAGATTGGCGGTGGCCAGTATTTTCAAGCCGCCCGAGGGTCACCGACTTAGCTTGACGACTGTCATCTATCGACAACAGCCGGGGCCGACGGCTTAACGTGCCCTCCGAGCACGGAGAAACTCGAAATAGATAAACCCATCCATAGACAGGCTGCGGTCGACGTTGCTTAACCTGCGCGTTCTGTTAGAATGACACACGCAACGACGTCATCAAGCTCTCCACAAAGTTATTTACAACACATATACAGAGAAACACATCCAAGTACATAATGATACACTTAAAAATATAAAGGGATAAACACACAAGCTTAATTGCAAAGGGCTCGCCTTTCCACCGAATCACAAGGTCTAAGCTTGTGTGTTTATCCCTTTGTATTTTTAAGTGTTGTCGTCACCTGTGCGAATTGTCGATAATCTTAAGCTCAAACATGGTTTTGAGCTCTTTAGTGTAAGCAGAGATTTTACCTTCGTTGTGTGCGTTCTACCGATTGTACAAAAGATTCCCGGCGTTGTTTAATATGATGTCTGCAGCTCCCTTCTTCGGCCGCATCACTCGCCGACGGCGGGGAATTCATTTTCACACACTGGAACCATCGATTGTCTCATACTATGCGGTACCGGTGAAAAATTCTACCGGAAAAATATGGAATGAACTCTCTGCCGAGGTTTCCAAAGCACTTACAGCATGAGGTTCTTGAAAAATGGCGTGAAAAGGTACTACAGGGTCGGCACCGTACGACACCGCTGGTGTTGCGAGAGTTTATAGCAACTTCGTATTTCCAGGGAGTTGTTATTTGGCTGCGGTTTTCTATGAGGTGGAGTTACTTCTCCAATCGAGCTGCTTTATTGTGCCCTACCTCTATGTGATTAAGAATGGCATCCATATATAAAAATGTATTCCACTCTGTATTCTAACATGTTCCTTGACTTGTTCGTGTTCCAGACGCAGAATACATTAAATCAATATTTCTGTATTTGTTTGTCTTGGTAGTTGCACACCTACACATGTGTATTACTAAAATAGATATATCGAATTGAAACTTTAGGGATTATACATTTAAGGTCGATAATACCTTGCTGTTGGTTTAATCGACAAGGCAGTCAGGGCCCGCGACAAAAGTTTAGTTTCCATATTTATGGTTTATACATAAACTCTGTACACACTTCTTTTTGGGCAAGGATTGTGAAAAATATATGCTGTATCGTTTTCATATGAAGTTTATTTTCTGATTTACTAATAATAAAATGTAATAAATATAATTGCCATAAAGCTTATGGTATCCTAGCTGCTTTTTTTTTGATTTTACACCAAACTAGCTAAGCTACTGAAAATACGTACGTCTTTCTTCTTTTAGAGGGTATGATGCTCCGGGACCCGATGGGAGGGACTCTCATTGAGTATCCTTACGATCGGCCATAAGGGTTATGCCTGACTTTTACTGACTAAACACCACCTATATACACTGTCCATGTTATTATTAAACTTTTGACAGGTAATCATTTTAACGAGTCAGAAACAGACAGGTACCTATCACGTGTTGCGTATCTCATAAATCCGAAAGAGATATAACGATCTGTCAAAAGTTGCTTAATAAAATGGACGCAGTATATGGGTTGCCTTTAACCAGGAAGGTTTTTAAGATTGCGATTGCGTTGAACGAGGTGTTGAAGGACGATGCAATACTAGCCCTAGCAAGCTGTTTAACTAGCCCGTGTCAGCTCAGTAGCTCTACAAGAGCTATTGTAACTCTTAAGTTTACAGTACAGCAGTGGAACAGCTATTTTAGAGCTGCAGAAAGCCTACATTTGCATCGTGTGTGCTAGTTGATGTACTTGCACTATAGTTTTCTTATAAAAATTGGGCTACCCTACGCGTATTAAGTCATTACTCTGTTTGATGAATTTTAGCTAGACCTGAGCTTTTAGTTAGAACTTAGCCCGATACATAGGCACTGTAGTCTGCCAGAGTTGACCGCTAGTATCCACAGGGCGATCGAGGCGTCTCTCCGCGCGATGTCCGTGACGGACGCCCCGGAGCCGGCGCCGGCGCCCGACCCGCAACCTGAGCCGGACGCCGAGCTGCAGGAGGTGCTCGCGCTGTCCGCTCGCGAACAAGCCAGCAGAGAACAGGAGCTGCTCGCCGAACAACGCGCGCTCGACGAAGCGCTACGACTGTCCCTGCTCGACAAGTAACGGTCTGTGCGGACAATTACTTTTTCTATACGTCGGGATGAATCTTAACGTGGAACTCGAGGAGAATAAAGCCCTCCATACACAAGCTGCGGTCGACGCTACTTAACTTTCGTATTAGATCAGACACGTCTATCGACGCCGTCGAAATCCTCAAAATTTAGATAATAACATTTACTACATATGCTAGGGTTTCCAATATTGAAAGATATCTATAGATAAAAAAAGATAAAAGTTCTTTATTTGCCATTCGCGGGCACTTCGACATGTCTTATTAAAAAAAAAAACATATTTTACTCTTATGGTCTCCATTTTTCTTTTTCTAATCTACCAGCATTTCGGAAATGACCTTTGGCGAGGATGAAACGTCGAAAGAAACTTGCCAATATAGGTTTTCAAATCGCCAAGTGATATTACAATATATTGAAGCCCGGATAGCGGTGTAATAAAGTGCTTTAAATAACATAACTTTTGCATATTTCAGATCTCATAACAAAAAGTATGAAGCGTCCACCAAAAGAAGACTTACGCCTAACGGTACTTTAAGTTAAGTATTTATACTATAATGACTAGTGACCGAATAATCTGACGATTGTTTGCTTAAACTTAACAATTTATGGCAAGAGAGAAAAATATGGATGTGACTCTGTAAATAAATTGAAATAAAAATAATCCTTGTATGAAAAGCTATGAATGTAGAAGCGGGCGGGGTGTAGGGTAACAAAATTAACTCCATATACTTTCCAGTGATTATATAAATTGTACGTTCCCATTACCAACAATACAATTAATAAACGTGTGGCGAAAGTTCAGTTACCATAGCTCAGCTGAGCGTCATCCGCCACTGGCTTTGGCTATTAGGCACTGACCTTTCGCGATACATTTGTTTAATAAAAAAAAAACGAGTAACGACGAGTCAAACGAGTGAAGTAAAACTTCTTTAGCTCCATAGTGTGATACAGACAATAGGCCTGCACTGTGTCTTACATATACGAAACTTAACTCGCTATGAGAGAAAGAAAATGTGTGCTCGCACCTCTCTCTTGCCCCTACAGTAATATACGAAACGTAACTCTCTCTCTTTCTATCTTCACTAACTTATATCTCCCTCTCAACTTCCGTTCGCCTCGCCCGATCACACTTTTCGTAACGCTCGCGTCACGCATTCACCAACGTACTCCCCAAGTCAAACGTGCGTAAAGAAGTTTTACTTCAAAATGTATGTTCCTCGTAGTGAAAATGACTCCTGCAAAGTTTGTGGTGTCAATATATGTTACTCCTTATATATCTATTACAATTCATATACTTGGCCAACATAATTACATGACCATTTGATGTTTGGCCTAGAATGCTAGTTCGATAGATAATTCGCTTATAGGGGAGATGCCTCCTTTCGAGTAAGTTAAGTATTAAGTAAAATAGTGATATTTATCAAAAATATCATTGTTATAAACGATTTTATCACATTTTGTATGTAGTTAATAATATTTTTAGTAATCTCAGGACATTCAAATAGATCCGAGATTTAAGAGCGGTAGGAAAGTATCAAAGCTGCTCGACCGACGGAGGAAGTATCTCCGCCAGAAACGCGCCAAATAGTTATGCCCTAGGGCGTTGTTGTATTTCTGCGTGTGAGCGAGGTTACTAGTAAGCTCTGGAGGAGTTGTTAACAGCGCTGTGTTAACAGCGGGGGTGGCGACGCGCGATTGTACTTCCTATATTGCAAGCATACAAAGGCTACGGCAACCGCTTTACAACAGGTGGTACGTATGCTTGCATCCGTCCCGACGTTTTATAAAAAGAGCATGTCCATATTAATCTTTCTTGAATATTAGATACTCGTAAATAAGCGGCCGATTATCCGACCACTAACACTTGATGATTATAGATGTTTATTCCGCGTTACATATTTGTATAGATGGCCCGTGTTTGTAACACGGTGATGTAACTTATTGCATTGTCATAAGATTTATATTTGACTGGCAGGGGTTTTGTGGTAAAGAAATCGTCGTTGTATGACAGAGGTTTTTACAAAACTACTCTTCATAAATTATTATCTTTATGTATACGCGTATTCGATTGTAAAAATCAATCATCTGCATACCGACGCTGTATATAATATATATATATTATTTGGCCACACTAGACACTTGTCTTATAATAGAATATTTGTTACCAATTTGCAAAACTGAAGAATATTGTATAACTATAAAGGAAGCAGTTAAATGAAATTGTTCGATGGACGAACACTTTACCACGTAGTCAGTACACGATGGCCAGGATACCGCGGGTATGATGGGATACCAAAATGCCCTTGTCAAGATCCCGCTTTCGTTCTCGTAATAATTTGTGTACATAATGGCAACATTTATTAGTCACTTATTTATAATTATAATATTATATGACTAAAATACAAATAACTAGTTATATCGGGAATGCAGGCGCAAATATACCTATACTCATAAATAAAATAAATATTATTTATAAATAAAGTTTTTTTTAAGTCTTTTTTAAATACATTTACATATATAGTTTCCGGGAATTTGAGCTTTCGCTTTTGTAAAAAAATTGTTTTTTTGTTTTTGAGAAAAAATAAAACACTGTATTCCGATCAATGTAGGTATAATTGCACCCGTACTTCCGATCGCTGATTATGACACATTGTACAATAATCAACAGTGATAACGATACATATTATTAGTAAATCAACAATTTCCAAATGTTACTTGAGTTTGATATCATTGCACTAGAAACTACTTATCAAGTAATGGAAATCCGTCCAATAGTTAATGTGCATCTAGCTAAACACCTCCCCTTTCCTCTGGTTCTTCGCTAGGAAATAGGTACTCCCGTAAGAAATCGCTGTTCTACGACGTCACGCCAAGTCCCTTGTGGGGTAGGCAGAGAGAACCGAGCGCCACACGCACTGTGAATCGGCAAATGATATAGAAATTTTAGGAAAATGAAGCCGTGATAAAAGTCTTAAAGTTTTTAAGTTCAAATTAAAAAAATATATAATTTGTTTCAATCCTATTAATTTTTGAAAATATTTACCGGTATTCTAGCAAATAATTTGACGTTGAAAATTTACCCACCATGTCAAATTTAATATATTTTGAAATTAACATACAGTTTGTACTTTAATCTTTCAGTTTGTATCTTTAAAGTACTTATTGCTTATGTTGCAATATCGTAAGTATTATTGGTTACTTTAACTGCCTTACATCAGGCCGACTGAACGCGTTATTTCCGACTTTGTATAACAAAAGAACCTTCGTTGGTAGAACCAAATGTGCACCAACTCATATAGCAATGCAACTGTGCCTGGATACAGCCTGCCTGATGTAATATATTGTCACTCAGTTTGGAGTTTTCTCTTGTACATTTTTCTGCCTAGCGTTATCCATTTTCCTTCCGGGGTTCGTTACCTAAGTCTAAGGATTTGGCGAAGATTCAAATTTTTACATTGAGCGACTGTCGTCAGGTCAGACCCTCACAACTTAATGGGAAAACCAATCTTTTTTTAGGTGACGTCACACGTCTTTCGAACTATAATTTCGTGGAGGCGCGGGTTTCCTCACGATGAAAATATGTCATAAATTCGAAAACACGAACGTAATATTACACGCTCACATCAGGATTCTACTAGTAACTAGACAGCAGTCAGTTATTAGATCTTTTTCCATTAAGCTATTACTGCCCTATATGTCTGTGCACTGATTTTTTCCTGTAAATATCTCAAGTCTGAAAATAGTTACAAAAGTAGTCGAAAGATTTCAGATAATTGTTTTTAACACTTTAACCGTGCGAATCATCAGAAAAACAGGAACAGGTTGCTTTTCGGCAGTTTTACAATTGATGAAAAAATAATTATAGCTTTTCTAAAATAAATTTAGACCTCATTATATATTTTAATAGTTGCAATTTCGAAAATAATAGTTGATACAGCAAGATCTACATTGATGGAGTCTTTATATAAGACATTGTCTACAACATTACCACTCTTGTCTTTAAAATAATATTTATGGGGCGGAGCCCTTGAGGCCCGTGTGGCTGAATTCCGCCATGCGCGTTACGGCGCCAAGTATATAACGGGCCTCAACGGGTCAATGAAGCATGAAATCTGCGGGCAATTTGCATGTCGGCATCGACCTTTCATCATCATCTTGGCTGTTTCTTGCTATGAAGGAATGAAACCAATGAAAGATCGATAGAATGATTTTGCTTTGAAACTCAATTCAGCGCTACGATTCGGAAGTAGAACACGGAACTATTATTGGCTAGTTCACGGTTCAACATCGCGTCACGTATCTGTTTATTGGTTAAAATATCCTCGCATTGGACCGTAGACCAATCGTAATCCGTAAAACACTAGGTTTTTGTGAGTAAAAGGTCCATTTTGCGTCGTCTAGTGATTTATTGGTTTGTGTTTCTTACGGAAGATTTATACGTACGTAACATGAGTAGGATAGACAGAATGGAGGCGGCATTTTTGTTTTCTTACATATGAGTCGGTTACTACATATTTTCTTCTTGTTTATTGTTAAAGTACAGGTATATTGGTCACACCGCAGCATTGTGTGTACTATTGTCACTTAAGGCAGGGGGACTAGGGAAAACACAAAATATACATGTAATTACTCTGCAGAACATGGATGATGGAAAATCTCTGCTTAACAAGAACTAAGCGAACAAACAAACACGGATATCGAATTATATACTAAATACTACGTTCTAAATACTGCGAGAAAGTTCACCGTAATAAACATTAAACAAATTGGAACTTATTTCAGCACAATAAAGTACATTTTTATTTATAAATTATAATTTTTCATCGAGAACTACAACCAAAACTGCATCTTACTCGCAAGTAGTTAGCGTTTGTAATCACTTATCTATCTCAGAGTATGTCTATAGTGAAAAATCATTTTCGGGTCCTCGAGACTCATGCGCCACGTGACATGATCACAATTTACTGGGCATGCCATGCGAAGGGTTACACATGTTCACACTTATCACGCAGTTTACCCAACTTCAAAGTACTTCAAACTATGTTACGATAGCATAGAGAGATTATGTGGGCCTGAATGTTTGTCATTTCCTTTGACTCGGCAATGATATATGTATCTAGGTTAGTTGCATAACGCAATGACTAAGTATTTTTTTATCATAATAACGTGTAATTACGTCCTACACTTGTGTACTACATTTAAGACTATTTGGCATGTTATAAGGATTTTATTCATGGAATTAATAGATTTTTTTTACGGTTTCTTGTCGGACGGCGTTGGACCGTGGGATTATGCTTGTTTGGGGAAGGCAGGGAGAATCGTATAGTTTTATTTTCGAGTTTTTTGATGGTTGCTGTAAAACTATGGCAAGTAGATTGTTCAGCTTTTCCTATAGTATTTACATGAAACTTAAAACCGTCTTCATCATCATCATTACAGCCCGTATTCGTGGACTACTGGATATAGGCTTTCCGTCTAGGGAGCCACTCTCCTCGATCTTCGAGCCAGCTGTATCCATTGACCACTTCGATCGACAAATTCCGACAAAATATGAAATGTCCCGATAAATAAGTAGATTACATACAAACAAATAGCAAGCAGCAATAAAGTACACAACCTTAGCTTTCAATTCCATATGGGTGATAGATTATATTTTAATGTTTTATTGTGTTCTGCTAGCAAAAGCTTGCAAGAATGTTAGTTCAATGACAATAACCCGAAATATGTGTATGTGTTGCGTCTCGTCTGTGTTATATTGTATTCAGAATTCAATTTAATTCTTCCTACATAGATATTAAGAGAAGACTTCCTCAGTTAGGTTGCTTTGATTCGTCCCACCTCTTTCAAAAACATCAAGATCAAGACAAATCTACATGTTCATACATAGAAATGTTTGTCAAATACAAACTCACCAGCCTTGGTGTTAAAGTAGCCTTTGCTGAGCACTGAACCACCGCGCTCGTCCTTTCTAGAGATCCTTTCAAAAATGAATAGAACGACTCTTGTGGCGTTGAATATCATCTTGTCTTTTTGCTCAATTTTAATACTTTTCTATTCATAAAAAAAAATGTATTTAATATTTTTCACTTTTTAAGCTTGTTAATAAAAAGCAAGTGAAAAATATTAAAATTACAAGTATTAATGTCCTGACAAAAGTCGCGACATTTTCAAAATTTTAGTCTCCCGATCTGGCAATCCTAGGCACCTTATGAGTTCCTTTGCTACCGTTTTGGTACGAAAAACCCTAAAAGGCGCGTTGAAAGTGAAACATTTCAGTCTCGATTCCCAGCGACGCGAAGCGATAATCAATTTTTATGTATAGCATTTTATACTCTTATCTCTACAATATAATGCACATATTTTACCAATATTGAAAGAGAAATTAATATCTATGCAGGTAACGTAATCGTAGTAGCGTCGAGTTTACAAATATTTTTATGTAAAAAGTCACGCAGTCGGGTTCTACTGTTGGCTCAGAATCCATAACCGGCATTAGTTTGGGAATATCTGTCTGTAGTCAATCTCACAAACACTATTGGACGGATTTTATTAAATGTTCTCGTCCTTATATCATTAGCTTTTATCCCGGTTCTATATTTAGACTACTATTGCCGGCCAGATCAATATTTAGATTTAGTGATAGGCCAGTGTATAAAGAACCGCCCTAATAACCAACTGGTTCCCGGTTTGAATACTGGCGTGTACCACTAAAATCATGTTTTCGGATAAGTACATATTTGTTTGTCACTAGTTCAGGGGTGAAGGAAAACATTGTTAGGAAACCCGCACACGCTGGAAATTTATTATTATTTCGCGTTAACGTTAATACTTGCACTTGTACAGATTCTACTTCACAATTTTATTTAATAATTATTTTTACCGACCGGCTTCGCCTTTACGGCATTATCAAGGTATTTTATACAACATGTCTTCAAAATTCCACCAAGTGCCTACAATCAACAGTATCAACATTATTATTATTTATTAATATATTTCTAAAGACGTGTTACTTTATCGAAGAAATAGCTGGTTTCCCCCCTCGGTTGTGGACGTCTGACGACAGTCGCTCAATGAAAATCAGTATATTCGTTAAATCCTTAGTCTTAGGTAGCGGACCCCGCGAATCCTAAAGGTTTAGGAAACGGGATAATGCTACGAAGAAAAATATTTTTTAGGTTACTTTTGTATCAGAGATATTTTATAAGTCTTATTGGTTACAATTTACCGTTAGACCGTAGACTCCAATCGCTGAGATAGTTACACGCTGAAACACTATGTTTCGGTGAGTGAGGGGTGCCTTCATGCGCAGTCAAGTGTTTTATTTGTTTGTGGTATGCCCGTTCGAAAAGTTTTAATCTTAAAATACCTTTACACAATGCCTAATATAATAAGTGTTCCATCATTAGTTGAACTAACTGTATGTAACGTAACTGCGCCGGTCAGTTTACTCCAATTGGAGTTAAATTACACAGCTCGGGAGCTGGTTAAATCCGTCACTGTTATTTTTAGCTGTTACTCTGTAATGTTTGACGCGTGTCTGTTATAATCACCACATTTGCTGCAAGGCCTTAAGTAACTTGACGGAGAACGAGTACTATCGGTCCTTCTTATCTACACCGTGTAAATTCGCATGTATTCATACGGCTCGCCTTATATTTATTTCAAGAGAGGTAGGGTGCATTAAAACAACCCGTCTGGGGAAGTACCTCCACCGCCCAGAAAACCGCGGCCAAAAACAAAACCACCACAAAAAACACCCTTGAGTATTGTTGTGTTCCTGCGTGTTAGTGAGACCCTGTGGAGTTGCTGTGTTAGCAGCAGAGGTGGCATCGCGCTAGTGGTACTTCATGTATTGCAAGCGTTCATAGGCTACGGTAACCGCTTTGCATTAGATGGGCGGTATGCGTATATGTTTCCCGACGATGCATAAAAAAATACTCTCTCAGTTGGCGATGCTCCTGTATAATTGTTACTATTCCGTACCGTTACTCTATCGCCAGAGACTGCTATAATAGTTGGCAGGAGGCACCACTTGTATGTATGACTGTGCTTGATCTCCATAGGAAAGTGAGGTCCGCCCAAAAGCAGTCAGCTGGCTTGCGGGACAGGGGAGGTTGGCTTTAGAGCAAATGCTGATCCCATCTGCATGTGTGCAGGGCACCCTACCAAAGAACAAGTAATAAAGCTCTGGAAAAGAGGGAAGGCCCACTGTTTAAAGTTAAAAAATTCTCCATTTGCCATTGGATCCTCGCGGGCACTTACGCACGTTTTACATCTTTTGAAATATAATCTTATTTTACGCTACTTTGACACCAACGCTCGTGGGTTCGATTGCCACACAATACAAACATTTGTGTGCATGAACATGTCTGTTTGTCTTGGGCTGGATATTTTCTATGTTTAATAAGTATGTATTTATAAAAAAAAATGTATTTACGTATGTTTATCAGTTGTCTAGTACCCATAACACAAGCTTCGTTTACATTGGGTCTAGATGGCGCTGTGTAATTTCTCCGACAATATTTATTTGTTACATATTCATCAATTCTACAATGAGCCTTTTCACAAAGCTTTAGTAAGTCAAGCAACCTGGCCGGGTGCAGTTTTCTATATGGTGCCTTCACCATATAGAAAACTGCAGCCGAAAAACCACTTCTAGTGGGTTTTGTTGCGAGTGATTAAGATTCCTGGGAAGCACATGAGAAGTCCTAGAAATTAAGGGCTTGAGAAGAGATATTCGTGTTAAGAAGCTGGTGAGGTGTGTTAAGACCGGGTCATATAGCAGTCGGTTCTCTCTGGCTATCCTGAAAACTACTTGGCGTGAAGATATTGATTGATAGAAGCATCTGAAAAGTTACTTCGTTAGCAATCACTAGCGACATTTTCATTGTGAGCGTTTACAGGCTGCGGTAAATGCTTCACACCGGGCGGGATGTATGCTCGTTAAAGTGTATCAAGGTGAAATAACAATATTATGTAATCAAACACAAAATCCTAATAAAGCAAAGGTACAGCTAAGTACAGTTTCTTATGTCGTATGTAATAAGAGTCACAATCTAACTTCCAGTGGCAAGTGTCGTCTGCTCCCAGCAATTTGGATCAGTGATAACAATGGCGGATTTAACCTTTATATTATTATTAAAGCCAAATTATTCTTCCCTTATTAATGAGATGTATGTTAATTGTATAATAAATGGATTTATGTTATAATGCGGAAGTCAAATTTATAGTCAATTTGATCTGTACTATTTTGCGTGCTTCCGCCACCAGTTAGATCATGTAAAAATAAACGAATTACATTAAATACCAAATTAGGCAAATTTTGTATATAGGCACCTAGTGCGAGGCAAATAGACATGTGCTGAACCTTTTTTATGGTCAAAGCACACCAGTTTTCTAATCTACAAATTTTAGATGTTCACTGTGGGAATATCAAATTATTATTTAATGCTAGTTACCCGCCCCGGCTTCGCATGTGTGATCTGATCGCTATCAATCTTCACCCGCTGGGGTAATCTGATGGTTCACTGAAAATTTCATCAAAATCGGTCCAGCTGTTTAGAGGATAAAAATTCTTACATTGATTTTAATTTATATACATTTAATTATAACCCTACACTCCGTAACTTCGACCTTGCGTCTGCTGGGTATCCGGTAGGAACCGGTTTTTCTACTTCCTTTTCCTCAGCTTCTTAGGATCGTCGACCGTCGACCTTCCTCAAGAATTGGATTATCAAATGCAAAAAAAAAACAAATCCGACCGATAGTTCCAGAGATTAGAGTTATTATTCGAACAACCAAATAAACAAACTCTTCCGCTTTATTATTAATATAGATATATTAATATAGATTATAATCAACATAATATGAAAAGATGTGTAATAAAAAATGTGAGCTGCTTAACTGAGCATGCGCGACTAAAATTTGGAGCATCATTGATAAACTTGTTTAACTCTTATAGTGTAGGTATTATCTTCTCAGCTTCCTGACAAATCCGACCATTCTTCTGCCTCACATCAGCTAACGACCACGGTACACCAGTGCGCACACACTTTGCGGACCACTACACTACCTAGCCCGATCAGTGGGGTTACTCTTGACGCTAATTCCAATGACATTCCAATTCCAAAGTTAAATGTTTTTGCCAATATTTCATAATCTTGATTATAATTTGATCAACATGAGATTTTTATTATTAGTGCCTAATTTTGATCAAGATGAGAATTCTTATTATTAGTGGCTAAATTTGGTCAATATTAGATTGATTCTTATTATTATTACCTAAATAGACGAACGATGAAGATTAGACTAATTTGAGCGCTCCTGTCGTGATTGACTTGATTCCAATAGCGATTTATGGACATTGGTTTCCAGAGTAACTCTACAGAACGTCACGCGCGCCAATCAGATGTCTCAGCAATGACGCCATTCCTTCACTGGAATCGTTGAAAAACAAAAAAAAAAGAATAAAGGGATCGAGCATACAAAAAATTCTATTCTTTCATAAGAAAAATTCAATACACATTTTGGCGTAATGTAATATTTAATTTAATAATTTTAATATCTACATTGTGGCAGGCTACATCGTACCTATAGTTCCATTGCCTCATATTCTTTATTTTTTTCATTCTTAAATGTATTTCCTTATCTATAGTGCTACCCTTCTGTGATTTTCATGTATATATAATTATAAACCGTTTATGGGGTATTTTATATGCAGTAATATGTTAGTTATCGGAGATAGTTAATTCGAGTTACGGCGTAAGAACACCAGAGTTAGCAACATGTTTTTATATACCACAATCCCCATGAAATAGTTAGTTATTTGATTTACCATAAATGTAAGGAACATTATACGTTTTGTATATGTCTGAAAATGTCTAAATTGAGGAAATGTTGAATATATTTTATATATGTGAATACTTTTTAATGAGTTATTGAACTGTGCCCATTTTTTGTCTGTGTATATTCCTTGTCAAAGATTTATTTTTTATTTTTGTGTAGTAACTATATGACAGTCGTTTTAATGTAACACTATACATATAATACAGGCTGTGGACGTAGGTAGCTAATTATAAGCAGTGATATGAAATGCTAGTATGTTATTTAAGTATATATACCAACCATTTGACTATTTTAGAATGTACACATGACTATGAAGTATTTAGTTTATTTCTCGTTTGTAATATTATATTTTTTTATTCATACACTTCATTTACATTTTTAAATATATAAAATTTTATATAAAAAAGAAATACATCTAAAAATATAAAAAAGGGGGCACCCGCCGGTAGAGAAGCGAAGACCCCAAGCCACCGGTAGTCAGGGCTCCAGAGTGAGAAACCATCTCACAATACGGGCCGCGTGCGGAAGAACCGCCTTCTGAATTTTTGAGGTAACGCTATAGATGCATATGATTTTTAATTAAATTTCATTAAAAAAGCTCGAACTAACTATAGAGTTAATCCGAGCTTCCTACTTTATATAATTTAATTGAATCGCCGGAATATATGTATGTACAGCGTAGCGATATATAAGGTTGTATGTTTATATGTCTGTGTATTGTACGATCCACGTTATAATATGAATCGACCACTCATTTTCTCATAATAATTCGCTATGAAGTATAAACTTAGATCACTAATTTTGAAGATATATTTAAAGCCCTAAAATACCTCATCGGTAACCAACGTCATAGGTACATTAAGTTCCATGAATTATGTCAACTAATGCATTTAACTGCATACAATCTTCGATCTCAGAATAAAAATGTAAGCCACATGTCATACTTCAATCAATGGTCAAATGCGATGCGTTTACGGTATGTGTGCGCATCATTCGGCACACGACCGTTCATCGGAAAACCCTGCTAGAGATATAGGCATCCTTTTTCAGCGTACGAATAGTGCATTGCTTGCCTCTCCTCTCAAGACACACACTAGTGTATTGCCTGACAAGAGAGTATCGGTCGAAGTGCGCATGCGGCTATTCCATGCTGCCGGACTCAAATATGGATGTATGAAATTAAACATGTTATTTTTTTCTTATGTTGTCATCAAAAAAAATCGATAGATGACAGTCGTTAATATAACTGTCTTTAGGGCAGCTTGAAAACAGTGGATTTTGCCAATCCTCAAATGTTGTGGAGGACCTAAACCACTCTTCGGTTGAAGGGAGACCCGTAACCCAGCAGTGGACTGAGCGTGGGTTAATGTGATACATGATACACTCGTGTCGTTGGGTCATGGAGGACTAAGCGGGCGATGCGCGGGGTTTTTTAAAATGTGCGGAGTTTTGGTGGGATGTAAGACATAAGTCGCTGTATCCGGTGTTTTTCTGTGATCGAAGGCTACAATGAAATGTTTGTAAGTGCCTGTTCACCGTCTGTTCAGACATATACAAGACGTATCGTACCCTTTGTACTAGACTGTATAAGAGTTGCATATTGATACTTCTGCCGTACGTTCCTGGTTTCCAATAATGTGTACAACATATGAAATGTATAATAACGAGTTATTGTATTATATTTCTGTATAATGACTTTTTAATGGTTGTTTCATTTATTATTATACTGTTTTACTATTTATTAACATGCTTACATTGCGTCAAATTTCGTATTTTTTATACCATAGCTGAAGTTTTTTTTTTATACAACGTCGGTAAGCATACAGCTGTAAAGTGGTTACCGTAGCCTATGAACGCTTCGTATACATTAAGTATCGGGCGATGCCATTTCTGCTGCTAAAACAGCAACTCCTCGGGAGCTTACTGGTAAGCTCCCTCATTCGCGGGAACACAACAACCTTCCATAGAGTTGTTATTTGACTGCGGTTTTCTGTGAGGCAGAGATACTTCCCCTTACGGGTTGCTTTGATGTGCTTTCTGTGAGACCGAGATACGTTTGATTGCTTGCTTTGATGTGTTCTAGCTCACGTGGTTTTCACCCAGATCAAGACGAGCAGGCCTGTTCACACACACAAATGTTTGTTCTGTGTGGGAATCGAACCCACGCGTCAAAGTACCCTTACTAATCTTTCCGCCACCGAGCTCCTCAAAAACTGGACGTCACAACGCGAGGTACAAAATGGTTGCAACGGGTTTGTGAATGACACTACTTGCGTACCTCATGCTACTTTAGATTCTACTAAAAGTACCTCCTACAAAATATTCCAAACTAGCTGCTGCCCGCGGCACCGCCCGCGTGGAGTCAAATAATGTAGCCTATGTGTTAATCCAGATCATAATCTACTCGTATCTACGTGCAAAATTTCATTCAAATCCGTTCAGCCGTGAAAGAGCAACAAACATCCATCCATACATACAAACTTTCGCATTTATAACATTAGTAGGATAGTGATTCTAGGTTTACCATCTTTAACTCCCAATGAATATCATTTATGATTGTTGACTAAATAGTGTAATATTGTTATACTAGTGAACACGAATCAAAAGAAGGAATGGTGTTTGAACTCTAAAATACCCATTATTATATTACGAACACCAACAAGCAAAAATATTATTTAATACAATGAGTTAAGATTCAAGCATTCCTGGGTGTAATTAAAACGTATTGGTACTACTTTGAACATTACAATTTATTTCACTCACTACTACAGTCAACAAATGCAACAAGGATCATTGTTGTGCATACCAGTAAAATTTTTATATAAATAGGATCAAAACGTAAAAATCCGAAATGTTGCCAAGTAGACTATTTTATGTTTCAGTTCAGTGTTGTAGTGTTCAAAAATTCTCGTCAATAGCTAATCGTCCGAACGAAACTCTTTTTCTTGCTTAAAAATACGTATCAATCGTTCTTTTTCGTGCCTAAAAATACGAGTCAATCGTTCCTTTCTACTCCTATGAGCGTGGAAAGAAACGATTGAGTCGATCAATCTTTTTCATGCCTTAAAATGCGAGTCGATCATTTCTTTCCATAACCACATTATGCGGCCATGTGCTTGTTTGTTGGGTAAAAATAAAGAACAAATACACACAATGTTATCTATGTATTTAAAATTTAATTTTCGTTACTTATATACAAATTACAACATTCACTATTATAGTAGGTATTAGTTCGTCCTATATTTACAAATGTAATAGTACACTTTAGAAGCGTAATTCATTTATTCGAGTCATAAATTACATCAGGAAACTTTTGAATGAGTACTCACGATATAACCAACAGGATTATTTCCGCGGGAACCGACCCAGCTACCGCCAGCACCGGCGACCATCACCTTCGATGGAAAATTACAACGATGTGGTTTGATAAATAGGAGTAACGTTATTATTTTTGCAGCTCAGTGTCCATAAACATCGGTTCATAAGCAGACTCGTATCTTGATGGGGTTGTTTTGGAAAAATGTTTAAGCCAGTTCAGTATTATATATGCACTCTTAGTCTTTGCTAAGGCGGAAAACGAGTGCCTATGTTTAGTATTACAAGGACGTTTTTGAAATCAAATTACTTCCCTCGTTCCCTTGTGAAGGAAAGCTACGAACGAATTGTGTCTGAAATTAGAGTACTTTGACCAAAATACTGAACTGGCTTAAACATTTTTCCACAACAACCCCATCGAGATACGAGTCTGCGTTCACCACTAAGACTATCCCAATCTCTGGAGATCTCCCATTACCATTTAATTTGCCGACATTGATTGACGTTCCCTACTAACGAGACTATTGGTTCTTGGAAGTCACTTGGAGAAGGTTAAACTGTCGTTCAGGAATCTTGGTATGCTGCCAGAGCGAGGCAGATCAGCTCGGGGTAGACATATGCAACAAATCTCAAGTCAGATCGTACAGGATGTACTGTAGTCGCCTTTGGGTTACCTGCATACCAGTTTGGGCCTTGTAATTTAGTTTAGACACTTTGTATGCTAATTGTATAAACCTACAAGTCCAAGCAGAGACTTTGCCTGCCTTTATATGTACTACTGTAACTATTCGATATGCTACTTGTACGCTTGTTTGTCATCTTGGTGACAAAAAAAATACTTTTGTGCAAAATTACATGTGCAAGGGTCACATAATGCTGACGTTCGAACCTAGACGTATAGTGAGCCGCCGACTGGAGAGTACAGACTCACGCAGGTACTTTTCGTTAAGTAACTTTTTGAAGTTTACGGTCGGCGGCAGACTACATATTTTAGTGTGCTAGTTTAGGGTAGTATTTTCCTAGTGTTGCCTATGATACCCGTGACGCATTCGAGTGTGACTTCACTTGTGCTACTAGTCTGACGCGTTATTTTCTTTGTCCTTAATTGTAAGGACTTTTGACCAAGGCACGTCCGCTTATTTCGAAATAACTTTATCTTGTTTACACGAGGAATGGTGAAAGACTTTGTATAAAGATTTATCGTAATGTATGTTTATACTTTCTAAACCACAAACCGATTTCGTTGTAATTTTCGTATCGAAGGCCTTAATTTGATAATCGGAATAGAAAAATGGGATTGTACATAGAAAAGTAGGATATACCGATGAATAAACATATTTCTGTTGATACAAGCCGATATTTGCGGGCACATAACCGATAATCCGGTTCCCGCTTTACATACTGCATAAGAAATTGTACTTACTACACTATAAATTGATAAAGATTCCCAAGGAAAGCAACGAGAACAATTAAATCATTAAAAACTTAAATAATAACGAAATAAATAGTTTTTTTATATAAAAAAAGGTCTTCACCGATCACACCTTCTTATGACTCCTAACACTTATTTAACTCTTAAACGCGGAGTTGGTACAGTATACGGCAAGTAAATTTGCACACTGGAATTGAGGTAAGATATAGGTATGGCTATTTTGCTTTCGTACCAGAAAATATATACGAAAATTACGATGCACCATTTAATTTGCCGGTTACTGTATAATTAGTGGATAATTATTTTAACTACAAAAATAACATACATAAAATACAAATACTGCACTCGAGTTATGACCTTTCGACACTTGCAGAATTTGTATGAGACATATCCTTTGAATATATTTGTGTAATACATCAATCCATTCAACCATAGTGAACTAGCTTAGAGAAAGGAAATCATAAGAAATTGAATCGGTATATCTACTAAGCTAACACAGACCGTCTGGCTAAAATGAGACTACAACAACTGGGGTATACAATATAACACAGTGGAAAAGAGATCACAAGTGTTTTTGGTGCTCTCATTTTAGCCACGATTTTGATTTTGTCGGCCAACAATTTCTAATTTTCCAAAAAACTTAACCTTGAAATGACCAATTGACTGTAAATGATTAAAAGTACACGTGCGTACACTTAAGTACAAATACACAACAAACAAATGCATCACGTTTCATGAATACCGAGTGTTTAAAAATGTAACTTCTTATTTAAAAATAAGAAAACAACATCGAAACGTTTACAATACAACTTGTTAAGACTTGAAAACTTGTTCATTTGGATATTTGTATTTCGAATACGTAAAAATGCTGATAAGAAATAAGTACATACGGATAATTATGCATAAACAAGCATTATTTACGTTTAAAACTTTAATCAAAAGGAAAACAAAAGTATTGTTCATGAAAACAGCTTTGTGAAATGTTTTTTTTTTGTATTAAATATCATGAGCTGAGCATTTGATCTCGCTTCGAGAAACCTCATTACTGTTGTTTAGAAATTGTTGGCCCACGTCTTGTCTATAAATATCGAGGGCTCTAATACAAGTCGAGTTTGAATTACAAATAATAATAATAATATGTAACTACTTACATTTAATATAAAACACATTATTTAGTCTTCGACCAAAAATTGTATTGAAATGTCTTATTTTCAACATCATAAACAAAATTAGCAAAAATATCACCGTCTTGCTCCAATTTCAAATAGTAAATGGACACGGGATTGTATTTCTTCAAGTTTACTATATAATACATTTTTATTATTCAATAAATAGAAAAGTTGAAAAGCACATATCCCTAAACTATGATGTTTCACAGTAGTTACTTGATGACATTTTTCACACAATATTGTAATATAAAACACAATAATTAAATTTCGTAAAAATAACAATATAATAACAGTTTGGACAATATCAAAAACAAAATCAAAGCCGACTTGCAAGCACCCTTCCACATAAATGCATCATACATCGCCACTTAAGTTTTCTAACTACTATAAATATACATTTACTGTCCAACTGGATTGCACTCATTCGGAACTATGCGCTGCCGCCGGCGCGCCTCGTGTCATAAATATCACAACTAAATAAATAATGTTCTATGCACTTCACTCCGTCACTGTACCCGATTACTTACTTTAGGGATATGGTAGTTTCTGAGCATCTACAATTTGTATGGTAAATCTATACTGCCAATTTGCGTAACAATTATTTAAAAAAACAGCTTCAAAAATTTACTAGGAATCATTAGTGTTACCAACTGCCCCCATTCACTACTTCGGCCATATTACTAACGAATTTTCATATGCAGTACATATATAATGCAGTGCAATGTTTTCATTCAATGAGTGCAACATTGCACTGCATTCGTGCGTTCAAAATTTAATTGTCACGTTTTAGTAATACTGATCAAGGAGCAGTAATTGGGGTAATACTCTTAACTAACCATTCGTCCTTATGTGTGTTGTAATAAGATCCGTAATAGTTAAGAGTACGGTTGGACAATGCAGATGCTTAAAGGTGGGTTTTACATTGAGTAGAATTCGCAATTCCGTACCAGTGATAGGCATACCGTGTGAACTTAATTTGTAGATATTGTAAAGGCACCATATAGCCCTTGGGCGTGCGATAAATACTTGAACAATGCTAGCCAATCAAAATGGCACATCGGGTAAAACGTTTTCTCTATTACATAGTCTAACGCAAAACAGCACTTGTTTTGATAATTTTTGGTAGATTTTTCTTGATTTTTCCATATTCCATACAGAATAAGTTCACAGGGTATCCTCGCGGATAACCGCAGTGGAGCCACGGGGGTCTAACAACTTCGGACGGATCAATTCGTTCACCTTTCGAGGCTTGGGGTTTGGGTTGAAGGAAGCAGTTGCCTGTTTAGCGGAATGATGGATGGTATGCCTTATGGCCTATACTGTTAAATGTTGATTACTTGTTATCATTATTTCAATTTTATCAAATATCTCAGAATACATCTACCAGTACTCATTAATTTTTAACCATGAATTTAGCGTAACTTTTTGAGTATTTACAAATTTGGCTTCATATTTTTCATGATATTAAGTTTTTTCGGGTCATCCCCTGTATTGTTGGTAGGAATAGCGGGAGTACGCCGTTTTTTCATTTTGTAGGTATTTATATTTTTTTTTCGATAGATCAGGCACTTTAGCGGTGCGTTATTATCGAGATCTTACATATATTTATGAACTCTGCGTTATGAATGTGCCATATTATTTTAAGTGTTTTTTTTTAATTCCTGAAGTCTATTCTTACTATCCGTTTAAAGTTTCAAAACACTGTAATCAAGGGAGAAACATTTACTGTGAATTAAAAGTCATCTCTTTGAACTATAGATTAGCGCCATCTGTTGATATGAAAATGAAGAAATTTATTGTGTATAGGATAAGATATTACGATTTCTGAGAACTGATAGACTATTTGAAATGGGCAGTAATTTTGTACAGTAGGACAGCTGCTCCCTTCGACCTAGTCCTGGCCCCGCTCCACCCCCTCCCCGTGGTCGCTCACTGCGGGTGCGCGGGCGGCGGCCCGCGCGGGGCCCGCGGTCAGTCTCCAGTCGCGGTCACTGTAGTCCAACTCCACGGGCTGCTGTACCCCTTTTGACTGGAAGGAAAGAGAAAAACACCGTTAGATGATTACAAAAATGTACTAAAGAATTGTGAAGAACGAAATAATTGCTACGACGAAGTTTAATTTAGTTATGTTTCCCCTTGAAGTGTCGGCAACACTTGAGATGCCTCTGTTGTTACAAGGCTATAAGTAACTGCTTACAAGCAGGCCGTACGCTTGTTTGCTACATTGGCGGTATCCACACACAAGCCACAATACTGCTCTCCTGATGGAGAACTGGATACAATTCGTAAATCGCCAGTTTCGTTACTCAATAATGAATTCTCATACCCCATCACAAAACAAACACCACAGTAAATGATCAGAGGCAATGATACTGTTTCTGTGTGAAGCGGTTACCGTAGCTTCTAAACGCTTGCAATACATTAAGTATCACTTGCGCGATGCCACATCTGCTGCTAACACAGCAACTCCTTAGGAGCTTACTGGTGACCTCACTCACTTGCAACAGCGCTCCAGGAAGTTGGTATTTGGCTGCGGTTTTCTGTGAGGTGGAGGTACTTTCCCGGACGGGCTGCTTTTGTGCGCCCTACCACTCTTAAACACACCTAGACAAAGACAAACAAACATGTTCTTGGACACAAATGTTTGCCTTGTGTGGAAATCGAACCCACGAGCGTAGGTGTCAAAGTCGCGTCATTCACGACTGAGCCACCGAGCTCGTCAATAATAAAAACAGAAAACAAAAAAGATTGTTGTGTTCCTGCGTATGAGTGAGGTCACCGGTAAGCTCCCAAGGAGTTGCTGTGTAAGCAGCAGAGGAGGCATCGTGCGAGTGATAATTAATATATCGCAATCGTTAATTGGCTACGGTACCCGCTTGACATCAGGTGGGCCGTATGCTTGTATGCCTCCCGACGTGGCCGAAGTCTTTATTTAAGCAGAATTATGCTTGTGATTGGAAACACCGCTCTACCTTAATGTTATAGTTACATGGCGTAATAACAAGTCGTTAGTTCCAAAGTACGTGGAGTAGAGTGTAGTTGTGTGGAGTGATTGTGTTTGAGAGTGTTGTGTTTGTGTGTCTTACATGTGTGTTGAGAATGATAGTGTTGTGCCTGTAAAGTATGTGTATTATTATTAATATCGAAACATATGCGTGTGCGTCAACCCCACGACCATGTCTTGGGATCAGAAAATGATGTAGTGAAAAAATAATCAGCTTCTTTGACGAATTATACTCTAAGAACGCTAGTTAAGAGGGATCTAATTCCATCATAGTTTTGCGAAAGCAACCATAAGGTCAAGGTCTTCTTGCATGCATAGTAGGTTGTAAATATTTAACGTTTTGTTTATAAGATTATATAACCTCGATGAACTGCTAGCATACGGTCTTTGTGCGAATGTTTATATTACAGCTATTTTTGAAGGCACTAAATAGTTCCTTCTGTTGGTAATTTTTTTCTTAGGAAAGGTAATAGATTTGTTTTTTTTTTAGAATCAATATGAAGCATAAAGTTTCCTGACAGTTAAGAGATTTGATTCCAATGTTTTCTGTTGAATACCTACAGTGTTTAAAGAACATAAGTTTTATTTTTATAAATGAAATATCCAAAGTTCTTTCTTGTCCCTTCCACCTATATGCAGACGACTTACAGATTTACAGCCATTTCTCAACTATCGAAAGTGATGAAACGATTGAGGCTATAAATCGCCAACTATGTGCTATCCAGGGTTGGGCTGAAACCCATGGTTTGCTGGTAAATCCATCGAAGTCTCAGGCTATAATCATAGGCAGTAATCAATTACGTAATAGGCTCAATTTTAATAGCTTGCCTAAGGTTTACTACAATGGTCTAGAAATTCCTTTTGTCGATAAAACTAAAAACCTTGGACTAATCATTGACGGAACACTTTCCTGGAACGCGCATGTTAATGACGTTAGTAAACGCATGTATTTTACATTTCACTCTCTCAAGCGACTTCAGAACTTTTTGCCTTTTAAAACTAAAGTTATGTTGGCTCAATCTCTCTTACTCCCCATTCTCGACTACGCAGACGTTGCTATTTGGATGCAACTGAGGAGCTACTCAACAACCTAGAAAGATTGCAAAATCTAGCTATACGTTTTATTTTCGGTCTCCGTAAGTACGACCATGTTTCGGAGTTTCGTGTACAATTGAAGTGGCTCCCTATTCGATTTCGCAGAAATGTGCACATACTATCCCTACGTTTCAAACTAATTACCAATCCCAATTCCCCTCAATATCTTTGTTCTCGTTTTCCACTTCTTCCACCGCCAACTCGATCCCAACGTTCTTGTTACATAAAAACTTTACACTTCCCCCCAGCTAACACGAAATTCTTTTTTAATTCGTTTACCGTACGCGCTGCTAGACTTTGGAACAAATTACCATTAGAGATAAGAGAAAGTCCTTCTGTGTTTGCTTTCAAGAAAAAACTAAAGAAGCACTATTTAAATACATCATCTTCTAGTGAAAAATAGTATATATATATGTATATATATATATATATATATGTATGGTTTATATTGTATGTATATTGGTGTGTTGTATAATTCAATTAATTTGTTTTATTATTATTCGTTTTTTTTTTATTTCTCGTGTTTTTCTTACATTTGATGTATTTTAGAATTTTGTTTTTTTACTGTAAGAATCAGGTTTTAGTTTGCACATATAATTGTCGTAACCCTTTTACAATATGTTTCCACGTTGATTACGGTTGGCTGGAAGAAATCTCTTGGAGAGATAAGCCCGCCTTTGTACACTATATGTGACACTTATTATTTTGTTTTATTTGTGTGCAATAAAGAATATATATAAGTGTCCGCTGAGCTCTTTCCAAATCCAAAAATGTAAGTTTTGTAGACCCACCCACACTGTACCATGACCGACTGCGCCAGAGAAATGTGTCTGTACTAGCTGAGTCTCTGTAGCACGTGACGTACGTTTTTGAATGTCCATATGAGACGTGCTCTGTTCATGACAAGCTTCAATTATTTGCCATGATAACACCCCTCTTTTTTGCGTTGGGGGTTAAAAATAGTCGCCTATTATACCTTAATAAATTGTATCTATTACAATAATCACGAGGGACTTTATCGCGGCAGGCACATGCGACCTAAATTATTAGATTTCCATAGAGACAGTATTTTAAAATGTCGTAAGCGCATGCCGTCATAAGGCCTTTTTTGATTGACAACTGCATATTCGATGATTAACTTTAGGCATATAAGGCGGAAAAATAATTATGCCTTTCGAATATGCCGCCGACACGGTCATGTCTAATTAAGTATTCCTAATTACACAAAATTATGCACAAGATAATCAATTCCCCACCACGTATTGTATAATACTGAACTGTATTTTAATACCAGGGAGGTGTATTTTTGATTGCGTAAGTTGCAACGTGAATCAGATTGCAACAAAGTGCAGCGGAGTTAATCCACTTATATAGTGCATGGAAATAACGCTGTCTGTGTTGAATTCGGTATGCTTGGCTGATTAAATGCTTATTTCATTAGATATAAGATAATTATTTGCATTATTGATTCTCACCTGCCGTCCCGACTCTACAGGCAACATCTTTTTATTAGTTTTTAGGATTCCGCACGTTAATAGGAAAAAGACGGAACCCTTTTTATCACTCCTGCGTCCGTCCGTCAGTCTGGCATAGAGGTTTTCTCTTAAAAACCCTTGATGGCGTACGCATTTTTTTGTAAACGTTTGGAGGTATTCAAGCCTACGGCCCATGTCGTTATTCTAGCCTATGGCGGGTTGCAGTACAGGAAGTAAAATTCGCGCGACGCCATCGCTGGTGCTAACACAGTAGATCTTTAGTTATACTACAACTCATTCGATTGGAAGTCTTTTTACTGGCAATTTTATAAGCATCGATATAATTTTAGGTTAAGTAATCGAAAAGGAATCAGTTTGTTCTTTCCTAACTACGCTGCCAACAGATGTTGAGCTCAAAAATTGCAATTACTTAACACGCAAGTTAAGCACCATCGTCCGCAGCCTGTCTATGGATGGGTTTTTATATCCTAAACTTATCCGTATTCAGAAGATACGTTAAGTCGTCGATAGATGCTAGTCGTTAAGCCAAATCAGTGGTCTTCGGGAGGCTTGTAAACACTGATCTCCGCCAATTCGTAGTTGAGTAACTTAACGGAGTATGCTCCCCCTTCGGTTAAAGGGCGATGTATCTCAGCAGTGCAATGAGGAGATTTTGGTGAGGATACAAAAATACGATGTCGATTTAGACAAGCTCGGTGGCGCAGCGGTTAATAACGTGGCTTTTTCAGTGACGCTGTTCGATTCCCACACACGGCAAACTTTTGTGTGCATGAACTTGTAGCTATGTTTGTCTTGGTCTGAGTGTTTTCAAGAGAGGTTGGGCGCATCGAAGCAGTCCCGTCTGGGGAAGTACCTCCACCTCACAGAAAACCTCAACCAAATAACAACAATGGTTGTAGTTGTATTTGTGCGTGTGAGTGAAGTCACCAGTGAGCTCCAATGAGTTGCTTTTAGCAGCAGAAGTGGGATCGCGCGAGTGATATTTAATTTATTACAAGCGTTCATAGTATACGGTAACCGCTTTACAATCATGTGGGCCGTGTGCTTGTATGCCTCCCGACGTTGTATAAAAAATACTCATTGAGTTGATTCTACAAAACGTATAACAAACCATTAACCAGCTCTCGTACAGACGGAAGCAGTGTCTACGGTTTTTTTTCAAATTTTTGCTATGCACGCGGCGCGCGCGCGTGCACGCGGCGGGCGCGGAGACGCACGTTCGCGCACGGCAAGTGCAATACACGCACACTTGACCCATTTGCTGGAAATGATGAATTATTTAATGATTTTCGACGCGCACGCTACATTTCGTAAGCATTCTTTGCAGTCATTATGCTTAGGATGAGGTCTTTTTGATGCGCGGGGGGAGCAACCCATCTGAGGAAGTATCTCTACCTCACAGAAGACTCCCTGGTTCACCAATGAGCTCCTAAGAAGTTGCTATGTTAGCAGCAGAGGTGGCAACGCGTGAATGATATTTAATATGTTACAAGCGTTTATAGGCTACGGTAACCGCTTAACATCGGGTGGGCCGTTTGTTTATATGCCTCCCGACTTTGTACAAAATATAATTCTACGCTCCATTTAAACGACGATCCCCAAAAGAAGGACTACTACTAGAAAGAAATTACCAGAGATTAGACATTAGTAATTTTTCGGAGACTGACAGACAGACCCACCGGGACCCGTGAGGGGTCGTAAACTCCCAATGAAGTTAATTGATATTCGGATTAGGTTCATTCTATTGAAATTAATGAATGGAATGAAATACATACATCATACCTAACAGTTAGCCCCTCGCATCTTAATAAAGTTTTCGCCAGTGTGGTGACAGCCTGCGAAGTTGCGAGCCACCTGTTGCACTGAACATGCAAAACGATCACTGCAAACCCGAACACGATAGGTTCATGAAATTCAAAAATAATTGAATTAATTTTTACGAGAACATGCTTCATTTTTTGTATAATGTACGAAGCATTGAATGAATTAAAATGAATATTTATCGACACTATTATATAGGGATTTGGCGCGAAGTTATAAAAAAAACTATTATGCACTTATTACCTATTCTTAAGTTGTGTATCGGTACTTAAGCCTTAAGACTTGTCGATTCCCTTCAGCGGTGATGCTTAACAATTGCAATGGTGAGGTAAGTATGTCTTGAAAGGAAAGGCTAGTCGATGACTTTTTTGGTGCATGGTTGCCGCATGTATATTTTCAGGACATCTTTTTTTCATGCACGTTCGCCGGTCCCTAGGTCTCCTGACATCACTTTCTTATAAAACATATATAACCCTGATTATGTGGCTTTTGCTCGTGTTAATTTTTATATGAAAAAATGTATTTACTACGAAATATGCATTGTCATCATGTCATATGACACTTAGGTGTCCCATTGTCAGGAAATCTCTGATCGAAATCGAATTGATATAATGCAGATCTAACTTTTGCCAACGGGTCAATCGATTGTGCAGAACTTGTGAGCAGTGTATGTTTACGTATACCGTCTGTAAACACTAGAAAACCATTTATTTTATATGTTCCACGAGTGAAATCCAATTATAGACAAAATTCATACTTAATACGTGCTTGTCGAACTTTCAACGAAATATCGCATAGTTGTGATCTTGATTTATATAATAGCAGTGTATACTATGTTAAAAGAGTGTTAAGTAATTTATATTTTTGTTCTGAATAATTTGTTATTTTGAACACCATTTTTTTTTAACTATTTTTAAGTTAATTGACGGTCTATCTAAACTATCTATCGAACTAAACGGTAACATAAAATTATACTCATATTTCTATCTGCGGAAACTTGAAATTGTCCATCTTCATACTAGACTTGTGTAATATTGTTTATAAATTAGACGTAAGTATCCCAAAAATGTAAAAATAAAATAAAATCTTTACTACGAGATGTTGTTCCGATTCAACGGATTTGTAGGAAGAACAACCGGCGCCGACGATTTTAGTTTCCCACCATAATCTAGATGAGCACGAAATAATAAAACAGACATCTTACGATCGATTTTGCGAAAGGAAACAAACAAAAATGGCTTACTGTATGTATGAATGTACGTATATCTTCGCACCAGGTCCCTAGTGGGCATGAAGAAAACGGGATAGGCAGAGTACCGAGCGCATAATTCTTTAACATTCATAGTTCTTTTCATGCACGCTTGCCGGTTCCTAGGGCTCCTGACATCACCATCTTATAAAATATTTATAGCTATAAAGTATCCTTATTAAATATAGACTAACCTAATCAAGTTGCACAAGAACTTGACTAAATCACTAACGATATTTCTTCCCATTTTTTCTGCCATGTAATAATTAAATTCACATTTTAAATAGTTTTCCCGCTGTATGTCAAACCGCAGCCTATCTAAGTGCATACTAAACACGGGGCTGTACATCGCATGCATGTAGAAATCGCAAGAGTTATCACCGCACGTGTCAAACATGTTGGACGCATTAATGCTCTAACATACTAATGTACCAAACAAGGAATTCACATGGCCCTATTTACACAAGTGCGGTGAAAAGGAGTGTAATGATTTCAGGGTTATTTATATCATATTAATACAATGATGAGCTCGGTTAGTAACGTTACTTTGACACCAACGCACGTGGGTTCAATTCCCACACAGGACAAACAAATGTTTGCCTTGTGCGGAAATCGAACTCACGAGCTTGGTGGTAAATTATCACCCATTGCTAGTCTTTTTTTTATACAATGTCGGGGGACATACATGCATACGAGTTAACTGATGTAAAGTAGTAACCGTAGTCTATAAACGCTTACAACATAATAAGTATCAGTCGCACGATGCCACCTCTGCTGCTAACACAGCTACTCCTTACGAGCTTGCTGGTGACCTCACCTACACGCAGGAACATAACAATCCATCAGGGAGTTGTTACTGGGATGTGGTTTTCTATAAGGTAGAGTTTCGTCCTCAGACGGGCTGCTTGATGCGCTCTGCCTGTCTTAAAAACACCCAGACCAATGCAAACAGACATGTTCATGCATACAATGTTTGCACTGTGTGGGAATCTAACCCACGAGCGCTGTCAATGTAGCGTTATTACCCACTGTGCCATCGTGCTCGCCAAAGCTATATGTACAAACTCGATACGTTATTGTACATTCAAATTTCGATAATCTAATATATAACTGCAACAGAATTAATCATCTTAACTGTGAAAGCGTTAAACATATAATTACTATACAAGCTGCAACTAATGATCTTTTTGCTAACTTGTTAATCGAAACCTGATGCCGTTGATTATTACTAATCCCCGTTAGGTACACGGTTAGTTGCCACTCAATCAATATAAGAGTTAAGTACCTACGGGGCGTCTGTACATAGTCATATATTGGTGACCGCACAGCTGTCTTCCGCCTTGAAGTGTTATAAAGGTTGTATGGAGCCGGAGTTCAAAGCCATAGTCCTGACCACAACTTGCCATTGATATGGAATTAAACTGCCACTATACGGTATAATGCATGATGTGAATAAAGATGCAGGAGTCGAGGACGGCCAAGACTTACCATGACCAAATTGATGGTGTTTTATCAGATGTCAGGAGCCTTAGAAACCGGCGAGCGTGCCCGAGAAGAGCTATGAATGTTAAAGGACCAAGTGAGGTGTGTAAATACTGAGTCATGTGGCGTTCGGATCTCTCTTCCTACCCTGCAAGGGATTTGGCGTGATATTATACGAGTATATAGATTGAAATAAGAATTGCGCGTTGAATGTAATAGATGATCATAACTTTTGCTAATGTTGTCTAGACTCCTTGTTTTTCGTGTGCTTACGGCCTTGAATGTTAATGCCTTGTCTTTATAGCTGTAGGCATGAATTTATTACCGGAGTTGCGAAAGTTTTTTTATAAGGGCTTCTCTATATTGTGCTGAAGCGTTTTCGCCTTCGTCAAATATTTCTGTGGGTGTGCAAGTAGCTTAACCAACTTTGCAAACCAATAAAGCACCCGTCGCATACGGACCCCTCACTCATCGAAACGTGTGTCTACACCCTTCAACTTTCACGTATATCCTACCAGCAATTCTAGTATACACTATACTTAATCTGGCCATAAATACTGTTACAATTAAAAATAAACAAAATATTACATTTGAATTTGGAATCTGTCATTTTTATATGCTTGTTCATTGAGTTTTCTCATTTTGCCGCCAATACATTGTACAATATTTTGCGATATTAAAATGGAGTGGGGTGATAAAGAGAACCGAATCGCTGTGATTGCATTACACAAAGTAGGTATGGAGCCAAATGCAATTTTTAAAACTCTCCATACGCTTGGTATTAGTAAAATGTTTGTGTACCGGGCTATTAATAGGTACAATGAGACCTCCTCTGTTTGTGACAGAAAAAGATCTGGCCGTCCACGTAGTGTTCGTACGAAAAAGGTGGTCAAAGCAGTAAGGGAAATAATTCGAAGAAATCCTGTCCGAAAGCAAAAGATTTTATCTCGGGAGATGAAGATAGCACCTAGAACCATGTCGCGTATTTTAAAAGATGACTTAGGACTTGCAGCCTATAAGAGACGTACTGGTCATTTCTTAACTGATAATTTAAAAAAGAATAGGGTGGTAAAATCGAAACAACTACTGAAGCGGTACGCAAAGGGAGGTCACAGAATAATTTAGTTTTTTTCTTTGTTTCAGTATTTATGGCACGACTAGGTACAATAAAATAAATAGAATATTGAACATCTATAATATATCTTTCATAGAGTGTAAGAGAGCATTAACTGCTTGGTTAAAACAATTGGACTATTTTTCAACGGAAAACTTGTTACAAAGTTGAGTTAATAAATGAGTGTCATTTAATATATTTATCATAGATACCACAGTAGATGTATATATATTACTTGGATATTGATTGTTTTTCTTTTTTTTACTGTTTTGTTTATATTTGTATTGTACCAAATTAGTATTGTTTATAAACATGTCATACTTGAGAGGAGCGGCTTTATCCTAGTACAGGTTTATAAATTTAATTGGATAAAGCCCACATTTATTTGTTAACGGACTTGTAAATACCAATAAATCATTTGTATTTTTATATACCTATGTAAATATATTTCGTGTATCTTGGAAACAGTTCTAATGATTTAAATCAAATTTTGTTTTTAGATATAAGTAGGTATGGTTTCTGAGAAAGCGCGCTTAGGTGATATTGATATAAACTCATATAGAATAAGCGTGAATACGAGTTAGTTTCGTAACACACTCACCTCCAACTGTAAGATGGGAGGAGGAGAAGGAAGAAGAAGGCGTTAAAACACTTAAGTAAAATTAGGCGGTGTTTATGCTACGTCGGGCATACAAGCATACGACCCACCCACCTGATGTAAAGCGGGTACCGTAACTCCTTGGGAGCTTACTGGTGACCCCACTCACACGCAAGAACACAACAACCCTTTAGGGAGTTGCTATTTGGCTGCGGTTTTGTGTCAGGTGGAGGTACTTCCCATACTTTCCCTTGCTTTGATACGCCCTACCTCTGTTAAAACATCCAGACCAAGACAAATAGACATGTTCATGCACACAAATGTTTGCCTTGTGTGGGAATCGAACCCACGAGTTGGTGTCAAAGTCGCGTCATTCACAACTGTGCCACCGAGCTTGTCCATAACCGAGCTCTCTCGTGTCGGGATCCATATAACAGAGCTGAATGAGCACTTTCATAATCTTTGCTTTCATTTTAAAATATACCATCTCCCTCACCACACAATCTTCATTATCAGTATTGCTTCGTATCAGGCGGGTTTACCACTCGAGGTAAACAAATAAATGGCACAAACACATTTGTAAACTGTTTATTTATACATTGAGTTAATGCCAACCATATTTCACGGTTATTGTTGGTTTCGGGTTAAATGTATCTGACATTACATTGTAATACAATGAACGTAGATAATTTTAGAAGGCTAATAAACTTACTGAGTTTCTAACAATATAATTTTGTGTACATTAGTGGCAGTTCGATAGGTTTCGACAAAACTGGCAATATCTTTCATGAAATGCTTTCGGGCTGATAGCCCACCGGCTATCAGGGACTGAATGGCGACCACGAACCGGAAAACGCAGTGTAAGATGCCAACGCCAAATGGGATGGATGACGATTCCGGTGGCAGAATGATTAACAATGGCTACTTTATCACCAATGCTTATGTTCAGCGTGGGTTTTAATCCAACACAGGACAAATATTACTTTGTTTTTAAGAGAGGTAGGGCGCATCAAAGCTACCTGACTCGGGAAGTACCACCTCACAAAAACAGCAGCCAAACAACAACACCTGGCGGGTTCTTGTATTCCTGCGAGTGAGTGAGGTTGTCAGTAATCTCCTCAAAAGTGGTTGTAGTAGCAGATGTGGTATTCCTCCTAGCGTTGTCTCGTTTCCTAATCCATTAGCGGAGCGGATCCATTAGATTGACGGAGCTACCTTAGCCTAAGAATTTGGCGAAGATACTGACACGGAGCCACTGCCATCAGACCTCTATCACCTAAAAAGAAAACTAGACCTTTCTTAGGTTCTAACTATAGTTCGAATCACAGGCCTTTTGAAATATAATTTCTAGACCGTGTGTTTTTCTCACGCTGTTTTTCTTCATCGCAGAGCAAGTGACAATAACAAATATGTACACAAATCCGAAATCACGAATTTAGTGTACTTACTACATGCCTAAACCAGAATTCGAACCTGGGACCAGTTAACACGCTGGTTTTACAAAAGCTATTCTATGTTTCAACACTCATGGTCAACATTTCTTTACCTTTTAATAATTTAGTAGACACGTAACTGCCTATAAAAAGTATAGGCTCCCATTATACTTACAATACACGTAATAGTCCGCAGTTACAGTTAATTCATAATGGAGTCGTCCAATTTTTAGTATATATTTTTTGTTTTCGTCGCGAATGCTTTCTGCCGTTAAAATGTTATAGGTCATTGGCGTTCAAGATGGCCGCCGTAAGTTAGGCTCGTAAAAATAATATGATTTAGCTCTGGACGACAACTGTGACGAAAGTAATTGGTTTGTAAGTGGCTCGTCATGATGACCAAGTGACATATACGCACTTAGCTACATTCTGACAGTCACACACGCCTTGTACAGCAATTTCGCAATACGGCAGACAGAACATGAAGGTAGGATAAATGTGCGAGCGTAGCGCAAAATTTGTGACGTAACATTTGTAGACCGCGTTCGTAATGATGTTGGGTTGAAAGAGGGTATCGGTGTTAAAATAAGAAAAGACATTCAGTTTGTTCGGACATGTAGATAGAATTGCAGAAGTAAATAATAACGAAACAGATATACAGCACCGCGAAAGTGGAAGGAGGTAAGAGCCGAGGAAGGCCTACACTCACTACGACCAAATTAGTAGTGTTTTACCTGGTGGAGTGAGGAACCCTAAATACCGGCGAACTTGTATGAGAAGATCTATGAATGTTAAACGAACGTGAAACGTGTTACGCGGCGTTCGATTTCCTCTATAGATATTCAAAATTTATACCCATTACCAAGATACAAAATGGAGGGGTCTCAAAACTTTCGTGTCAGATATCTTCGGAAAACTGAAAACATATCGAGATTCCACAAGTTACATTGGAAATCTCTGCTGTAGAAAGGCTTTACTCTCGCTTTTTTAACATTCATGCACGCTCGCCGATTTCTAAGGTTTATTGGTTGTGTCATAATATAATGTAGTAAGTCATTATGGCTGGTTTGATATTTGAAATGGTATTTCTGGTGGCCTATACCCTGATTATGACACTCGTGAAATGCCACGTCCCCCCCACTGACCTTACTGTTTGAATTATGCTCTGAGCTAAGTAAACAGCTATAATAACATAGCATTTAGGAAACCCGACCTTTGATTGGGCCTATTGAGCAATTACCTTCAATGTCATTTTGACTACTGCGTAATATTATGATGACTTTTAAACAATGGCAAGGAAGCATCGGCTACGCGAGAGTGACACCCCTAGTGTTGCAAATGTCCATAGGCTACGGTAACTGCTTGCCATCAGGCAGGCCTTAAACTTGTTTGCCACCTTAGTGAAAAACATTACACACACTACCATGCGTTTGACAGACAAACACCCATGTACCCAAAATATACCTACTCTTTTGTTTACGGTTAAAGTCTGTGGTCAAACTGAGAAGAGATTTAATACTAGTAAATAACAGCAAGCTGTGTAGGCAGAGCTGATATTTTTTAAATTTAAAAAATATTTAAATATTTTATTTTTAATTTTTTTTTAATATATGGAACCCTGTACGACATCTAGCGACGAGTGCTGTTACTTTTTCTGTTGATGGGAGTGCAGTGCAGACTGCACTGCAGAGTGGCCGGCCTTACGTTTTCCCATATGTTTTTTTTTCTAATTGGAACGATTTTGGACCGTTCTTCCTCACCAACGAACATTTAAATTTCAAATTAAAGGATACAAAACTACAATATGTTAGCTATTAGTGTGTCGATTTTGGAGTTTCTCACTATTACCGTCTAAACGCTAGCTGGATGACATCAGTCTACCCCAAACGGCAATTTTGAGGGTAATGTGGCTCCGCTGGCTATCGCAGCTCTGCCAATTATTGGGTCTCAGTATTATTTGTCTATAGTCTTAGTTGCGGAATGTCAAAAACAATCATAATTATGATAATGTATATATCATATATATAGTCATCGTTTGTCTAATAGATATTTGTGCTTTATATATTACTTATACGTTATATTATATATTAGTTATAAGTCGCAGTAAGTAGAGTTCGTCCATTCGACGGTTTTAGATTTTATATTTCAGAATATAACGGTCGAGAACATTTAGCAAACGATGAAAGAGTTTTTACTAAAACATCGTTTACAAAAGTTTTGAATCATTAATTAAATTATATATCTGTCAAGTTCAGTAGTCAACATTTTTTTATCGCTTGGTTTTATGTTGCAATAAAAAATATAATAAAAAAGGTATTCTTTATTTCCGTCTTCATTTTTTGTATTTGATTTTTATATAATGTCATATAATTTGTTTGAAAAAGAGAAGCAAATTAACTGCGTAACTGTCTGTGATTATAGAGGTAAAATTTTTTGACAACAGTACCTTAATAACGTTCAAACTGAAAAATGAAATGAATTGTGATCCAATATGCGAGCAATGGGCGACCGCTAATTACAATAATTAACCTACATTTCTACGTACTAAATTTGCACTGGGATATCTAGTTTCTTGATAATATGACAAACCAACAAATCGCAACAAACGAGTGTGCTAGACCACACGACTGAAGTAAAACTTCTTTAGCTCCATAGTGTGTACAGACAATAGGCCAGCACTGTGACTTAGATATACGGAACTTAACTCGCTGTGAGAGAAAGAGAGAAACGTAACTCTCTCTCTTTCTATCTTCACTAACTTATATCTCCCTCTGAACTTCCGTTCGCCTCGCGCGACCACACTTTTCGTAACGCTCTCGTCACGCATTCTACCCAGTCAGCTTACTCCAGCGTCGGACTGGCCATATAGTCAAGGTGGCATTTGCCAGCCGGGCCCCAGCCTTCGCGGGCCCCGCACGGGCCTGGCTTGCGGCAACCGTAGGATAGCGCGCAGGCTAGGTCCCAGCTCTAAGACCTAAATGTAACTAAAACTAGATCAGATAGTTCGTTCATACAATTAGAAAGAAATGGAATAGAAAAATTCGAAAAATGGTTGAAATTTGAACCGGAGCATGCCACCTCCTGAAAGTAGTTTTGATTTTTTTGTTGAACTGCGATAACTTTTGATTGAATCAACTTATTTAGACGTGTATCATTATAGCGTAACGCATTACATTTTACATTATTTCATATTCTATTCTATTTCTGTCTACAAAGTCATTATTAATACAGCTTTAGTTAAAATAAATGAAAAATTTGGAAAAATTCATCTGCAACGAAGATTTAATGAAAGATGCCGCTTGTTTGGACCGGAAAAGCTTCAAGAAACTCAACGAACGCACTAAAATGTCTGTCGCATCGATTGCAAATGTCGATCGAGAGTTGCTGTCAAAAGAACCGGAATCTTTTGCAAATAATTTTCATGAACTGTCTAAAACTCTTTGGGATGAGCTCATTTCTTCTAGGCAACATAAGCAAGACTCAGATTCACAAAGTGAAGAAGAAGACGACGAAGATGTCTTAGACCAAACAACAAAGGACGCCATGTGTTTTTTCAGAAGTAGTTTGGACGTCTGTCAAAGTGCATACCATACCATGTGCATGTAAACTTTTATCACAGTATAACATGCATGGATATCGGCATGTACATCACCTTATAAGTTGCATATTGTGTAATTCTCACAATTTCATTCACGCAAGTGACTTCTGAGAGAAGATTTTCAGCGTTGAAGCGCATTAAAACGAGACTTCGCTCTCTACTGGGGCAAGCACTGTTGGATTCGTTGATTATATTAAACACAGGATCAGATCTAAATCAAGGATGACGAGAACACCAGCTTTTACGATCGAGTCATTATCTGCAAAGCAGAAAGTTCTCCTCTTTTAAAAAAAAATATTGACTGGCTAGCTTTATATGTTATTTGTTATACTTGTTATTTTATTATTGGTTGAGATATCCAACAGCTTATATTTAATATACATGTTTGAATTGTGTTATATATAATACAAAAGCCAATAATAGGACATCATTGCAAAAGTAACCAAGCACTCAAAGGTATAATATAATTTTATGTAAGTGTATCTAATTTAAAAACAAAAACAATATTTAAAGGTATGTAGTAGGTAATGTACATATGTATTAAAAAATAGGAAAAAAAACCTACAGCCCATTAATGTTAGATACAAAAATACAAAATACAAAATACAAAATAAGGATTTCTTAAATGTGTGTTTAATATAGGTAATTAATAATTATTGGAATATCTATCAGGAATATCTACCTTGACCTTGAACTGAGCTCGAGTTATACGAAACTCGCCTATTAAGGGAAGTCATTTTATACTGGTAGTGTAACCTGTTGTGCTATTGTCCGTGCCTAATAATTTATTACATCGTTGATAATTAATTTTTATAATTTGTTTATCTCAATTTGTATATCTCAGTATTTTCCAATAGTATCCCATCTACCATCATCTAGTCTCGGGCCCCGGGCTTGTGGTCAGCCACCCGGGCCCTTCCGGCCCAGTCCGACCCTGGCTTACTCCCCAAGTCAAGCGTGCGTAAAGAAGTTCTACTTCAAAAAAAAATGTCAAGTCTTTCGCCTGGAGGACCTTTTACACCAAATTGTCCTGCTGGGAACACTTTTCAACTCGAGGGGATTAGAGCACAGGTACGCCGCGCCGGCACACTGCAGTTGCGAGTTGGCGGATACTGACGATCGTCCTTATGACCATTGTAATAGTGATGTTTTTGCAGCGTGGCTGTTACCTACTGCGAGCAGGAACTGTAGGAAGTCATAATCGGCGTGTTTGCAGCGCGGGTTCGACCCTTGCCTGACTATTATCCAATATAAACCTGCATATTATGATTCTCACAGCGAGAGACGCATTGCTATGTAATTATCACTAAAGCACCTATGAGTTACATTGTGACCTATATCGCATGTATTTGATGCATCAATGCACAGAAAAAACAATTAGACTTTGGTTAACGTTTTTTTTTTACAACGTCGGGAGGCATACGAGCATACGGCCCGCCTCATGTAAAGCGGTTACTGCAGCCTGTGAACGCTTGCTGTTATGAATGATACTTAATGTGTTATGGAGTATCATTCGACGCGCAACTCCTCAGGAGCTTACTGGTGACCTCACTCACTCGCAGGAACCAACAACCCTCTAGGCTAGGGAGTTGTTATTTGGCTGCGGTTTTCTATGAGGTGATTTCCACATTCGGGTCGAGTCTGGTTTGCTGCATCCTACCTCTCTTAAAAACATCCAGACCATCATATCTATTAACTATTTGTATTTATATCAATTATATTATATCTGCGAGGATGTAATGTGGCGGGAGGACAGAACGGGTGATAGAGAACGATATTGTATCCTACTTGATCAATCGCACGGCACAACTCCCGCGATACGGCTCAAATGATCGAGAGATCGGTGAAGCTACGGGAAGGCGGTGGGACACTGATCCAACGTAGGAGAGTCAGGTGGAGGCGGATAGTTTTATACCGCGTGCCAAGTGTTCTTGACATGTTTCTTGTAAAAGCTAAGCTCGAGGCTGTATGGACTTCCGCCACCAGGCTCGTGGTGGTGATACCCGATTCGTAGCCGAAACACACAGGCTGCGGGCAACACATTTTTACTACGTAGCTCTACTCCATAGGAGCGCAAGTGTGAAGTAGCACTGCAGGCGAGCAGTGGAACCCTACAGTCTTTCTAAACCACTTTGGAATCGATTGAATACCATAGTGAATAACCTAAAAACGTACTCGATACCTCATAATCTTGAAATGGTGGGCTTGACTCCTCTGTAGGAGTAGGCAGTCTATTATGAAAACATTCATGACAACTGCGACAATATAACTTGTAGGAAACCAAGTTTCAATCAACAAGTTCTAACACTTGTGTACTTGTCACCTGTCGATATCATCAAGGTTATTAAAGGCGGGGTTATCCCCTCGATATTACGTTAGTTTATATAACTCAAATACACCCCTATTCATAAAAGAAGTGATGTGACGGGCGACAGGGTGACAATCGATAGTAATAACGCAGGGAGGAATTTTGATACTTAACGAAAGGCTGCCTAAAGTAAATTCTTTAGTAAATTCTCTTAAAGTAAATTCTTTCCACGAGGCCATGGTAAAAATTTACCGTAGTACGTTGGCAACACTGATAGTGAAAGTTAAAGTACCTAAATGACCTGCCATGCAATTCTCTAAGCGACTCGTAATGGCTGTGTGCGTCTCTGTGATCACAGATGTCACAGCTTTGACATCGTCTACTGCGATCACGGCTTTTTATTTGGTATTCTATAAGGCTGTAAGCGTACGCGAGGCTGTTTGCCTTGTAGAGTTCCAATTCCAAACGCAGCCTTGCGGCGCTAGTGTCGCACAACCATGAAAAGCGACACTAAGGAATTGCAATTTTTTGTTCAAGGCTATAACAGCCGATGTTTCCGAGGATGTAAGGATGTTTGCTCTTACAGAATTGCATGGCTGAACAGTAGTGCTATGGTTTTCATTTTTAGTGTGCAGTAGCTATGCGACAACTTTTTCCCTGTATTTCACCAACACCGGACTTTTTTATTCTTATGATGTAAAATTGGGTATGGTTTCCTATCGAAAGAGTAGTGTATGATTTTGGAAGGAGATTGGCATTACAGCTACACGTTTATCAAAAGGTAGTTTCTTTTGACATGGATATTAATCCACGTAAAGCGAATTGTCATGTACATGAATACCAGCATTATGATTTTTTATCTCTGTTCTGTCTCTGTCGCAGAGATCAGTTGTGTGAAAGAATAATATGTTGCGAGTTGATAAATTTATTAAATGGTCAGTGCGGTCTTTGTTCTCATAAGCTATACATGAAACTATGCGAGGAAAACGCGGTCAGTCCGGTGTAACCGCAAATAAAGTTTAAGCTGACCACAAAGTGATGTGTTTATTACGAAATACAGTACAGAAACAAAGGATTTCCTCATATATTCAATCGTAGACACTAATTTAAACAATTTTTAAAGTCGCATTGTGCGGTTACGTATCACAATAAATCAATCCGTAAATCAAATCCATTTATTTCTACTATAATAGATACTAAGCGAAAAATTCCTTAAAAGCTGGATGACAATGCGCGTGTCAGTCTAGTCGAATACGAAAGTTAAGCAAGCTTCGACCGCAGACTGTCTATGGTTGGATTTAGTCTTTTCGAGTTCCTCCGTCCGTAGGCTATTGGTTTCGGTTGTTTTCAATAGACGACAATCCTTAAGCCCGTCACAGACGTAGCTTTTTTTTTTTTTATACTACGTCGGGAGGCATACAAGCATACGGCCCACCTGATGTAAGGTACCGTAGCCTATTAACGCTTGCGATATATTAAGTATCACTCGCGCGATGCCTTCTCTGCTGCTTACACAGCAACTCCTTGGGAGCTTACTGGTGACCTCACTCACACGCAGAAACACAACAACCCTCTAAGGAGTTGTTATTTGGCTGCGGTTTTCTGTGAGGTGGAGGTACTTCCCCAGACGGGCTGCTTTGATGCGTTAGCTATAATATATCGTAAGATAACATGCGGTTTCGTTCTAAATACATGAAACAATAATCCGTATTGTATTCGTCTGTGACGGGCTTTAAGCTTAGCTAAGAGAGGTAGGGCGCATCTAAACATTGCGACCGGGACAGTATTGATGAACAGAAAATATTTCTGTGAGCGAGCTACCTAGTAAGCTCCTTTGGAGTTGCAGTGCAACAGCGATTCCAATTTCCAGATGGTGAGCAATCGCGAGGACGACCGCAGCAGCCGAGGCAGAGACTACCGGAGCAGCCATGGAAGCGACCGGCATGTTGCATCTACTAATGGTAGTAGGTGCCGCCGGTCGCCGCAAGTTCGGAAGAATTAATTTGTGGCCAAAGAACATAAAGCAGGTTAGACCAAATTGCATTAGATCAGGTTGACCGCATGCTTGTATATCTTTTTTTTAAACGTTGTCGGGAGGCATACAAGCCTACCGCCCCCTTGATGTAAAGCGGTTACCGTAGCCTATAACGCTTGTAATACAGTATCACTACCGCGATGCCACCTCTGCTGCTGACACGGTAACTCCTTAGGATCTCACTGGTGACCTCACTCACACGCAGAAACACAATAAACCCCTAGAGAGTTATTATCTGGCTGCGGTTTTCTGTGAAGCGGAGGTACTTCTCCAGACGGGCTGCTATGATGCGCCCTACCTCCCTTAAAAACACCCAGACCGAGACAAACAGACATGTTCATGCACACAAATGTTTGTCCTGTGTGGGAATCGAACCCACGAGCGTTGCCGCGAGCGTTGTCGCGCGAGTGATACTTAGTGTATTGCAAGCGTTCATAGACTACAGTAACCAACAGGTAGGCCGTATGCTTGTATGCTTCCCGACGTTGTTATAAAATGTGGGTAAATATCATTATATCAGTGTTCATCGGGATACAAAAATCAACAAATCCTAGGCTCAGCTAGAGGACTCCGTCGATTCTAATGGATTAGAAACGAGATACCGCCAGGAACAGGTACGTCATGTATCTTAGCCAGGCCAGGTTCAAGCCAGTCGTATATACTCACAAAACTGTTAGTACGCAACTTTCTGCGCGACCAGGTGTGGCCCCAACCTTATTTGGCCCGCATGGCGGTCACAAGCCAATTGGTTCCAATTGCATCCGACCCTGGGGTCAGGTGGCCATCTGTCCTGATACATCTTAGGATGTCAATCTAACCGCTTAACAGGCAATTGTTTGTAGTCTTTATTTAGGCGTATGATTGATACCATTCTACAATAACATGTTACAATCTATTGACTGTAACATATTCTCGAGGCCTTGATGAATATACGTTGGTATTTTTTTATACAACGTGCAATTAAATAAATAAATAATAAATATTGTCGGACAAATTACACAGCGCCATCTAGCCCCGAAGTAAGCGAAACTTGTGTTATGGGTACTATACAACTGATAAACGTAAATACATTTTTTTTCGTAAATACATACTTATTATACACAGAAAATACCCAGACCAAGACAAACAGACATGTTCATGCACACAAATGTTTGTATTATGTGGGAATAGAACCCACCAGCTGGTGTCAAAAAAGCGTAAAAGCGCGTTTCACCACTGCGCCACAGAGCTCGTAGATTGCGAATTGCGAATGCAATACATGTAACATTTATCCCTGCCTCCCCCCAACCTTACTTATTCGCACCACATCAACCCATCAGAGAGTTGTTATTTGCCTGGCTATGTACCACAGGCAAACAGGCCCACCTTATATAAAGCAGTCACCGTAGCCTATGAACTTGTAATACATTATGTATCATGTAACCGCAGCCAAATAACTACTCACTGTGTTGTGTTCCTGCGTGTAAGCTCTTAAGGAATAGCTGTGGTAGCAGCAGAGAAGGCATCGCGCGAGTGATACTTAAAGTATTGCAAGCGTACATAGGCTACGGTAACTGCTTTACATCAGGTGGGCCGTATGCCTTCTGCCGTTGTATAACAAAAAAGCGTGTCTCACAGTCTCTCCATAAACAGTGCAGCATTTTATACGAACCCTCGAAATAAAAAAAATGCTTTCACGTTTCTGAAATGGCTCATAATGTGGCGAGGGCAGGGTGGTACAGTCGTAACCAAAAACAAAAACCGCAAAAAATGTTTTTTTTTTATATAAGTAAGTATACATGATATGACAAGTATTATTATTTATATTTGTTGCATAGCATTGCGCAAAATTTGTGGCATAACTCTTGCTGACCGCGTTCGTAATGGGAAGAGTGAGAGAAGGAGTTGGTCTGAAAGAGAGTGATGGTGTTCAGATAAGAAAAGGCATGTTCCGTTGGTTCGGACATGTAGAAAGAATGCGGGACGAAAGAATGACGAATTGGTCGTGTTTTATCAGAAGGTGATGTCAAGAGCCCCAGGAACCGGCGAGCGTGCGTGAACAATGTTACAGAAGCGAGTGAAGTATGTAAAGACCGCGTCTTATGGCGCTCGGTTCTCTCTGCCTAACCCGCAAGGGACTTGGCGTGAAGATATACATAAATACATATATATACATTTGTTGCATAATTGTCGTGCTCTTTCATTACGTATTTTTCTATTTATATTGAGTATTTTTCTACAAAATAATATAGGACCTACACCTACACTGACTGACTTAATCCTACTAATACACACATCAAAAGTGTCTAGGGATCAAGCATTTTTATTCTTGATATTGAGATGTGGCTTTGAAATAAAAAAATATATAAAATATATAAACGTATACGACACTGGAGAACCCCTGGACGCCAACAGCGATTAAAATCCTGCCAGAAAGTCCATCCTTATAGTGGTGGAACCATCATGGTATGGGCGGGTATTTGGATCGGCGGAAGAACTGAGTTGATTTGGATCAGAGGCAACCTCAACGCTCAAATTTATGCTGAGACGATTGTATCAGACGTCATCGTTCCTCTACAAGTGCAAATCGGTCCCTTATTTCAGTTAATGCATGATAATGCACGACCGCACACCGTAAGAGTTGTAAGACAGACTCTCGCCGCAGCTAACATCAATGTCATGCCCTGGCCTGCTCAGTCGCCAGACATGAACCCGATTGAGCATGCATGGGATATGCTACAGAGAAGAGCTCTGCCGAATATGGAGGGTATCCAGTCGCAAGAAGACCTTTTTTTGTTGTTGCAACGAACATGGGCGGCCATTCCACAGCGTGATTTGGATGAACTCATTTTGAGTATGCCAAACCGATGTTCTTGTATTGTTAGTGTTCGCGGTAGAAACACGGATTATTAATTGTTTAAGTTACCCAATAAAATTTTAAAGAAAACTGTTATTTCAGTCTTTTTTTCGAACTTTAATGTTAGTGGTTCAAATGTCAAAAATCCCTTTATTATGAAAATGGCAAATTTCTTTATTAATGCAAAGGTGACTTGGTTTATCGTTACTGTAGACAAACGAAAACACTTTATTTGATGAATCCTTAAAGAAAATTTTAATTAATATCAATCAGGAGAAAAGTTATTGCAAAAATATATGTTGATCCCTAGACACTTTTGATGTGTGTATTATAAATGCGAAAGTTTGTATGTATGGATGGATGTTTGTTGCTCTTTCACGCTTAAACGGCTGAACGGATTTCAATGAAATTTGGCACGTAGATAGATTATGATCTAGATTAACACATAGGCTACGTTATTTGACTCCACGCGAGCGGAGCCGCGGGCAGCAGCTAGTATCTAATAAATATAATATTTGCTCTTTCTGCAAACTATTAAAGAGTCCTTATTTTTGTTACAATTATTAGCATCAGACTCGCTAGATGTGGATTCAACAATGTATTACACAAAAATTGTAGATACCATATTGTTGTAATTGAACTAACCCAAACTTATCAAATTTTATGATGTTACAACAGCTAGCAGCTACAAAAATAATATTCTTAGATTTATTCGGTACTTACCAGTAGGACGGTTAAATAAAAGCGTGTTGAAAAGGTAATAATTTTACAACGCCGTGCGTAACTATTGTATGCCTACATTTTATTTAGTAAAGAGCAAAATGCAAATTTAAATACAAAAGCCTACGGTTTAGTTTCGCATCTTGAAAGCCTTGTTTGATAATATTCTCATAATCATAATCAGAGGCAATTACGCATTAAAAATACGTGACCAGAGGAGAATGTTAGTAATAATTAATAAACAAGATATACATATATATAGGTACCTTACAGAAAATACGTTACATTTCTTTGTCTGCCAAAAAATGGAACAATTTCGACAAATTACTATATCTTTAATGAAATAAAATCATTAATCCTGAATGAAACTATTCAGAAGCAAAAAAATGTACCAATTGGGCGCTACAGAAAAAAGGAAGACGCCCAATTGGGACACGCACAGGGGGTTGCTACCCTGTTTAACGAGGGGTGGACACCCCCTCGGGGTGGGCACACCCTCTGACCCAGTAACACCCCGTGCGTATTCTTACGCCTAGTGCACACTTGAAAAAATCCAACGAGAGGATTCCGTGTGTTAAATAAAATGTTGATTAAATTAAGTAAAAATATATAGAAACACCTATATATTAAACAAGTACTTAACTTTACACAGGACAAACTTAACTTAACACAGGACAAACATTTGTGTGCACGTCTGTTTGTCTTGGTCTGGGTATTTTTAAGAGAGGTAGGGCGCATCAAAGCAGCCCGTCTGGGGATGCACTCTCCATCTCACAGAAAACCTCAGCCAAATAACAACTCCCTAGAGGATTGTTGTGTTCCTGCGTGTGAGTGAGGTCACCAGTAAGCTCCTATGGAGTTGTTGTGTTAGCAGCAAAGGCGGAATCGCGCGAATGCATTGCAAAAGTTTATAGGCTACGGGAACCGCTTTACATCAAGTGGGCCGTATGCTTGTATGCCTCCCGGACGTTGTATAAAAAAAACACTTTGTACGAAATCCTATTTTTCTACCGTTATCAATATGTAACAGTTATCAATTCGTTCAAGAAATCTCATGATACATTATTAGTTGCTTAACTTAGAACGATAAGATCTATTAGATGTAGCTCGCTTATTATACGTCTATAATGTCACTGACTTGTGTCAAGAATTAAAAAAAATCAGCTTTAAATTAAAACAGTATTTACGAGTTGTTAAAAAACACGTAAATCAAATCATTTATTTGCAGAAGTAGGTACATACTATAGGTGTTATAATCAATAAAGTAGCTCAGACCACTTCTTGCCCTACAAACAGAGCATACAAATATTAATAATTATAACATGCACATTCTATAATGTAACTTAACAATATTTATATTACTTTATGTCTGATTATTAATTTATTATAGCACTTTTATTATCGAATATGCTTAGAGATATGCATTAATCATAAAAGTCATTACAATAATAATTATTACATTGACGCCCTGCTTTCCGTGGGGATATCGCCTACGATGAAGCCCTTAAAGCCTACCTGGCTGAAGGAAGTCCCTAGGAAGTGTTTAATCAGTAAGAGTCTGACATAACCCGTACGGCCGTCCGTAAGAGTACTTATGAGTGTACTTGTGAGAGTATTAAACTCAAGTGCCCCCCCCCCCCCCCCCCCCAAGATTCTCAAACTAAGTCATTATTTACGTCGGACTTAATTAAAAGAAAAAAAAAAATTGAGATTTTTTTCATTCAAGGCTTGTATGCTTCAGCATTTCCTTGAAATTTTGTAACTAGCAGCTAGCAGATATATATACAGCTATTTGGTTGGTTGTAAAAACAGTGAAACACTGTAGAAATCAAGGGTCTTAAATCAAAAAGCTATTAGTTAGTACATAACAATAAAATTAAATGATAAAATATTATTAAACGTTGTAACAAGTCACAAGTCTTACAATCTTGTTGTCGCCTTGAGCTAAAACTGCATCCTTTTGCAAAAAGGCATGCAATAATCTTTGGCCTTTACAAGGTATTTTGTTGCAGATACTTGAGATTTTTCACAATAACTTTGCGTTCAAAATATTTTCCTTTAACGCATGTACGCCGCCATAAATAATTGATATTGTGCGCGGTTATTCAGTCATTATGCGTCAATAAGAATACAATTTTTATTTTTATAGCTACAAATTAACGAAGTAACATTGTGAACGAAACGAACAAGATGGCGTGGCTTTTTGCCATTGTTAATTTGTCAAGACAACCAATTTGTAGGTGTGATGTTTTATTTAATATCTATCCTATCTATAACTTCACGCCAAAACCCTTACGGGGTAGGCAGAGAGAACCGAGCGCCACGTGACTCGATCCTTTACATACCTCACTCGCTTCTTTAACATTCATAGCTCTTTTCATGCATGCTCGCCGATTCTTGGGGCTCCAGACGTTCTGATAAAACACGACCAATTTGGTCATGGTAGGTTAGTCTCGGTCTTCCTTGGTTCCTAAATCCTTCCAGTTTTGCATTGTATATCTGTTTCGTCATTCTTTCGTCCCGCATTCTTTCTACATGTCCGAACCAACGGAGCATGCCTTTCCTCATCTTAACACCGACAATCTTTCTGACCAACCCTTTCTCTCACGTCTTCATTACGAACGCGGTCAACAAGCGTTATGCCACAAATTTTGCGTAATGCTATGCAACAAATATAAATAATAATACTTGTCATATATATAATATATATCATATTTGTTTAAATTGTTAAAGAATTATCTTCCGATTAAACCGAAAATCTAATCAGGGCTCAGCTATTTTAAGATACACTGTATTTTAATAACGATTCACGAGAAAATTGAGATCAAACTTAATCCTACGGACATACACACACACACAGTGCCCAAAAATGGTACAGAAGTTATATTTGACCTTGAAACGTAAACAACAAAATGTGAACTTGAATTTTCGGGAAAATTATAATTATTCTCCTAGAATGTTAAAATACGTGCAGACATTTTGAATATCTCGTTATTTTTCTACGTTAGTCCAAAGATATAGGTAACAGAATTATGAAATATTAGTAGGTACAATACTTAGGTACAATTGATATAACTTTTTTAACACACACTATAATTGAATAGTTATTAACGCCTGCTGCATAATTATAGACTATATACGTTATTTTAATACTGGTAATTGAGAACATGGTGGCATTATTGAACAGTTACCTACGTTTAGTGGAACAATAGGTTATAATCGACAAAAAGCTTAGTAAAGATCGATGAGCATATACTATTACACACATTAATTCCTCTTCTTTCTACCGATAACTATTTCCTAATCCATTCGGATTGGCGGGGTTCGCTACCTAAGCATAAACATTTGTCACCACTCCTCATTTTGACGTGGAGCGATAGGAGATTGGAAACCAGGACTGTATTAGGTTAGGTCACGTGTCATTGGAAATATAATTTCTTAGACGTGTCGGTTTCCTCATGCTGTTTTCCTTCACCACCGAGCATTTTATATCAGTAAACGTGAGATTTGAATAAATTTGTATAGCTTGATGTGTCATCATGTACCTATACATTGTAGGAATGTACCACTAACTAAATTCGACCAGGATTTGAAGTTTTTTATCCACTAGGATACCATTACCATATATATATACTTGACGAGCTCGGTGGCGCTGTGGTGAAACGCGCTGTTACGCTACTTTGACACCAACGCTCGTGGGTTCGATTTCCACACAGTAGGTACAAACATTTGTGTGCATAAACATGTCTGTTTGCCTTGATCTGGGTATTTTTTATGTATAATAAGCATGTATTTATAAAAAAAATGTATTTCCGTATGTTTATCAGTTGTCTAGTATCCATAACACAAGCTTCGCTTACTTTGGGGCTAGGTGGCGCTGTGTAATTTGTCCGACAATATTTACTTATTTATTTATCCATTATTATAATGTTACGTAGAGTCCTATAGAAGTAACATATTTCTATTACCTATTTGGTCTGAAAACCTGACTTTTATATTGAGTATTCGTGTGAACCCGGCGCTATAACAAACGTAACCTTTATATTCTCCGTAATTGTGTTAAGTATTCGCCTGACGACTCGCAATTTAGTAGCTATGTATGTATATAGGACGTATACCTACGATGTACAATGTGTACTCGTAATTAGTACTTTCCTGTCAGAGTGACAAAACCCAGAATCTTCCTCCTCTTAGTTTATTAGAAATAGGAGGGAAACATCCGATCTGGGAGTTAATTAACAGTATGTAAAGACTTCTCCTTTGTTATGTTGCTTATGAGGAGTCACATTGTTGTTATTATGTTTTTTTTTACCTTTTAGTATAGTGCTGGGGAACTTTAAGCAGTAAAGTAAAAAAAAATGATAAGATATAATATTGAAAATATAAGACGTGTCTAAGTGCCCGTGAGGGTCTAAAGGCAAATAAAGAATTTTTATCTTTATCTTTTAAATATAACATATTTGTAAATTTTTTGAAGTCGTAAAAAAGTAGCATAATTGTAAAATTCAGTACAGTAACAGTAAAGTTTTACGGTGGTATTTCAGTTGATTTTGTCTGGGAACCCTTACCGATTAATTTTTCTACAGACTTTCTGAAGCTGTAAAATCTAAATTATGAAGATTTTGAAATGATTCTATACTGAAGACTTGTGCTGTATGGGCTAAATTCCTTCGCTTTTTCTTTCACGGATTAAAAGAACCAAAGAAAACACAATATATAAAACTGTGCATACATTTACACGGGACTTCTTCCCGCGCTTTTGACGAGTGACATTGTTCTTACACTTGAAATTTTTACAATTCAGTGTAAAATTAGTTTTATGTGACAATTTCGATAGTGTTTTGTAACATAAGTGCTAGTGCAATTATACAATAATGAAAAAACTCAAATATAACACGTTTATGCACTTTTTGGAAGACGTGAATAAGTTCATCAAGAAAACCTTGTAAAATACCTATCGTTTTACGGGTAGTATTTAAACTGGGTTAATTGGGTCGAAGTACCCTTCCCAAGTATTTTTTTGACCACAGTTCCTGAAGCTGGAACATAGAATTAAGATTTTCAAATGGTTATAAACTGATGACTTGGCTGTATGGGCTAGATCCCTTTGCCTTTCCCCTCGGGGATAAAAAGAACCAAAAAAAAAAAAACATTTACACGGCTGCTTCAAAAACGAAGTGTAATGTTTTTAGGGTTCGTGTATATGTGTGTTATTTATCATTGTCACACATAACTTTTAAAAGCCTGGATGGAATTCCTTATTTTTTTTGTATCGTGCCTGTAACATACGCGTGAATGGCAGAATTAAAGTTCAGTTCAGTTCTGTTCCAATAACTAAGTATATGACATAGGTTAAACCCTTCATCATCATTCATTGTCTTCAAGCTTTGCCGGCGCCACATGTTGTGGCTTAGAACTGTATGGTGTTTAATGGTACCCAAATAAACTTGAAAACAATTTAGTATCGAGTGCTTTTCTTTTTATAGTTATATACTCATATAAGTTCTTTAACGCTTATCGTGCACACCGTACATTTTTTGAATTAGTATTTTTTTTATTTCACGATTTACGCCGTCTCCTTTTTATCTGTTTAACAAAAAAACCAGTAAGTTACATAATATGTGGTATTCCATTTATTGAAATAATTTAATAAAAAATAATGCATAGGTACGAACGGGTTACAAATTACTGTAAATTAAGATACGGTAGCATTTCGTCTATCTATCTATCTATACTCATATATATCTCATGCACGCTCGCCGGTTTCTAGGGCTCCTGACATCACCTTCTGATAGAACACGACCAATTTGGTCATGGTAGGTAAGTATTGGCCTTCCCCGGCTCCTACATCCTTCCACTTTTGCATTGTATATCTGCTTCGTCACTCTTTCATCTTGCATTCTTTCTACATGTCCGAACCATCGGAGCATGCCTCTTCTTATTTTAACACCGACGCTCTCTTTCAGACCAACTCTGTTTCTAACATCATCATTGCGAATACGGTCTACAAGCCTTACGCCACAAATTTTGCGCAGCGCTCGCATTTCGACCGCGTTTATTCTACTTTCATGCTCTTTCTGCCATACCCAGCTCTCGCTTCCATAAGTTAGCGTTGGGACCAACACTGCATTGTGTATAGCGAGTTGTGCCTTCTGGCTCAGGATTTTACTGCCAAGAAGTTTTCGCAACGCTCCATTCACACTATTCCCAGCACTCACTCGTCTTTCCACATCTGCGGTGTACCTTCCATCCCTGCTGAAAGCGCATCCAAGATATACAAACTCATCCACTTGTTCCAACACTTCATCATCAATCGTGATCCTTACGATTACGATTTATTAGTTCTGGATTCTTCTCTTTCAAATACGATTATCTTTGTTTATAGCATTGTTTCATTGTTTAGTAGCATTTCGTGTACAAGGAAAATGTTATATGTATTTATAGTCATACCGAAATTTGTTTTCAATGACGTATCCGTCGATGGTTGTGAAAAGTAAAAAAAAAAAATTTCTAATTACATAGTTGCGATACTTCCGTTAAAAATCGTTTAATTCAATGTGTAACAATCCTAAAAAACCTAAGACAATATTACATACTTGTATTAGTTAGCTATGGCTGATATTTAAATTCTACAATATCTAGATTCTGTCTTCGCCTAAATCCCAGTAACGAAAGTCGCTAAAACATGCAGAACATCGTTTTTAAAGGTCGCTTTATACTATTACTGATTCTATATACTTACATGCGAATTAGCAGAAAATTCAATTTGTACTAAACCGTTAGAACAAAATTGAATAAAACGGAATGGATTTCCTTTTTATTCAATTTTGTACTAATGGTGGACCTAGGAACAGGAATAGATTGCGTATGCCAGTACATCGGCTTGCTAATACTAATAGATCTTTTCTTGTAAATTATATTCGATTCTATAATAAATTACCTGAAACAGTTCTGTCCTTGCCTGACAATATGTTCAAAAGGCATATCAAAAATACTCTGTTCAAGAAGGGTTATTATATCTACAATCGATGAATATCTAACTGACAGAGATGTATGGAAATGATTCAGCACATGTATTAATATAGCTTTAATTGTGCCACTTGGTTTCATTATATGTAGGTACACTCATATCATTATATTTATTGTACATTGTATAAGATGATTTGGAAAAAAAGACCTATATTGGCAAGTTTCTTTGACATTTCTTCTTCGCCAGTGGTCATTTGAAATGCTGGTAGATTAAAACGAGTTAAACCTAAAAAAAGAATAAGATGTAATATTGAAAATGTAAGACGTGTCTAAGTGCCCGTGACGGTCTAAAGGCAAATAAAGAATTTTTATCTTTATCTTATTAGAGCTGAATACTGGCCCTCGTCTAGACCAGATCTGAACCCCTTACATTACAAATTATGGTTAGGTTTAGAGGACATGGCCTGCTTGAAACGACACGCCGACATCGTGTCTTTTAAGAAATCTCAAGCAAGCAGCAGCTAAACTTCCCATGGAAACAACGTAGATCCATAGATTCGTGGCCAGACAGATTAAAAGCATGTATTAAAGCCAAAAGATGCCATTTCGAATAGAATCATTGTTTTAATTTTTGTTGAGACTTCCATAAATATGTACATATAAGTTTTATTAATATACATACATTACTTCATAAAAAATTAAATACATATTCATTTGTAACAGAACTTATGACCGGACTAGGTACATATATACGTAAATATTTCTTATATATCTATATACTATTACAGTTTTCGCATATCAATATGCTTGTTTGCTTATTAATTAGGTATCACAAAATATTTTTTTTACAGAATATAAAAATTTGGAATCTTTGCTTTTTAATTGGTAGTTTTAAGGAGTCGCGTCAAACTAGTGTTTAACAAGGGATTTGAACGTGTGTGGCTTAGTATTAACATAAGTCGAGCTCAGGGAAGTCAACCAATTTATAAAATGAGTTTGCGGATCTTACAACAAAAGAGTTACTTCTGTAGTCGGTAGAGCTGTTAGGAATGTCAAGAATTATAGACTGCCTTCGATTCCTGGAGGGAACTCGGAGACATGTGAGAGATAGGAGACGTGGTGAATCAACTGGTGATTGAGCTATTTTTAACAATGTAAATATAGGCAATATTACTTCTCGCGTCGGTATATGTAGAGAAGTATATGTGGTTTTTTACATCTCGCCAAGTAGTCACTTTCATTAGATTTATATTGAAGAAACTTTAAAAACTTTCGTTGTATAATTTCAAGCCTGTTTATATAAATATTATATTAGTACGTGATTGGTCAAAGCCATTTCTATACGTGGCATAATACTGCGTAGGTAATATTTTTTCCTATTTGGCGATAGAATCCACGCCCCGTTGGTAACGGTCTAATTAATTAATGAGGCGTGGCCATGGCGTCAGATGTGATTTTAATAAATAGCACGGGTATTATAATTAATTAAATTGTTAACGGTATAACTATACGTATTCGAATTTTAATAAATAATGAAAAGTTTGAGAACAATAATACTTCACCCGCGCGTATCCCGGTATCCCGAGGGATCCGCTTTTTCTAATTTCTTTATCCTCGGTTTCTAACGAACAACAATTTTTCAAATCCGACTGCATCATTCGAATGGACGAACGCTTTAAGTATGTATTAAGGTCCGTAAACAAACATCAGGAGTTTTAAAACAATTTGGCAAACATTCTAATAGTGATGAACTGATGCAATGAAGTCTCGGTTCCGTATTCTAAGCTACTACTACTACATTTTTGCGGTGTAGGCAGAGAGAACCGAGCGCCACATAACTCGGTCCTTATATACCCCACTCGCTACATTTACCTACATTCCTACCTCTTTTCTCGTACTTTTCATTCTAAAACTCATTACAATATTATTTTAGAATACGAGAGAAGAGAGGTAACCAGAACGAACGTAATCGAAAAAGAACTTTGCGTGAAGATATAGATATCTATCTATAACTTAACACCAAATTCATTATGGGGTAGGCAGAGAGAACCGAATGCTATATGACTCGGGCCTCTCATTCCTCACTCGCTTCTTTACCATTAATAGCTATTCTCATGCACGCACTCCGGTTTCTAAGGTTTCTGAGATATTGACCCTCTGATAAAACACGATCAGTTTGGTCATGGTACGTAAGTCTTGACCTTCATCGCCTCCTACACCCTTCTATATCACGTTGTATATCAGTCTCGAAATTATTGTTCCTGCATTATTTTTGCGTGTCCGAACCAACGGAACATGCCTGTTCTCCTATTAACACCGACACACTATAAATCAAGATGTAGGTAAATAGAATAGGTAAGAGTATATTATGGTGATGTGTGTTATCCTGACCTCAATGCAGATCTGCTTGATAAGCTGTACCGGTTAATTAATAATGCCATCCGATTTATCTTTTGTCTTCGTAAATTTGACCACATTTCTTCCTACCGGTCTAAGCTTGGATAGCTACCTATTCGTCAGCGTCGAAATCTGAGGTTACTTTGTACTCTCTATTCTATTCTTTCCAACCCTCATTCTCCAGAATACTTGAAATGCAAGTTTCAGTACCTCTGTGACTCTCATAATCTCCCACTACGTTCCTACAATTCTCTCTTACTCTCTATCCCTCTTTTTCGCTCAGGCTTCATGTCCAACTCCTTCACTCGGCAATCAATTCAACTCTGGAATGCGTTACCAGTTTCTATCAAGAAATCGTGCAGCAAATTTGTCTTCAAAAAGAAGGTACACCAATATCTTTTTGAAAGCTCGATAAAACAGTAAGACCGTTATCATTATTTATATATTTCTATTATTTTAATATAAGTTGTAACAATTATGTATGTCTAATACGTTTGTATGTATCGTATAATTCATATGTATATATATATATGTATTATTATTATATATATGATGTTAAGCCGCAATCGTGAGTCTCTGCACTCCCAAAGGACGACTGGTAGAGAATGCAACTAGCATTAAGTCCGCCTATTGTACCAAAATGTAAAGTGGTCAATAAAGTTTTAAATAAATAAATATATATTAAGTTGATTTCTCATCGATTTCAAGCGAGTGGTTGAAACCGATTGCATGTGTGTGGTTGCAGCATTATTTGTTATCCCGCACTAATGAGATCGGGAACAAACGCGACCCTTCCGTAACAGAATTAAATAGGTACGTGAGGGATAACTCGCAATCTAACCGCTGTACCGCGTAATTAATTTGTTCGTATTGGTAATCGAAGGTTGGTTGGATAAACAGGATTTCCTTGGAGTTGGTGGTCACTGAAATGAGGTCAGGACACTTATTGCATGACTGTTAAAAAATTGGTTAACTGCCAGTTGGACTCGCTACAAAGAGTTCCGTACCATTATAAACATAAGTGAACTACTAAGGAGTTGCTGTAGTGGTATTAAAAGATAAAAACTATTTATTTGTCGTTAGGCCCCCACGGGCACTTAGACGCGTCTTACGTTCTTTAAATCAAATCATATTATATCTTATTAATTTTTCATAGCATTAAACTATCATTTTTAATTTACCAGCATTTGGAAAATGACCATTGGCAAGGAAGACATGCCAAAAGAGACTTGCCAATATAGATCTTATTGCAAGGCATCAATTGATATTACAATAAATATTTGTGAGTGTACATACAGTGATATCACGTGGTACAATTAAAGATATTAATCCGTGTGCTGAATCATTTCCAAACATCTTTGTCAGACAGATATTCATCGGTTCTGTACTAACCCTTATTACATAGAGTATTTTGCATTGCGCGAGCGATCCTTATTGTTTTGCAAGCGTTCATGCTACGATAACTACTTTGCATCAGGTGGGTCTTATGCTTGTATGGTTCTCGACTCGTATAAAAAAAAAAACAATTAAACAGCGCCGAAAAAATCACGTTTCTTATGTGTGTGTGTGTGTTGGGGGTTATTTCTGTACCAAATAATGAGATTGAATTGTGAAACATAGGCCTGCCCTCTGGAGAGCGACTCTTCTCAATCCTGAGTCATCTGTATCCATTGAATTCCTGCAGATCTTTAAAAAAAAAAACGGCTTTTAATTATTGTCTTAACAATAATTAAAAGCTAAACGGCTTTTAATTATTGTTAAAACAATAATTAAAAGCCGTTTATTTTTTTTTATTTGCTGATATAGCGGCAAGTGGGAGACAGTTGAAAAATTCACATCGTGTGAAATTTTCAACTGTCTCCCACCTATTACCGTTCATGAGATACATTCAGCTGACAGAGAGATGCATGGACAGCGGAGGCCTAGTAATTATAGGGTCCCGGTGGCACCCGTTGGGTACGAAACCATAATTTTATGTGTGTATGCTAAAATTAGGCGTATGAGTGTTATTCCCAGCACCCTTAGGTCACATGCCAATCAATTTTTGAGAATTTTTGCGCAACAGAGTAGCCATTAAGCACAATACACACATAAATAATAATTCCCTGGGGATACGGTAACCACTTTACGTCAGGTGGGCCTTACGCTTGTATGTTCGTTGTATAAAGTTATTGTATAAAGAGATATATTAGTTGTGAACATGATTCGTGTATTATATTAAAATTTGATTTCATAATGACTATTTTCCAACTAATACATAACGTATTTAAAACCTTCGTATGATTCTTTTGAAAAAAAAATGCAAGATAAGAAAAAAACAATCACTTCTTATCATACGTAAGTAGGCGTAAGGCTCGTAAGTTGGTAGATATAAATGTGGAAAAGAAATACAATAAGGATATATTATAAAAAGATATAACGAATTGTTGTGTGTATAACCCTCGGGCAAATTAAGCCCTTTTGAGCCCATTTGATCCTCTCTTGCTGGATTGTAATATCTACATTGTACAAAAAATAAAGTAAACAAAACGAAAATAAGGGAAAATAAACACAAAGGCGGACAATCTGTATAGATCTCTGCGAGCCGAGTATTGGATACATAATTCATCATCATCATTTCAAGCGAAGGATGTTCCCTGCAGAACATACGCCTCTGTCTTACTCTTTCACGCCCAAAACAATCTGTCCTGTACTGCCATGCAATTCTCTAAGCGACTCGTAATGGCTGTGTGCGTCGCTGTGATCACAGATGTCACAGCTTTGATATCGTCTACTGCGATCACGGCTTTTTACTTGGTATTCTATAAGGCTGTAAGTGTACGCGAGGCTGTTTGCCTTGTAGAATTCCAATTTCAAACGCAGCCTTGCGGCGCTAGTGTCGCTCGACCATGAAAAGCGACACTAAGGAATTGCAATTTTGTGATCAAGGCTATAACAGCCGATGTTTCCGAGGATGTAAGGATGTTTGCTCTTACAGAATTACATGGCTGGATGGTGAAAAACGGCTTCAATGAAGACGTAAAGTTATAATTTTAATTTAGTTATATGGGATTAATCGAATGCTGACAGCTTCACAACAAAAATTTAAATTTACATAGTTACTAAGAAATTGGGAGGTTAAAAACTCTTCAATCATCAAAAATCGACATCAGTGAAGTGAGAACTTCACAAAATTTGTAAGGATCCACTCGGATGCCAGTACCTACGTAATAAAAACAAAATCTAAATCAGATGAAACTATAGTGTATAGACTTGTTCGCGCGCTTTTGACGTGTGACATTGTTGTTATACTTGAATTTTTTACAAATCAGTATAAAATTAGTTTTATGTGACAATTTTGATAGAATTTTGTAACATAAGTGCTAGTGAAATTATACAGGAATGAAAAAATCAAATATAACACGTTTATGCATTTTTTGCAAGACGTGATTAAGTTCATGAAGAAAACCTTGTAAATTCACTATAGTTTTACGGGCGATATTGAAACTGCAGGATTGGGTCTGGGTACCCTTTCTAAGAATTTTAGCACAGTTCCTGAAGCTGGAACATCTAGATATAAGATTTTGAAGTGGTTCTGAACTAGGCTGTATTGGCTAGATCCCTTTGCCTTTTCCCTCGGGGATAAAAAGAACTAAAAAAACTATAGTGTGATAGAAAAATTACGGGATGGAGAGGCGTATGAAAAAAAATGTATTATACTGCGACAGTTTCACCTCAATAAAACATGATTGTGTATTTTGGCTTATGTTCAGCTAAAATTTAATAGCTGTAAATATATTTTCTCTTCAAATTATTAGTCCATAATAATTTGATTGCACTATAATAATCAATTTAATAACACTTAGTAATAAGTCATTTTACTCCCCCCCTTCCCCACTCTTTCTATAAGGTGGCTCTGTCATTAGGCATACATACTTGATAATGGTGCCGCATTATTAATTCAAGATAAGTTGTAACATCAATCGATACTGTTTTCAAGGGTGTTCGGGTGACAATTCTGACATTAATATAATTGTTCCTCGTTTGATAAGTGGGACTCATTTCATTATTTATATGTCATATTTAATTTATTAAAAGCAATTGCTATACGACTAGTTTAGACTATTTCTGCCTATAGTGAATTAATGTATAATGTTTAAGTATAGAAAATAGTAAGTCTATGTATTTACTAGCTGACCCGGCAAACGTTGTTCTGCCATATAAATTATTTTATGAAATATACTTTACGACCTATTCTCATAACTACCAAATATACAAAAAAAAAACATAAAAATCGGTCGAGCCGTTTCAGAGGAGTGCGACAACAAACACCGTGACACGAGATTTTTATATATTAAATAAAGTGACAAGTTTCAGATAATGTGGCTCACAAATTTATGACTTTTTCGATGATTGTGGGTTAGTGTTGTATTGTAAAATACACAGTAATTTAAAAAAATCGATCAATGCGGGTGTGACTGGTACACAAAGGATTCCAAACATCATGTAGAAAGAACGTCGATAAAACACATCTATGGAGCCTCCTTAACATTTTAACTTTATTTTATTTTATTATTTGTTGTTTTAACACTCAATTTGTGAACATTTCAAGTTTCTTAGCCGGTAGGACGAATATATACAATACATATAGCATGTTATTGCAACGATTAACATGTTAGCGCTCGAGGCAGTCTCGTGGAGAGGCAGTACACGTGTGTAGCAGAGACGACCAGAGTTAACCATGACAGCGACGGCATGCATCGATGCAGACGAACGGTTGGAGCGGTATCGGGAGGCTACCGGCCGGCGCTGGCTTGTAATATTGCTTGTAAATTTCACTTACCAAATAGTTAAAAAACGCAAACTTATGAACGTGAAAGCTTGGCACGACATGCGTGTAAGCTGCAAGAGCATGAAAGTAGAATAAACGCGGTTGAGATGCGAGCATTGTGCATAAAATGCAAAAGTTCGCTGACCCCGTTTGCACCGATGATGTAGAGAGCTGGTGTTAAGAAAATGATACTCTGTACATATAGGAAGAATGCAGGATGAACGAATGACATGAAATGACAATGACGAAATGTACAATTCGAAAGTGATAGGATGTAGGAGCCGAGGAAGACCAAGACACACAGGCGACTAAATTAGTAGAGTTTTATCAGAAGGTGATGTCGAGAGACTTAGGGACTAGGAGGTGTTAAAGGGTCACGGCTCGTAACACTCGATACTCTCTGCCTACCCCGCTAGGGACATGGCGTGAGGATATAGACAGACAAAAGTAAAAAAAGGGGTGTGGCTGTCGTATACGATACGTTTTATGTGAATACGTCTTCGTAACGGGTAAACGGAAGTAAGTTACACAGAAAGGAAATTACGTGACGCAGCGAAATGAGTACAAAATGGCGGCACTTTAACCTGTAATGGCGCGCGCGATTCGCCACAGTCCTCAACGTAACGAATTCTTCGATTCTTTAGCTATCAAGTGGTGTTACTTACACTTTTGAATGTAAACGATAGACAAACTGTATCCCCTGATTTTGTTTACCATCAGTTTTCTGAATTTCCTCCTACTCAGCAAATATAAATATGTATTCACGTCAAAAAGCGCATGATCCTGCTTTGACGAATATTAGAGAAAATTTAAAATATCGAAACGTTTTTATGTTGGTAACACTTACTAAGGCTTTTCATATCACAGATTACGACTGATTGTTCGCTTTGTTCTTGGTTCTTTTTATCCCCGAGGGGAAAGGCAAAGGGATCTAGCCCATACAGCCAAGTCTTCAGTTTAGAACCATTTGAAAATCTTAATTCTATGTTCCAGCTTCAGGAACTGTGCTGAAAAAATACTTGGGAAGGGTACCTAGACCCAATCAACCCAGTTTAAATAGCACCCGTAAAACGATAGTGATTTTTACAAGGTTTTCTTGATGAACTTATTCACGCCTTTCAAAAAGTGCATAAACGTGTTATATTTGAGTTTTTTCATTACTGTATAATTTCACTAGCACTTATGTTACAAAACACTATCGAAATTGTCACATAAAACTAATTTTATACTGAATTATAAAAATTCGAAGTGTAAGATTGAACAACGTCACTCATTAAAAGCGCGGGAAGAAGTATGATTGTTCGCGTTCGAATATGATTGCCATAAATAAAAGTGGCTGCCATTCATGGCTTTATACTTCCTTAAATGTAAAGTTGTAGGAGCAACTGTAGCTCAAGATTGCCCACACAAAGCGCAGACCATAGCAGGCATGGCGGTGTCTTTGAAGGATGCCTCGGGGGGGGGGGGGGGGGGGGGGATGCTACCTTTGCAAAATTCTTGTGATTGTGGACCCAGTTGATTAGCTGCGGATCAGACGGTTATGTAAAGTTGATCGGAGAATTAGGCGTAGGGTATGTGACTAGACCTTTTTTAGTATAATTACTCATGTTCAGGGTATAAGTGGTCGTACCACTAACTTTGTATTTTCTGATTTATGTACATATTTCTAATTATCACTTGCTAGATGGTGAAAGAAAACCGCACGTCCAAGAAATTATATTTCGATAGACATGGGACCTAACCTAAGAAAGGTCCGGTTTCCCTCTGGGTTGTGGAGGTTGAGGGTAGTCACCCCATGTAAAAATTAGTATCTTCGCCAAATCTTTAGACTTAGGTAGCGGACCCCGCCAATCCTAATGGATTAGGAAACGGGATAACGCTGTGAAGAAGAAAAGGGTATAAGTGTTTGACTATCGTCTTTAGAGCCAAAGTCAGTGTGGGAGTTGCTGTGTTAAAAACAGAGCGGTGGGGTCGGCGCTCTAGAAAATCGCGAACAGTGAGCGGCAAACTACACAGAACATAAAACATGAGTACACATTGGTTGGATACCATTCATACAGACCGTTTTTTTTTATTCTTCGTCGGGAGGCATACAAGCATACGGCTCAACTGATGTAAAGCGGTTACCGTAGCCTATGAACGCTCGCAATACGTTAAGTATCACTCGCACGATGTCACCTCTGCTGCTAACACAGCAACTCCTCAGGAGCTTACTGGTGAACTCACTCACGCGCAGGAACACAACAACCCTGTGCGGTTTTCTGTGAGGAGTAGGTACTTCCCCCAATGGGCAGCTTGGATCCGCCCTAGTTCTCTTAAACGCCTAGACCAAGACAAAGAGAAACGTTCCTGCATACAAATGTTTGTCCTGTGTGGGAATCGAACCCACGAGCGTTGGTGTCTACTAATCACTGCGCCACCGAGCTTGTCCATCATCGAATACATATGTAGTGTGTCCGCACACAGCAATGGAATTTCGAAATTGTAAAGAACAATTTGTATAGGAACGTTGAAATCATCTACGATATCGAAGCTGGGTCTGTAACAAAAGTTTCTATAGAATGGATGTTTTCTTCGGAGAACTTTTATGTTGTAGAATGAACTTCCTGCTAAGGTTATCTCGAGAGATAACCGCATAAGGTTCTAACGCTTGTTTTCCAAATTTACTAGTAGGTACCAAAAATGATTAAAAAATTAATTGTGTCTATGTATAACATTTTTTTATTAATAGTTACAAAGGATGTATAACAAAGGCGAAGGTACGTATGCTTAGAATACGTCGGGCTAATATGTCGTTTTTCCTTTTGTGATTTATTACTTGTGCCAATAATTAGCAGTAATACCAAAAGATATTGCGTGAGACCAGTAATTGGTAGGAAATCAATTAACATCGGCATTTGTGAAATGTTACACAAATCAGCCGCAGTCGCGTGTGGTCGCGCGGGAATGTCCCGCGCCTTTCGTGCCTTCTGTGCAATTTGTTTAAATTGAAATTTATTTACTGATATTTTTACTAGCAACATTTCTAATTTGAGAGGTAGGGAGGAGCGATAAATGAAGTACCTCTACATCACAGATATTCACGTATAATTGGTTTCTCCATGCTTACCCAGCAAAGGATCTTTCCGTGAACCGACTGTGAAGATACCTATAGGATTCCTAGCAGCTTGCGAGCAGTGTTTCGCAAACTTTTTATGTTTAAGGTACACACGAAATCAAGAAATTTTGTGTGTACATCATATAAAAAACAATATTTATCCAATTAACTATGATAAACTAGAGGCTAGATAACGAATAGCGATTTGCTTTTCTTTACAAAACCGCACAGCTATACACATGCCGTGTACACGCGTGCGCGCGGCAAAGAAGAGCTACCGCAGTTTTTGAAAAAACTTGTCATATTCCCGCGGTCGTGCCGGCATGGTGCCGTGGACATTAGACGATGGGCTAATGTCCACAGCACAGCAACATGCGGCACACGCTTTGCGGAACGCTTTTCTAGAGGATTATGAAAATTTCCAGCATCTTAACGTCACCCAGGTTACCGTTAAGATGCTTGAAATTTGCGTTGGTATTAATTAAACTCTTATTAAAAAAAGATTATTTTTGGTGCTACACCCTGTATAATTAATAGAACAAAACCTATAAGATTCAGAGCACTAACAAAATAAATTCCTTTACCACTGTTAGTATAGATAACCTACTAATGAATATTAGTAGGTTATCTACACTAACAGTGCAAACACTGGTAGGTACCTACCATAATGGAGTATTTGTTACTCTATGCGCACAACGACAGAACTCACTGCTCCCATGGCACTAATAGCTACACATAAACACTAATAGGTACAAATCAACTTATCAGTTGTCTTGTACACATAGTACAATTTACACAGCGTCATCTTGCCCTTAACTAATTAAGGAGACGCTATGCAATCTGTTCAGAAATATGTATTAATTAGCTGTTAGCCGCGTAAAGCTTTTTTAAATATTATATAGGTCTACCGTGTTAACAACACACGCTACTTGTATGCTAAACTTCACATAAATACCTTCAGTTTTTACGTGAAAATGTAATAAAAATTCATATATACTCACAAACTTTGACATTTATAATTTTAGTAGGACTTATAATAACACTTCGTCTATCTAGCGTTGTCCTGTTTCCTAATGCATTAGGATTGGCGGAGGCCGCAACCTAAGCCTACAGATTTTTACATAGAGCTATTGCCGTCTGATTGTCACAAACGCGTCTTTCGAAATATAATTACTAGGACGTGCGGGTTTCCTCGCGATGTTTTCCTTCACCGCCGATCAAGTGATAATTACAAATATGTACATAAATCTGAAAACACCAATTTAGTGGTACATGACCACACCAGACAAACCATCGACCTCGAAAATAGGTCGGTTTCGTTATCCACTAGAAACCACTGAATAGGAATTATAAGAATACATTTTACTACTACTACTAGCTTTTGCTCCATTGTAAGTTTTTTACAACTTAGCTTAGCAAAAGCTACCTTTTACAGGTATTAATAGACGAACTAATGGACTTCATACGAGTGTCCTAGTACATGCCCAAAACTGACATATGTACACGATTACGTATATTAATAAACAGCGCAACAGAAATTAAACGACACGCGCGAGTAGTTTCATAAAATTAATAACGAGTACGGAACAAAAAAGGCGAATATTTTTCATAACCCCTAAATACGGCCCTGTTGCAATTTAATCCGACCCCGGTTTTTAGGTCGCGCTCCATCAAACGAAATTAGAGTGTACGCCGTCAGCAATACGAATTATATTCCGATGTGAGTGTAACATTTTGGCGTCATATAAGTGAGTTGTATCTCTCGGGGAGATCGATACGAGCTACGTTTGCTATAATGTGTGTGTGTGTGTGGGTCGTGTGTGCGTTAAAAGGAAGTCATACATCGTCAGCTATTGAAACAGATTTATGTGCACTGGTGATTTTTCCTTCGTTCCTCTTTCTATGTTAAGGCCGTTCCTATACTCTGATGTGACTAGATTTTTTTATTTATACTACGTCGGGAGACACAAGCATACGGCTCACCTGGTGTAAAGCGGGTACCGTAGCCTATTAACGCTTGCGATATATTAAGTACTCGCGCGATGCCTCCTCTGCTGCTTACATAGCAACTCCTTGGGAGCTAACTGGTGACCTCATTCACACGCAGGAGCACAACAACCCTCTAGAAAGTTGTTATTTTGCTGCGGTTTTCTGTGAGGTGGAGATACTTCCCCAGACGGGCTGCTTTGATGCGCCCTACCTTTCTTAAACGTTAAGCCGTCGGTCCCGGCTGTTGTCGATAGATGAGTCTTTAAACTAAGTCAGTGGCTCTCCGGCGGCTTGAAAACAGTGGCCTCCGCCAATCCGCATTTGAGCAGCGTGGTGGAGTATGCTCTAAACCCCTTCGGTTGAAGAGAGACCCGTATCCCTGCAGTGGGATGAGTAAGGGTTGATGTGGAGACGTGTGATCTTAAGCCCAAAGAAAGGTCTTTGAGTTGTCGAGGTCTGACGGCAGTCGCTCCAAGCAAAAATCAGTATCTTCGCCAAACCTTTACGCTTAGGTAGCAGACCTCGCCAATCCTAACGAATTAGGAAAAGAGATAACGCAGAGAAGAAGAGTAATAGAGAATTAATAGAAAATCTAAAATTGAAGATTTAACCATAAACTAAACAGTTATGAAATAAAAACTTGTAACTGCTATATGTAGAAGGGAAATCGACCTCATTGAAATCTGCTCAAGAAGTAATATTCGCGTGTGGCAACCCCCGCTGCTAGCACAACCCTTCTTTAGACCTTTCTAAGAGTTGTTACTTACTCGGCGGAATAAAACAATCTAATTGGGAATTAGTATTGTCTTAGGTTTTCGCGATTGTTACACATTGAATTAAAGAATTTTTAACGGAAGTATCGCGTGTTTTATTTATTTTGTTGAACCTGACGTTTCGAATGCTTTGCAGCATCCTGGGAATTAATTGGGAATTGTTATATGCTTGCATTCTTGTGTATGATGGGGTCACTTCATAAAATAACTGTGCCTAGACTATCTTTCCTCCTCTTTATTTAACGCATTGTTACCGACCTTGACACCGACGCTCGTGGGTTCGATTCCCACACAGAACAAGTATTTGTGTGTATATAGAACATGTCTGTTTGTATTGGTCTAGGTATTTTTAACAGACGTAGGGCGCAACAAAGCAGTATGTCTGGGGAAGTATAACAAGCTCTTCAGGGAGATGGGGCTTCGGTTTTCTGTGAAAGCAAGTGGAGGCACTTCTCCAGACTAGCTACTATGCCATGCCATGCCTCTCTTGTGCTTATGTGCTAGTTGTAAATTACTACCATTTCAAAAAGCAAACTATTATCTGGAGGTTATAGTGTTAGTAGCCTATTCCTTACACAATTAGGTAACTTAGCTCAGTTTCGAAGCGAAGCACATCGCCTTAAAGGAAACGGATGTCGTTTATAACTACCAGTATAATACCACGTATTCCGCGACTCTCCAACTTTAGCCCTTACACGCACGCGAATAAGACTCAATAACCAGACAAGTTTCAGGCGTCGTTATCTCTCAGCCCATTATCTTAATTTTCACCTTTAACCCAGTTGTAATAGGAGCTGTAATGGCACTCTGCAAGGTTTACAGATGCCGCTGCTGAATATTGATTGTGCTACGTCTGTAGATACGTTACGGATCTGCGCACATCTGTTTTTCTTATTCATGAGTATGATATTGTAATACAAGATGAGGAGAGATATATAACCTAGGCCCCTAACCTATACGGCACCATTATTTTCGGGACAATGCAACTCGTATGCCAATTGCTCGGTAACCTATTAACGCTTGTTCCTAGTATGTAAGTATTCTTTATTCTACATTAACATATACATAATCTGTTACAACAGTGCTGTACAAAGGTGAGATTATCTCCTTAAAAGATCACTTCCAGTCAACTCCATAGGTGGTAAAGAATTCACTATTGAAATGGAGACAAACAATCCGGTGCAAAATAGTACTATGGATCAGAAAAATAATAGTATTTACTATTTTGATTCTTAGGCTGCTAATATTAACATTTACAGCAATAGGTAGATAAATAAATAAATATTGTCGGACAAATTACACAGCGCCATCTAGCCACAAAGTAAACGAAGCTTGTGTTATGGGTACTACACAACTGATAACATTTTGCATATTTTTTTTCGTGTAAAATGAGGTGTTAAAGAAAATAGGATTACAGTGTCTTGCACAAAGTAGCTATGGAGCCGTCGGTCACATTCAAGACACTTGAAAAGCTTGGTATCAGCTGTATGTTAGTATATCGTACTATCGACAGATTATACCAACACTTCCTCTGTTAAAGACCATAAAAGATCGGGACGAATGGACCGCGTGCAGTTAGTACAAAGACAGGTAATGCCGTTAAAGCCAGAATTCGCCGAAACCCCATTTAGGAAACAAAAAATCCCAAGAAATGAAGATTCCCGCTAGGACGAACAATAAAGCAAGACCTAAAGCTCGGCGCTTATCGTCGATATACTCGTCGGACATGCCCTAAATCAATCCCTACAGGTGAAGAGAGTGAATCGATCAAAGCGCCTTCTGTCCTGATACGCAGGTGAAAGCACAGAAATATCCTTTCTACTGATGAAAAAAATTTACGATTGAAGAGCACTACAACAAGCAACATGACACAGTTCGAAAGAAGCCGCCCAAGTGGTAGTCTGTAATGGTTTGGTGGCGGGTGTTTTATCTAGGAGTCACCAAGTTTCATTTTTGAAGGAGTGAAGACTTCAGGCAAGTCAAGTATCAAGAGACTGTCTTGGATCGTGTTGTGAAACCTCTCAACATTACTTATTAAAAATGTACCGTGGACTTTACAGCAGGACTCTGCACCACAGGTCACAAGGTACGAACTCCCCAAGCCTGGTTCGAAACCAACGTTCCCGACTTTATAAGAGCTGAAGACTGGCCCTCGTCTAGTGCAGATCTGAACCCTTTAGACTACAATTTATGGTCAGTTTTAGAGGACAAAGCCTGCACGAAACGATACGCCTACATTGTGTCTCTTAAAAAATCGCTGGAGCAAGCAGTGGCTAAATTTCCCATGGAAACAGTGCGTAAATCCATAGACTCGTGGCCAGACAGATTAAAGACCTGTATGAAAGACAAAGGAGGCTATTCGAATAGAATCATTTCTTTATTTTTTGCTGAGACTTCCATAAATATGTATATAAGTTTTATTAAGATTACATTACTTCATAAAAAAACCAGTTGAGAATGCGCAAGTTTGCATTGCGAGAGGAACACCTTGGCTCGTCAATTATATAACAATCCAATTTTTTTTTTAAATTAGTCGGTTTAAAATGAAAATTTAAAACGTGCACACTTCTGCGAAGGCGAATAGCCGCTCTATGGGATTCATCATCATCGTGCTGGTGAGTAACTCACGCGTAGAAAAACAACAATCTCGCCTACAGTCGTCTGAAATGTGGACGCTCTTTACCAAGCGAGTTGCTTCCTATCGAATTTGTGTTTTGACTTGCCCATTGTCTTTCTCAGAGTTTCGTTTCCTAATTTGCAGAGTGCACCACAAGCGGGTGAGGTCGGCTTTAGCTGTAAACCTTGAGAAATCATTTTAAGTACCATGAAGATGAATCGATAATCTCGATTTTAACGATATTTTACGAATGATGATAGGTTTCCGAATGGATTGAGTGTGATCCCCTATCAATTGCCGTATCCCTCAGGCGGTTGGCATTGGTCCCAAGGGATCAAATGTAGTTAGGAGGAATCACGCAAAGTAATGTTGTCCTAGATTTAAAATATAAAAGTCATAACTTATAAACTTTGTCTTGTCGAGTTCTTTGATCAAGTGGTAAGCAATGCCTACTTTAACATCGAGGGTTGTGAATTCGAATACCGCATGGGACAAACATTTGTGTGCATGAATGTGTTGTTTGTATCGATATTTTCCATGTATCAATATGTATTTACGAGAATGTTGTCAACACATGGTATAAATTTTCCTTAATTTGGGACTGAATGGCGTTGTACAATTTGTTCGGAAATATTTGTTGATTTATTATTATTTGGAAAATTACATTTGAGGAGGATAAAAACCCTAGCGTTGTTAACAATTCCAATTTTATATATTCTTCATATTGGCAACAAACGATCCCTATTGATTCTTATCAATTACCCGATCCCAATTACGCCGGCATTGATCCCGGGGGATTGTACGAAGACAGCGGGGATTACACGACGTAAATTGTGTGTTCTTGTTTGTGGAATCAAATACTACTGGCTATGTCTGCCTTTTGTGAAAGAGGACGGCAAGCAATCGTAGAAGGGTCCAGATGGTCAGACCACACACTAGGTGTTTGCTTTTCTTGTCTTTCTGCTACGCAAGGATTGTTTTACAAGTCACAAATACGCTTGATATATCTTTGATTTTTGACTTTGAGTAACGATAAAGTAACTTCCTAATTTTTGACACGAGTTTCAACGTTTTTATATCTTCACATTTAATTGCATCATTCTATAAACCAATAATTAAACGTCGCATTAAGGTCCTCCTTACTCACCAAAACGTGGTGTTTCAGCGCCTTGGCGAACTGGGAAATGGGAGGATATTATAACGAATAAACCGATAAGAGATGCGCTGTTGATCCAAGAACCAGCCAATAGACACTGCGCATTTTACTTCACTACGCACACCGTGTCATTAGGTCTTCACAGGTTATTTCTTTCATGCATCATTCTTTTTTGCCCGCCCTGTAATTGGTCCATAGTTCTAGAAAAGATGCAAACCTAAGTAACAGCTGAGACAGATAAAATGAAGTAACGGAACAGTTATATCCACCTATTCACAAAACTGCAGATGAATCAGTAAATAATGATTTAACCCAGATACAGATCGCGTTAACCAGCCTGTTACAGTTATCATAACGTCGGTTTACAGTTAACGAAAACGCTGCCGTAACCGCCGACCAACTCATATTTCAATAATTCGTAGATTTGCTAATTAACTGTTACATGCGGTTTATAATTTTCTCATACTCGCGCACGAAGGGTTCCGTACCATTATCTATAAAAACAGCAAAAAAAATCACGGTTGTTGTATGGGAGCCCCCTTTAATATTTATTTTATTCTATTTTTTTTTATTTGTTGTTATAGCGGCAACAGAAATACATCATCTGTGAAAATTTCAACTGTCTAACTATCACGGTTCAAGAGATACAGCCTGGTGACAGACGGACGGACGGACAGTGGAGCCTCAGTAATAGGGTTCCGTTTTACCCTTTGGGTACGGAACCCTAAAAAGAACGCTGTTAGTGAACCTCTGTGAAAGTGGAAAGAGAAAAATCTGAAATAATTACAGGTGAAAAAACTTCTTTTTACCGTTATTCCGTTTCCTAATCCTAAATATTAAGATCGGCGGGGTCCACTATCTAAGACTAAAGATTTGTTCAAGATACTGATTTTTACATTGAACGACTGCCGTCAGACTTTCACAACCCAGAGGGGAATGGTACCCGTTCCTGGGGTATCAATGGAACAGTATATCCATGAGCAGGTCTCGGTAGGTATTGGAACTATTGCGAATGTATGAGAAATTATTGGGCTATTGTAACCTTAACTTACGTTATCATCCAACAAATACACTTGCTTGCAAAGTTATACCACTTCACAATAGACCACGGCTAAATAACAGCTCCCATGTCCCCCAGCTCCCTAACCCTCTAGTTAGGGAGTTTCTATGAGGAGGTACTTCCCCAGTTGGGCTGCTTTGATACCTCTCTTAGAAAATATTACAGCAAATGTACATGTTATAGAAAACATTAAATGATGTTTCTATTTTTATTCAGTTTTTAAGCGTTTTTAAACGAATTTCATACACAAACAAACTTAGTTATGCGGGTCAAGGAACGTATTGAAAGCTCGATGTGAGGGTCTAAATAAGGGGAGAAAATAAACGTCGGCTAATAATGAACGTAGTGTCGTACCTTCGTTTTGGATTTGATTTCGTAAACAGAGATCTAGGCTATCCTAGAACAAAATTGAAGACAAAAACTGCTTATCCTCATCTTTTGTAATATGTATAAGATGATTTGGGGAAAAAAACCTGTATTAGCAAGTTTCTTTTGGCATTTCTTCTTCGCCAATGGTCATTTGAAATGCTGGTAGATTAAAAAAGAGAAAAACTTAAAATAATAATAAGATATAATATACCGAAAATGTGCCCGTGTCTAAGTGCCCGTGCCCGGGTCTAAAGGCAAATAAAGAATTTTTACCTTTTTATCTTTAGCGCTAAAATCAGGCTCCCGGTTAGCTAATGAGACTCTGGAAAAAGTGGGTTAGGAAGGACGCAAACGGGTTGTGTTCTGAAGAATTGTTCTATATGATACCGTCAGCTTCTGTTTAAAACGGTACCCGGAGAGTTCACCCTCACGCACTAGATCCGCAATGGTTGCGTACTGTGCGGTTCCAGAGAAGTTTTTCTCCAAGAATTATCAAGTTGTGGAATGAACTTCCAGCCGAGGTTTTTCCCAAAGGACTAAAGCATGGGCTTCTTCAAGAAAGGTGTGAAATGGTTTTTACAGGGTCGGCAAATGCAAATGTCCGTATGCTGCGGTGACCTTATTATTGGTATTAGAAATTATATCAATACACTGTATAAATTTATTTTTTTCTCATAGAGCACGATCGACTTGGCCACGAGGCGACTCTTTGCTATGTGTAGTCATGTCTTGAAGGGAATAACCTATGGAGGAACGATGAGTCCGCTATTACCCAGCTACTCAAGTCACCTCTACGGGTCGGGGGTAAAGTCGAATGCGCTGTTGTTATTGGGTAGTTTACGGATCAACATGGAATAAATTATCGGATTATTGATTAAATATTCCCGTAGGCTCGAATCGCAGATATTTAGGCGCTGAAACACAACGTTTCTGTTAGCGCAGGGTGCCTTTATGCGCAGCCGAATGTTTTATAGTTTTGTGAATCTACGTTGTCGTTATTTGTTTGCTTTTTTATCCGTCAAATCCTATTTAAATATACATAGGATTGCCTAGTTATGTGCACAATTTTAACTTTGAGTCGGTGAACATATATAACAAAAAACCAGTTGAGAATGCGCAAGCTTGCATTGCCAGAGGAACACCTGGCTCGTCAATTATATAACAATTCAAAATTTATTTATTTTTAAATTTATCGGCCATTTTGACCATGTTCCTTAAGAGATAGGAACGGTGTTCCTGAACATTCCTATTCTACTTTTTTATGCTGAATCCTAATCTGAAGTCAAAATTTGAATATTCGAAAAAAACGCACCCACAGACAAACATATAGATTTCATATAGGGACGGTGTTCCTGAATATAGTCGTTGAATACAGAACTTTTTGTGAAGTCTGTTAAAATGTATGGTAGACCACAAATGTAAGATAGAACATTTTATAACTAGAGTCTTAGGAAGGTGATGAGGTGCATGGGAAGAGTTATGAATGTTAAAGGAGGAAGATGTATAAGGTTCTCTCTGCCTACCCCGCATGGGCGTGAAGTAACACGTGCAAAATGACAAGTTACTTGGAGTATGACAGAGTTTGCTTCGTGAATATAAGATATATAACTTAAGTTAACATTCCATACATATATATTTAACAAATTGTCAATATAAATTTTACAATTTAAGCACGACGAATCGGTACAAACTGCGGGGTGGTGGTGGTGGGGCGGGCGGGAGGAGGGGGAGGGGGACTGGGGAAGGTCATCGACCGGTTGGTTGGAGACTGCGCGGCTCCACGACATCACGGCTCGACGATAGCATGCGAGTGAGCATAAGTGGTGTTCACTGACTCATTAGTTTCGACATCAAGTAAACAGAGGTTAGGTTTATTTACTACAAATATGGCTAAATGTACGGCTCGCCTTATTTTTTTGTTTTTTACAACGTCGGGCGTCATGCAAGCATACAGCCTACCTGAACATAATGGTTACCGTAATCCCTCCACGAACGCAGGTATACAACTGTTTCCATGAGTGTTGTGTTCCTGCGAGCTCTCTCGCTCGGTTACCAGTAAACTCTTAAGAAGTCACTGTGTTAGCAGCGGGAGTGACAACTGCCGTCTAACGTCCACAACCCAAAGGATAACAGGAAAGCCAGATCTTTCTTAGGTAACAAGGTCACAAGTTTTTCGAAATATATATTCACCTGATGTAAAGCGGTTACTGTAGCCTATGAACGCTAGTAATACATCAAGTATCACTCGCGCGATGCCACCTACGCTGGTAACACAGCAACTCCTTGTGCTTTCTGTACCTCCCCAAACGGGCTGCTTTGACCAATCGACCATTAGGTTGGTTCTAGACGGTTCCGGCTCTAGACGGGCGACTTGCATAAATCTATCATTTCCAACTTTCCCACTGCTCCAGTGTTGCCATGTTAAGCGTCAATTTAATTAATTGATAAATTAACACTGCCAATTACTTAATTAGTTCACGGCGAGCGTATTTTGTAGAATTGCCGCCCGCCAATTACTTTGCGTTGAAAGCTTTATTGTCTTTATTACGCACAAAAAAGTTACGAAAGGGAAATTACTTTTTAAAAATATACCCTACAATTTTAAATTATATTCAGTAGTAGTCATATTGGTAGTTTTAAAAAGTCTTGTAATTATCGACATAGTATAGCGGATTTTGCGCATTTCATTTCATCATCATAATCATCATCGTAAATTCAAACTTAAAAAAAAACTTGGATAGCTTAAATATTTTTATGCAACGTCGGTAGATGTACTAGCATACAGCCCACCTGATGTAAAGCGGTTACCGCAGCCTATGAGAGTTTGCAATACATTAGGTACTAATCGCACTATGCCATCGCTGCTGCTAACACAGCAACTTTTTCGGAGCTTACTGGTGACTTCACTCACTCGTAGGAACACAACAACGCTTCAGGGAATTACTATTTATACTTCTCCAGTCGGTTTGATTTGATGCGCCTTACCGCTATTAAAACACTCAGATCTAGAAAAACAGACATGCTTACAAATGTATGTCCTGTATGGGAATTGAACTCACGAGCGTTGGTGTCAAAGTAACACAGCGCGTTTCGTCACTGCGCCACTCAACACATGTCTGTTTGTCCAGCCATGCAATTCTTTAAGCGACTCGTAATGGCTGTGTGCGTCGCTGTGATCACAGATGTCACAGCTTTGACATCGTCTACTGCGATCACGGCTAAATTATTTGGTATTCTATAAGGCTGTAAGCGTACGCGAGGCTGTTTGCCTTGTAGAATTCCAATTCCAAACGCAGCCTTCGGCGCTAGTGTCGCACAACCATGAAAAGCGACACTAAGGAATTGCAATTTTGTGTTCAAGGCTATAACAGCCGATGTTTCCGAGGATGTAAGGATGTTTGCTCTTACAGAATTGCATGGCTGGTCGGGCTGTTTTTAAGAGAGGTAAAGCGCATCGTATCAAATCAGTCAAGCTCGGTAAGTACGTCCGCCTCACAGATAACCGCAGCCAAATAGCAACTCCGTGGAGGGGTTGTTGAGTTCCTGCGTGTGAGTAAGGTCACCAGTAAGCTCCTAAAGAGTTACTGTAGTGGCATCGCGCGAATGATACTTAATGTACTGCGCGCGTTCATAGACTGAACAATAAATGAAGATTCATCTAAGATGTTTTTATAGTTATAGATACGTCGTACACGCTGTAGAATGGCAATACGAAAGTAAGGTAATTGCCCAACTCGCATTCAGTTGACCACGCTCTCGCGTCGCTGCTATACGTACTTCGCCACAAAGCATAAATGTCCTAAGATACATATTCATCTCTTTCTAACGACAGGTATGCCCGATCATTATTTGTCTCTTCGTTAGAGCAAAATGTAATAATAAATAACTCTACGTAGATATAGTACTATTTGCGCCATTTTAAAATACAATACTGTTGGTGTATAACGTGTCTACCTTTTGATACGTCGCTGAGATTCGTGGTCATAGACAAACGTTGTGTCTTGAAATTCACTGTGGAATAAATCATTAATGTAAAGCAAAACGCGGAGCTGTTATTGGCCAGTTCACAGATCAACATCGCGGCACTTATCGCCTCATTGGTTAAAATATTCTCTTATTGGTCAATAGACGCTATTTAGGCGCCAAAACGTTTTGATAAGGGTGTCTTCATGCGACGTGCATGCGACGTGAAGAGGTTTATTGGTAGGTCTTTCGTTCTCAGAATTCGCTGTTCTAGTGTGTGTCGTCGTTTGTTCACTATACCTATACATTGCGAATGTGTGTATGTGACCACAACAGCCCGTTCGGTTGGAGCGTTCATTTTGCCGACCACAAACGTTCGCTGCGGACAGTGCGGGCCGTTTGTAGGACACGCTGTATATTCCTTGTACGGGCGGCGACACATGTTTTGTTTCGTTATGCTCAATTGTTTTATGTTATGTCCAGCTTTTTATGCTTCGGATGAACAACAAATACATGGGCTACATTATGTGAAGCTGTTTCGATAGCCTATAGTGTATCTCCACTGGTTACGTAACAATATCGAAAGCCGTGAAAGCATGAAAAAATATATAAATATAAATAAATAAATAAATATTTGCGGACTAATTACACAGCGCCATCTAGCCCCAAAGTAAGCGAAGCTTGTGTTATGGGTACTAGACAACTGATAAACATACGTACGTAAATTTTTTTTTTTTGTAAATACATACTTATTGTACATAGAAAATACCCAGACCAAGACAAACAGACATGTTCAAGCACACAAATGTTTGTACTGTGTGGGAATCGAACCCACAAGCGTTGGTGTCAAAGTAGCGTAACAACGCGTTTCACCACTGCGCCACCGAGCTCGTCATCATCATCATCATCATATGAAAATATATTGCATCCATATCTTTACGTAAAGGATACATTTGCTGGGTAAGCAGAGAACTGAGAGTCACAAGATGCAGTCCTTGCCTACACACTTTGTTCGTTCCTTTAACATTCATAGCTCATTGCATGCACACATCTGCATCTTGGGCTCTGGCCACCACACTTCTTTATATACAACGTCAAGAGGCATACAAGCATACGGCCCACGTTATGCAAAGCCGTAACCATGAAAATAGGTACACATTGAGTACACTCGCCCGATGCCACCTCTCCTGCTAACACAGCAACTCCTTAAGAGCTTACTGGTGACTTCACTCACACGCAGGAATACACTCACTAGCAGAAACACAACGACCCTCCAGGGAGTTGTTATTTGGCTGCGTTGAAGCGCCCTACTACACACTGATATCATACAACCTATTTGTGTGCTTTTCTCGGCTCTTACATCCTTCTACTTTTATACTGTATATCTATTTCATATTTTTTTCTTCTTGCAATATGCCTACATGTCCAAACGAAGAGGTCACCAAAAACCTAGAACCTTTTCAACCCCGTAGGGACATAGACTCTCTAAGCGTATTTTACCGCCTTTACCATGGCGAGTGCTCTGAAGAACTGTTTTCCCTTATCCCACCCTCTCCCTTCCGTCATAGAACCACACGTGCGGGCTTGCGATGTCATCGTTCCACGGTTGAGAATATCTCTTCGCGTACCAAAAAGTTCGGCAACTCCTATCTTTGTCGTACCATTAAAAAGTGGAACGCCTTGCCTGCACATGTGTTCCCTCCTTCCTACCATATGGGATCCTACAAACGAAGCGTGAAGAAGCATTTTACGGGTCAGCATGGCAGCGTCAACTGACAGGATACGGTAGTAGTATGTTGTCATTTGCAGTTGCGATTTGGGCTCCTCTTTCGCTTACCATCAGGAAAAGAGGAGCCACTATGCTGAACTAATATAAAAAAAAACCAAGAGACCATGCTTCGTATTTTAACACCGCCAATGACGAATTGATATACCTATACCTTTCCACCAGGAAATCAATTTTGAAAACCATGATATGCATTCAAGAATCAATACATGGCACGCCCTGCCGATTACCATACATTACTTTTATGATCTTTTAATGGCACATTTCATTACAATAGGTACAATTGAAATCACATTTATAACTCATGCACGGTTAAGCATTAGGTATACGACTCTACCATCGGTATTATTAATCTGTAGCTACTCTATACCTATCGAATTTCGATTGCATTTTGAACGGACAATTTACTCCCGGTTATTATTAACGTGAAATAAAGTATTATTTCGATTATGAAGAAAAGGATTTCACAGATCTGGTGATACTTCAGTAGTCGGACTGCTTCGAAGAAAGTAAGAAAAGCGAGATACCGGGACATGTGCAGACGAAGTCGCGGGCTCCGGCTAGTTTGAGCATAAAAGACACGATAACCATTTGATTAGCATTCGCAGTACACAGTCAGTGGAGCAAGGACCTCAGTTCAGAAGGCTCCTACGTCGTCTCGACAATCTGCGCCGTTTCAGCTATTGGCATCTCATTCTTCAGTAGACGAGATATAGGTAAGAGGTTGTTAACCTTTAACCAACCTACTAAATTGTATGGCTCCGACAAATAAATGAAGCTATGTAAATTTCAAATCTTTTTATAGCGCAAAGGTGGCAAACAAGCGTAGAGAACAGTGATAGGCCACTGGATAAAGAACTCGCTTAGTAACCGAATGGTCCTCTGTTCAAATCAGGATTCGAACATGGAACCAAGCGTTTCTGATTTGAAGGTCGGGTGAATGTACCGATTTTAACGTAGAGCCGTTCGACCTCCACACCTTCAAATCAGATCCTTCTAAGGTTCTGTCACACGTCTTTTGAAATATAGTTTCTTGGGCGGGCGAGTATCCTCACGATGTTTTCCTTCACCACAGAGCAGGTAATAATTATCTATACATTCTATATTCTATCTATATTCTATATTCTATACAGATTCTATACAGATAAATAAAATTGGAGTGTCTGTTTGTAATATTAAAATAACCGCTTTTTACTAAATGCATATGGATATATACACGGCACATATACCAAAATGAATATTTTTACAATTTTTATCTGTCTGTCGGTTTGTTCCGGCTAATCTCTGAAACGGCTGGACCGATTTTGACGGGACTTTCACTGGTGACGACTGTTCAGAGCACAATATAGGGTACTTTTTATCCCGTAAATATTTAGGATTCCTGCGTAAAATGTGAAAAACTGTTAAAATTAAATTGGAGTGTCTGTTTGTAATATTAAAATAACTGCTTTTTACTAAATGCATATGAGTATATACACGGTACATATACCAAAATGAATATTTTTACAATTTTTGTTTGTCAGTCTGTCCGTCCGTCTGTCTGTTTGTTCCGGCTAATCTCTGAAACGGCTGGACCGATTTTGACGGGACTTTCACTGGCAGATAGCTGATGTAATAAGGAGTAACTTAGGCTAGGTACCTTTATTTTAGAAATTTTGTTTATTTTTATTAATATATATAAATAATAAAAATAAACTATTCCGCGCGGACGTAGTCGCGGGCACAGCTAGTAATATGAGTACATAAAATAAATTCGAAAACTCAAATTTAGTGGTACATATCTCTGCTGGCACAGCAACTCCTTAGCAGCTTACCTGTGACTTCACTCACACGCAGGAATACAACAACCTTCAAGGGAGTTGTTTTTTGGCTGCGAATTTGAGGTGGAGGTACTTCCCCAGACGGACTGCTTTGACGCGCCCTACCTCTCTTAATTATTATTAATTTTTAATAATTCTTATTACTTAAATAGGCGTGGCAGTGGTTAGCAATGCTACTTTGACACCAACGATCGTTGGTTCGATGCCCACACAGGAAAAACATTTGTGTGTATGAATATGTCTGTTTGTCTTGGTCTGGGTGTTTTCTATCATAAGTATGTAATTACAAAAAATGTATTTACGTATGTTTATCAGTCGTCTAGTATTCATAAGACAAACTTCGCTTACTTTGAGACCAGATGGCGCTGTGTAATTTGTTCGACAATATTTATTTATTTTATTGTTTGAGATGTTAGCGTGTCATTGGGTATTTACGTTGATATCAGGGTAGCGGTCGGTGACCTTTGGCGTAAAGTACCTATTCAATTTTCAGTCCCGCCCCGAGGGTGAACAATAATGAAATTGTTTCAATTTTCAATGTTAAATTGTGAAAGAATTTTGGGTCGAAACGTTTATATTTCAACGTTATTAGAAGCGGGGATTGAAGGTACACCGCTGAAGTGGAAAAACTGGAAATGAATGGGGCTTTGGGGAAAAATCTTGGCAGTAAAAGCGCAGAAGGCTCGCTATACATTACGCAGTGCTGATCCCAACGCTAACTTATGGAAGCGAGTATATATAACTAGTCTGGCCATAAATTTACATAGTAACTTTTCTTTTTTTTCAACTCATTAATTATTTTGAATTTGGAACGCGTTTATTTTGTAAAACACTTCGTTCGATTTTCCGCCGTTTTACATATATTTATCGTTTTTATTATCAAATTACAATATGGAATGGGGTCTTAAAGGAAATAGTATTGCGATGAACTAAGTGGGTAAGGATCCGTCAGTCATATTCAAGACACTTCAAAAGCGTGGTATATTGGCTGATACGTTCGTGTATCGTATTATCGACAGATATACTAACACTTCCTCTGTTGAAGATCATAAAAGCTCGGGTTGACCGCATGCTGTTAGAACTACAAAGGTTGTTAATGCTAAAGCCAGAATTTGCCGAAACCCCATTAGATGGAAACGTTCCGAAAACCGTAAATTTGTAGTCACAAAAAAATGTTTTGCCGAAATAATTAATAGCTAAAATATTTTTTGTGCAATTGCAAACTTTTTTTGCAGTTAATTAAATTGTAAAAAATGGGAAATATCTATCAGACTCGATCCCTATGTGAACGAACTATTTACATAGTTACTAGTTTATACGGAACCTTTGGAGCGCGAATCGGACTCGCATTCGGTCCGGCCCGCTACTCATATATATAGAGATAATACGTAAAAACAGTGTAGCCGGCAACAAGTGACTATTATGTACTGCTTCATAAACATTTTAAATTCCAGCATGAACAAAAAACACGCCAATACATTGTATCTGAAGCAAACTTCAAATACCTCCGTATGCTGTTGATAAGAGATACAGATAGCAAAAATTCTACGCTGCTCCAGGCGCTTGAAGAATGCAATTACAACATTGTGAGCGGCAGCTGGCGCAGGCAACGCCGCGGGTCGATGCTATGGAGATGTCGTAAGTGCGCTATTTGCGGAATTTTCGCAATAAGGACTAAGGAACTCGCCGTATTCGAAGAACGCGTACAGGGTTATGGGTTTTTGAGTTTGCTGTGGATGAATATAGGCATACTTTTTAAGACTTGACGAGCTCGGTGGCGCAGTCGTTGCACTAACGCTCGTGGGTTCGATTCCCACGCTGGTCAAAAATTTGTGTGCATAAACATGTCTGTTCTTCTTGGTATGGGTGTGCTTAAGAAAGGTAAGGCGCATCAAATAAGCCCGTCTGTGGAAGTGCCTCAATCTCACAGAATGCCGCAGCTAAGTAACAACTCCCTGGATCGAATTGCTGTGTCCTGCAAGTGAGGTTACCAGTTAGTTGTTGTTTTAGCAGCAGAGTAGTTAACAGGCAAGCTCTCTTGTATTGAAAACGGTCGTAGACTACGGTTTACATAAGGTGGGCCGCATGCATGAAAGAAATAACCTATGACGAGCGAATGAGACCGATTTTGCATAGTATCTAACTTTATTCACCGCTACGGGTCGGGGGGTGTAGTAGACCGCGCACCTCTTATTGGCTTATTCACCATCGCAGCACTATTTATTGGTTAAAATATCCTCCTATTGGTCAGTAGGCTCGAATCGCTTAAATATTTCGTGTGAACGCGGGCTGGCTTCATGAGCAGTCAAGGGGTTTATTGATTTGTAGCCATATGCTTGTATATAACAAAGATATTTTTAATACTACATACGGAGGAGTATTAAATAAACATTTGTTCCACCATGGTTTTCCAACGGTTATAAATACATTGAAAAAAAATAACGGATGCAGGATACAAATGGCACATTTTTTACATTGATGAGGGGATATCATTATAGTGTTCAATATAGCATTAAACGTCGTTTATATTAACCGATCTACAACATTCGAGGGCAGTCGGCCAGTGTAAACGCACCCCGTCTAATGGCTGCTAGTTAGTTACAACCTTGACTGTGCATTGAACTTCCATACAACAATTATGTATGTATTGCATACATGCATGTTGCCACTCAGCGTGCCTTAACGACCGCCCGTTGTATGTGAGAACTTGCGCATGTACAAAGCGTTGCCCTCGGTTTTACCTTTGTTTTAGCCTACTTTTTAGGGTTTCGTACCCAAAGGGTAAAACGGAACCCTATTACTGAGACTCCGTTTTTATAGATAATGGTACAGAATCCTTCATGCGCGAGTCCGACTCGCACTTGGCCGATTTTTTTTAAATAATCGGCAAAGTGCTTGTTACACTATTACAAGTTTTCTTCCTGGTGTCATCTCTTCTCTTAAGCCATTAGGAATTGGCGTAAATACTGATTTTGACATGGAGCGACCGCTGTAAGGCCTACATAAGCCAAAGGGAAATCTAGACCTTTCTTAGGTTAGGTCGCAAGTCTTTTGAAATATAATTTCTTAGAGGTGCGGGTTTCCTTACGATATTTTGTAGATAAATCCGATAACTCGGATCTAGTTCGTAGACTTAGATCTAGATCGGGAATTTAGTGGTTCATGCCCTCGCCGGTATTCGAACCGGGGACAGTTGGTTCTATACATTGAGCTATAATAAGCTCTTTTAACGCCCCTGGTGTTGTAAGACTTGCAACTATAGTACGGTAGTTCCACGGTACAGTGCGCTTGTCTACCGCCTCAATGTTATATAAATAAAAAAAAAATTAAAGTATTGTATTTCGATGTTCAAAAATTTGTCACAAACAGATTTGGCGTAAAATATATCAAACAACATCTCAAAATTTCGTAGGTGTTCGATTACATTTTTAATATGAAACAGAATGTATACAGCTGAAAGCAGATCACATTAACACGCTATGTTTACTATGTAATTCTTATTACATGCGACATAAGTAACAAGAATTACAAGGGAACTTCGAGAGAACGGGACAAAAGGCAAAGGTTGACGTGTAAAGGTTGACGTGCTTTCCCTTTATTCATAAATTTGTAAATCTACTTGTTTCTTCGTCGTCAAAAAACTCGACATTGTAGTAATATAGTAAGTTTTATTGAGCAGTATTTTTTAAATTCTATGCAAAAAAAATGGTAATTTTTTTATCGTCGTCCGGCACCCACCCTCTACCGTTAGCAGTGCCGACAGGCGCTAGTCCGCATGAACTAATTGGTGGCGAAATCACACAAAGCAGGTTAGATCAAATTGCACGTAAATTTGACTTTCACAAAACGACGTCTGAACAAAAAAAAAATTATGGTTTCCATATTTTTTAAACTGTTGATTATACCGAATATACATGGTTATAAATATTTATCGTTGTTGAGGTCCGTAGTAATTAGATATAACTTTGAAAAGGGCATTTTGAGCTCATTTTATGTGTGGTAGTTACTTTTAATGAAATTTTCAAACGAGCACAAAGTACATATGTGTTTTTACGAATTTGCAGCTTCCAAATCAAAGCAAGGTATCGGTCAGAAATTCTGTCACTTTTATAAATCAGTCCGATCTTTTGACGTTTCATACTTACAGTCAGCAAGAATGGAAAGACCGCACCAGCCGATAAATGGACCATTCATTACCGAATTATAGAGTTATATTTGGTTATATTATGGAGTTTTGACAACGAATCGAGCATACCTTTGAACTTGAGACACTGCTGCTATATTTAAGCGGGAAGTTTTTCCGGATGTACAAAGGATGCCAGTAGGTTGTATATCAAATAGTCGCTAAGTTTCATGTTACTAAAAGCCTTTTTCATCGCTCAACTATATTAAGTTACCAACATATCACGTTAAAGAAGAAACTGAATATTATGTTAAAATGATTAAAGATAAAGAAAAGGTTTCGTTCTAGTCAGACTATCTGATCTTTTTTTTTATTTTGACGAGCTCGGTGGCGCCGTGATGAAACACGCTGTTACGTTACATTAACAACAACGCTCTTGAGTTCGATTACCGCACAGAACAAACATTTGTGTGCATGAACATGAGTGTTTGTCTTGGTCTGGATGTTTTTAAAGAGAGTTAGGGAGCATCAAAGCAGCCCATCTGGGGATGTTCTTCCACGTTACAGAAAATCGCAGCCTAGTAATAAATCCCTAGAGGGTCACCAGTGGGCTCCTAAGGAGTTGCTGTGTTGGCGGCAGAGCTGGCGTCGCGCGAGTGACACTTGACGCAGGCGTTCGCAGGATAACACGTAGAAATGAACCAATACGTATTCATTACAGTACATGTAATGGAATCTAGCTGGCTGAACGCACAGCCCAAATAAAGGCTAGGAACGTGATTTTATCATAGATATTCTTTAAGGGGCGTAGGCACCACCTATGAAAGGGCTACGAGGAAAGTACGACTATCAATCTTCGTGGCAAAAGTTATTTATTATTATCAATTCTCTAAAATCAAAGGTATTTGATCCCGATCCCGGTCATTTGACACGTACACGGGAATATGAATTCAACACGTAGAGGCCCCTTAGACCCGCTCCAAAGGACATCGACTTTGATCTGAGATCTGCAGGGACTGTTGGTACTGGATTCGTCCATACAGAGGAGGGACGACATCAAAATATTGTTAATATTGCACCGCTATAGAATATCTCAGAGCGTTTGGTGCCCATTCATAGGGTCCTATTTTGAATTTGCATTTTAACTGGATATGAAATTATATGAATTACGCTCGAATTCAATCAAATAATTTTCTGTGTGACTAATAATATACCTCTGAACAAAATTAGTATATTTTCCAAATGTGGTCCGTTACCTAAACCTAAAGATTTGGAGAAGAAACTGATTTTCACATGGAGCGATTGCCGTCAGACGAGCACAACGCAGAAGGAAAACCAGACCTTTCTTGATAAAGTCACGCGTCTTTCGAATATATAATTTCTTGGACGAGCGGGTTTCCCCACGATGTTTTCCTTCATCGTCGAGCGGGTGATAATTACCAAAAATGTGTACATATATCCGTAAAAACGATGTGGAGGCACATGAACAGAATTCAAACCGCGGACCAGTTCGTCGACAGGCCGGTTCTGTATGCACTGCTCTTGTGTATTATTTTGTGTGTTCTATAATAAAAACATTACAACAGTAATATACCACACATCAAACCAAATTTTTAGGAGTACTATGACCATTGAACTACTATGTACTAACGTACATAATACCTCAATGACTATGATACGATAATTTTACTTGGAAGCCTCAAGTAGACGAAACACGTAAAAAGCTACACAGCTCGATCTATATTTTTTTCCAATTACATAAAATTGTTCATCTCAAATGTTATGTATTAGAGTTAAGTTTGGCCTTAAAGTAGATGACAGCCGCGTACCAATCTTCAAATCAAGAAAAATTATGACATTCCGTTCGTTGTACTCATATACGAAATGGCAATTTTTGTTAAAAGCAATCCTGAGTTGTTTGTGAAAGTCTCTGAAAACCGCCCTAACCGCACTCGTTCTCAATACATCAAAATTAGTGCTCTAAATTGTAAAAAAAATAATTGTAAACAACAAAAATTTGTCAAATGTATTGGTAGGTTAAATTTGAGCACAATCATATGCTTTTTTTGTTGAACCCATCTATTAATAAGTTCACGCCAAATCTCTTGCGGGATAGGCAGAGAGAGCAGAGCGCCTCGATCTCGAACTCGATCCTTACATTCATTCATTGTTCTTGTCATGCACGCTCGCCGTTTTCTAAGGCTCCTGACATCACCTTCTGATAAAACACGATCCACTTGGCCGTGGTACGTAAGTCTTGGCCTTCCACCTCCTACATCCTTCTACTTTTGAGCTGTATATCTGTTTCGTAATTCTTTCTTTCTGCATTCTTTCCTCATGTCCGAGCCAACGGGGCATGCCTCTTCTTATTATAACACCGACGCTCTCTTTCAGACCTTTGTTGAACCCAATGTTACCTGCGTGTTAAATAATACACTGCACTACATACTGAGTCATTATTTAGCCGATAAACTAGAATTAACTCTCCATTCGTAGAACGAGCATTTCCTCTTTCATCGAATTTTATTTATAGACGTTCGCAAGAACTTCTGGAATTTCGTAATAAGCTAGGTCTTCGCACTCCGACGGCGACGCAGAAAGTCTTGTAAAATTAAATCATTCCTATGCTTCTAGCTTTTTATTTCGTTGTGCTTGCTTTGGCAGAAGTATATCTATAGTTTGACAACAAGGAAAAGTAGTATGATTTTTTATACAACGTCGTGAGGCATATCATACGGCTATGAAGGTAAATAACCTATGGAGAACAAATGACTTGATTGCATAGTAAAACTGCTATGAGTGGGGGTACAATAAATTTGAACGATGTCTGGCAACATTATAAAGTTTGGAACGTAAAGTCGATTAAAGGGCATTTGAAATTTACGCGCTGAAATACTACGTTTTGGTGAGTGAGAGGCTTTTATGCGACGCCAAGTGATTTATTGGTATGTGCGTACGACCAACCCGATGAAAGTGGTTACCGTAGCCAATGAAATGCAATATGCACATTTGGTAATATCTAATCAGATTTCTTACCTACCCACAGGTCCTTTGCGAGGTAGATAGAGAGAACCGAGCATCCCGTGAGAATTATAGAATTATCTTGTATGCCCAAGGTTGTATTAGATTTAAGCTTAAGTTATCTTAAATTACTACGAGTTTGAACACAAAACTCCCGTAAACCAGTAAGCTTTTAAAGCGTTTTTTTTTTATACAACGTCAGAAGGCATACAAGCATACGGCCCACCTGATGTAAAGCAGCTACCGTAGACTATTGACGCTTGTAACATACTCGTATGTCACTCGCGCGATACCTCCCCTGCTGCTTACATAACAACTCCTTAGGAGCTTACTGGTGACCTCACTCACGCGCAGGAACACAACAACCCTCTAGGGGGTTGTTATTACGCTGCGGTTTTCTGTGAGGTGGAGGTACTTCCCCAGACGGGCTGCTTTGATGCGCCCTACCTCTCTTAAGACATCCAGACCAAGAGATAACATAACAAGAGACAGTACATAAAAACTGACATTTTCGAGTCGGAATCGTATCGCACACATAGGGTTCCGTACCACCGGCAAAAACGGGTTTTTTGTATGGAGATGGAGACCCCCTTTATGTTTTATGAATGAATGAAATTTTTTTTTGCTCCGACAAAGGTACAATAAATAGGTCTTATATGATTAATAGATCCATAGTTTCCTTCATCTGCTACTTAGATAGCATGCAAATATTGATTACCTTAAAATATATTAATCACATACAAAGTCACTTAAAGTTATTTAATGTAGGGCAGTGTCAATTCGTTACACATTTAAATAAATATATCGTATTAAAAATGTCAATTCATTATACATATTATTATTTAATTGAATCGTTGAGAAAATCATACATACATACATACCGTTATATTGCTATAGCAGTCATATAGTAATACAAACTCTATAAAAAAATCAATTCTCTACGGGCGTACGGATAGAATACTGATGGACAGACCGCGGCCCTAGTAACAGGATTCCGTTGGCACCCTTCGGACACGGAACCATAAACATCGAAGAAATGTGATTTTAATAGAACATGTTTCTCTACTGACGATTCTATAATCGAGATGCACTTAAACGAAGGCGCGGGGCTCCGCTAATGCGAAACAGAATTACTATAAAAGCCCATTCGTTGCAACAGCGCGTAAAGGGGGCCGTTCCCTGTAAGGTCAAAAATAGTCTAAAACTCTCTTGGATACCACTTCCCTGTCTCACGCCTCCCCTTCGCAATGTTGAGCGCAAAATGAAAAAAGAAACTGATTCCAAGAAATATCAGTCTTCGATATAGTCTGACAAGTTTATAATAACCATATTACTTATTTTTCTATTATTTTCACTTCATTAAAATGGAGAAGAACGAAGCGGAGCTGTGTTTTCATACATTAGTCGCTTCGAACGGAGTAAAGCTGGCTGCTAAGTATATGAAACACTTCTCTGCTTCGCTCCTCTTCACGTCGATTTCATGTCAGCCCAGTGTTAGGAATTTTATTTACCTTTTCAATTTTTGTTATTTTTTATACCACGTCGGGAGGCATACAAGTATACGGCCCACCTGATGAAAAGCGGGTGCCGTAGCCTATTAATGCTTGCGATATATTCAGTATCCCTCGCGCGATACACAGCACACAGCTTGGGAGCTTACAACCCTCTAGGGAGTTGTTACTTGGCTGCGGTTTTCTGTGAGGTGGAGGGAATTACCCAGACGGGTTGCTTTGATGCGCCGTACCTCTCTTAAAACATCCAGACCAAGTCAAACAGCCGTGTTCATGCACACAAATGTTTGCCTTGTGTGGGAATCGAACCCACGAGTGTTGGTGTCAAAGTCGCGTCATTCACGACTGAGCCACCTGTGTACGTAGTAAATAAATACGCCATGTTTAGCTAAAATTTCTAGAAATATTGACCTGTCCGTGAATTTCTGATACAGTTATTTTAACTCCGTCTGGTTTCAAATCCTAGGTGTATTGCACAAAATAGCTGTTAGTTCAAACATTTAAATATGATATAACGTCATAAAGATTACTTATGTACGACAACGATGTGGGAGAGGCCGCCTTAAGAGGATTAAACTGAAATGTGTCCAGTCATTGGATGAGATTGCAGCTAAAATGTACATTGAGAAGGACTTTAACCTTCGTATTTGGTTGAAACCTAGGTGGATTAAAGAATAGGCGAGCCAGACCATACCAATACATACTCGTCTCACTGCTGGGTTTACCCCACTACTCAAGAAAGAATTGGTAAAGGCCAGATTTTGAAAACGCCCGAAAGTCGCTGAATTAGCTTAACAACTGTCGTCTATAGACGGCAGCCAGGATAGATGACTTAACGTGCCCTTTGAAGAACGAAGGAATTCGATATACCTATGATAGTGAAGTATTTTTACTTCATTTAGATTGATTTAGACATTATTTTCGTATAGCGTAATTTGTGTCGAAAAAACCGGCCAAGTGCGAGTTGGACTCACGCACGAAGGGTCGCACGCACGCATTATCTACAAAAACGGCAAAAAATCACGTTTGTTGTATGGGAGCCCCCCTTAAATATTTGTTTTATTTTAATTAAATTATTTATTTTTAAAGTGAATATATAACTTAGTATTCTGTGAATATTTCAAGCGTCTGCCTGTTGCCGTTATCAATATCGAGCAAAAACGAGCAAAAAGTCACGTTTGTTGTATGGGAGTTCCCTTAAATATATATTTTATTCTATTTTTAGTATTTGTTGTTATAGCGGCAACAGAAGTATATCATCTGTGAAAATTTCAACTGTCTAACTATCACGGTTCATGAGATACAGCCTGGTGACGGACGGTCGGACAGCGGAGTCTCAGTAATAGGGTCTGTTTTACCCTTTGGGTACGGAAGCCTAAAACTGATCATTGGTGGCGGAAGTACACAAAGCAATGCAAAGATCAAATTGCATGTTAAGTATTTCTACCTAACACTTATAGTTTACAGCGCGCTTTAAGTCTAGAAGAGTCTTAAATTACATATAACCTGACTGTCCAAGGATTTACTCGACAGAGCTAATAAGGATTACAATTTCGTTCAGTGCATTATAATTATATCCAGGCTGGTGTACCTGTGATGTGGGATCGGATTCTAGATTTGGTACACAAAAGTCTGCTAGTTGATATATAGGTTTTGTTAGTAAAACCTATATAAAGCACCAGCGACAGGCAATTCATTACTGAATTGTCAAACAACGTAGTCCAAATTACAAAGAGGATGTATTTCAAACTAAAATCAACTAATCACTTAAAACTGTGCAATACAAAATGAACTCAAGACTCATATAAATACACGACAATATCCTTTCAGCGGTTCAGAGTCCCCCCACAGTCAGCCCGTCCATTTCAACGTTAAACAATGCAGGAACAATAAACTCGTATGGTTTTGACTCCAATTGTCTGTTTATTTGTCACCTAACGGGCACAAAGGGGCCCTTGACACTTTGACTCGTCGGATGAGGGAACTAATTCTGATTTTAAATATAACTGACAGAACTTCCAATCGCGTAGACAACGCCGAGAGATATGAATGGAATGAAAGAAATGTAAGTTGTATTTGAGAAAGGGGACAAAATAAATAAATAAATATTGTCGGACAAATTACACAGCGCCATCTAGCCCCAAAGTAAGCGAAGCTTACGAGAAGGTACTAGATAACTGATAAACATACGTAAATACATTTTTTTTTTGTAAATACATACTTATTATACATAGAAAATACCCAGACCAAGACAAACAGACATGTTCATGCACACAAATGTTTGTACTGTGTGGGAATCGAACCCACGAGCGTTGGTGTCAAAGTAGCGTACCGAGCTCGTCAAAAGTAAACAGTGAGTAAAAGACACAAATGTGTACTAAGTTATAAATAATTTCGTCCTGTTATTTCTAATTCTGGGAGTGTTTGCAACTAAACCAGCAAATTCTAATTCAAAAGACTTTAAAACAAAAAAATATCCGTCAACTAAATTAAAAGAAAATATAAAAATGATTTTTTTTACATAGTAATGGAAACAGGATGTATTTAGTACCTAAAGTAAAACCGAACCAAATGTAAATGTGTCATAGAAATAGAATTATGGTAAAACATCTATAAACCACTGTAAGTTGTGACTTTTAATAAACTTTATGAAGTTATAATCAAATGTTTGTAACTATAAGTTGTACTTCTACAGATTTTTTGTTGTTTCAACATAATGCCCGTACGGTACGGTAATGTTTACGATTCGATATACGATCGATGATAATTTCATGATTAATTAAAAAGATAGTAAATGAGAAATTGTTTTATGATTGTTTGCATATAGCTCTATAAATTACAGTTTAAAATTATAGTAGTGTGGTTTGATGAAATGTCGGCGAAGATATGATGAATAAATAGTTCATGAAAAGAAATATGAAAGGATAACTTATAATTAAACCAGTTGAGAATGCGCAAGCTTGCATTGCCAGAGGAATACCTGGCTCGTCAATTGTATAACAATTCAATTTTTTTTTTTTTTAATTTGTCGGCCATTTTGGCCATGTTCCTTAAGAGATAGGAACGGCGTTCCTGAACATTCCTATTCTACTTTTTTATGCTGAATCCGAATCTGAAGTCAAAATTCAAATATTCGAAAAAAAAAGCGACAGACAAACGCACAAACCTATAGATTTCATATAGGAACAGTGTTCCTGAAAAGTGACTCTCGCTTCACTGAAGTCGACGTCAGAGTAATGTCTGTGTTACATATAATGTAATAAAATGTGAACTTTAATGATGGTTAGTATTCTAGATTCTACTTATATGAGAGCGGTATCGACCCAACTCGCAGTAAGCAGTGGACTCTCACGCTCTCTCTGTCTATCACTCTGGATGTTACTCGCAGTAACGTAAACAACTGCGCATATCCTGATATCCCGTAGGAATAGTTTTTTTTTAAGTTTCTTTCAGCTTCTATGAGACGTATCGTGATTTTGAATAGCCAAACACGTTCAATTTAAGAATATTTTTTCAAATACGTCTCAATAGATAGTTCCAGAGAGCGCGCTCTATGTAAAAATCCGTATCGTCGCCAAATCCTTAGGCTTAGGTAGCGGACATAGCCAATGCTAATGGTTTAGGACGCGGGATAACGCAAAGAAGAAGATACAACTACAAAAGCTATTTCTGATTCGACACTACTGTGACATCGGTATACATATAGTAAGTAAAATACATAATTATATACACAAAAATCTAATCTTGACCAATTATATGACGAGAAAGGGAATACCTTCCTCAAATGGATTTATTTCTATAACTTCACGCCAAATCCCTTACGGGGTAGGCAGAGAGAACCGAGCGCCACGCGACTCGATCCTTACATACCTCACTCGCTTCTTTCACATTCATTGCTCTTTTCATGCACGCTCGCCGGTTTCTAGGGCTCCTGACATCACCTTCTGATAGAACACGACCAATCTGATCATGATAGGTAAGTCTTGGCCTTCCTCGGCTCCTACATCCTTCCACTTTTGCATTGTATATCTGCTTCGTCATTCTTTCATCCTGCATTCTTTCTATATGTCCGAACCAACGGAGCATGCCTCTTCTTATTTTAACAGCGACGCTCTCTTTCAGACCAACTCTGCTTCTAACCTCATCATTGCGGATACGGTCTTATTGGATATATTTGGATTTATTTCCAATCTAAAAAAAGCGATAGATAACTAGCCGCCATTCGATACTCCATAAATCGATTACTAGCGCCTACTAGTCGACTATCCAGGTTACGTGCGACCGGTCTGAGAAAAAAATGTCTAGACTCTCGACTCTATGGGGAACTTGTCTCTGGCCACGCCCTCTACAAGTACATTTACACACTTGTGGTCTTATGTAGCGATGTGAACATTGCATTTTTTATTTTTGTATAACGTCCGGGGGCATACACGTATACTTGCCCACCTGATGGTAAGCGATTATCGTATCACTCGTGCGATGCCAATTCTGAAATTGACTCAGCAACTCCTTAGGAGCTTACTGGTGACCTCACTCACACGCAAGAACACTGCATACCTCCAGGGACTTGTTATTAGGCAAAGTCACGCGTCATTTATAATTGGCAGAGCTGCGATAGCCAGCGGAGCCACATTACCCTCAAAATTGTCGTTTGAGGTAGACTGATGTCATCCAGCTAGCGTTTAGACGGTAATAGTGAGAAACTCCAAAATCGACACACTAATAGCTAACATATTGTAGTTTTGTATCCTTTAATTTGAAATTTAAATGTTCGTTGGTGAGGAAGAACGGTCCAAAATCGTTCCAATTAGAAAAAAAACATATGGGAAAACGTATGGCCGGCCACTCTGCAGTGCAGAGTCTGCACTGCACTCCCATCAACAGAAAAAGTAACAGCACTCGTCGCTAGTTTATTGGTCGTGCGAGTTTCCTCGCGATGGTAAACCCATCACCGCCGAGCTAGTGATGATTAGAATGTGTACATAAATACGAAGACGCGAATTTAGTGATGCCAGAATTTGAACCTGGGACCTGTCGCTCAATAGAACGGTTTCTTAATCACTGGGCTATCACTGCTCCATCTTAATCCAACAAGTAGCACCGCTTAAATAAGCTTGAAATGACGTGTTTATGTACATACATACATACCTACAGCGACTCTACATAAGTACAGATGAGTAACGATGCCGTGCTAACTTTCTCATCCATTTGCTAAAGTGGTACCAACCTATTTCTCACGACCAGAAGGATAACACAAGAACGAAACCGCATCAAACCCGTTACAGTCCTCGAGATCCTAAACAGGCGCACCTTTATGCAATGCTAATTATGTCTCTAGAATGCCTTGCAAGTACGACACCTAAGCGATATCCTCAGGAGGAACCACTTTCAACTTTAATCCGTCGAGTTAAGCGCTTTGTTAAAGGCACGACCGGTTTGTAGGGGACTAATTTATTAGTGTCAAAGGAGTTTAAACGTTATTTGTTGAATGCTAGAGGTTAATCGTGGCATTTGTTAAGTGATTGTAAGGCGCGGCTGGGCACGTGTCCACGGTCAGAGGATTGCAGGTTTGAAAGGGACTTTTAGTTTTCACGTTGGGATCCAATTTCAAATTATGTTCATTTTGGAACTGATAAGTATATAAACTAGTAAATAACAGCAAGCTGTGTAGGCAGAGCTGATATTTTTTAAATTTAAAAAATACTCAAATATTTTATTTTTAATTTTTTTAAAATATATGGAACCCTGTACGACATCTAGCGACGAGTGCTGTTACTTTTTCTGTTGATGGGAGTGCAGTGCAGACTCTGCACTGCAGAGTGGCCGGCCATACGTTATCCCATATGTTTTTTTTTTCTAATTGGAACGATTTTGGACCGTTCTTCCTCACCAACGAACATTTAAATTTCAAATTAAAGGATACAAAACTACAATATGTTAGCTATTAGTGTGTCGATTTTGGAGTTTCTCACTATTACCGTCTAAACGCTAGCTGGATGACATCAGTCTACCCCAAACGGCAATTTTGAGGGTAATGTGGCTCCGCTGGCTATCGCAGCTCTGCCAACGAACATCAATGATTCAATCGTGGACATTTTTTTTTATACTAAATCGGGAGGCTTACAAGCACACGGCCCACCTGATATAAAAGGCTAACACAGCAACTCCATATGAGCTTAATGGTGACCTCGCTCACACGCAGGAACACAACAACCCTCTAGGGTGTTTTCATTTGGTTGGGGTATCTCAGACGGGGTTCAAACAGACATGTTCATGTACCTTGCGGGCCAGCATGGTAGCTCAACTGACAGGAGACTGTAGTCCTTTGTCAGTTGCCGCTGCAATTTGGGCTCCTCTTTTCGCTTACCAAGAGGCGAAGAGGAGCCACTATAAAACACTATAAAGCTGAGCCAATATAAAAAAAAACACAGATGTTTGTCCTGTGTGCGTTGGTGTCAAGTACCGTAAGTGCCCATTTCACCACTGCGCCACCGACCTCTTTAAAAATACTCAAGTCCTCCGTAAGTATGAAGATAAACCCTGTAAAAAGCATTGACGTCAAAAAGCTTTTGGTCTTTAGAAAAATTTGCTCGTGAATTCGATGCAATCAATTAGTTAGCCTAATTGGTCACACTGTAGAGTGACAAAAACCTTTGATCGGGGCGAAAAAAATAGGCGAGAATAGCACCCTGATAATTATGGTGCAGAGCCGTCAAATGGGTTAGAGATTTCGCTTGGTATCTAACGACAAATGTCACAAAATTGGATGTTGATTATATGTATATTTTCACGCCAGGGCCTTTGCGGGGTAGGCAGAGAACCGATCGCCATAGGACGCGGTTCTTACACACTTCACTCGCATCTCTAATATTTATAGCTTTTTTCATGCACGCTCGCCGGTTCCTAGGGCTCCTAACATCATCTGATAAAACACGACCAATTTGGTCATCTTGGTCTTCTTCGACTCCTACATCCTTCCACTTTCGCATTGTATATCTATTTCGTCATTCATTATTTTTAGATATTGGTTATATGAGGCTTGTAATATTTAAGCAAACAATATTTTAAGAGGGGTAGGGCGCATCAAAGCGACCCATCTGGGGAAGTACCTCCACCTCACAGAAAACCGCAGCCAAATAGCAACTCCCTATAGAGTTGTTGTGTTCCTGCGTGTGAGAGAGGTCACCAGTAAGCTGTTAAGAAGTTGCTGTGTAAGCAGCAGAGGGGGCGTTAATAGGCTACGGTAACAGCTTTCCATCGGGTGGGCTTTTATGCCCGTATGCTTGTATGCCTCCCGACGTTGTATAAGAAAATTGAAGACTTGAGAAGGAGTACCGCTTGTAACACAGGGTGTATTCGGTAGCAGAAGCACACAAAGTATTTTATATCGTCGTTTTAATGCATTGCAAGCATTTATAGGCTGCGGTAACTATTTAACATCAGGTGTGCCGTATGCTTGTAATCCTTCCGACTCATAGCATAAATACTAGATATAAGCATAACCTTGTGTTACATGCAAGCCGTCTCCACAAAATAAGTAATTCTTTTATAGGGCAATGTATACGGTTCTTCTTTAACAAACTTCCCAGCAATATAAGAGAATTGTCAATAAACAGATTTAAAACTACTATTATAGCCAAATTGTGTAGCAGGGCATATTATAAAGTATCTGACTATATCAAATCAGTGATAAAAATGCCTGAGAGTGAGTCGATCCAATTATAATGTAATTAATAAATTATGTAAATTTGTTTGGATACCAAAAGAGGGATGCCTGAGTTTTTTGGCAGTATTTTTATCAGTGCTCACCTAGTCATGAACTGCACGGTAGGGAAAAAAAATTGTGACGATTCCAAACAAATGTAGCCATTTTTTACGGAATAAAAATATTTTGACTTTGACTTTGACGTATAACAAAGGACCTCTAGGAACAGGCGAGCTTGCCTGAAGAGCTATAAATGTTAAAGAAGCGCTTGGCTCACTCTGCCTTCCTCGCAAAGTAGTAGTAAATACCACAAGCGTCGTCAGCTCAACCAACGTCCAATTCTGTGGCGATTGTCTTTAGATACCAAATAAACCTTGAACCCGTTACTTAGTGGTTTTGCCCCATAATTATTACATACGTGCCGACGTTCTCGTACTCCATGTTTTTCGGCTCGATCTTACGTTTTTGTCAGCGTGACCAATTAGGGTAACCAATTGATTACTAAGTCAGGGGCGACTTTTGCGAATGACCAAATGGTGACGCAAGTGTTATTACAAGTTGTTTGTTACGTCCAATTTCAGGAGAACAGATTTTTTATATACATTTTTAATGTATTCCCTGCGTTCGTAGGCTACGGTGACCACTTTACATCAGGTTGGTATGTGTGTATGCCTCCCGACGTTGTATAAATGTATATATACCACGTTTAGAGGCATACGTCTCGTCTGATTTAAAGTGGCCATTGTAGCCTCTGAACGCTTGTAACACAGGGAGTATTCGGTAGCAGAAGGACCCAAAGTCGTTTCTAACAAATTAACAGGATCGTTACCCGCGCCACTTCTGCTGTTAGCACAGCAACTCCTTAGGAGCTTACAGGTACGCGAATGGCACAATAATCCTGCAGGGAATTGTTATTTGGTTGCGATTTTCTGTGAGGTGAAATTCGCCGATCAGGTTGTTTTGATACGCCCTATCTCGTACAAACGACCAGACCAAGACAAACAGACATGTTCGTGCGCACACATGTTTGTCTTGTGTGGGAATCGAACTTAATGTTCCTAAGAAATGTGGCAAAGAAGTACGAGTATTATATGTGATTGTGTATATATCACTAAGAGAAATCATTAAGAGAGGTAGGGCGCATCAAAGTAGCCCGTCTGGGGAAGTACAGAAAACTGCAGCAAAATAACAACTCCCTAGAGGTTTGTTGTGTTCCTGCGTGTGAGTGAGATCACCAGTAAGCACCCAAGGAGTTGCTGTGTAAGCAGCAGAGGAGGCATCGCGCTGTAATACTTAATAAATCTCAAGCGTTAACAGTCCACGGTACCCGCTTTGCATCAGGTGTGCCGTATGCTTGTATGCCTCTTAACGTAGTATAAAAAAAAAGAGACTATATTTTTGACTATACGTTTCGCTCTGACGATAAAATAGTACGTTTTTTTAAAACGAAAACAAGTATTCCTTACGTACGAATTAGTTCTTGCACATTTTTAAAAACAAAAAGAGAATAGGTAGCTTCGTCCGGTGGCAATCAGTGTTTTTTGCCGGCCATGTAACAGTACACGAGGTAAGGAACCGCCGAGTGGAGGTTCGATTCTCGTAATTACTTAATCGATTCAAGCGCTCAATGGAGTTGAGTAGTCGATACCATAGACCTGTTAGTCAGTAACTAGTAGACTGTGAATACTTTCGAGTTGTAGCTATAGTGTACCGTTACCAAATTTATACTGGACGTATCGGACGATAGTGATTTTTAAGAGAGATAGAGTGTCAAAGTACTTCCACCTCACGGAAAATTGCAGCCAAATGACTCCATGGAGGGTTATAGTATGCCTGCGAATAAGTGAGGCTACTAGTAAGCTCTAGAGGAGTTGCTGTAACATTAATGTAATATACGCTACGGTAACTGCTTCACATCACATGAGTTGTAGTCTTGTACTGCTGCTGACGTTGTATAGTCATCCAGCTATACAACGTATAAAAAGGAGCTGTCATATATAAAAAAATATTCTATTTTGTTCACAATTAGCGAAAATCTCGCGTAATTTGCTCACAAAAAATCATGCAGTCGAATTGCAGTTTTTTTTGTAACACAAATGTGGTCACAGGAACTTAAAAGGCCTGTTTTGTGAATATGTTTACTGTATAGATCATTATTCTTTATGCGCTGATATAGTTTCTTTTCTACCACTTTTAATGTGTAAGTATGAAATTATCTTAGGTACAGCTTATGTACATTAAATCACAAACCAATAAATCACTTATAAGGCACCTCTCACTCACAAAAACGTAGCGTTTTAGCGCCTAAATATATCACCGATTCGAGCCTACTTACCAATGGAAGGATATTTGAACCAATAAGCCGATAAGTGACGTGATATTGATCACTGAAATACGGAAGTTTGAAGAGCCATCTCTTAAATACGGAAATGTCCCTGAATCGACTTTGTGCTCCTGTACTTGATGACGTTGCCACTCGTCGTATATCGAGACGTCCACTCATATCGCAGTCTACGTAAACAGCGATTTGTTTTATACCTATGGCATCATTCGTGTGAGTCTCCAAGAATGTTACGCTCCGGTTCTGAAATGTGTACACGGGACGGGCAAAAACAAGTATCTTAGTAATTTGTTCGCGTGCAGTCTTTGCTGGACGATTGTTTTATTATTAACACCTTTTAATATGCATTACTCTTAGTCATTTAATTATACCCGTGCATACATTTTACCTACTTTATAATGGAAATGAAATTTCGTTATTTGTTATCGGCATGCAGTAATTTCCCGCTTGTTTTACATTACATGCAAAAATTCGACAACATATGAATAATATGATGTAGTTTAAAATTAAAAATCATTTCAAATAAAAGTTTAAAATTATAATTTGACGGACTCGGTGGTGCAGTGGTTAGGAACGTTACTTTGACACTAATGCTCGCGTTCGATTCCCACACGGAACAAACATTTGTGTGCATGAAAGTGTCGTTTGTGTTGCTCTGTGTGTTTCAAAAGGTAGGGCATCAAAGCAGTCCTTCTGGGGAAGTACTACCTCCATCTCACAGAAAACCGCAGCCAAATAGCAACTCTAAGAGGGTTGTTGTGTTCGTGAGAGTGAGTGAGGTCACCTATATAGTGACCGTAGTCTACGAACGCTTACAAGTAGCTGAAAATTAAGTATCAATCGCGCGATGCCACCTCTGCTACTAACACAGCAGCTTCTTAGGAGCTTACTGGTGGCCTCACTCACACGCAGGAACACAACATGTGGCTATCTGTTATTCATTAGGCATACTTATTAATGGTGCCGCATTTATAATTCAAGATAAGCTGTAACATCAATCGATACGTTTTCAAGGGCGGTTCGGGTAACAATCCTGACATCATTACAAACTATGTCTCTTGTTCGGAATTTTATAGCACTTTTATTACAGTAATTGAGCGACCGCTATCTTCGTATAAAATAGCTTTTTTCTATCGAGAAAGCCATCTGTATATAAACTTAAAAAGCAAAAGTTTATCGGAATACATAATTTCATCAATAGTTAGCTGTTTCCGAAATACTCCTTTAAGAGAGGGGCATCAAAGCAGCCCGTCTGTCGAAGCACCTCCACCTCACAGAAAACTGTATTCAAATAACAAATCAGGACGAAACAAAACAGCCTTTCTGGGGAAGTACCTCCAGAAAACCGCAGTCAGCTATGTATATACAAGAATTGGTCGCTGCTTTCATCGGTAGTTATAGAAACACAAGTGATATGAAACAACTACGACTGTTTTAAGTTATTGTCGATAGTAATGTTAAAGAAGCGAGTGAGGTGTATAAGGACCCAGTTATGTGGCGCTCGGTTTCCCTCTGCCTTACTTGGAAAATACATTAAATTAATAAATCAGTTGAGAAAGCGCAAGCCAGCATTGCCAGAGGAACACCTGGCTCGTCAATTATATAACAATTCAATTTTTTTTTTAATTTGTCGGCCATTTAGACCATGTTCTTTAAAAGATAGGAACGGTGTTCCTGAAAATTCCTATTCTACTTTATTATGCTGAATCCGAATCTGAAGTTAAAATTCGAATATTCGTAAAAAAACGTACACACAGACAAATGCACACACAGTAAGAGATATAGATTTCCTATAGCAACGGTGTTCCTGAAAAGATATTACACACACTACCACGGCTTTGACACACAAACACATTTGAACGCAACCTACTCTTTTGGTTATGGTCAAAGCCTGTGGTCAAACTGAGAAGATTAATATTATTAGTTTTTAGTATTATTTGTCTATAGTAGTTGGCGCGAAGATTTAGTAATGGTAGTCAATAGTTATTGTGAATCACTTTAAATATGGCGATGTATTATTAAGGCGGCAAAGTGAAATTTTCATACGAAAAACTATTGAGAACAACTGATATTGTAATTTATGTACCAACCGTGTTATAAAAATAATATTTCATCGCGTTTATCAGCAAATAAAAATATAAGGTGAAAAACTACATAAAATACATTTAAGTAATAAAATGGCCGTAGACCACTAAAAACTCCATTTTTGTACTCTCTATAAAGAATCACCAAAACAAACTGAAATAAAGGCAACAAAACAAAAACAATAGAATAATGAATATATAATATAACAAAAAGAATATGCGAACCACATTGAGTTATTTAGTACTACATCAGTGGTAAACCATAATCTATGTATTTGTGTGTCAAAAATTAAATTATTTTAACGTGACTAAAATTATATTTATTGTATAATGGGAGTTACCGTAGCCTGGTAACAGTTTCACATGAATAATTGTCGTCGGGTCGTAAGCTGATGCAACGAACGACGAACAAAAATTAAAACAAAAAAATAAACCAGATTTAAGTATCGTAACATTATCTTGTTGGTAAATCTCAATTTTCAAATCGTATAATATACAATCTATAATCATAAAAGCAATTTGTTGTACAGAATCGAGAAAAACATCTCGATTCTCGCAATCGGACAACACTAAAAACATCTCATCTAAGGATGATGACCCGCCGTCGTTCTCCCGCCATTTTTTGCCGACCATCTTCGAGAGTTGCATAAGACGCAGATGCTAATGCCCTTTTCATGGCGCCGCCCTTCTCGGTAGGCTACCCTTTGGCCCTGACGGCGACTCGGTTACGTAACATACATTTTTATTTATAGCTTACCCTTATTTAGATACGTTATCTACAACAAATGGGTAAAGACAAAACTGTTCAGTGCCTTTTCTTCTTCATTTGTTGGTTTTCTTTTTTCTATTTTGTTTAGTAGCTATTGACGATTCTTTGTGTTATAATAAACAAGTTTGGAAACAGTAATACAAAACTTACAAACATGCATTTTCATATATGTTGTCCTTAAATTTGGCGAGCTTTGTGGCGAGTGGTTATAACGATTTAGCGCGAACGCTCGAGGGTTTGATTCCCACACAGAAAAATATTGTTTGTGCACATTTATGTCTATGAACATTTCTGTTTGTCTTGGTCGGGATGTTTTCGAATGAGTTAAGACGTATCAAAGCAGTCCGTATGGGGAAGTACTTCAAGCTGTATTCCTTCCTGTGTTCCTGCGTATGAGTGAGGTCACCAGTAAGCTAGTGAGAAGTATTAGCAGCAGAGATGGCATCACACGAGTGACACTTAACGTCTTGCAGGCGTTAGCCGCATGCTTGTATGCGTCCCGAAGTTGTATAAAAAAACCCTTACTCATCCCACTGCAGGGATATGGGTCTCCCTTCAACGTAAGAGGTTTAGAGCGTACTCCACCACGCTACTCAAATGCGGATTGGCGGAGGCCAGTGTTTTCAAGCCGCCCAAGGGCCATTAACATAGCTCAACGACTCACTCATTAACGACAACAGCCGGAACCGACGGCTTAACGTGCCCTCCGAGCACGGAGAAACTCGAGAAAGATAAACCCATCCATAGACAGGCTGCAGTCGACGTTGCTTAACCTGCGTGTTAGGTTAGAATGACACGCGCAACGACACCATCGAGCTCTCATGTAAAGATTATTTTGATAAGAGTTTAAAAACTAAAAATTAATTCAAGATGTCTGCAAAAAAATATGCGATGCCCGAGGGAGCGGGCGGCGCGGCGTTCGTGCCGCAGGCTTTTGCGTGAAAAATAAAAAAAAACTGTTCAGAATTCCGTACCCAAAGAGTGTCGACGGATCCTATCACTAAGCCTACTGAGGGATGGTCTCTCTGTCCTACCTTTAAAAGGCTGTGTTTTATAAAATAAAAATCTGGTAAAATGCGTTCCTACCATTATTAAATAACATATTATATTTATGTTTTTGTATAATATTAGCCGTGTTACAATGTATACGTGTGGCTTTTTTCGAGTGTATTTTGAAATGCAAATAAATGGAATATTTATGTATCTATATTATAAAACATCAGAAAATAGAAAAAAATAAGGGGATCACAGCCACATTTTTTTTATACAACGCCGGGAGTCTAAAAGCGTACGGCCCACCTGATGTAAAGCGGTTACGGTAGCCTAAGAACGCCTGTAATACATTAAGTATCACTCGCGCGATGCCTCCTCTGCTGCTAACACAGCAACTCCTTAAGAGCTTACTGGTGACCTTACTCACACGCAGGAACACAACGACCCTCTAGGCAGTTGCTATTTGGCTCCGGTTTTTGTGTGAAGTACCCCTACCGCTCTTAAGACAAGACAAACAGACATGTTCATGCACACAAATGTTTGTCTTGTTTGGGAATCGAACCCACGAGCGTTGATGTCAAAGTCGCGTCATTCACGATTGAGCCACCGAGCTGGTGAAAAATAGGTAATAGAAATGATATTGAAGCTTAAAGAGAGTCTGCGTGGAAGAAACGGTTTATTGTCGGATTTTTTTGTTACGATGGTGTGAATTGTTTCTATTGTTGTTATACTTGAATATAATAATAATAATAAAATAAATAAAATTGGAGTGTCTGTTTGTAATATTAAAATAACCGCTTTTTATTAAATGCATATGGTACCAAATGATATACCAAAATGAATATTTTTACAATTTTTGTCTGTCTGTCTGTTTGTTCCGGCTAATCTCTGAAACGGCTGGACCGATTTTGACGGGACTTTCACTGGTAGGTAGACGACTGTTCAGAGCACAATATAGGGTACTTTTTATCCCGTAAATATTTAGGGTACCTGCTTAAAGTATGAAAAACTGTTAAAAATAATTCTTCCCTTCTGGGGACTTTGCACTTTTATTTTTATTATATATATATATATATATATATATAATAACATAATATGTAATAATATCTATACAGATAAATAAAATTGGAGTGTCTGTTTGTAATATTAAAAAAAATAATCGCTTTTTACTAAATGCATATGGATATATACACCGTACATATACCAAAATGAATATTTTTACAATTTTTGTCTGTCTGTCTGTCTCTCCGTCTGTCTGTTTGTTCCGGCTAATCTCTGAAACGGCTGGACCGATTTTGACGGGACTTTCACAGGCAGATAGCTGATGAAATAAGGAGTAACTTAGGCTACCTTTATTTTAGAAATTTTATTTATTTTTATTAATATAAATAAATAATAAAAAAAAAACTATTCCGCGCGCACGAAGTCGCGGGCACATGAGAATGCGCAAGCTTGCATTTCCAGAGGAACACCTGGCTCGTCAATTATATAACAATTCAATTTTTTTTTTAATTTGTCCTTAAGAGATAGGAACTGTGTTCCTAAACATTCCTATTCTAGTTTTTTATGCTGAATCCGAATCTGAAGTCAAAATTCGAATATTCGAAAAAAAAACGCACACAGACAAACATATAGATTTCATATAGGAACGGTGTTCCTGAAAATGTTCACAAACAATAAAGATATTGGTCGGTTAAAACAATGCCGATCTATTGAAAATGTTACCTAATCGATACGTCTCCAGCTCAGCCCATAGGCTTTTGTAATTCTCATATAGGTTCTCTATTCAACTGAACATGTTTGTAATTCAAGGCTGATGGAATTTACATTTTATTGACACTGGAGAAAATGGTGTCAGCTTCACGAATGGTGCCAAATAAATATTTTCAACAGCTTTCTCTACATCACAATGATTCTTTGCTAAGAATAGATAACAAACAAACGCCGTTGATAATACTGGTCTAATGCACATATGAGAGGCTTGATGTCATCGTTGTCACTGTAATCTAACACGAGGGTTAAGTAAGTGTACCGCAGCTTGTCTATGGATGGGTTTATCAATTTAGAGCTTCTCCAAAGGGCCCGGTAATAGTAATGTATGTATATCTTCACGCCAGGTTACTTGTGGGGTACGCAGAGGGAGGCCATAAGACGCGGTCCATACACACTCGCTTCTTTAACATTCATAGTTTTTTTCATGTACACTCGCCGGTGCCTAGAGCTCCAGACGTCACCGTCTGGTAAAAGACGACCAATTTGGTCATGGTAGGTTAGTCTTGGTCCTCCTCGGCTGCTTTATCCTTCCACTTTCGCAATGTATATCTGTTTGGTCATTCTAATATTAATAATAATTAAAAACCTTTTATTTCAGAACTTTATCCATAATTTAAGCCGTCGGTCTCGGCTATTGTCTATAAATGACAGTCGTGCTCGATGGCGCAGCGGATAATAACACGACTCTGTCACCGACGCTCGTGGGTTCGATTTCCACACAGTACAAACATTCGTGCGGATGAACATATCTGCATTTCTTGGTATGGGTGTTTTTAAGAGATGTAGGGTTCATCAAAGATCTTGGGAAGTATACCTCCACATCACAGAAAACCGCAGCCAAATTCCAATTCTCTGGAGGGTTGTTGTGTTCCTGCGTGTAAGTGAGGTCACCAGTAAGCTTCTAACGAGTTGCTGTGTTAGCAGCAGAGTAAAATACTTTATATAAAACAAGCGAAACTGCCACCATTGATGTCAACAAGTTCCTGTCCAAACAAGCATGCACCAATTTAATCTGTGGATATGGGGATGACGAGGATTCTCCCGTACGTGAAATTAATACATAGCCCTCCCTCCTTATCAAGGGAAGTCTGGGTGCTATGGGCGCACATTGTGCCGAGTTGCGTCGTTAACTAGAAGTGGGTCGTATCCCTGAGCTGGGATTGACACCCACTATAAATTATACAACATCTTGCTTGTGACAGGCGGCTAAAATGTCAGGGAGTGCCGAAAACAAAATGTTGGAATATTTTTTTTGTACGTCGTCCAAAACCTAAATTTAAATACGAATTTTTTTGTTTACTGTAAAGTGTAGCACAATATAATTATGTGATAAACAAAAAATATGGTTATAATTATGCGGCAAACAAAAGAAAGACGATACACGAATGTGTAGAAGTCGAGAAAGGTCAAGGTAAGGATATTGGCAGAAATGGAAACTTGCTCAACTGAGAATAAGCAAATTTGGAGTAATTATCGATAAGCTCGCTTAACTCTCACCTACGTGTACAATACATATCTTCTTAACTTTCTGACAAAACTGACCATTCTTCTACAGTACACCAGTGTGCTGCGGCATACGCTTTTCGAAACATTCTGCAATATGGAATATAGTCTCAAACATACAAATAGAATAAACCGCTTCCAGTATATCGATGAACATACTACAAAAAAGATAGGAGACCAACTTTCCCTTAAGAAGTAGATGAAAAAGGAACGTTTCTATTCTTTCATCCTCTTATTTATTATTAGTCAGGTTGTACATTCATCTAGAATAGTTCAGGTAAAATAAAACTTAGGAACAGTGCTGTAGAAAGTCTGACACCACTTTTCCATCTGCGCCGGCCTCGAGTTGGAAAGTTAGCGCTGGAGTTAGGTACTCGATGTTACAATATAAAAGAATGTCTCTAGCTTAGGTTGTTTTGCAGAGCTTAATGCAAGTCTTTTGGATCTTTTTCTTATCGTAAAAACTACATTGTATAAAATTGTTGTTTCTACCTGCCATTTGCCTCTTCTGAACTAAGCGAAGGATTTTAATACTGTTTTCAGTACATAAAGCAGTTTACTTCAAAGTGAGTGATTGCTAAGGATTATGGGCGCTGGAAGTACCGCAGGCAATTAGGAAGTTTGTTGACTTATTGCAATTAAAATCAAAGCGAAAAGATATGATTTTCTTATATACCTATTCCGGCCATAACTTCTGCTACAAATTAATATGCATTTATTTTTTTATGAAGTAATATAATCTTAATAAAACTTATATGTAAATTATGGAAGTCTTAGCACTAAATAATAAAAAGGATTCTATTCGAACTGAACGAAACATACATATAAGTTTTATTAAGATTACATTACATAAAAAAATAAATGCATATTAATTTGTAACAGAAGTTATGGCCGGAATAGGTATATAAGAAAATCATATCTTTTCGCTTTTCGGTTGGACTATTTATATATAGATTCAAACCTAAAATCCAGCAAAGCTGAGAAACAGTTATTGCAGTTGTTACATTGGAATTGATTGAAATCTGAAAGTCTTGGGCGTTAGAACATTATAGATTCATAGTCGGCGGTGGTATTAAAAGAAATCAGGAACAATAATAATATACTATGGGCTACTTAGTTATGATCTTCATATTAGTGAAGAGCGCAACTATATAACTAGTCTTTTAAAGGTAGTTGTGATCTTTGACTAAATGGGCAAACGAATGGGCTAAGGAGTTGCTGTGCTAACAGCAGAGGTTGCATGAGTTATACGGTATTATAAACGTTTATAGTCTATGGTAACAACTTTCCATCTGGTGGGTCGTATGCTCGAGTGCCGCCCGACGTCGGCGTCGTATAAAAAAAAGAACACCTACACTCACTTTCAGACTAACTCTCTTTCTAAGAAAAATGGCAAAGGTACAAAAAATATCTAAGGATACACAACAGTGAGCATTGCTAGCTTTCAATTTATTCTAATTACCCAAATAGATTAGGGTGTCTGCGAACTATGACAACGCATATGCGGTTAGAATTATAGGATCACGTTTCAGTCGCTTTATGTTTAAAACTAAGTAACCACTACATATTATAAAACAAAGTCCCACGCGTCTATCTGTTCGCAATAAACTCAAAATCAACTGAATGGATTTTCATGCACCAATTGACAGAGCGATTCTTGAGGAATGTTTAGGTGTATAATTTGTTAAAGTTTTGTGTAAATCGGTTGAAATATGGCGATAATTGTTGAAATTAAAAAATATATATACACAGAATATACAGTATTAACCCTTATCAACATATTCAACGCAACAAGCTGATCCGATGCGATCCAACAACAGAAAAAAAATGTAGGCATAATATGCTCTACTACCCGTGCGAAGCCGTAATTTGGTTGTGGTTTTGAGGTCAGGGTGGCAAGAGGTGGAAGTACTTCCATAAGATCTGTTTTAATGCGCTCTACCTTTTTTAAAAACCCAGACTACGACGAACAGACATGTTCATGCACATAAATGTGTGTTCTGAGTGGGATATATGGTCATTAACAAATGAGATATAATTTTTTTATACAACTAGATTAGCAAACAAACATGCGGCCCGCATCAGATGGTAAGCGGTCACCGCAGCCTATTGACACTCGCAACACCATGGGGATGTTACTCGCGCGAACACAGTTATATAAATATAACTGCTTGGCGGTAGAAATAAGTGAGACAGAGGTACCCACGCAGACGACTTTTGTACATAGTCTCCCTCTGGTAAATTCAAAAATCTATTAAATAAGTCACTGGTACCAGCGGAACAGCATGATGCTTACCAGCTATAATTATAAAATCATAGAAAATCCGACATGGCGGCTTATGGTGATGATATTGTAAAAAAAAAGAAATAATTATAACATATAGTTATAAAGAAAAGGAAATTACCCTAAGTTAAACATAATAACGGTGTTCTATGATCTATGTCGGTCTGAATAAGATATTTTAGTATTTAACTTTATTTTTCTATTCTACTAAGTCCTTGAAACTGCTACTTTCAGTTACATCAGTTACATTAGTTAGACTTTGCAAACTGAATCGTGAGGAACTGAATCATTATGATTGTACACTGGCGTTTGATACTTTGGTCTCGAATATTCTACGCAAATTTGTGCCATAGGTTCAACATAGTTAATTGCACAATTAGCCGCATTGACATTGTTATTTTATAAGTATGTCTTTGCGTGTAAATATGGCGTTCATCATACAGATGAAGATATGCTGTTCTTGATTAAATGCACTTCCTTTTATAAAATTGAGGTTATGTCCAAAGACTAAAGTACAAGACACAACTAAGATGTTATCTAACAGTTCTTGTTGCAAACCAATAGCCAAAAAACATCTTTACATAAACACAAAAAGTAAGATTATCTGGTAAGTAGTTGGTCTGTGTTTGGCTGCCGCAGTAAGAGCTATCTTGTAACTTCCAAGTTGTGTCTTACTGTATTCGGTTACAATACAATTGCTGTCGCTACAAGAACACACTGAAGGGCAATTAGTTCGTTATTGTTCCATATTATTTCCATTTTGAGAACTGTACTACTGCTGATACCGCGGGTATGGGTTTTCTTCTTTCTGGTTTCAATGACGCATAAAGACCAGTCAGCTTCAAATTATTATCAATGCGGGGTTAAGTAAGTGTTAAATCTTTAGAACCCCTTATTTATTTACTAAAAGAGATGTTAACGAGGGCTATACCTAAACAAGAGATTGACTAGGAAACTAAACTAGGATTTTCTGCTACGTTTTGATCCAAATCATCTTGCAAACCTCACAAAACACCACAAGCTGTTAAAGGATTAGATGCACAAATTCATACCACTATATGAATATTCTCGGAGGGACACAAGATGAGTAAATCCATTCCATCTACAGACAAACTGTAGTCGACGCTGCGTAACTTGCGTATTCGATTAGAATCGACGACATCGAGTTCTATATAATTCATAACACAATAAAACAGGGTGATGGTGATGAAGTTGAAGCCTTAGAAACCGGCGGGCGTGCATGGGAAGAGCCAAGAATGTTATAGAACGAGTGAGAAGTGTAAGGACCGAGTCATGTGGTGCTCGGTTCCCTGTGTTTACCCCGCAAGCGATTTGGCGTGAAGTAATAGATAGATATTATTAAAAATACATGAAGATAAATACTAAATTAAGAATAATAGCAATCGTATGATGAGTAAAAACGGTACAATTAAGCGGAGAATCCATTAATTTGATAGATATACACAGCAGATAAGAGACATCCTGCAAAATTAACATTTTAAACAACTATAATTCAAACTCAAATGGATATTTGACAATGCCGGTAACGTTACCAAATACAGTTTATCTCAAGTTGATGAAGCAATCAAATGCTGGATATTTGAAAAATGGAACAGAATTGTCATGAATGGAGCAGTCGCGTGAACAGCGGCAGTGACCTTGTGGACTACTCGACTGGGCCAGGCAGGCTATTGCACCGCACGCGCTGCCCCCTGCCCCCCCGCCACCGCCCCGCTCGGCCCCCTAGCCCGCACGCAAATTATTGAGCCGCCCCCTCGTTCCCCGCGCCCGCGCGTTGCACTTCCTTCCGCGGCTCGTTGCTCGATGCCCGGGAATTTAGTTTCACTGTTTCACTCAGTGATTGTGTTAGGTTATGATTTTGTCCGGATAGATGCGGGTTTCCAGACCAAGGGGCGATATATTTGTTTCCGTCCCCTTTTACTTTGATTTGTTAATCAGGGTTTATGAAATTCATTGACATGCACATACATGCGAGTAACACTTCCAAGAGAGACGGGTTGACAATAACAAAATACAATAATAGGTCAAACGGTGATTGGATTATTTTTAACCAGTGTTAAAACGTTATACCGAAGATGAAGAACATGTAAATTGTTATTGTTTGTTCTTAGCCTTTATTTACAAAAAGCGTAAGCATAGTTTTAATAGAAAAAAGATTCGGCTCTGAAATGCTATCCGAGAAGCGTCTTTAAATAGGGCCACATAAGTTTCAATTAAGACTGCCAAGTTACGCCGTTCAGATGAGATTTTATGAACAAGAACGACGTAAGATAACATTTTTCGTAAGTATCCTGATACGAAATATGAACATTATAACGTTACTCTGAGAGTCTGATGAGATCAGAACAGTAAACGAATGTGGAATATGACATTTTAAATTGGCATTTATTTAATGAACAGTATTGTAACTTTCAAGGTTAACATTCCAAAAGTCGTGCTCTAGGGATCAAACTAGGGCCTGGACCAGAGTTTCTATATTGCATATAATTCAGAGAGTTTTTACGTCATTTTAAGTATTTGATGAAAATTTGAACTAGTTCAGATAAAATTAGATGGTATCAGTCTTCGAAAACAAATTGTAGTTCAATTTTACAAAACAATGTTCAACGTACGAGGACGCTTCTAGATAACGTAGAACCGCAACTGCTACTAATGAAGCTAGTACAGGAAACTAAACTTATGTCACATCAGCATGTAAACTTTTTCAACTTTCTTTCTTTTTCCTCGGCATCTAAGGGTCGTATCGTGATGCTAAATATCCTATAATCTTCCTCAAGAATTGGACTATAAAATGCTAAAACAGAATTTTTCAAAATTCTAGCATCTCTAGCAACTCTAGCATTATCAAGATTAGCATGTTCTAACAAATAAACAAACAAAACTCTACCGTTTTATATATCAGTACCTATAGGTTTTGAATGTCAAAAGAATATTGTAAATTAGTTTCATAGAATGTCTTCCTCTGTTACACTGGCGTTACCTCGAAACTCTGTCGTCGGTAATAACGTGGGATATTGGTAGCTCTTTGTCTTTAGAGCCAAATGCAGCCTCATCTGCATTTGGTGCACCGTGTTGATTATCAATCGAGTATCTGATGAAATATTGTTAAAGTAGCGATATTTATATTTAGCGGTTAAGTAGCCGCAGAAAGAGAAACTTTCATAGTCAGAAGAGCAATCCTTAATTATATAACAAATCATTGATGCGGTGAAGTGTTCATACAATGTTACTAATAAAATTCTGAGGAGTTAGTACAGGGATTCGTGGTGCAATCGTTCGTAGGTAGCCCTTTCATACTTAGACAATATGAATTATTTTATATCGTATAAGAATTATTATAGCCCAGAGGATAGTGGTGGTGAGAACTGTCGGCTTATTGACCGCTTGGCTTAGTTTCAAATCCTGGCGTGTATCACACTGGCATGGTATGTTTGTTATTATCACTTGCTCGGCGGTGAAGGAAAACATCGAGAGGAAACTCGCACGTCCTGGAAATTATATTTCGAATGCCGTATGACTTTACCTAAGAAATATCAGATTTTCCCTCTGGCTGTTGGAGGTCGTCTGTTGGCACTCAATGCTTAGCGAAAGATGCGAAAAAATCTGTATTTTCGCCAAATCCTTAGGGTAAACTGCTTTGTGTGTGGAAACACACAGAGCATCTATCTATCAAATATATCAAGGATCTATTAACTATAAAAACTATTATCACTTAATGCAGACGCCTGGAATTCCAACTGAAAAGTAGTAATATATTACTATTTTACAATTTGTTAATAATAAGCTTATATTGTACTTTTATAGAAATATCTTTTTCAACGTACTAACACCGTTTTCAAATTTAAAAAATATTTGATGAGGATCAGATATTGAAAAACGAAATGGGCCTCTGTACGTACTACATAACACGTACGGAGGTACAGCTAAGAGTAGACTACTTGAAATGCGTAACTCTTATCAAGGTTAAAGCTTTTGCTGCGCTTAGCTGTACTTGCATCTGGTTATAATACATAGGTAGCAATTTTGAAACGTTTTTTAATCCCTTTATCAATCTATTGGAAACCTACCTCAATATATCTCTAATATTTTCTAGAATGATCCGTCACAAGGTTTAATTTTTATAAATAATCAACCCGACCCAGTTTCGCACGGGCGATTCGATCGCTATCAAACTTCACAGGATCACCGGCTGGGTTAGTCAGATGATCCCCTGAAAATTTCATCATAATCGGATAAACCGTTTTCGTGTCCATGCGGAACATACATCGAATTTTATGTTGAAGATTATCTGAAATCATTGAACTATTATCCTCGTTCGACCATTTTCACACACACACACACACACAGCGATTAGTCATGTTAGACACTTGCAACTCCATTTTTAGCCTTGTTGCCTGGAACATAAGAATGATACAAAGGTCAAACTCTACTTTGAGGTGTCCCTGTCTGCATAGAAGAAAATTCAAGATTTAATAATATGACATAATAGAGTCTGACAAGGAAGACTTGCAGGTTGCCTTTTTATCAAAGTTCTCTCTCTCTCTGAAGACTTGTTTCTCGATTGCGAGGGCTATACATTTTCACTACTAGCAATATTGTTAAACTGAATGAACGAGAGCTCCGTAACTCAAGAGTCCATCTTCAAGTTATTGATTTTCCTACGTGCCGTCTTCCCAATTGTAAATAATTTCCATCGACCGTCGCTTCCTCATCTTTTTCGCGGCTGGCAATGTTTCGGCTTGCCCCACATCCGACCTCCCGGGGGAGCGCGCCAGTCACGTTTTACCGCCTGTTTTGAATCATAAAGCAATCCTGGCAACAGCTGATTACGACGTTGCCGCTCCGCCCCGCCCCCGCGCACAAACCTGCGACGTTGCCGCTACGTGCAAGCCCGGTGAGCACCGAGGCGATCGACCGACTACATCCCCCCCTTGCCCCCACAAGACTCGACATTTTCCGACATTCTGAGTCCTGAAATAGTTGGGCCTCGCTATAACCAAACCCTTTTCGTACACGAATTCGGCTATTCACTATTTCGGCAGTGTCAACGTAATGGATCGAGGTTACTGGTTTTCTGTTATGAAACTTACTGGGCTGGACTAGCTTTTTTTTATAGTACGGCAAAATGAAAACTAGTTTGCAACCCGCCTGAGGTGAATCGATAACCGTAGTCTATGAATACTACAACTAGGCGTACGTTACTCCCGCTGCTCCCATCAGAAGCACATGTATGTATACTCGCATTCGCAGATCATCGTTCAGGGAAGTATTGCCCGTGTTTCGTCAGAGCCTCGTTTGTGAATCGGCGGGGTGCATCACCTACAAGTAAGCTTGGTTTTCTCGTTAAAGATGTTATTGAGTCACACACTTCTACTCTACGCAGAACAGTCCATACGATCTGTGCAGTAACGGATTTAAAAAAGATATTTGGATGGTGATTGCGGTCTGAATTTGATATTATTCCAAATATTATTAACCTAATTTTCAATATGCTTATAAATGAATGTCATGTTGACACTTCAATATGTGACTAACATGACACTTCAAATTGGATAAACTGTGGGTGAGTCCATACTCATTGCTGGGAATGTATCTCCCTTTATTTGAAGGGGTTAAAGCACGTTTTGGCTACGTAACTGTGTCATTGTAAACTGGCGTAGGGATGACAGCTAACGTTCAATTAAAAAGGGTACTTTAGTGAAATAACTTAAAAGAATACTTAAATTTTTTATCATCGTGAGATTGTTTTCAGTGAAGAACCAATACTTTCGCAGTTACAATAAGTTCTTCATTTTATTAATCAATATGTACTATATCGTTATATGACAAAAAGTTAATTATCTAATTGGTCTTTGGAATTTCGAAAGCCTTGAGTTTTTTTGTTTCGAATTTACGACACAAATGGTAAAGGATTATGGTTTAAACCTAAGCAAAGTTTGCCTACTTTTAGTTCAGACACGCAATGTAACTTTTAATACTCACTGAAGTTATCTAGGAATTTAATAGACTTTATCACGCTTACAGAAAGAGCGAAGTTCTCTGTGTAAATGGACAGATGACCCAAAACGACAAGAGGCCGGAGGTGGCTCGATGCGGCAAATGGTGGATCACTTAGAGAGAAAAGCATTAGGAAGTCACAGTGCTTAGCCATAACCAAGAATGCAGTTTCAGTCCTTTACTGATCGTATTACTTCAAACTGTAATAGGCTCTATTTTTTTTCTAATTTGAACGAATTTTGATAAAATTATTTAATTGTATTTACATAATATTCTGCCTTTAAAGTTTACCTTTACAGTCTTTCCTTTAAAACTCAGATTTTACACAAAAAAAAACATGAAGACTTTAATCGTAATCATAAAATTTTCAAAAATGTTAATTTTTAAGTTAAGAACAGAAATGATGTTTCATACATGTTTGTCAGTAGACACAAGTATAATAATACAAACAAGCAGGGGTATTGTCTCGAAACACTATATCGACTCGGAATCGGAAATTTATCCGTCAAAATGTATGGAATCTGAGGGAAAACTTTTCGAATCAATTTTGAATATGGTTTTCCAAGGCAATGTCAATACCCCCCACAGATGATATTAAAAAAGACGCACCTTTATGATACAAACCAAAAAGAGATAATAAAATGAAATATTTCATTCTGCAACATGCTTTTATGCTATGACAACGGTCTTGTCGGGCGTTGATGATAACAAATGTGCATTTTGATATGGGCAAAACTATGAAGCACAAGTCATAATTCTTATCCGTTTTGTGTTGGCAGCCGTCTTTAACATGCCATTGTCTTGCCAAGTTTTCGTGCCTTATGAAATATTTGACTTGTTTGCAGCTAGACCTAAGTGGTCTCTGGTTAGAAGTAAAGTATTAAGTCTTAACTTGTTTCGGTTACAAACATACATGGTTCCTTGGCAACCTTACTAATTATAATTTGAACACCGAAAGTCAAATGCAGAATTATAACATTTTCTTTCATTCAATATGAGAGACTTATAAATTGAAAATGTACTGTATTTATAACATAAATAAAACATATACCTACCTAGTTGAATAAACAAGATGAAATGTGCGGTATCTAATCGATGAACGTACGAAGCCGTATATAATAGTATATTGTATTTATTACAAATACAAAATTATATACGTGCTGTATTTCAAACATTGATGAAAGAATACAGTTGAATAATTACAAGGTTAACAACGTGCTTTATTTGAACGATTGTTGAATCCTCGTATTATGTTGACTTAAATTCTTATTATAAATTTCAAACAAAGTAAGACAAATATCTCAAGGCAACCAACCAACCAACTTGATACTTGAATGGAAAACAACAAATCAGGAAAACTAACATTATGATTACAATTGACTTTGGTTGTTATTATTCATCCTACTATTACTCGTATTATAAATGCGAAAGTTTGTATGTATGGATGGATGTTTGTTGCTCTTTCACACTTAAATGGCTGAACGAATTTGAATGAAATTTGGCACGTAGATAGATTATGATCTGGATTAACACATAGGCTACGTTATTTGACTCCACGCGGGCGGAGCCGCAGGCAGCAGCTAGTGTCTCAATATTTGTTTCTCATATCGTCAAGTTAATACTTATTTTTTGTTATATTGTAGCATAAGCAATGAACTTTTACTTAGTAACGGGAGTTACAATTTGGTCTATAATCTTCTAAAAGTATACTTAATTAATTGCCCTCCATCACGACCCAAATATTTACGTTCTCTAACTTTGAACAACCAGAGTGGCACAGTGTTCCGCAGCTGAATAGCGATTTTGTCTGCCATTACTATATCCGCAATAACACTGATAGAATCTAAGCGATCAGCAACTTCCTTTCGGCCATCTTGTATTCTCCATATAATGTTTAAGTATAGGTAAGTTGCAATTGACGTCGAACATGGAGTATTCTCAGATCCCTTTGTAAAGGCAGTTGCAACGTCTACATTGAATAGAACCACTATCGCGCTGGTAAATCGCTAATGTGAAAAGGGTATTAACGAGAGGCCATTGCTACACGCTTTTAGTCTAACTGAGTGACTGCGAGTGCAATGCCCGTTACTGACACTAATACATCACAAGAAAATCCGACTGGATGCATTTTTTATTCCATTTTGGACTTTACCACAATGAAAATAAGGTCACTAAGTTGTGACTTCTCGTGTACAACACCAGACTTTCCCACAGTTTTATAACATTTTCTAGGTACATTGTAAGAGTGATTGAACTTTCAAGAATTAAGTTTTCTAACCTTTTAAGGTTCTGTCTGTACAACAAAGTCAATGTTCCATCACTCTCTATCATCTCGCGTTGTTTTATATCTCATTGTGAGATACCTGACAATGAACTTCGGTGATGCAGCGTAAATACTGGTAGATTTGGATTTATATGTCGATTTCCAGAGATTGGTCTTGAGAGGGTTTAGTTAAAATAATGACGATGACGCAGCGTATTAGAGCTAAAGACAAAAGCAATCAGATAAGCCTATTTATTCAGATTCTCGTTTCCACGATTAAGTATGACTGTTTTTCTCGAGATAATGTTAATTGGCGTAAATGTAGCAATTAGCGGACTAGCGAACACTACAACTATGATATAAGTGATTTAACCGTAAAGGACCTAAATTGTCCACAGTTGTCAGATTATAACAGATTTTAACAGTCACGGACTAAACCTCTGTGTACTACGCTAAATTGTCACAGAAACCTGTAATTTATTCACCCTGCTTTCAATTTTAAATCATATTGCTACAAGTATAATCAAGCATTACCGATGCTAGTATACTGGAATACGATTTTTAACAGCAACAAAGGCCCCCATGTGTTACATTTTTTTTTCTAAAATTCCTTTGTATTCACTGTCATTCATCTTCTGTCTATTGGTCTACATAAAAGACCTTAGTTAACAGGTTATCACATTTAAAGCAGTTTACGTATATGTCTAAACGCAGTCTTCTCATTTAGTTTCCTAAATCAAGTTCTAAAACTAAGGAAATGTAATCTACAATACAGAAAATATTGTACTCATTCGAATTTATATATTTTTTTTTATATTTCAAGGAATAAATGGGCTGAGAAATATTCAACACACTGTAGAACAAAAGGTCAATAGGTTCTTTCTCCGCTTTGCAAATCATCATAATTATGTAGATAAACAAGAATGCAAAATGTCGGATATAACATTTGTTAGAAATTCTTTGATATTTTCTGTTTATTTCCCGACGTTTCCATCGAAACGTTAATGGGATCTCAAAATATGTAAAACATAGTCAAGTGAAGCTTAGAAGTCTATAGTGACTTGATGTGACTATTTATTCTTGTCTACAATATTTTCTATTTGTATGAAATATTTTCTGCAACAGATCGAAAAATGATATCCTAGCCTCAATCGAAATTTTGCCCGTTGGAATCAGAGATTCGTGAAACATTCTGTAAGTATTACATTGGCACGCAGGTTCCTATACTTCACATTCATATTGATGATTATCTCTCCTCGTCATCCTCATTTATATTTTCTTCTGACAGAACATAGCTAATCAGCGGTTACAACAAATGAAGGTGGACTATCTAAATAGAACTCTACATTTCAGGTCATTTCTCTCAAACAAAAAGGCCATCCCGGAGAAAGGAAAACAGGTTGACCACCAGAAAGAAGGCTAGATGTATTTGAAAAGACTGATGAAGACAACTGGATAACAATCGCTCAAGAAAAAAGTAAATAAAGAAAATTAGAGGAGACATTTACTCGTCGAGAGATCCTTGATAATATGTAAAACATGATGAAACTAAGAAATAATTACTTTTTTTAAGATTTCATTTGATTTTATACTTTTTAATTATTAAGGTACTTACTAAATAGCTATGTTATTATTAGTATTTCAGGTCAATGCAGGTCTTACGAATCCTTTGTTCAGCAAGTCCCGCGACCTGCAAGGTTACCTCCAAACCGTGGGTGAATGTCACAAATCAGCCTTGTTTCAAGTGGCTGGCGGCGGACGATGACATAATGCATGAGCTGATGACACTGAACTATTGTAGCTGCGAATAATTATCGTTTTGTTGACTTTTTAGGTATATGTGACTCATCTATTCTACATTGAATTGGAAAAAAAACCGTCAAGTGCGAGTCCGACTTACACACCGAGGGCCCGTAAAAAATATTTTCGCAAAAAAAAATTGTGATGTGACTACAAATTTACGGTTTTCGGATTTTTTCCTTTACTTGTGCTGCATGACATTGCTTCTTACCTAATTTCATGATTCTAGGGCAACCGGAAGTACCCTATAGGTTTTGATTTCCTTGCGAGTGTCAAAATATGTGCATAGACGAGACATAAACAGCCGTATCTTTTGATTGTGTAGACTTAGAAGTTTAAATTTTTCACTGCTCGAAGGGATTGTAGGCCTGAGTATTTGATATTAATTTCGGCTTGATAGCTCCATCGGTCATTGAGAAAAAGGGTCTTGACAGACCAACAGACAGAGCGACAGACAGATGGACAATAAAGTGATCCTTTTGAAATACGGTACCCTAAAAAACGAGCACAAATGATTTCCTCTATACATTTTGACAACTTTGGATTACTTTTTTTTTTGGTTCTTTTTATCCCCGAGGGGAAAGGCAAAGGGATCTAGCACATACAGCCAAGTCTTCAGTTTAGAACCATTTGAAAATCTAAATTCTATGTACCAGCTTCAGGAACTGTGCTGAAAAAATAAGGGTACCTAGACCTAACCAACCCAGTTTAAATACCACCCGTAAAACGATAGTGATTTTTACAAGGTTTTCTCGATGAACTTATTCACGTCTTCCAAAAAGTGCATAAACGTGTTATATTTGAGTTTTTTCATTCCTGTATAATTTCACTAGCACTTATGTTACAAAATACTATCAAAATTGTCACGTAAAACTAATTTTATACTGAATTGTAAAAATTTCAAGTATTACAACAATGTCACTAATCAAAAGCCCGGGAAGAAGTCCCTTTGGATTTTATATCTTTATTTTTATTGCAAGCCACAGATAAGTTAGATAATTTATATATTTTAAGAGCTGTAGATAATATCATCATAAATTTTGATCACTTTATACAGGGTGCCAGAAACTTTTTTGGTTTAGGTTTAGGTTTTTTACTCATTCCCGAAATGAGAATTTCGATTATGATTGATTCAATAATTTTCAAATATGGCGAAGGCAAGTTAAATGTAATGACATAATGACTATATAAATTTAAAGTAAACTTAGATCCATCTACAACTTCTCACTATGTATAGCTAGTTGACGTCATTATGCGTAAAAACATTTTGATAGCTAATAGACGTCATTTTGCGGAAGTCATAGTTGGTGTGGTGGATAAGCGACCGCAGAGTTGAGGCAGTCTATTGAAGCAGTCAGCGGCAGTGATAACATACATTGTACAGCTAAGTGTAAGTTAGCATTTAGCTGTACAATGTATGTAATCACTGCCGCAGTTGCACCGGTCTTATGCCGTATGCAATAAGAATTACAATCTTTACACTTCGAGTTAGACGTGCTCTCAGTTGTACGGTTTGGATTCCAGCCGGGCAGCGCTAGCTTACGTGAACTTATTGACGGTGGAAACACACGGAGCACTAAACATAATGTTTCTTGTAAAACAAGTTTATTTTTCTACTGTAGCCTGGAATGCACTTAACCCTTCGAAACCCGGGTGGTCGTATACGACCGCGAAATGTATGGGAAAACGTATATAACGGGTTCTGACTGCTCAATATGGAAACTCCAAGCTTCTCTTTGACACGCCCCTGGTTTTACAAGCTTTAGTTACTATGAGTCGAGACGTATGATGGCTTGGTATCTCATCGGTATAAAGAAAGACAATTAGCTATCTTTTAAAGGAGAAATATGACTGAACAGCAAATGCGAATTAACGAAACGAAGCTCACATAAACTACTATTTTAAAACGTAATTTTCATAAACTTTTATATATGAAACCATATGTTTTCGTGGTTTATATTTTACTTTAGCGGATTAATCTATATGTCATAAGAAAGTAGCTTAGCAACGATAATAAAACTAAAATAAGAATTATACTTCGACAAAAACATAATTCCCTTTATGTATACGCTTGAGTGAATAACAATCATGCTATAAAAGGAAGCATTCAATTGCCAAGTAATTTTAATTCCTTATAGGTAAGGTGATAAGGTCAATATTATCATTGTTGAACGTTTGAAGTTTATCGAGGAGCCAGACAATATTGAATTTCTTCCAACTTGATTATCGCAAATTGAAAACTTGTTAGATTCAATATTAAATGTTCAATTTTTAAGTTTGTGTCTATGTTTCTTTCTTTTGTCCAAGAAACGAGATTGGAAACTTTTTATTATGTGGTCCAATATAATGAAACAATACGAAATCGTTGGACTATTTTCTATTTTGAGAAAGAGATAAATCAAGACATTGGAATCGAGCCTAAAATAAAAATACTCTATGGTAAAGATTTGATTCAATTTCAGGTTTTAGATGGTAAGAAATAATTGATTGCCTTCTAAATAACTTCTTACCAAATAACTTCCAAAAATAAATAGGATATGTGAACAAAGGTCACATTTTAATGTTTATTTTACACGGCGTTTGATTGAGTACCGCACGCCAAATCCCTTGCGGGTAGACAGAGATATCCGAGCGCCGCCGGGGCCATGTTGGCTCACATAAAAATCTTATTCTTATTTTTTGCTTTACTACCGATATGTGTTCATAATAATCACTCTTCATAATTCTTTACCTCATACTTTTTTTGTTCATAAATTTTTATTACTACCAACGGAACTCATAACAGACAGTTATCATATATTTTTTATTAATCCTGTCATTACTAAGAACATGTTTCAATTCATTTTTTCACAGAACTGTTTCCTTTATTACAGACAGTGATCATTTTTTATAAATAATGTCATTACTAAGAACATACTTAAATTCATAATGTTGTTTTTCAGAAGAGTTTCCTTCATAACAGACAATGTTGCGCTTCGCCCGCTGCTGCTGCAGCACGCTCACTTTCTACCGCTCGCTACCTAACTAAACTCGCTACCTAAAAAAAAAATGTGAATAAATGCGCACCCCTGGGGCCACATGACTCGGTTCTTAGACTGCTTACTCGCTTCTTTAACATTCATAGCTCATATCATGCACGACACCTGTTTCTACGACTCCGGACATCACCTTGTGATATAACACGATCAATTTGGGCATAGACGAATAGCCATAGGACAAAGTAATTGTCAAACGATTCTCGCCAATTTTTATAAAAAGAAACAATTACATTTTTCAGAAAAATATATTACGTTTAAATCGAAATTCAAACAGTTCTGAGCAGAATGGAGCGTGTACCTTTCAGTGTGGTTTGTTACAAATAAATTGGTAAGCGAAAATGATTGGTTGAGAAAAAAGAATTTTGTAAGACCGTAATACCCCGGACGAGAAACTTATGCATGAAAGCTGTTAAGCAAAGCTTAGTTCTTATAGATTTATACGAAATAACTATTTCTCGGTAACAATTTAAGTAATTTGCTATAAAGGCTTTAAAAGTTTCGTAGTAACTTATGTAGGACAATAGAATATAGGTTTTTTGATGAGCTCGGTGGCTCAGTCGTGAATGACGCGACTTTGACACCGACTCACTCCATAGCGGATCTTTGTGTTCCTGCGTGCGAGGGAGGTCACGGGTACGCTCCTATGGAGTTGCTGTGTTAGTAGCAGAGGTGGCATCGCGCGTGTGATACTTAGAGTATTGCAAGCGTTTATAGGCTACGTTAACTGCTTTACATCAGGTGGGCCGTTATATGCCTCCCGATGTTGTATATAAAAAAAAACATAAAGTTCGTTTAATCATAACTGTAGGATTGCAATGATTCTTTAATTAATTTCAAAAACAATTTGTCACTTTCCTTGCTATGGGATTTCTAACTTGGCAAGTTTTAATGATCAATAAATTACTTTCAACAATTTAACTTCCACAAATAGAAATTTCTAATAAGTAATTAAAATTATGTGGCAAGATACAGTAGTTAATTAATAATTTAATTAAAGGAGCTAAGGTACATAGCTGATAACAAAGAAAGAAACAATTTATTTGTGCGTTGCCGATCTTCTAACAACCTCTGGACACCCTTTTTGAATAACCTCATGGTATAGTCCATAGAGAAAACTTCGGCAGGGAGACTTTGTACAAAAGTCGTCTGCGTGGGTACCTCTGTCTCACCTATTTCTACCGCCAAGCAGCTATATTTATATCGCACGGTTAAGCAACGTCAACCGAAGCCTGTCTATGGATGGGTTTATCTATCTCGAGTTTCTCCGTGCTCGGAGGGCACGTTAAGCCGACGGTTCCGGCTGTTGTCGATAGATGATAGTCGTTAAGCTAAGTCATCGGCCCTCGGGCGGACGTATCCCTGCAGTGTGGTGAGTAAGGGTTGGTATGCTGAATGTGGTGGCTAATCCCCTTGCCATTTGGGTTGATATTTTGTATGACATATAATAAAAAATAACGTACGGAACGTCAACTCAGCTATGTTCAATCAACAATAAAACTGTGTTAAAATCTTTTAGCGCACCACTTTAAAGGGGTGTGCACCTAAAACGATAAGTGCTAATGGCTGTGGGCGCGTCAGTGTGAAAGCGGATAAACGGCCCTACATGGATATTTCGTACACATATAGATAGGTCCCAATACCCATGGAAGCGTAATTTCATACACTTTTACATTGGTTAGGGTGTGTACACACAGCGGGATCATGAACAGGAGGATAACTTCAACGAAACGTTTGCAATCTTGGAGTCAAGTCGACCATGGTGTCGTTTTGTAGGGACGAGCAGTCATATTGACGGGCCCGGTGCGGTGGTGGAGTGGATTCAATTCCGACGGGACAAACATTTGTGTACATGGACATATCTGTTTGTATTGATCCGGTTGCTTTTAAGAGAGGTAGGGTGCAACAGAGCAGCACAACTGGGGAAGTGTCTCCACTTCACAGAATGCCGCAGCCAAATACGAATGAGTGAGATTACCAGTGCTATACTATATATTATAAAGAGAAAACGTTTCATTTTTGTATGTTTGTTTGTAACGGATAAACTCAATAAATACGTAACCGATCTAAAAAAATGTTTCATCTATAGAAAGTTACATTATCAGCGAGTAACATATGCTATATTTTATTTTCAAAAAAATAGAGATCCCTACGAAAATTGCAACAACGTAACTCAAGGTATCAAAAATGTATCTTCTATGTATCCGTGCGAAGTCGGGACAAATCGCTAGTATTACATTTGTGTGCACGAACATATCTGTTTATCTAGGCTTGTGAGTTTAGAGTGTAGGGTGTATCACAGCAGGTTGACTGGGGAATTGGGGATCTCTATCCCAAGCGGACACACTACAAGCAGGGGTCACCTACACTTAAAAAGAAGCAACGCAAGAAGACGTTTTGGCAACGCATGAGTGACACCCCAGGTGTTGCACATGACATGTTCATAGGCATGACTGCGTACCGTCAGACAGGTCGTACGCTTGTTTGCCACCTTAGTGGTATAAAAAAAATAGCAACTCGACTGGAGGAGTAGTACATCCTTACAGAAGATACAGCCAATATTTTTGCGACCCGTCGCAGTAAAGAAAACATATGGCAAGAAATAAAAGCGACGGTAATGAATAAAGACATTGAGTGGTTAACCATAACGCGATCAAAGAGATACGAGCCACCTGCGGCTGTCGCATTTTGTAACGGGATGAACTGACATACGGACTTTATATATGTACAATTTCTGAGTAGATCACGCTTGACACTCCCGTCCGATTGTCACTCTAAGTACGTAGGAGATAAGAACGGCGAAAACATCAAAGTATGAAGCTTGAGCCAAGTATTAGCCATAGCAGTAAGTTAATGAGCGCTTTTTTGGCATACATATTATCGCAGACGTTAGTGATGTCAATCGTGAACAATGAGGGGCTCGCTGCACAGAACGTTGAATGATTTTTGAATTGCAAACTTCTTTAGGCACCTTCGGCTCTTTTGGGACGCGAAAATGCACTGAACTCGCGTGAACATCACGCAGATACATATACTGATATGTACTTCTAAATTTGTTTGTACTATATATACCTTATATATGTCGCAGAGGTAGCAACACCATATTGAGAAGCCCGGAAGAAATCAATCCCCGTGATGCTAGTTTTAATAATAACGGATCAAAATGTCAAGTCGGCGCTTGGGTGGAATCGACATCGTTGGATTGGCAACACCGGTTGTTTGTTACGGTTTGCTCGAAATGTCGATTGTTGTCAGTTGTCAAAAACGTCAAGATGAGAGACCGTCATTGGAAGCGGCATTACGAATCGAGCAATGGAGCCAACCGCACGTGTCGCGTCCACCGCATTTTGAATCCGTTGTAATCTACGATCTAAGCATAACTTTTGTTAAAAGTATTGTGGTAATTGGCTGATTAAATATTGAGAAGATTAGCTACGCTGGTATTTCGCTTTATTCGCCATGAACAACGAGCCACCTGACCATTATTACATCCACGTTACGACATATATAATAAAATCATAGTATTGTCTTAGGTTTTCGCGATTGTTACACATTGAATTAAACAATTTTTAACGGAAGTATCGCGTGTTTTATTTATTTTGTTGAACCTGACGTTTCCAACGCTTTGCAGCGTCCGTGGTCGCAGAAAGACTAAGGTGATATTTGTCTTACATTAGCTATAACTTAAGAAGAAGAAAGACTAAGGTGATATTTGGCTTACATTAGTTATAACTTAACTAATGTAAGACAAATATCACCTTAGTCTTCCTGCGACCTCGGACGCTGCAAAGCGTTCGAAACGTCAGGTTCAACAAAATAAATAAAACACGCGATACTTCCGTTAAAAATTGTTTAATTCAATAATAAAATCATCCTTTTTCATGTAAACAGTGCAATAAATGAAAATTTTATGACTATATTAAAGCGTTGATAAAAAATATTTCTAGTAATAAATACTTCGAAAGAAATATTTCCTAACAACTCAAAAACAATGTTTACCTACAAGTTTGTGAAGCTAAGAAGTTTCCACTTGTGCAGTCCTGCGACTGACGGTACGGTAGCTATGCATACGTCCCACCTCAAGTAAAGTGGTTACGTTAAGTATTGCTCGCGCCATGTCATCTCTGCTGGTCACAACACATCAACTCCTTAGAAGCTTACTGGTAACCTCGCTTACTAAGAGGAACACAACAACCCTCCAGAGAATTATTTGCAATTTCCTGGGAGGGAAGGAGGTAATTCCGCAACGAAGGGCTGCTTGGCATTGGCACCTCTTTCAAAAACACACCATTCCGAGGAAAACAGACATGTTCGTGCACACAAATGTTTGTCATCATCATGATTTCAACACGTATTTGTAGGTTGCTGGGCAGATGACATAAAGGTTGTCAAATTATAACAAAAACAGAGACTTTTAGTTCAATAATTTCATTTGTACCCTAACCCGTGGCGTTTTAACCAAACATCTACATTAAGTTCATTCGTGCGACATGATTCGTCAATTCGTGACCATTTCGGAGAGCTCGCAACACGACTACATCACTCTGCACTTTGCCAGCTCGTGGAGCAATCACACGTAATGTTACATTATTCATTAAAGCGCTGCGCAATAATAAGTTCATGTATAAATTATAATATGAAGTTTAAAGTATCTCTCGTCGTATGCCCTTTTTCTGTTTAAGCCCAGCAACAATAATCCCACCAGATTTTTCCAACATATTCTGAATAGTCCCAAAAACCTCCCAGGCTTTTATTGCTGGATATTGTTCCATTGATATCCTTCGGAGGAGATCATAGTGTGGGTACTATGTAATCTTCTAGAAGGGAACTCTACGCGTTGAATTCAAATCCCCGTGCATGCCTATCAAATGAGCGGGATTAATACCCGCGATTTACAGACATTATTAATAGTAAAAAAGGTCCTCGCAGAAATAATGAGTACTTAGAAGAAAATGAATTTATTGAAACTTTACGCTATTCCACAAATAACTAAGTTGTTGATCAAAATTTCATCAACTATTACAAAAATAACGCGTACAGAAACGAGAATATACACATGGCGACATATCAAGGTAGACAAAACCGTTTAAATATCTCTTTTACTGTAACGACATAAGATGCATGAGGGTATAGCTTTATACGGCGTTGTCTGTACACAATTTTACTTTTTCTCTCTTTATAGACGGGAGTAGAAGACAGAGAAGTCTCGTTGTCTATTACTACTTGATCAGACTCTTCTTTTTCTTCTCTTATGATCTTTTATGACTCTTTGCAACTTGGATGGTGTTATGTATTACAGTGTTCAATGTAGAGCTGATTTGGTCTATTCAGTGTCTGAAGATAAGTCGTAAGGTTATTCGATTTTTCTTGGAAGTCATTTCAGATTGTCGGGATTAAGCCATGAAAATAGTATTTATAAACAGTGGTTGTGGCTACATTTTCTTCAAAGTAAATTGATGTCTAGTTTGGGGTGTAACTGGCTAAACATATAAGTGGAATACGGCACAGCGGAATATAATAAGAAACTCTCTGACTGAGGAAATACTAACACTAACAGAAGAGAAATATAAAAAAATCTTTATTTGCCATTGGGCCCTCGCGGGCACTTATACTTATACCATATTTGAAGACATTGTCATGATACGACAGAATTGTTTGAGGCAATTTATTTAAAAATCGAATACAATTTGCAACAACAGATCTACCAGACTCAGCAAGCCGATAGTATGTGCAACTTATTTCTGCTTCTATGATTTTCAGTGAAAAATTCACTTCAAATCAACTTTACATTTTTAAATATTGTGTGTTTTCGCAAAATATACGGAGAGGAAATAGTGAATCTACTTATTTCTTTAAACAGTTCTCTAAGAGATTCCCTGGAGTTAATGTTATAAATAGAAAAAAAATTCAACATCCCGCTTTTGCCCACAACAGTATACCATAATGTTGTGGAAGTGTCTGAATTAGATGAAGCGTGCAGTAGCACCTCCGTCAATTATCTAATTCTCCTAACTGCATATGCGGCGGAGCTGAGCTTACTGGTAAGAAGACCAAAAATAAACACCAGTCCCTTGACTGTTACATACCTGCGAGTGTGTAATGCCACTTGGTAAGGAGTTACTGCGCCAGAAGTAAGGCTGGCCATACACGCTTTAGGTATGTTAGGTATGTACGTTAGGTTCTTTTCATACTGTACAAGTTTAAGAAACAAAAAACAGGAAGCCAGCATCATTTTAATTCTAAACCGCAATACAAAGGCATAAGCGGATTAGCAAGGAGTAAGATAGAGGCTTTTCACTCTGACAATGGTGCGAATATAGGCGCGGATCTCCATACAAAGAGACAAAGCGGTACATACATTATTCAGTTCATAGATAAGGCTAGTTATTATCATGTAAATTCGTCAAACGAGGCCCCACACCGGAAAAATGTAATTTCACGAAACAGACCGGTCGGATCTGAAGGACGGCTTATAAATAATTTTTGCGATGTTTTATGTCTTTCAGTATGTTGGTTGAGATTATCACCCACCCAAAAATGAGGGCCTCATTTATATATGACGAGTCCAGTGGCGTGGCTAGTAATGCTAGGCTCGTGGGTTTGATTCCTACACAGGACAAACATTTGTGTGCAAGAACATGTCTTTGTAGTGGTGTTTTTAAAAAGGGAGGGCTTGACTAGCGAAGTGCTTCCCCCGGTATAATACAAGCTTGGCGCGAAATACCTAAGTTACACTAATATTTAGACAACTACTAAAATATGTCTGTAAATCTTTACACCAGGTCCCTTGCGGGGTAGGCAGAGAGAACCGATTGCCATAAGACGCGATCCTTAAACACTTCACTCACTTCTCTAACATCCATAGCTGTTTTCATGCAGGCTTGCCAGTTCCTGGGACTCCCGATAACACCTTCTAATAAAACACGACCAATTTGGGCATGGTAGGTTAGTCTTGGCCTTCCTCGGCTCCTACATCCTTCCACTTTCGCATTGTATATCTGTTTCGTTATTCTTTCATCCTGCATTCTTTCTACATGTCCGAACCAACGGATGGCTTTTCTTATCTTAACACCGACACTCTCTTTCAGATCAACTATCTTTCTTAGATCATCATTACGAACGCGGTCAGCAAGCATTATGCCACAAATTTTGCGCAATGCTCTCATCTCGACCGCATTTAATCTACTTTCATGCTCTCTCTGCCATACCCAGTTTTCACTTCCATGAGTTAGCGTTGGAATTAGCACCGCGTTGTTGTTTAATTAGACTTCTGGCTTAGTTTACCCAACGCTCCATTCACGCTATTTCTTGCACTCACTCGTCTCTCCACATCAGGGGTGTACCTTCCATCGCTGCTAAAAGCGATTCCAAGATATACAATCTCATCCACTTGCTCCAACACTACATCATCAACCGTAATCCGTAATAGTGTTCGTTCTGGTTGTCTCTTTTTGAAATACCATTATCTTGGTTTTTTCGCATTCAATTGTAAGCATTTCTTCATATAATCTTTCACTGTTGTTACTAGTGTTTGCAGTTCGGATGGTGATTCTGCTACCGCGTCGTCTGCATAAAGCAGGCAGTTAACCACTTAGCCAACCATCCGCATTCCCACATTCATATTTCATATTATCTGAAGATAACCGGCAAGATATAGAATGAATAGCCAAACCGACAGCACACATCCCTGTCTGACACCAATGTTGATATCAAACCAGGGCGATAAGCTGCCAGCCAAATCCAAATCCAAAACATCCTCTATAGTGTCCTAAAACTTCTCGAGCTCCTGGGAATTAGTAGAGCTGCACAGGAGCATACCTATGTTTCGCGTAACCCCAGTTTTATCTTAACTCAGAGAAGTCTTGGACCTACTAAATCGTAATCTTTCACATCAGCGGCCAAGCGAGATGAAACTACGACACCTACGTCAGCGCTGGCATGATCGCTCTGGTTCACACCGGACCACAGGGCCAACATGCCACCGGGTAGATCTTCGGTACCGCTTCCCTTTGGTTTCTGACACACACAAAGCATCTAGACATCTCTCGTTCATTATATCTATCAACTCATTCATCTTATCTTGTAATCCACCTCTCACATTCCATGTGCCTATACGACACTCGGCTCTCTTCGACCCGCCGGTCCCCACCGCCGCATGCACTTAATCCCGCACCGACGAGGGCGGATCGGTACGCGTCGCCTCCGGGGGACGCCCTAATCTGTGCGTTCGTGCGGCTTGAGTCCCTAATTGCAGTCAACAGTGCTGAATTGGCAGGGTCGCGGCGTGCACGCTTCTTGTACCGACCGACCTACTAAAATATTTGCAGTTAAACTCAAAATGGTTTAATTTCTCTATAGATTTACAATAAACAATACTATATTTGCTTCTACAATACACACATACAGCAAGTTATAGTACTATAGATAAGCTAGGTCTTAGTTACTTGTATCTTTAAACAATTTACATGCGTGTATATGCTGCAGCCTTGCAAAAAGGCCATGGCTCGGAATATTTTTGCAAAAGAGCATGCAAAAGCACTGATTTTCAGTCCAGACAGTGAGTGGTACAGGCGTAATTCGATTAATGTTGCGTTGTGTCATAGTTGCGTTCTGTGTTCATATTTATATGTCATATAGCAAAGGTGTTGGTTATTTCGAAAAGTATTGCAGAATGTAAATGAATGGATACAATGGTACAATTGTTAATGTGATCTGTATCGCAGAATTGAAAATATAATTTATGGATAGATTAAAATAATAATTATAGTAGACAATAATAATAAATCATTAGTAAAAATGAAATAGTATTGCTCCAGATCATTACTACTACAGGAAGAAACGCTGTCAAGTGTTTTTTAAATAGATAGAAGTAGCGTTTCTAATTGATGGTGGTGTAATATTCCAACACTTAGTTGCCTGATAGCGGAAACAGCCAGTAAATGCTACTGTCCTTTGAAAATATACTCTTAGAAACGCTCGGATTGGAAAAAAACGGAATTTGCCTAGCCTAGAATACAAGTAGCTTGGTTGTTTGTATTTAATAACACCAAACAGTAAACGCTAAGTGAATTTGTCTTGCTGGAGATTCCATGTTTAATATTGAGGCCTTGTTGAAAAAACGGGGTGATGTGACTGCGGGGCGCAATATTAAAGCAGTAGCTATCTATAACAAGCATTTTGAACCTATGGTTTTTCCAGAGTCGACGTGAACCTTAAACTGTGTCCCCATAATTAAGTTTGAACATCACCAGGGAAGGGACTCGCACAGCCTTATACGTGCCTAAGCCTTGAGGTTCCTTTTAGGTCCGAACTATGATTTCTACACAGGCTACACTAACTCTACCACATGGCATGCAGCTAGCTTTACACTATTTTGTCATGCTCTACCGTAGCGTTGATATTTATATGGCAACACCAAATGTTTAACTTTGGTGTTGCCAAACTAATAACTATAATTTTATCCAAGGAGTTGTAGAGACTATGTGTGTCAGAGCTTCACTATGCGCTCGGTCAATGGTCAAAGGCCTTTCTCCGACGACATTAACTGTATTACATTGGTTACAATTAACATCGCAGAAAGACCTTTTGTCTGTCCATACATATTCATCTACTCATATATAATGCGCGTTCACGGAGCGGGTTGTTGAACTGACTTTTTGTTATCAACTCGTCTTGACGACGACTTTTTTCACATAAAATGGAAATTCTTGACGTTGGGCCCTCGCCGACATATTTTCATAAAATTATATTCTTGTACATTTTTCATCCTCAACATTATTACTCGTTTTGCAAAAAGTTAGCATAATATAATTTCGACGAACTCGGCGGCGCAGTGTTTAGTAACGCTACTTTGACACCAACGCTCGTGCATGAACATGTCTGTTTGTCTTGGTCTGGATGTTTCAAGAAAGGCAGGGCGCATCAAAGCAGCCCATCTGGGAAAGTACCTCCACCTCACAGAAAACCGCAGCCAAAATAACAACTCCCTTGAGTGTTGTTGTGTTCCCGCGTGTGTGTGAGGTCACCAGTAAGCTCCTAATGAGTTGCTGTGTAAGCAGCAGACGAGGCATTGCGCGAGTGATACTTAATATATTACAAGCGTTAACAGGCTACGGTAACTGCTTTACATCAGGTGAGCCGTACGCTTGTATGCCTCCCGAAGTGGTATAAAAACATTACACAGCGCCATCTAGTCCCAAATTTTTTTATCTCCCAACGTTGTATAAAAATCTACCTATCAGACGTTAGCAGAGACCCGCGTCTGTGTGTTGTGCAATAATAGTGGGTACATCAAGTTTGAATATTTATGATATGAACGAAAGGTTGATCATACTTGTGTCAGTTTTCATAAGCGTATTTGCATATCGGTTAAAAATACAATGTTTATTAACAAGCATCGACAAAATAACATTTTGCAAACTAATTTGCTGATGGGAGCGTATTCGAAAAGAAGTCCTTATTATAGTTATTAAAACTGGAAATTACTTTACATGTGACGAACTCGGTGACGCAGTGGTTAGTGATGCTACCTTGACACCTCGTGGTTTCGATTCCCATCGAGGACACATATTTGTATGCATAAACATATATGTTTGGTTTGGATGTTTTTAAGAGAGGTAGGACCCATCAAAACAGTCCGTTTGCCACCTCTGCTGGTAACACAGCAACTCCGTAGTAGCTTACTGGTGATCTCACAGGCAAGAACACAATAACCCTCCATAGAGTGGTTATTTGGCTGCGGTTTTTCTGTGAGGTGGAGGTGGTTATTTTAACGATTAACGTCTACAGCGCCTGATAATGCCTCGTGGAGAGGCGAAACACTTGTCGCAGAGACGACCAGGCCAGTCGTGGCAGCGACGGTGTTGGGGGCATGCGGCTTCTGTTCCAGATAGCGGACGACCGCAGCAGCCGAGGCAGACTACCGGAGCAGCCATGGCAACGTCGCCATGTTGCATCTACTAACGGCAGTAGGTGGGTGCCGGCCGGCGCTAGGCCGCGTGAACTAATTGGTGGCGGAAGCACACAAAGCAGGTTAGATCAAATTGCATGTATATTTGACTTTCGCAAAATAACCTGAATCTATTGAATAGGCAAATGTTTGTCCTGTGTGGGAATCGAACCCACGAGCGGCAAAGTAGCGTTACTAACCACTGCACTACCGAGCCTGTCAAAATAACTGTTGAAAATGTAACAAAACATTATTGTCATCATGATTAGAGTGCACATAATTACAATCCTTAAGTATTAGCTACCACCTAGTTCGACTTTTCAATATTCAAATACAAGGATCGCAGAAATGTATTTCCACCCTGATACTTTCTTCTTGTGACCCAAGTTTGTGACCCCATAACCGTTTTCTATTCGAAGGCACGGAGGTCGACTAAACAAATTATGTAAGGAAGGTGAACGCACTCGGCTCCTTTATTGGGTTTGAACCCGCGACCTCGAATTTACGGTTCGCCGATCACGACTCCCGATTTTTTACTTACAATAATTACAATTATTTACTGCTGTTCAGATACTTAAGTGTATTGTTTTATTTGGTAAAGGTTCTTAAATATTTTGAACTATGATAGTAGGTATAAATTCAAATACAAGTGATTGATAATGTTAGAACCAAGGTCTCGCACCCTGCCAAATAAATCTATTGTGTAAGAGATGTAGGGCGCAGGGATATAATACATTGCCTGTCTGAGAAAGTACTTTCACCTTATAGAAGATAGTATTTGATGACAACGAGCGACAAGGATAGCACGGGATGAGGATGGTGTCTCGCTTTAACACGAGACGAGCGATCTCACAAGAGCGAGACGTGGAACCTCTACATGAGGATACTTTTTCAGCTAGTTTTAAAAGGCAGTCGATTTTCAGGTTATTTAAAATTATAACTACACAATAATTGAAAATACTCGATAACTTCTAATAGTAACAGAAAAATATGGGTCATCTACGAAATATTTGTTATCTTTTGCCGATTTTTTGTGAAGACGCCATCGATGTGCTAATTAGCAGAGCTTTCATAGAAATGTGGGCGTTGTCCTTTAACATAGCGACAGAGGCAGGTCATTCCATACCTTACCATACCTTTTATCCTGGGAAAGTCATAAAGCCCCACGATGATTTGATCGATTGATTTACTAACTAAGTAATAGGTATGAAATGCGCCGCCTGAGGTTATTTAATGAGTAACACTCATATTTCTAATTTTCTTCTTGTTTGCGTTACCCATTTTCTAATCAACCCAACCCAAGCATAAGGATTTGACGAAAGAACTGATTTTTACATCGACTGCCATCTGACCTCGACAATGTTCCAAAGTTAGATCTTTCTTCGGTTAGACCACAACTTTTTGAATTATTTTTTTTAGGATGTGCCTTCCTCACGATGTATGCCTTCAACGCCGAGCGATAATTACAAATATGCATAAATCAGCAAACACGAATTTAGTGGTGCATGACAGTATTGGAACCGGGGACCAGGCGGGTAACAGTGGTTTTCTACCCATTGGGCTATCACTTCTAATATCGAGAGCCTATCGAAATCTAATAACGAACCTTAGAGAATTTTATATTAAAGGAACAGCCTGATATAAAATCGGATCACGTCAGAAATTTCCAACATTAGCGCCAATAAAATTTAGTACTCTTAATGGCGCATAAAATAGGCTTTTTCTAAACTTGGCCCGAAACGTTATGGCCTGAACTGAACTTGGGTTATGGCCACAATAAATTTTACGGGCCACTGTTTTAGACGTCACGTGGAGTAGTGGAGACATAATTTTTAAATGAACTTATACCTCACCTGCAATTTATATGTATATTTATATTTTTATTCAAACGTGGTTACAAACAAGTTGTTATGTTCTGATAATTAAAATAAACCATTGTATACTTTTCACGGTTCACACCGGCCTATGGCATGGCCATGATAATCCAATGATTCCGCACACTTCAAAATCGCTAAAGCTTTATTCAAGGAAATCGTAAAGGAACGGACATATACATATGCTCGAAAAAATTTACCCTTCATTTTGGGTAGTCGGATAACAAGAAGATAGTTGTCACGGTTGCATAAGGAATGGAATAAATATTGGACACTTAGTATCCACATCAGCTAGTTCAACGAATTTTTCCTGCGACTCAGGAGATACCTGAGTGCGATATTGGCAGCGACGGTGTTAAAGCACACTGTCAATTAGCAAACGAGGCGTTGACGAAAGAGTATGACAGAGCAATAGAGCGGAGCGGCCTTCTTGCTCTGGCTATACAAATAATATCCCAATTATAAATGGCAATTTCTTGAATTACTGCTGTTTATGGGAAGTAAGTAATATCACCAAGAAATACGTTGCTGCGTTGCGGAGTGGTAATGGTAACCGACCTGATGTACAGTGGTTACCGTAGCCTATGAACCTTTGTAAAAACATTATCGCTCATTCGTCCCTACCAACAATATAGCAACTCCTTCGGAGCTAACTGGCTTCGATCACCCACAGAAACGCAAAAACCTTCCAGGGAGTTGTAATTAGGCTCCGGTTTTGAGGAATTTCCTCAGACGGGCTGCTTAGATGCGCCCTTGTCCTCTTAAAATATATAGGTATATTACGAGAAAAAAATCTCATAAACTATAATTAACCGATTTAAAAATAAAGGTTCTCAATTCAACTGATTTTTTTCGTATATATGTTACGCGATATATTCGCCAATTGTGGACCGATTTTGATGATTCATTTTTTATTGTGTGGGACATACCACGAGGTTGGTCTTACATATGTTTCAATTATGCAGCGTGTACAGTTTTTTTAGAATCGCTTAAAAACCAATTTCGTCTGAGTGCTAATAGATACACTTAGATGAATTTGGTTTGAGTTTCTGAAAAACTCGAGGTAAACGGTTAATACTCACTTTTCACCGCATATCTTCGTTAATTGCGAACCGATTTACATAATTCTATTTTTAGTGAAGATTATATGTACGATATTATTATATTATATACGACAAAAATGTAATGATAAACTAAAAATAATAAAAAAAGATATCTAAAAAATGGAACCAAGTTCATTGCAGTCAACGCTTATACATACATATGTGCTGGCGTTCATTTCAATTAAGTCAATAGTCCTCTTTACTATTTCAAAAGTTTTATATTGCCTGTTTTATATTGTTTCAATTGTCCATAGGTTGCGGAAACTGCTCCACATATGCGCGCCGTATCCTGGTTTGACATTCTATAGTCTAAAATACTCGTTTGTCATCCGAGTGTATAATAAAACATACAAACTGACTCGCAAAAAAACATGCTCTCTAACATGGAATGGGCAGATCCGCACCGCCCAGCCGAGATGTCCATTGACAACACACGACGCCTTTTTCACCGATTACGAAGACAAATAGCCGTAGTGGTCGTGTTACCATGGTATTAAACTGCATTTTTTTTTATAGAACGTCGGGAAGCATACAAGCATACGGCCCACCTGATGTATAGCGGTTACCGTAGCCTGCAAACGCTTGCAATACATTAAGTATCACTCGCGTGATGACACCTCTGCTGCTAACACAGCAACTCCATAGGAGCTTACTGGCTGCTGTTTTCTGTAAGTGGAGGTACTTCCCCAGTCGTGCTGCTTGATGTGCCCTACCTCGCTTTAAAAACTATTGTACATATTTTATATCTATATAGGGTTGGCCGAAGATTTTATCCTCGGGCAATCCCGTTATCGTGGCAAAATGTATTCCATCACTTTCTCCAGGCACCAAACTTCTAGGTATACCAAAGTTGATTAATACTCGTATCTAGGGGGCTGCTTCCTTAGGTGAAGAATATTTAGATCGGTTTTTTTGATGACAAAAATGTAACTTAGGTTACTAAACCAAACTATTTGAAAGAAGAAAATAATAATAACAGGCAGGTAATGAATAAAAACAGCCGGAATAAGGAACGACTTTCATAATACAGAAGACTGCTTACAATGCAATAACATATTCAAATCAAATCATTTTATTTGCAAAGAATAGGATCACAAGGTCTTAGATGTCAGATATTGATGGATACACTATTCTGCTAACATATATTAACATGCAAATTTTGAGTCAAGAAATTCTTGGACGATTAAAAATGCATATACACACATCAAAAGTGTCTAAGGATCAACATATATTTTTGCAATAACTTTTCTCCTGATTGATATTAATTAAAATTTTCTTTAAGGATTCATCAAATAAAGTGTTTTCGTTTGTCTACAGTAACGATAAACCAAGTCACCTTTGCATTAATAAAGAAATTTGCCATTTTCATAATAAAGGGATTTTTGACATTTGAACCACTAACATTAAAGTTCGAAAAAAAGACTGAAATAACAGTTTTCTTTAAAATTTTATTGGGTAACTTAAACAATTAATAATCCGTGTTTCTACCGCGAACACTAACAACACAAGAACATCGGTTTGGCATACTCAAAATGAGTTCATCCAAATCACGCTGTGGAATGGCCGCCCATGTTCGTTGCAACAACAAAAAAAGGTCTTCTTGCGACTGGATACCCTCCATATTCGGCAGAGCTCTTCTCTGTAGCATATCCCATGCATGCTCAATCGGGTTCAAGTCTGGCGACTGAGCAGGCCAGGGCATGACATTGATGTTAGCTGCGGCGAGAGTCTGTCTTACAACTCTTGCGGTGTGCGGTCGTGCATTATCATGCATTAACTGAAATAAGGGACCGATTTGCACTTGTAGAGGAACGATGACGTCTGATACAATCGTCTCAGCATAAATTTGAGCGTTGAGGTTGCCTCTGATCCAAATCAACTCAGTTCTTCCGCCGATCCAAATACCCGCCCATACCATGATGGTTCCACCACTATAAGGATGGACTTCCTGGCAGGATTTTAATCGCTGTTGGCGTCCAGGGGTTCTCCAGTGTCGTATACGTCTTGTATCCGGTCTCATACCAAAACGAGACTCATCAGAAAAGCACACGAAACGCCATTGTTCTTCTGCCCAATTTCTGTGATCAATGGGCTCTTGACCATTGATATCGAATCCTACGATTGTGCATTGCTATAGGTGGTACCCTTAGCGGTCTTCGGGAATGAAGGTTCACTTCATGCAAGCGGTTTCTGACTGTTTGGTCGCTAATTAAGTTCCCTGAAGAGTGATGAAGCGTCACGGCTAACATCATGGCGGGTATTGTTGGAGCTCTTCGAGTTGTGATTTGAATGTATCGGTCTTGTCTCCGTATGGTGCAGCGATACCGTCCTCCATGGCGCTCAGCCACGGTACCAGTGCTTCGGTAACGTGTCCAAGGTCGACTGATAACACTCTGACTTGTATTCAGAGCTAAAGCCACAGTACGTTGCCGGGAACCAGCTTCTATCATTCCCACGGCTCTGAGCATTTCTTCCCTGTTTAAATGACGTCGCCGCTCCATAATAACGTTGGTTTTAATCAGTAGTAGGGAAACAGTAGCACTAATAATGTCTTCAATGCGTTGTATGTTTTTATAGGGAAAATATTGACAGCTGATTTTCATCTTTTACTCGAATTTGATAGAGAGTTCCTGTTTCAAATTATGAAATGCACCAAAAAGGATCCATATAAATTTATAAAATCATAAATTTATTACAAAGCCACATCTCAATCTCAAGAAATCCGCATAAAAATGCTTGATCCCTAGACACTTTTGATGTGTGTATTTAAAATGCTCTGAAATTACTCGTACTTGTCCGATTGAATTGATAACCATAAAGGAGCTGTAAGATACGTCAAGATACTTTAGTAGTGCTGGAGAAAACTGAGCGCAAAATTCTGTTTCTGTGCCCAAAACACATTACGCATTCATACGAACACACAAACACCGAATTTCGTCTATTAGGGTAATTACGTAATTTCTCCTAAAATATGAATTAAAAATAATAATAAAACGTAATTAAATAATTATGTTCTTATGAAAATAATACTAGTACATCAAAAAAGGTTTCTGACGAGGTTTCTCAAATACACCGTGAGGTGCTTCAAAAAAGACGTGAAGAGTGTTTTACAAGATCGGCAACGCCTATGTTGGAAGTGTTAATATGCTACGACAATTGTTCACCATCAGGCAAATCGTATGCTAGTTTTCACCTTAATGGTATAAAAGAAAGTTATTTTGCTATAATAAGACACTAGGTGATCTCCTTATCAATAAATCTGCGTTTGTAAAACTGTAAAATTATAGGTTTATTGTAATTCATTTTGGTTTTATGTGTAAGAGAAATATTATAATAACAATTTACAATTATTTAATATTTTGCCGGCAATTTCTCTTGCAATTTGCTTCCTAGGCGGTAATATAAACAATACGTTAGTAATTTAATAAACCGATAAAACTGGCAGTAAACCGCCGCAATTATTTCACTTGATTATTTACAAGCACGTGTAGGACGTTAACTGGCTTTCTTGTTTAATTGGCGAGAGAAAACGAGGCACTCCGCGTGATTGTACGAGTCTAAACAGCTGGCGACAATATTACTTTTTTGAAGCTCGAGATTAGTTAGCTAAAAGTGAGATTTGTCCAATGAGCGCATGCGGTTGTAGAGTTGGCCGTAAGATGGTATTAACCAATTTTCCAAGAGCAACCTCTCGGAAAATTGGTACTATTGTTAACATAATTTACAGTACGAGTAATAAAATTCAACATTTACATAACTTCTTACAAAGTCAATTCAATTATTATCATAATTTGACTTTTGATTGATTGAGAAAATATGTCAATAATCATTCAAAACAAGACAAACAATGCCACAATAATCACTCAAAACAAGACAGACAATACTACAGACTACAAACTAATATCAAAGGTAAGGAACTAATACTTTGTTGCATTTATAAAAGGATAATTTCATTGTATTTACTTGAATACTCAACTTATAGCATTATGTAATTGCTACTGCCGTAAATGCCGACATTGCCACGTGAAAACGTTATTTCCGATCTGAATTATACGTGTCGTGTCTAAAGAGTTTTAATTTCAAAAACAAATTAATTAATTACTCGCACAAATTCTGGATATTAATAGTTTCAATATTTATAATTCTAGTTGCTTATTACCAAGGTCAGATGTCAGACGTTACGCATCATAAGCGATTACAGCAAGGTTCGCTCGTTTTTTAAATGCCCGGACATTTCTCGCTTCGATTTGGTAAAGTCGATTTTGGAATTGTCAAGGGTATTTCTTGACACCGATGAGCGCATATTTTGATATTTTAAAATCGATGACATTAGATATGTTTCTATCGTGTATAGATACAAAGTTCCTCTTGCTGACCGATCTCGAAATCATAATCTATATTTGTCTACTGTGGTGTGGACCAATCCCTGTTGCGGGACTAGCAATGCACGGGACTTGTGACGTAAACGTTGGTTTAAGAGACATCATTGATAATGCACAGCGCCTATCAGCACTACAGCTGTCTGCCTAGCTAAACTTGGTAACATTAAAGCTTTAAATATTCCGTCCCTTAATGAACTTAAGTACTTGTGTTTAGTACTTGATAGACTAAGGTTATTCAGACTTAGTAGGTTGTTAAGAGAGCGTTGTTATGTTCCTGTAACACAAACTTAAACCTTTCAACTAAGGTCTAAGAACACAAAGCAGGTTTGATCAATTTGCATGTAAATTTGACTTTCGCAAAATAACCCCTAAATCTATTCACAATATGTATTTGGTTCTGTGATAAATTGCCTAAAACAGTTCTGTGCTCTTCTAACAATGACTTCATAAGGCACATCAAAAATAATATTTGTAAAAAGGCTTATTAAAAATTGATGAATTAATAAAGATGTCTGGAATTTATTTTACCATTAGGTTATTTATTCTACCATTTGACATCATTATTATTTTACCAATATACCGACATAAATTTATTGTAATATGTAATTGACGATTTGAAAAGAGACATTTATTGGCAAGTCTTTTTAGGGTTCCGTACCAAAACGGTAAAACGGAACCCTATTACTGAGGCTCCGCTGTCCGTCCGTCCGTCTGTCACCAGGCTGTATCTCATGAACCGTGATAGTTAGATAGTTGAAATTTTCACAGATGATGCATTTCTGTTGCCGCTAACAACAAATACTAAAAAATAGAATAAAATAAATATTTAAGGGGGTTAATACAACAAACGTGATTTTTTGCTTATTTTTGCTCGATATTGATAACGGCAAGAGGTAGACGCTTGAAATATTCACAGAATATTCAGTTATATATTCACTTTAAGAATAAATAATTAAATTAAAATAAAACAAATATTTAAGAGGGGCTCCCATACAACAAACGTGTTTTTTTTTTTTGCCGTTTTTATAGATAATGGTACGGAACCCTTCGTGCGCGAGTCCTACTCGCACTTGGTCGATTTTTGGGATTTCTTTTTCGCCAATGGTAATTTCTGAAATACTCGTAGATTATCTTTTTATGTAATGATTAGGGCTACCAATAAGCCCCCGCCAATAAAGAGTTGTTGCGTTAGTAAAAGGGATGACAACGCGCAAGCGATATTTGCATTTTACACCTAAAATATTCATAGGCTACGGTAAAAATACGCGAATCAGACAGATTAAATGTTTGTTTTCAACCTATACTGTACACAAAGTGTGACTACGCTATAACTTCGAGCTCTTATATTTATTGCATACAAATTAGTCATGCAGCCGTCTCTGGTTAATTCATTTGTTAGGTCATAGCATTTGTTTGTTTTAATGGTCTTGTGGTCTTGAACAGAGGCATCGGATGACGACGTCTTAGCCTAGACGTCTTACTTTACCCAAAAAACAAGATCTACAAGTAACTACTCAGGGATTCTATAGTGTTTTATGAATATAAAATGAAACTTAATAAGTTCATTGAAAGACATTAACAAAAATCTAAGGAGCTGGAGCCAGGCAAGCCTGCTGATGTTTACGAACAATATGTAACTCGCATGAGTTCCCATCCTCTACTATTTTTTTTATACTACGTCGGGAGGCATACAGGCGTACGACCCACCTGATGTAAAGCGGCTACCGTAGCCTATTAACGCTTGTAATATATTAAGTGTCAATCGCGCGATGCCTTCTCTGCTGCAACTCCTTGGGAGTATACTGGTGACCTTACTCACACAACAACCCTCTAGGGAGTTGTTATTTGGCTGCGGTTTTCTGTGAGGTGGAGGTACTTCCCCGGACGGGCTGCTTTGATGTGCCCTACCTCTCTTACACGCAGCATTTCCTCACCGGCTTCATTATGGCCAACTTACTCGTAAGAATTTAATATCCACGCAGGGCAGCGTGGATATTGAATTAAGCAGTGAGTATGAAGAAATAATTTTAGTTATTGAGTACATCGGAAACGCTTCTCAAGTCAAACCAAAACCATCATTCGATTAATCGAAAATGTTACGTAATTAGCATAAAGAACATTTAAGATAATGCACCCGTGTTCAGTTAGCGCCGCTGTGTCTTTTCTGTATAAACCATAGTGATTATCTACTTTATGATTTCTATAGCAAAATAATATCTCTTTAGCATTTATCATCATAATGCTTCATTGCACAGAAATACTAATAAAAAACTATCGCGTAATAATCGTAGCCATAATATAGGAAGCAATTTTACGTCATAAATACGGATTGACAGACAGATATTTTGCGAAATGGCTAAACGCGCGGGAAATTACATATAATGGCGAATCGCGCAATTTGCAAATGTTTATACTTTATATTATGGCAGAAGAATATTGTGTAACGCTAACTTTCCCTGTGAAATTATTAATATATTTTTTCTGTATAATAAAAGTCGTAAACAGTATTTTTTTCTGTCTTTTAGTGCATTTGTTTGAGCACAAAGACATATAGGAACATTCGATTATGTGAGTAAGTAATTTTGTAGTTTTCTATGTTAATTAAGCGAGCATTACGTTAAGAGTTTCTTTCAAATCGATTGTCAAATAAAAAAGAAAGAAGACAGCTTGGGGTTGCTATTGCGTATCTAATACAATTATGCTGTACCTATTTCAATGCCGAACTTATGGGACAGTCAAAAATGCGTTTAGAGGTTCGAAACTCTTCGTAATATTATCCATGCAACATGCCGGGTTTATCAGGCAGGCTGGTAGTCGGCGAGCACCCATAAAATGTGCAATGGATGATAAAGAAGCGAGGGAGGTAGGATCGAGACTTGAAGCGCTCGGTTGTCTCATATTATCCCGTTGGAACTTGGCGTTATGATATATATTTTAGATGATATATATTGGTGCAAATCTCTAAAACAATTACCTCAAATAAATCTGCTGTTTCCATAATTTGATAACATATATGCATTATGTATATATGTCTTCACGCCAGGTCCCTTGCGGTGTAGACAGAGACAACCGAGTGCCATAAGACGCGGTCCTAACACACTTCACTCGCTTCTCTAACATTCATTGCTGTTTTGATTCACGCTCGACAGTTCCTAGGGCTCCAGACATCACCTTCTGATAAAACACGACCAATTTGGTCATGGTAGGTTAGTCTTGGTCTTCCTCGGCTCCTACATCCTTCCACTTTCGCATTATACTACTCTGTGTAAAAAGTATCGGGAATATGTCAATAAAAAGACCCGCGTAAAAGAGGTCGTTCTAATTTTTTTACTGCATGTTGGTAGCACTGTACTGATTTGGCGCGCAAAATTTGAGCGGGATCTGTCATTTAATTTGTTTTAAACTACACTTTTTGTTGGTCATAGTTTTGAGTCCTCGGCGATTTTTACAATGGAAAATATTGTTGAACAAAGAGTGTGCCTTAAATTTTGTGTTTCAAATGATATTTCATGTGGTGAATCACTAAAAATGTTGCGAAATACCTACGGCGAATCGTGTATATCGAAAACAAGGGCTTATGAATGGTATAAGGCTTTTAAAGAAGGCCGAGAAGTAGTAGTAGACTTGCCTCGTTCTGGTAGACCTTCAACCGCTACGACCAGAGAAAACATCAACAGAATCAAGAAGCTAGTGCTCGAAAATCGACGTATGAGTCTGAGAGAGTTGGCTAGTGAGGTGAACATATCTTTTAAGTCCGTCCACAACATTCTCATTGACATTTTAGGCATGAAACGCGTCGCCGCTCGACTAGTTCCAAAAGAGCTCAATTTTGTTCAAAAAGCGCAGCGAAAGCATGTCGCTGAAGACATGGTTTCCCGAGCTTCTACGGATCCGACCTTTATGAAACGTATAATAACTGGCGACGAGACATGGGTTTATGAGTACGACATGCAAACAAGCCAACAGTCTTCAGAATGGCGTCTCGAAAACGAGCCGAAACCCAAAAAACCGCGGCAAAGTCGCTCCAAAATCAAGGTGATGCTGACAGTTTTTTTTGACTACCGTGGTGTGGTTCACTCCGAATTCCTTCCAGAGGGAGAAACAGTGAATAAAGAATATTATTTAGGCGTCATGAAGCGTTTGCGTGAGAGTATCCGCCGAAAACGTCCAGATTTGTGGCAACACAACTCATGGATGCTGCACCATGATAATGCACCATCACACACAGCCATTATAGTGAAAGAGTTTTTAGCGAAAAATTCAACAAAAGTTCTCGACCAAGCACCGTATTCACCTGATATGCCTCCGTCTGACTTTTTTTTATTTCCCAAGTTAAAATTACCACTTCGAGGAAAACGTTTTGAGTCGATAGAAGCCATAAAAGAAAATTCGCTGAATGAGCTAAAGGCCATACCGCAAATAGCCTATGAAAAATGTATGGAAGACTGGGTGAAGCGGTGGAGATGTCGTATTGCAAGCGATGGGGCCTACTTTGAAGGCGATAAAATAAATTTAGATGAATAATTTGTATTTTTTGTTTTATTGACAAATTCCCGATACTTAGTACACAGAATGTATATCTGTTTCGATAATTTTTCGTTCTACATTCTTTCTACACATCCAAACCAACGGAGCATGCCTTTTCTTATCTTAACACCAACATTTTCTTTCAGACCAACTCTCTCTCTTTCGTCGTCATTACGAACGCGGTCAGCAAGCGTTATGCCATTAATTTTGCGCAATGCTATCATCTTGGCCGCATTTATTCTACTTTCATGCTGTCTCTGCCACACCCAGCTCTAACTTCCATGAGTTAGCGTTGGGATTAGCACCGCGTTCGTTCTGGCTTAGATTTCGAAAACCAGATCATTCCTAGGTAATGTGACACGTCTTTCGAAATATAATTCCTTGGACGTACGGGTTACCTCACGATTATGTCCTTCAAGCAAGTGATAATTACAAATAAGTACAATAAATCCGAAAACACGCGTTTAGTGGTAGCTACATGCCGAGATTCGAACCGGGGACCTGTTGGTCACAAGGCCGGTTCTTTGTACACTAGGCTATCACTGCTTTTAAAAATCTAAGAATAAAGGTAAGCAAATATATTTTATAAAGCTGATAATTCACAGACAGGTAACAATAACAAAGCTGACGGCCTTTTTTCAACGGTTTTTCCCCGACCATCATAATTTTAACTTAACATATTAATTACTCGTTGCAAAATTTAATTGAATCCTGGACGTTGCAAGCTGCATCACCCCAATAAAGTTACCGTCTCCTTCACTCTTATTGGAGGTAGCACATCTGTCCTTCTCTCTCGCACGTCATTGAGCCTTCAATCCAAGGGCCAGGCCAGGCTACATTGATTTTATCGCTCCCGGCAACATTTGCTCTCTGGCTGGCTATTCCTATATTGATTAGTTCCTGGTGTTTATGTTTGCCTGGTACATGCAGACCAGATTAGATTAGGTTGTGTAGCTATTTATTTCTCTCGCTTAAAACCAGACTTTAGCAAATGAAATTTATGCGTTAACTGAACATTTTCTACGAATTCGTTATGGTATTTACCTTTAAATCGAGTTTTACTATTCTTTGAGAAGCTATTCAAATATTGACAGATAATTAAGGCACTAGATATTCATGTTTAAGTATATTCACGGATCGAATAAGCTAATTGCGTTGTTTAAAAACTTAATTATGTCGCAGCAACGAATACAATCTCTTTATTAAGAATTTATAGGTTAAATAAATATTGTAGGATACATTACACAGCGCCATCTAGCCCCAAAGTAAGCGTAACTTGTGATACGGGTACTAGACAACTGATAAACATACGTAAATACATTTTTTTTGTAAATACATACTCATGATATATAGAAAACACCCAGACCAAACAAAATATATATAAATTTTATGAATCCATTGCGTGTTACTACAATCCCTAGGAGTTTATACTAAATAGTTTTGGTTAGAGTTTTGACGAACTCGGTGGCGCAATGGTTAGTAAATGCTTCTAGAAGCATTACTTCGTGCGTCTTTGACACCAACGCTACTGGGTACGATTCCCACAGAGGACAAACATTTGTGTGCATGAACATATCTGTTTGTCTTGGTTGTTTTTAAGGAATATAGGGCGCATCAATGCAGCCCGTCTTGTTGTACTTCCACCTCTCAGAAACATGCAGTCATTTAACAACTCCCTGGGGGATTGTTGTGTTCCTGCGAGTGAGAGAGGTTACCGGTCAGCTCCTAAGGAGTTGCTGTGTTAGCAGCAGAGGTGGCTTCGCGCGATTGATACTTAAGGTATAAACAAGCGTTGATAGGCTACGATAATCGCTTTACATCAGGTGGGTCGTATGCTTGAATGGGTCCCGTCGTATAAAAAACGAAATTATACGCTTTATAATAGAAAAATCATATTCAGAATCGGTTCACAATTGACGAAGATATAGCGTAACATATATACACAAAAAACATACGGGAAGAATTGTGAATTTTCTTTTCAAGTCGGTTAAAAACAAAGCTTCAATAAAGAAAATGTAATGGGATTGAATAAAAACGTACGGATGATTACATCCAATTAGAGTCGAGAATAAAATTTTATCGTCGAATCACAGACGAGAACGAATGACATCAGCCAATAAGGGTAAATCTCTCGCGATGAGGTTGACGTCAGAGGGATACTGGAAACAATTGAGGAAGAAAGCTGATATACTTTATATTTAGGAGTTCACGTTAAGATATATGTATAGCGTACTTTTTATGTAGTTGTATAATTCACCATTTGTCACTCTTACGTTGTTACGGTCGCGTACAGTGCGGTTCCAGAGAAGTTTTCTACCGAGTGCGTACTTTACATCAGCGTGGGGTTCTTCAAAAAAGACGGACTAGGGGAGAATCTCCACACAGTAGAACAAATAAGAATTGACTAGAGGTTCTTGTGGCCCTACGTGTGAGTGAGGTTACCAGCTCCTAAGGAGTTGCTGAGTTAGCAGCAGGGGTGACAAAGGGCGAGAGGTACTTGGCGTGAAGAAGTCTCTACAGGGTCAGCTATGCACGAGTAGCAAATTATAGAATACATTACATTATGAGAAATAGTTTAGTTTTCATAAAGTAATTGGCAACAAATACACTGGTTTCCAATCAACTTTAAACATCAAATAAGCCCCAAAGCAGTGTTGCCGGTGCCGCAATAGCAATCCTTCAACACCAAGGCTTGTTGGATTCCCATATAGGACCAAGAAATGAGTGCATGAACATGTCTGTTTGACATGATCTGAGTGTTTTTAAGAGGTAGGGCGCATCAGAGCAGCCCGGCTGGGGAAGCATCTCCACCTCACAAATAACCGTAGCGAAATAGCAACTGCGTTCCTGCGAGTGTATGGTTAAAAGAAAGCTCACAAGTAGCTGTATTAGCGACAGTGGTGGCAAAGCGCGAGCGATACTTTCTGTGTCGCTTGCGACACACTTTTATGTGCAATTTGATCTAACCTGCTTTGTGTGCTTCCGCCACCAATTAGTTCATGCGGTCTAGAGCCGGTGGTGGTGGTGGGGGCATGCGGATTCTGTTCCAGATGGTGGGTCGTCCACCAACAGCAGCCGAGGCAGAGACTACCGGAGCAGCCATGGCAGCGTCGGCATGTTGCATTTACTAACAGTAGTGGGTGGGTGCCGGCCGGCGCTAGGCCGCATGAACTAATGCACGCACGGTGGCGGACTTTCGCAAAATAACGCCTGAATCTATTAACACTTTCATGTCTTTGTTTTATATACAGCGTCGTGAGGCATACGGCCCTGATGTAAAGTGTTTACCGTAGCCGACGAACTCCATCACTGCTCTATTTTTACTAAGAAGTGTTCTTCACAAAAAGAGGGACAAAGATAACGTTCTGTTTTCTCCGAATGTTGTGCGGGACCCCAAAAATTACCAGACATAACTGACGTATTCAACGAAAGAAATTATTGATATTGTAATCGATACGGAGCCGATTGTATCGACAATCTTGACCCTTTCCCATGCAAATGCCACTCGTAATAGGAAAATTCACCAGCAATAGAATGAATTCATAATGAATGCTTCGCTGCATAATTTGGTCCACTTTCTTTGATATCATGCTTTTCCTATTCAGTAATTTTCTTTACAAAGCCAACAGAACAAATATAGCGCTGGTAATGTGCGAGTGATTTTAGTTATATACCTGCCATTTCGTGGCATGTCTATTATTTTCATTTATCCATTTAGAATAGACATTATTATATTTTACCGCAGCCAAATATCAACATGTCTTGTGTCTCTGCGAGTGAATGAGGTCACCAGTAAGCTCCTTAGTAGCTGAATTAATAGCAGAGGTGGCATCGCGCGAGGGATATTTAACACGTTGCAAGTGTTTATAGGCTACGCTAAGTACTTTACATCAGGTGCGGTGAAGGAAAACATCGTGAGGGAACGCGACCGCACGACCAGAATATTATATTACGAAATACGTGACCAAATCTAAGAAAGGTCTGGTTTTCCCTCTGGGTCCTTGAACTCTTCAAACTTGGTCCCCGTGAGAGCCTTAGAGAAAAATTCAAAGAAATAAATATTCTAACAGTCGCATCGCAATATATCTATGAAAATCTTTTGTATGTCCATAAAAACATAAACTCATTTTGTAAAAAGAGTGATACTCATAGCATAAATACTAGATATAAGCATAATCTTGTGTTACATGCAAGCCGTCTCCACAAAATAAGTAATTCTTTTATGGGGCAATGTATACGGTTCTATAACAAACTTCCCAGCAATATAAGAGAATTGTCAATAGACAAATTTAAAACTACCATTAAAGCCAAATTGTGTAGCAGGGCATATTATAAAGCATCTGACTATATTAATGATAAAAATGCCTGGGATTGAGTCGATCCAATTATAATGTAATTAATAAATTATGTAAATTTGTTTGGATACCAAAAGAGGGATGCCTGAGTTTTTTTGCAGTATTTTTATCCGTGCTCACCTAGTCATGAACTGCACGGTAGGGAAAAAATTGTGACGATTCCAAACAAATGTAGCCATTTTTACGGAATAAAAAGATTTTGACTTTGACTGACGGCTGTCGTCCAAGTAAAAATCTGTATATTAGCCATATTCTTAGGCTTGATAGCAAACCCCGCCAGTGCTAATGGGCTAGATGACGCTAAAAAGACGATTAGAATACCATATGTATGTTTTATGAGAGGTAGGGCGCATCAAAGCAGGCTGTCTGGGGAAGTACCTCAACCACACAGAAAACCGCAGCCAAATAACAACTCCCTAGAGGGTTGTTGTGTTCCTGGCTTCCAAGGAGTTGCAGAGGAGGCATCGCGCGAGTGATAATTAATATATCGCAAGCGTTAATAGGCTACGGTACCCGCGTTACATCAGGTGGGCCGTATGCTTGTATGCCTCCCGACTTAGTATAAAAAAAATGTTATTACATTATTTTAAAGCTACAGTCTATAATAACTATTTGAATTAATGATCGCTTTCCTGCAACTATTATTATTTTCATTCCAAAGACGTAGTAACAGCGGCTTTTCTCCATAAATTTTTAATACGATCCGCGACCCAGTTTTGACGCTATATTGAGGCAGGTCAATAATCCGCGTCAAGATACTAACTCGTACGTGGACTAGTGAGAAAATACATTGAAACATTGTGTATTACTTCAAATGAGGGCATACAAAGTTCCTTTTTGAAAAGTTGACACAGGACTTTATTCTCACTGTCAGGCGCCCAGTCAAATACAAACACAGACATGTTCATGCACACAAATGTTTGTACTGTGTGGGAATCGAACCCACGAGCGTTGGTGTCAAAGTAGGGTAACAGCGCGCTTCACCACTGCGCCACCGAGCTCGTCAAAGTATTGTACTAGAAACTTATAATTGAGTTAATATCTCATTACGCAATGAGTCAATACTACTATATAAAATAAAGCGGCCATTCTGTCTTACTGTTATGCTTTCGTCCTAAGAGCGAGAACATTTTGATGATGCTGTTTTCACTATTACGTATTGTGATTTCCGACGAAAAGTTTGTAAGTGCTGTGCGAAATCGGGTTAGGACTTTTTGTATGTATGACTTTTTATATATATACCTTCCCACCAGGTTCCTTGTGGGGTAGGCAGAGAGAACTTACAGCTTTATAAGACGCGGTTCTTACACACTTCACTACACTCTTTCCTTAACCCTTCGAAACCCGGGTGGTCGTATACGACCGCGAAATGTATGGGAAAACGTATATAACGGGTTCTGACTGCTCAATATTCATAGTTTTTTTATGCGCTCGCTGGTTTCTGAGGCTCCTGACATCACCTTCTGATAAGAACCACTTATCATGGTAGGTATTTTTACCACTTTCGCGTAGTATATCTGTTTGGATATTATTTTAGAATTATTATAATATTTTGTTTTTATTTTTGTTCGGCATACTTTTCATACAGCTGTAAATTTCATACTTTCAATTTAAATGAATCATTTTTATTGAATAGCTATAGTCTAAAAATTCTAAATTAGTGAAGTACCATACCATGGGAGTCATGTATAGCGCGGACCATGATATCTGGTCGATGATAAGTAACCACGCAAACTAAGTCGTGGGAGCTCGCTAGTAATAAATAAACTGAAATAATCATAACCGCGTTTTGAAATTGAAAACAGCAATATCCAGCGTTCTAGTCGGCTATCAAAACGTAAAGCATGACCGAGCTAATGTAGCCAGGTGAAATACATATGTTCATTATATGTGAAATACATTTCGCACTTTCGGTAAAAAAGGGCACAAGTACAACTTTTCAATTTTACAGGAAAGGCATTATTTTGCATTGAACGTAGTCTTTTTCTGTGCATAGTGCTCTATAATTAGTTTCCTTTGTATGAAATATGGTGGCGCAATGGTTATTAATGCTGCTCTGACACCTTCGCTCGTGGGTTCGATTCCCGGCGTGACAAACATTTGTGTGTATAAAAAAACATTAAGTTTTTGTAATTTTTTTTGACTGAGAAGTAATATTGTGGCCTTGTACTACCGACGGCGCGATATGTTCTGGCTTATACATATACATGTTTGACGAGTCTGGGTGCAGAGTGGGAAAGGCTACTTTAACACAAAGGCTCGTGGGATCCATTTCCGCACAAAGCAAATACTTGTGTGCTTGAACATGTCTGTTTGTCGTGGTCTGGGTGTTTTCTGTATAGGTACTTACAAAATAAGGTATTTACGTATGTTTATTAGTTGTCTAGTAACCACAGGACAAGCATTGCTGTGTTTGGGACTAAGTGTATGGCGTGTAATTAGTACATTTATCGATTCCCACACAGGACAAACATTTGTGTGCATGAACATGTCTGTTTGTCGTGGTCTGGGTGTTTTCTGTGTAGGTACTTACAAAATAAGGTATTTACGTATGTTTATTAGTTGTCTAGTAACCATAGCACATGCATTGCTGTTCGGGACTAAGTATATGGCGTGTAATTAGTACATTCGTTTCCCACACAGGACAAACATTTGTGTGCATAAACATGCATGTTTGTCTTGGTCTTTTGACATGGAACGACAGCCGTCAGACCTCTACAACCCAGAGGGAAAACCAGACCTTTCTTATGTTAAGTTACATGTCTTTCAAAATATACTTTCGTGCGGTCCTCACGACGTTTTCCTTTATCGATGAGCGAGATAATTGCGTAAATAAATCCAAAAACGAGTGGCATAAGGCCAGGATTCGAACTAGGAACCAGTCTAGGCTAGTTTTCACCGAGTGCTGATGTCGCCTGAAATGTGAACATTAATAAAGTAATGTCAACTTTTGGGCAAATTTCCCCTGAAATGGGAAGTTAAACATTGTGTATTGAAAAACTAAGAAATATTCATTTGTGTTTGCATTCAGTTAGCGCGGGTCAAACGGCTGTTAGCTAATTACGCCACTTCGACTGGCGACCTACATCGGCGTTATGTTCGAGCTGGAACTAGGTAGTCGTTTCTTTACTTTATGGCGTGGGGAATTGCAGTGGCGATTTTGGAACGAAGGAAAGGATTTTATCCGTTTTTTATTACATTTTAGAGGTCCGCATTAAAAGGATAGCCTTCTTATAAAGACTACCTTTAAATAGCTGTAACCTTAGTTCTATTTTAAATAGCCAGTTGAGATTTACCTTTTTTATACAACGGCGGGATGCATACAAGCATACGGCTTACTTGATGTAAAGTGGAAATCGTAGCCTATGAACGTTTGCCACCTCCGTTTTCTAACACGGCAACTTTTTAGGAACTTACTGATGACCTTACAGAGCTTTATAGCAGAAACAACAACCCTTCAGGGAGTTGTTGTTTGGCTGCGGTTTTCTGTGAGCTGAAGGTACTTCACAGGACAGATTGCTTTTATGCGCCCTACTTCTCTTGAAAGCTTTAAATAGCCATATCTTTTATATCGATCCGTTCCCTCTGGGGATCTCTTCCGATGAAGCCTTTAAATCCATCCCGGCTAAAGGCAGTCCAGAGGTGGTGTTTAGTCAATAAGAGTCCGACATAACTACAGTACAGCCTTGCGTAAGAGTATCCATGAGGATTCACCATCTCCCTCACATCATGTCTGGAGGCCGCGTAAAAACAAACTGTTCTAAGTAGCCTGTTGAGATTTTATAGAATCACGTATAATTATAATAATACTAGCTGCTGCCCGCGGCTCCGCCCGGGTGGATTCAAATAACGTAGCCTATGTGTTTATCCAGATCATAATCTATCTACGTGCGAAATTTCATTCAAATCCGTTCAGCCGTTTAAGTGTGAAAGAGCAACAAACATCCATACATACAAACTTTCGCATTTATAATATTAGTAGGATAATAGGATATAATATTGGTTGGACATGTAGAAAGAATGCAAGATGAAATAATGACGAAAAAGATATACAATGCGACAGTGGAAGGATGTAGGAGCCGAGGAAGACCAAGACTAACCAACCATGACCAAATTGGTCGTGTTTTATCAGAAGGTGATGTCAGGAGTCTTAGGATCTGGCGAGCGTGCATGAGAAGAGTGAAAGAAGCGAGTGAAGTGTGTAGGGACCGCGTCTTATGGCGCTCGGTTCTCTCTGCCTACCCCGCAAGGGACCTGGCGTGAAGATATACATATGTAATTCTGTTAAAATCTCAACAATATGGGGCATTTCATGAAATTACAGTAACATACTCGCCGACGGCTGGGAGTTCATCCTCAATGCTTCGTCATTCTTTCATCCTGCATTCTTTCTTCATTTCATCTTTTTAGCATTATCCCGTTTCCGGTTAGGATAGGCGGTATCAGCTACCTAAGTCCAAAGATAAGGGGAAGACACTGATTTTTACATGCGCGATTGTCAACAGACATCCACAACCGAAAGGGAAAGTCGGACCTTTCTTAGGTAAGGACACACGTGTTTTCCTAAAAAATATATTTTTAAACGTGAGGGTTTCCTCACGATGTTTTACCTTGCCGCTGAGCAAGTGATAATTTCAAATCATCAATCCGAAAACACGAATTTAGTAGTACATGCCAGGATTCGAACCGAGGACCAGTTGATCAATAGGCCGGTTCTTTACCCACTGGGCTACCACTGCTCTGTACTATCCGGTGTAGTATGCAGTTTTAATTGAAACTAGGGAGAATTATCAAGAGTATAGTCGATTGTACAATAATATGGAATCAATGCTTTTTTTCACATACAAGCATACGGCCAACCTGATGTAGCCTATAAACGTTTATAATACAGTATCACTCGCGCGATGCGCGATTAAGTAGCACAGCAACTCCTTAAGCTTACTGGCGATCTCACTCATACATAAGAACACACAACAATCCTCGAGGGGATTGTTAATTGGCTGCGGTTTTCTGTGAAGTGGCCTGCTTTGATGTATCCCTATCTCTCTTAAAAGCACCCACACCAAGACAAACAGACACAATCACGCACACAAATGTTTGTTCTGTGTGGGAATAGAACCCATAACGTTGGTTGCAGCAAAGGAGTGAAGACTTCAGACAAATTGTATCAAGAGAATGTCTTGGATCGTGTTGTGAAACCTCTCAGCAATACACTTTTTAAAACGTACCGTGAACTTTCCAGCAGGACTATACCGTGGTCATAAGGCACTAACTACCCAAGCCTGGCTCGAAACCAACGTACTTTATAAGAGCTGAAGATTGATCCTCGTCTAGCCCAGATCTGCCATGCAATTCTCTAAGCGACTCGTAATGGATGTGGGCGTCGCTGTGATCAAAGATGTAACAGCTTTGACATCGTCTACTGCGATCACGGCTTTTTATTTGGTATTCTTTAAGGCTGTAAGCGTACGCGAGGCTGTTTGCCTTGTAGAATTCCAATTCCAAACACAGCCTTGCGGCGCTAGTGTCGCACAACCATGAAAAGCGACACTAAGGAATTGCAATTTTGTGTTCAAGGCTATAACAGCCGATGTTTCCGAGGATGTAAGGATGTTTGCTCTTACAGAATTGCATGGCTGAACCCCTTAGACTACAAATTGTGGTCAGTTTCGAGGACATGGACTGCTCGAAACAACACGGCTACATTGTGTCTCAAATCCCTGGAGCAAGCAGTGGCTAAACCCATGGAAACAGTGCGTAAATCCATAGACTCGTGGCCAGACAGATTAAAGACCTGTAAAGTCAAAGGTGGCCATTTTGAATAGAATCATTTTTTTAATTTTTTGCTTAGACTTCCATAAATATGTACATATAAGTTTTATTAAGATTACATTACTTCATAAAAAAATAACTGCATATTCATTTGTAACTGAACTTATTAAGGCCGGTTTAGGTATAAAGCGGACTATGTATAAAGAGACCCGTATCCTTGCAGATGATGGGATGAGTTAGGGTTGGTTGGTTACCACGGGATACCGGGATACGCGAACGAAGTCGCGGGCTGCACCTAGTTATTTACATAGCAAACATAAATTAATCATAACAGCGTTGAGTACCAACAGCGCAGTTGAACATAAATCATAAACTTCGTGTTAAAACAAGCGAGATCAAAACTTATCTGCATAATATTTAAAATAATATTGACGAGCTCGGTGGCTCGAATGACGCGACTTTGACACCAACGCTCGTTGGTTCGATTCCCGCACAATGCAAACATTTGTGTGCATGAACAGGTCTGTTTGTCTTGGTCTGGATGTTTTGAGAGAGGTAGGGCGCATCAAAGCAGCCCGTCTGGGGAAGTACCTCCACCTCACAGAAAATCGCAGCCAAATAACCAATTCCTAGAGGGCTATTGTGTTCCTGCGTGTGAGTGAGGTCACCAGTAAGCACCTAAGGATTTGCTGTATAAGGCAGCAGAGGAGGTATCGCGCGAGTGATACTTAATATATTACAATTAATAGGCTACGGTAATCGCTTTATATCGGGTGGGCCGTACGCTTGTATGCCCCCAGACGTAGTATAAAAAAAAAACAAACAATCGAGATCTAAAGAGCATTCAACTTCTGCTTAATTAATTAGTGCTCTGTAGGTAAGTTACGTCATACAAGTTAATGAGGTTTGCTGATGTTCAACGTCCGGCGGCACTCCAGTAGCTATGAACTTCATTTTCGACGTAAACAAATCCAGTCTCAATCGGCTTCACCTTAGACGACTCGCAGAGTTTTTAAACAACTCACTTGATGTGATAACTGTAGCCTATGAACGCATGCAATACAGAAAGGACCGCTAACACAGCAACTCTTTACTATTAACCTCACATACTCCATGTTCCTGGAGTTTTTTCCAAGGGACTACAGCATGGAATTCTTCAAAAAATGCGTGAAGAGGTGTTTAGAAGGTCGGCAATGCGTGAGTGATACCTCTGGTGTTGCAAACGTCTATATGCCACGGTGACTGTTTTACCATCAGGCAGGCCGTATGCTTGATTGTCATACATACATACATACATATAATCACGCCTCTATCCCGTAGGGGTAGGCAGAGACCACTTCTTTCCACTTGCTACGATCCTTACATACTTGTTTCGCTTCGTCCACTCTCATTATTCCCTTCATACATGCTCTTCGGTTTAGGGTACTCTTGACCTGGCCTTTTTTCAGGACGTCCCTGATTTGATCTCGAAACGTCCGCCTAGGTAGATTGTCATATTAGTGGTATAAAAAAAAAGTTGATATTTGGCTGCTGTTTTCTATGAGGTGAAGGTACTTTCCGAGTTGGGCGACTTTAATACGCCGTACCTCTTTAAAAACGTATTCATGCACACAAATGTCAGTCTTGTGTAGGAATCAAACCGAAAACCCGCGGGGTGGTTAGCAATGGTAGGTACTCCGCCACCGTCAAACATTTGTAGGAGTGTAGCGATCAACTTCTACAGAGTTTCACGGAGGTAGCAAGGCTAATATATTTGAGATGTTAGTTACTCTATGGGAGGAGCAGTGAGTGTAGTGGATAAACAACCAGCCTATCAACCAACGGACCACGGTTCAAATCCTAACGGAAACATGTACCACTATTTATTCATGTTTTCGGATGTACGCAAAATTGTAATTATGACTTGCTCGTCGTTGCGAGGAAACCCGCATGTCCAAGGAATTAAGTCACAAAATAAGTATGACCTAAGAAACTACTCCCTGTGGAACGTGGATCTCTGACGGCAGTCGCTCAATGACTTTGTCTTCGCTAAATCCTTAGACTTAGGCAGTGGACTCCGTCAATGCGAATGCATTAGCAAATTGGAATTAAGGAAGATTATTCCGGAATAATAAACAAATATGCAACAGTATTTGCACATCCAACCAAAAATGACCAATACCCGTTAATCAAAGATCAATAGCGTCAAACCAATAATCCATCATGTGTGAAGGCAAGACACCCTCAATCTGCAAATAAACAAGCGACCCGTATATGGACCCTTCTATTTTAAACCATCGATTTCTCGATGCCGACAGTCTGACCTATAATTCACGGGCTAATATAAATAACATAACAGTGAATTAACGTTAAATATATCACACCTCTTATCCCTAGCTTCATCCCATTTCCTAGATCATTAGGATCGGCGTGGTCCGCTACCTAAGTTTAATGATTTGGCGAAGATACTGATTTCGACATAGAGCGACTGCACCCCTTCACAACACAGGATGATCCTCAAAAACCAGATCCTTTTTAGGTCACGCGTCTTTCGAAAACGTGTTCTTTGGACTTGCGTGTTTCCTCATTTCCTGGTGTCTAGCTAACGTAGCATTGTTTGTGAGCTCGTAAGAAAGATTGGCGCGACCATACATCTGTCACTCTTGTGTTGCTCTTGCTACATCAGAGTTCCCAAACCTTATGACGTTATTCTTTACCGCCGAGCAAGTGATCATTTCAAATATGCCCACAATTGGATTCGAACCAGACACCAGTAGGTTAACAGACAGTTTCTATAAGCACTGGTCCACTGCTCAAGATCAATGGTTAATATATCAATATCACGCATCTATTCCCTAAATATAATATCTTTTAAAATCCAATAATAAGAAGAGTATCTCAATTTACAAGAACACAATAGTAATTATATTCCATCCGGGGAATTCATCCTCCCATTTCAGAACCAACATGGTCGCGTACTATGCGGTTTTAGATTGATTGCTAATGACCATTATATTATGCAATGAATCCAGTACAGAGAATTTTCTACTAGAGATAACCCTGACGTTGCAAGTGTTAATGGGCTACAGCAGATGCTTACTATCCGACAGACTGTATATCCGTCTGCCATGTTTATTATGGTATATATACAGTGATAAGCAAAGTGTATAAAATTTGAAATAATGCGTTATAGAATTACGATAAGGTAAATTGTTTTTGGTTTAGTCTTAATTTGAATATTACACATATTTAGACTAAAATGATCATGTAATATACGTTTCTAGAAACCGATGGTTTCCCAGGAGACTACAGCATTGGGTTCATGTCTGATTGTGAGCAGACACACTGTTTAATATCATCCGGGCCGTATGCGTAGTTACCATTACCATCTTGTCAATAAAAATCTTATAAATAGGTCAAATTCCGTCCTAATGTGCAATTTACATCATACGCTGTTTTTAAATTAATCCCCATTCCTGTGCCCCTACACACTCTTGTGAAATAGCAGTATAAAATAACTATGTTTTGTAATTTTAATGCGTTTTCTTAGACACTAACCTGGTACACACAACTCTTTTTATATTAGTTACAAGTAATATAGGCCTAATGTTAAAATTTAAAAATCTATCGGGGTTTCAATATAAAAGATTGTGTGATCTTTGGCCTGCAATTGAATAATCGAGTATTTTTCATAAACCAGTATGGTTTAGTATTTGCAAATTGAAGAATGTAGGCGTTCAATAACAATGTTTGTTATGGTAACAAACAACTTCGGTATATTAAATTTGCTGTCGGTTTTATGATATACCACTGGTATTCCTACTATATTTCGTCTAACTGTTCAAGCTATGATAAAATTCGTACAGTTTACACCGGTAGCTTGAATATACTCAAATCATGAGACAAATAATCCGAAATTAGCATTGTCTAACTGAAATAAGGAAAATATGTATCCTCAATAATCTAAAAATCACCTATTAAAGTCTTAATGTACTCACTTGCCAAATAACGGATGCCATAAGTGGAATGATGACGGATCGTGCGGATGGGGAGCGACGTGCGGTGGTGGTTCTCCCAGCGGTGTAGTGCTCCCCACTTCAGGCTCGTCCCGCCGCCTGCCCATGGCGGCCGGCACGTTCGACCGCCTGGCCGAAGACACGCCCGAAGCAGCGGCCGCTGTAGGCTCCAGCAAATTGTGAAGAGATTTCACACTTATCCTGGGCCTCGGAGATTCTTGAGAACTACTACTGCTGCTGCGTTGATGACCCTCAGAATGTTTTACCGACTGTAAATAGTTGTTATTCGGGTAGTACGGTGAGGTGGGACTCTTCTGCTGTCCTGTCCTCGGCGACCGCTTGCTGTTCATCATATTTGGATTGAAGTACGGTATTTGTAATCCGGGTAGCGGCATACTCGGCCGCATATTCGGATTCATTCCCGGGTACATACTTTGTAAGAACTGATTGTGGGACATCGAGCGCTGATGATTACTGTTGTAGTTGTGTGCTATTGGGCTTGTACGCGCTGACGAGTGCGTTTTACTCGAATGATTTTTAGTAGAATGCACATACGGATTTTGCACGTCGCTAGATTTCGACGTCAATTCTTTCATCTGCGCCTCCATGGCGTTAGGTTTCTGCCTCTGAGATGCATTAGCTTGATTCATAGCCTCTTGCCACATTGCGAATTGCAACCGGTTATCGTAATCCATTGGAGGCATCATGGGAAAGCCAGCCGGGCCCATAAACCGACCAGAATGATTGAACATTTGAGATAAGTCAGCGTAGTTGGACCCTGTATATCCGGATGAATTTAGAGCTTTTAAGAAATCAATATTTTGGGAACAAGCAGCCATTGCTTCTAACTGACTGATGTATGGTAACCACAACATCTGATTCAGCGCTGCAGATGTCGCGGCGTCAATGTCACCGGCTAAGGCATCCATGGAAGGTATTGGCTTGGGCTGGCTGGTTTGATCCGGCAGCGGCGTTGTTGCTTGTTCTGCAGTTGGTGTACTCGATACTGGGACTGGTTTTGGCTCCTTTTTATTATCAATAATGATATCTTCTAATTGTTGTAGAGACACAACAATTATGTCGGGATCTTGCAGTACAGATGGGAATGCAAAAGCTTCTGGGAGCCGTAATTCTGGCCTCTGTATCAGCAACGCCGGAATTTCCTTTGCTGGCGCATCTAAAATGTCATTAAGTTTGTCTTTTGGAACTAATAACGGCTCTGGAATGTTAAAATCAGGGCTTGATTTTAAAACTTGCAATTGTTTTATAGGACTCGCTTCCTCACATAATTTATGCATAGATTTATCAATTTTCTTTTGTTTAGACTCAGATATGTGATTGTCACTACATTTGTTGAATACTTTAGTAATTTTAGCAAAATCTTCTGATGAATCTCGTTTGCGTTTTTTCTCCTGTGGCTCCCCAAATTCTTTGTTTAACTTCCTAATTTCATCCGAGCAGCTAGAAACAGTGGGACTGGCGGATTTTCTGTGTTTTCCCAGATTTAATGGTTCACATTGTTGTTTCGTAATCGTTACTTCTGATGTGTACATTTTAGGCGAGGGCGAAGATAGCAGAGTTTCTAAAAACAATGTCTGTTTACTCTTTGTAAGTGGCATAGTAAATATTTCTGGCGAGGATGGTACGGCGGGGATACCGCTTGGCTGGGGAGACTGCATCGCATCTGACTCTCTTGATGGCGCCCGTGGAATATCTATTCGTCGTGGCGACGCGTGCGGTGTGGGTAATCTACGATGTAAACTTAAGTCTCTAGGTTGTTCGTCGCTTCGATCAGACAAGTTATCTTCTGTAGTATTTGTAGTTTCAGCAACACTTGCAACGACTAGCGGAGTTACATTTTTGTCTACATGCTTTATGCTCAGATCAGTAGGCACCATTTCATCGCCGTTTGCTGCTTCGTCCATATCTAGTGTAGATAATTGATCATTAGAATCGTGATCTTCAAGTTGCGGCACATCGCTCTTAGGTTCTGTTTCACTATTTTCTGCATCCTCATTGTGTGGCTCATTTGGCACCATAATTTCACTCTGGTCGGGTATCGATTGTTCTTGTTGTTCTTCAAATGTTCTATTATCATAAGTCTCATGTGTTTCAGGTACAGTTTCAGTATACATTACGTCGGAGGGTTCGACTCCAGTTTCTAGCCTCTTCTCGGCATTTTGGTCATACTCTAAATGGTTAACTTCGTTGATTTGTTGCATTTCTGATCTGGTATTCAACGTGTCCATCGTACAGTCTGATTCTTCTTGTGGTACAAACACCGAGTCATTCATATATGTTTGTTCAACGGTCTGCTGATGTTCAGATTGTGGTAAATGGTCTCCTATGTGATGAAGATGAAGCAGGCCCTGGGCAGCGGTTATGCTGCTGCGACCCGGAGACTCTAACGATTGCCCGAGCCGATCAATAATATCTGCGACAGGCGCGCCACCTAGTAACATATCATCCTCCTCCTCGGCATAATCACCGGAGCCGTGTACGAGATGTGTCAACTTGTCGAGCGCTTGCCCTAAAATTTGATTATCTTCACAACCTTTTTCAACGAGAGACTCTAGCAGCGCTTCGTCATGAGGGCCGCTGAGGTCGGGCAGGTAGTGCGCCTCGCTAATAGTCTCGAACAAATCTGTATGCACAACCATATCGTTCTGGAAGGCATCCTCTTCAGCCGTACGTTCTGGACCGTGAGATTTACGCTCAAAAAACATTTCATCCGTCTTCGATTCACCGAGCTCAAAAGACATCACTTCGCGCGCCACTTCCTCCACCGGCAGGAATGAGTACTGGCCAGTAGCGGACGCTTGCAGCTCGAGCTCTAGCTCCTCGCCACGTTGTTGGTTGAACTCCAGCTCGGCCACCGCGAGCAGGTTGTCAAGCGGCGTAGGCTCCGGCGGCGGCGAGGGCGGAGGCGGCGCCACGCGCGGCACCGCGATTGTGTGCGAGGGGATGTGCGACTCCAGGTCGGGGGCAAGCCACGCGGGCTGCGCGGCGTCTCCGCACAGCTCGCGGCGGCGGGAGCGGCCGGGACGCCGGCGACGTCGGCGCTCGCGCGGCGGAGGTGGCGGCACACGGATAGAGTTATAGATCTCGGTGCGCGGGATGACGCGCCAGCCGTTGGCCGTGCGTGCTATACGGATGCGGTTGCGCGGGTCGTAGTCCTCGCAGCGGACCTCTTGCACGGTGCCGTCGCGCTGGCGTGCCCACAGGAACACGGGGCGCAGGCGGGGTACGGGCGCGGGCGGGGGCGAGGGCGCGGGCTGAGCGCCGGCCAGGCTGCGCACGCGGCGTTGGCGGAGGCGGGCGCGACGCGCGGACGCGGGCGCACTGCGACTGCGGGCGGGCGCAGCATGGGCGCGGGGGCGGGCGGCGCGAGGCTCGCCGCCGCCGCCGGGCGCCCGAGCGAGCGGAGACACTCCGGCGCGCCGCAACGGACGACACGACAGGCCACGGCCGCGCGGATGCGGCCCCGAGGCGGACTGGCTCCGGGCGCGGCGGCGGCGCGCGGCGCTCCGCCCCGCCCCGCCCCGCCCAGCATCGATCGCCGCCCGCCACCGCTGCACCCGCCGCCTGCACCCGCATGTAAACACGCCGCGAGCCGACGACGGCCCCGCGCCGCCCGCACACTCGACGACACGACATCGTGCCCACCCCGCCGACACGAGTGGGCCGGCTGACGAGCGGGACCAGCGGCTGTGCTCTTATTTTAATTAAGAATAGGTACTTACCTACAATGTTTTGAAACTTTATTGTTCTTTTCATCTTTAAAAATACAGTGTATTTTATACAAAACCTAGGCATTCTATATAATGCATAAATGTAATGAATGAAATATATTTCACACACACCTATTTAAAATTTGCCTGGGCATTGTATATGTACACACAGCTACAACTTCTGCACCGTTCTTATGGCGCAGTCAATATAATGTCGCTGCAAATATCTAACTTGATTTGTCGCTGTATTTACAATACCGAGTGCACGTCAGGTAAAGCGTGACAAGAACAAACCCTTGCCTCTCCTAAGTTGTGCGAGTATAAACGTAGATAAAATTCTTTATTTGCCTTTAGACACTCACGGACACTTAGACACGTCTTACATTCTCAAATATGCTATTATTAAAAAAAAAATCTCTTTTAATCTACCAGCATTTCAAATGACCATTGGCGGAGAAGAAATGCCAAAAGAAACTTATCAATAAAGGTGTTTTTCTCCAAATCATCTTATACATAAGTACAATAAATATAATGATATGAATGTACATAGTGATATTAAGTGGTACAATTAATAACCCTTCTTACATAGACTATTTTTGATGTGCCTTTTGAACATTATTGTCAGGCAAGGACAGAACTGTTTCAGGTAATTTATTATAGAATCGAATACAATTTACAACAAAAGATCTATTAGTCTTAGCAAGCCGATGTACTGGCATACGCAATCTATTCCTGCTTCTACGATTTTCACTACATTTTGAAAACGAATTTATATTTTTACGAGCATACATTATGTTCCCATAAATATATTGAGAGGTAACTGTGAGGATATTTATTTCTTTGAATAGTTCTCTAAGTGATTCCCTGGAGCCCATGTTATAAACAGAGCGGATGGCTCTCTTTTGTAATATAAAAATAGTTTCAATGTCAGCCGCTCTTCCCCACTATTTTTTTTTTTATACAACTAGATTGGCAAACAAGCATGCGGCCCGCATTATATGGTAATCCGCGCTGCCAATCTTGTGACCTAAGGCTGTTTCGTTACAGTACCCCGTAATTTCTCTGCCATATGTCACCCTTCAAACCGGAACACAGCTATATAAATATAGCTGCTTGGCGGTAGAAATAGGTGAGACAGAGGTCTACGCAGACGACTTTTGTACAAAGTCTCCTTCTGGTAGAAACTCTCTCCATCTGGTTAAAATATTCACCTATTGGTCATTAGGCTCGAATCGCTGAGATATTTATGCGCTAAAACACAACGTTTTTGTAAATGCAGATTGCCTTGCGCAGAAAAGTGGTATAGTCGTCCCTCTTCAAGTATTCAAGACGACAGTGTGCAGGGTATGGCGCCACTCCCTAGGATTGAATTTTGTGGAATCCTAGGCCATTCAAAACATTGAGAAAGAGCAATTCATTGCATTCATTGAATAAAATATGGATGGGACCGATGTACGACTTAAATTAGTTACCTACCGAAGGTTCTAGTTTCACCGGAAATTCGGCGCGCAGCGTAGCAAGTTATAAGGGATGATGGATGTAAGTAAGGGATCTATATAATGGTTTGGAATATTAGTGATGGTATAAAAATTGAGACGTAATATTTTTTTTAATGTTGCTCCTATAGCAATAGCAATCAACATTGTACATGAAAAGAAAATTCTAATACATATAAATAATAATAAATAAATAAATATTGTCAGACAAATTACACAGCGCAATTTAGCCCCAAAGTAAGCGACGCTTGTGTTATGGGTACTAGACATCTGATAAACATATGTAAATTTTTTTTTTTGTAAATACATATTTGTTAAACATAGAAAATACCCAGTACAAGACAAACAGACATGTTCATGCACACAAATGTTTGTACTGTGTGGGAATGGAACCCACGAGCGTTGGCGTCACAGTAGCGTAACAGCGCGTTTCACCACTGCGCCACCGAGCTCGTCTATATGTGTACAAAAAGATTGAAAATTTATGTAGGTACTGGTCCTTGATTAAAATTGCGTATTATTACGATAGTAATATCCTAAATTGCATCATTTAGTAGGTAGTACATCAGATACAGTGCATAAGATACCTAAGCAGCGGGTCTAATAAGTAGTGTCTCTAACATCAAATATTTCCCCTCATTAATAACTCTGATAAATATGTAAAACTCTATCTCAAATGACGGATTTGCTAGATCGATGCATATTAAGTATGAGGCAGTAGATTGAAGATAAAATTATACAATCACGGAGAGAATTGTTTAGAAAAGTGAAACCAGTCACCCAGTGTTATAAAACTGTTCAAAAATTAAGTGGAAACGATTTCAGTTGGCAACGATAGTACGAATCGAAATCGAATCGGACGGTGTAAAGAGGCGTGCCGGCCGCGTTTACGTGGCCTCGTTAATCTTAAATCCATATCTGCGGGGCGCGCGAGCACGGCCGCGCGTCTCGACCGGCACGCCCCCGGCCGCAGCCACGGCACTCTTCCGTACACAATTCCTCGTGGTACTACTGCTTTTTTCCCGCTGGTGCTACCCCCTCCTGTTTGTTTTGACTAAATCCTTGAGTTTCAAAGCAAAGGTACATTTCTGCTTTGGATTACGCATGCCTATTGAATTATAGTTTCTTTCGCTCCTGCCAGTTTGTTTATCTGGTGTTCTATGCTTATACGACAGTGAAAATGACAGGCGATACACACTTAATTACATTTTTTACGAGTTTTGTAAATTTAATTTTGTGTAGACGAAACGATTTGAGTACCATATATAAATGGTTAATTATTGATCTAGTGTGAAGTGACGTATAGCTGGATATTAGAATGATAATTATTTTTATTTGTCACATTAATTCATATTAATTATAGTAAATTGTAACCAAAAATCTAGGCGGCCGAAAGGAAGTGAGAAAATAATAAACGTTTTCCAAACATGTAGAAAATACCGTTTTCACTTATGCTGTCATCTATTGGCTGATTTCAACTAAAGAGAACAGATCATTTTGACACAAAACTTTTCTCGATTTCCATTCGTCTAAAGCTTTTAGATTCTTATAATATATTTTTATTTTCTTGTTTTTTAATATACGAAAGGTGATAGAGAACCATGCAGAGTTAAGTAAAGAATTAATTCTACCAATATGTCTATTTACAGGCTGTATCACAAAGACTCGCTGATAGCAGAATAGCTAATAAATGAAAGGCTGAAGTGAGAGGAGAAAAATGACGGAAATTGGCCTACCGTAGACAGATACGTTACGTATGCCCCTAATAATTATCTAATAGCAAATTTACACGATTCAACAATTGCTGTAAATAACTTATTAGGCGTAAATAGCGATTATGTCGGTAACGTGGTAAACTATTAGGACATTCCTGTAAAGTCTCCACTACAAGGAACAGTCGTCCCTCTCTCGTATTTGTCCCTCCAGACCACTCAATGATAATTGCGTTTGACACTAAACTGGCACCCTACCCTACGGGGGGTATTTTGCCCCCTGTCTGCGCTTTGCGGTTAATGAAATTTGACGGTAAATCCGAAATGATCAAACGTATTGTTCGCTGCGTGCTCAATTAAAACAGGGAAATAACAATGCACGCATAAAAAGACAACAACGTGCAGTAGACTCCAGTACGTACATGCGTACATGTTTTCAAATTGCGACGTCCGTACTGAATTATACCGTCCATATTGAATTTGAACAATTTCTTAGTTGATTAATCACAATATTGGCATCAGTTACGTACATATTAATAATTAATTAGTGTGTTGGATTAGTAGAAAAATCGTATGTTTGTATTATGAAGTAATCTAGAAATAATAAAGATTTTTATTCCCATTTCCGTTTCGATTAGTCAACTAGCTGTTCTGAATAGAAAATAAACCGTTACGAAAATGATTGTCATGTTCAATGAGTAGTGTTTACTAATGGTTTTTTTTATGAATGGCCAAAAAATAAAAGAAAATCCAACAGTGGTTATAGGATGTGTTGGTGGGGTTTTTAATGTGCTAGGGATGGGTGAGCTTCAAATGAGTCACGTAAGGCATTGTTTAAAAATGGGTTAGGAATGGTTTTAAGACATGTCAGGAGGGATGGTTTTAAAATATGTTCGTGGTTACTTCCAATTGCGGCGGATGGCTTAAAGATGTGTAAGATGATCTTAGAATATATCACGGACGTTTTTATGATTTTTTTGGATGATATAAAGTTATGCTAATGATGAATTTATAGGATATAAGGGATAGTTCTAAGATTTAGATAAGCGGTGGATTCATAAGATAATAAAGACGGTGTTATAATGTGTACATACAGGTGTATATGTGTTAGAGATAGTTTACAAATGTGTTAGGAATTTTAAGGTGCATGATTTTTATAGACACGACTTGCCCGAAATTCTCTAAATATTTAACAATGGGAAAAATCACCACACTTAAATATTATAGAGAACAAGACAAGTTGTTTACTAAACAATTATAAAAGTCAAACATATATCATGTTTAATTCGGTGTGGTCATAAAGTATAATATGAATTTCGTTTGTAACGATGGGCTGCTTTGTCATTTTAGTAGTGCCTTACTTAGTAGGTAGATGGCACTGTACCACGATATAACAGCTAAATATAGAAATCGTCACCATCACAAACCTTCCTGGTAGATCATCTCAAAGAGTCCTCTACTGCCAATCAAAAAGGATTCGAACTCCACCTAGGGGGCGATTTTACAGCTATATATTGAAATGGAAAAATTCTTCACTGCCACAAACCTTCCGGTAGCTTATCTCGAAGAGCACTCGACCGCCAATCAAAAAGGGTTCGAACTCCACCTAGGGGGCGGTTTTACAGCTAAGCTATATATAGAAATGGAAAAATTCGTCACTGACACAAACCTTCCTGGTAGCTCATTTCGAAAAGCGCTCGACCGCCATTCAAAAAGGGTTCGAACCCCACCCAGGGGGCGACTTTACAACTATATATAGAAATGGAAAAATTCGTCAGTGCCACAAACCTTCCGGTAGCCCATCCATTGAAAAATATTTAGAAATTTTATGATATGTTAGTAGTAGTTCAATTTAGTTATGAAGTTTAAAATGAAGTAGAAATGGTTTAAACTTTTTAATGGTTAAATGATTGTTAGGAATTGTTTTATTATTTGACGATAATGACGATGACGTATATACATTCTGTGTACTAAGTATCGGGAATTTGTCAATAAAACAAAAAATACAAATTATTCATCTAAATTTATTTTATCGCCTTCAAAGTAGGCCCCATCGCTTGCAATACAACATCTCCACCGCTTCACCCAGTCTTCCATACATTTTTCATAGGCTATTTGCGGTATGGCCTTTAGCTCATTCAGCGAATTTTCTTTTATGGCTTCTATCGACTCAAAACGTTTTCCTCGAAGTGGTAATTTTAACTTGGGAAATAAAAAAAAGTCAGACGGAGCCATATCAGGTGAATACGGTGCTTGGTCGAGAACTTTTGTTGAATTTTTCGCTAAAAACTCTTTCACTATAATGGCTGTGTGTGATGGTGCATTATCATGGTGCAGCATCCATGAGTTGTGTTGCCACAAATCTGGACGTTTTCGGCGGATACTCTCACGCAAACGCTTCATGACGCCTAAATAATATTCTTTATTCACTGTTTCTCCCTCTGGAAGGAATTCGGAGTGAACCACACCACGGTAGTCAAAAAAAACTGTCAGCATCACCTTGATTTTGGAGCGACTTTGCCGCGGTTTTTTGGGTTTCGGCTCGTTTTCGAGACGCCATTCTGAAGACTGTTGGCTTGTTTGCATGTCGTACTCATAAACCCATGTCTCGTCGCCAGTTATTATACGTTTCATAAAGGTCGGATCCGTAGAAGCTCGGGAAACCATGTCTTCAGCGACATGCTTTCGCTGCGCTTTTTGAACAAAATTGAGCTCTTTTGGAACTAGTCGAGCGGCGACGCGTTTCATGCCTAAAATGTCAATGAGAATGTTGTGGACGGACTTAAAAGATATGTTCACCTCACTAGCCAACTCTCTCAGACTCATACGTCGATTTTCGAGCACTAGCTTCTTGATTCTGTCGATGTTTTCTCTGGTCGTAGCGGTTGAAGGTCTACCAGAACGAGGCAAGTCTACTACTACTTCTCGGCCTTCTTTAAAAGCCTTATACCATTCATAAGCCCTTGTTTTCGATATACACGATTCGCCGTAGGTATTTCGCAACATTTTTAGTGATTCACCACATGAAATATCATTTGAAACACAAAATTTAAGGCACACTCTTTGTTCAACAATATTTTCCATTGTAAAAATCGCCGAGGACTCAAAACTATGACCAACAAAAAGTGTAGTTTAAAACAAATTAAATGACAGATCCCGCTCAAATTTTGCGCGCTAAATCAGTACAGTGCTACCAACATGCAGTAAAAAAATTAGAACGACCTCTTTTACGCGGGTCTTTTTATTGACATATTCCCGATACTTTTTACACAGAGTAGTATATATAATATATATAATAATGACGATTTAAAAATGTGTTCAAGCTGGATATTTTAGGTATTGTCACCATAGATTTTTTTTTTATTTTTTATATTGGCTCAGCATAGTGGCTCCTCTTCGCCTGTTGATAAGCGAAAAGGGGAGCCCAAATTGCAGCGGCAACTGACAAAGGACTACGGTGTCCTGTCAGTTGACGCTACCATGCTGGCCCGCAAGGTGCTTCTTCACGCTTCGTTTGAAGGATCCCATGTTGTAGGAAGGAGGAAACACATGTGCAGGCAATTATTATTAATTATTATTATTTATTGATTACTATAAGTACTAACGTAATTGTCACTTAATGTGTAAGGGATGATTTCAAGATGTTAGGGATGGTTACAATTTGTGTAAGGGATGGTTTTAATGTGTGCAAGGAACAGTTTTATTGTTTTGTTAGGGACCAAATCAAGATGCGCTAGCGATGAATAGAAATATGGCAAATATTTTCCTTATCCACATTTTTAATTCATCGTTAGTGTTAGGGATGGTATTAAGACGTATTAGGAATTTTTACTAAATAGTGTAGGGATGGTTTTGAAGTGTGTGCAGGACGATTTGAAGATATGTCATGATGGTTTTAATAGGGACACGAGTGACGATTCTGGTGTATTTTTTCCAACTAAAGTGGCAAACAAGTGTACGGCCTGCTTGATGGTAAACAGTTACCGTAGCCTATGGACATTTGGAACACCAGGGGTGTCTCTTGCGTTGCCGACCACGTAAAATTTTTACACCTTTCTAGAAGAACCTCATGCTGTATGTACGTAGTCCCTAGGAAAAACCTCAGCAAGGAGCTCAATCCACAACTTAAGAGTTCTCGGTAAAAAAACTTCTCTGGAACCAGACGTAAAACACACACGAACATTCGAGCACGCAAAGGGAAGCAAAATCGCTCCTTAAACTCAAGGGCACAATACCATGTGTAAGTTTAGGATCATCAACAATCCTCACAGCTCGTCTTTGCACCTAATCACAAGTTCCTAGCTGGTATCCAGGTTCTCCCGTCCAAAGGTGACTCCATATGTGGTCTGACTTGAGACTTATATAACACGAGTCTTTGCACCGAGCTGAAGTACTAATCATCCTAATACTGTTGGCGATGGTAAGAGGCGTGTCCTGGAATTCGGGAACCACAGTAAAAGTTGAGGTGCCCCCAGTCAGATAGTTTGGTTAAGTCTACATTTCAGGTACAAGTTTATCGCGGCTTTCCTTCACAAGGGAACGAGGGATGTTAGCACGGCCAGTGTAATGAGTGTCCCTTGTGCCTGTATAACAATGAATGCCGTCGATTGACAACATGTCATATGCAGCAAAAATAGCTTCGGGGTAAGTACAGAACCCAGTGGCACACCAGCATTGATATCCATGCTATCGGAGCAACTACTGTCTACCACGGCTATTATGCATCTGCTAGATAAGAAGCTGGCAAAAATCCTCGGGCAACCTGTATAATGGTAACTTCGATAGAAGACCCCGATGCCGGAACTGATCGAACGTTTTCGCCATATCTAGGCTAAATGCTAAAGCCTCACCTTGACTCTCAATCGGCGAAGCCCAGCGGTGTGTAAAATGCATTAGATCACCAGTCGAACGACCGCGACGGAAGCTGTGTTGACGGTCGCTGATCAAATCGTGATCCTTTAGGTATGCCAGGGGTCGTGTGTTTATCACACGCTCCATCACCTTGAAGAAAAGGGAAGTTATGGCAATAGGCCTGTAATTCGATGGATCTGATCTATAGCTCTTTTTCCACACTGGCGGTCTTCCATGAAGACAGGACTTGCCTAGTGAAGTACGAAAGTACGAAAATCCGCGTTAGAACACAACTGAGGACCATACAGCTTTAGCACCCCTGCCGGTATGCCATCTGACCCACTCGACTTATGTCGAGGGAGAGTAATGCTCGCCGAACATCTCGCTGGGTATTGGACATCTCCGGCATTGAGACACCGCACTACGAGATGGTAGGTGCCACAGCTCCCTCATCATTCATATTCGGGTTAGAGGCAAAGAGAGTACCGAGTAAATCGGCTTTCTCTTTAGCGTCATGGGCCAAACTACCATCCGGTTTTCGAAGTGGTAGCATGGTCGGCTGACAGAAGTTTCCATCGGTAGCTTTAGCGAGCGACCAGAAAGCACGGTCCTAGAGGGAAGGCTTGCCAACTCTGCCGACAAAATCGAATTGTGCTCTACCAATCGCCCCCTTACTGAATCTCGTGGCAGCATTCAGTTTGCGTTTCAAAACAGCGACACCAGGATCTCCCTTGGCACGCGCCGTGGGCTAAGCCTCGTAGCCTGCTTAAGAAAATCGACTTCTTTACAATGCCGATCAAAACACGGTTGCTTTTAAGCTCCCGCAGCAGCATCCATAATCGCCGTAGCCACTGCGGTTGCACAGGATTCGATGTCCTATGATTTGAAACACAGCTGCCTACATGGGTAACATGCACAGAATTTTCGCAATCCATTCCAGTCTGTTGACCTATAGTGCCATACGCGACGCTATCTGGCATGCCGAGATGGATGACGTCGGCATATTTGAACGTGTAAGAAATTTGTAAGAAAATAAAAATTGTATACTCACTTCATTACACAATGTTTTATCCAATCCATGTTATTAAACATCATTAATCCATTTATCTTTGATCATCTGCATATGGATCGTGACGTACATGACGCTTGCGATCGCAAAAGAGTCTTCTTTATCATAACCTACAACTAACACACTTATGGTAAATAGTTGATAATTCTCGCGTAGGTACTTCTTACTACTCCAATTTAGATATTAAAGGATAGATTTCACTTCCATGACGCAGACGACCGCTTGCAATCGCAGATGATTCTTCTTCGCTATATTCTTCTACGGCGAATACACTCTTACGCTAAATAGCAGACAATTATCACTGAGGAACTGCTCACTGTAGGTAAAAATATGCTCTTCTGTGGGTTTCTGTGGTACATAAAAAATAAAATATATAATGGACTAACGATTGGGGGTCATCTGCCAGAAGCATGTATGTCACCCCTGCCAATCCAATCGGTTTGCAATTCTGACTCGAAAGCGCACAAATGTGCGGGTTAGGCGACGTGCACAGACCGGCCCCCGTTGGTGCGAATATAGATGCATGCGGCAGTGGGAGACGGCACCTCCCACGCAGCGCCGAGTCAGGCGGGGCGAGGAGAACCGAGTGTCGCGGATTGGAAGACAAGATGAATGATAGATGTAATGAATGATAAAGGGTATTTGAAAGAGAAGAAACCAGACAATATGTACATATATGGTAACCACTTTACATCAGCTGGCCCGTATGTTCGTATGTCTCCGCACGTCGTATAAAAGAAATTTACGACAGAGAGGTACTTTTGTAATAATAAATTCGGGTGGCAAACAACCATGAGCAAATAAAGCCACGTCATGTAAATTGGTTACTGCATGGTATTTGTCAATGCGCACAATACAAGGAGCATTGCTCGAGCGCTGCCGTTCCCGCTGTTAACACTTAACACCTCAGGAGCTTACTGGTATCCACAGGAATGTAACAACCGCCCACTGAGTTTTTATTTGGCTGCGGTCTTTTGTGATCTGGAACTACATTCTCAGTGGGGTTGCTTTGATTTGCCCCATGATTGCCAGAACCTTGTTTATTAATAACAGGATACGCCAGGTGTACTTTGATTTTATAAATTATAGTGACTCACTTACACCCAATTTTTTTTATTTAAAGTGGGTACTGTAGCCCATGAACGTATGCAATGCAGGAAGTATCGCACGTATGCTACCACCACTGATGCAGCACAGCCACTCCTCAGAAACACCCCAGTAACCTCACTCGCAGGAACACTATAATCCTCAGGGAGTTATTATTGTGTTTCTCGACGGGCTATGATGATAAGATGTGCTCTACAGCTCCAGTACAAACATGTTCGTATACATAAAAGTCTGTCCCGTGTGTGGGAACCGAACACACAGGCCTTGTTGTTAAGAAGCCACTGGTAACCACCAGTGTGGCTTGTCCTTATATAAACTAAATTATCTCTTCATATTTAAACAAAAACTTCAGTAATTACAAACATAACAAACAATTTATTTAACATTTGTCCTATCGCACATCGAAAGACTAGCATCAACACCATGACAATTGAGTTTTGTAAACAATTTAAAAGTTTAATAAATACTGTACTTTGGTACCGCCGCATATGACTTATAATTTTATTACGATTAATTCTGTAATAAAAATATATGTAATGTAATAAATAATATCTTACAGTTTTCTGGGGCCATGTGCCAGAAGCGTGCTCGTTGCTCCTGCCAATACGATTGCAATACTGGCCCGAAATCGCACTGAAGTCCTGTACCGCGGCAGGCCATCATCCGTCACGCCGTTAGCGGATTACAAATTTGTTTATCTTCTTTACACAAATTACAATTTGTAGATTTTTGTAGTATTATCTATGCTACTTATTTTATGCTACTAACTTTTACTTTACATGGAATGTTAAGGATTGATTGAAAGGTAAGATGAATGAACTGATAGATGTAATGAATGATAGACGTCTAGATTCTTTGTAAGAGTCTCACTATAAGGGATGCCGAAGACCGCGCGATATGGAGGAGTAGAAGCCGGAAGGCGAACCCTGGGCTCCGAAGCGAAAGGAGGACGCAACCGGGATTAACGCTCGGATGATGATGAGAAGTCTAGAGACTAAGCGAAATGTGAGTGACATGACCCTGTGCTGTCGCTGATGGAACAGGACGATCATGCTAGTGCGGGTGTAGGTGTCATGCTCGCCTCTCGCTTAGCCTTCGAAGTGAGAGAACGCGGATTGAAAGTCCAGGACATCCTCTGGATTAGAAACAAACTAGGGATAACGCGAGTTTTCTTGGCTGCAGCGTACGCTCCCGTGAGCTCAGCATGTACTCAAGAACATGAGAAGTTCTGGGAGTCTGTAAGGGATATTCTGGATTTAATTGAAGGAAAGGAAAGGCTAAAAAAAATGCAGAATGAAAGAATGACGAAGTTGATATACAATGCAAAAGTGGAAGGATGTAGGAGCCGAGGAAGGCCAAAACTTACCTACCATGATCAAATTGGTCGTGTTCTATCAGAAGATAAAGTAATGTCAGGAGCCCTAGAAACCGGCGAGCGTGCAAGAAAAGAGCAATGAATGTTGAAGAAGCGAGTGAGGTATGTAAGGATCGAGTCACGTGGCGCTCGGTAGGCCGATTCTACTAAAAACTGCAACTGCACTGCAGCGCGGCGTGTGTCAAAATGCGTACATTTTGACGTTTCGGTATTCTGTTAAGCGATCTGACAGACGCGACGTTGCAGGAATGCTGCAGTAAATGACTCGCTATTCTGTTAAAAAACCTGCACTGCACCTGCACGTTTCCTGCAATATAATCGGATTCTGATAAATTGTTTTGACATTTGTATACCGGTGACAGAAGTTTTGAAGGAGTTTACTTGCAGTTTTGTTAACGTTACTCTTGAGCAACTTTTGCGAAGTGAAATTTATATTCTGAAGCGGTGATTTATATTTGTTTTGTTTTGGGAGATGTTTGTGGATATATATGATTAAGTAAAACTTCTTTTTGGTTAGAAATACCTCCACGCCGGCAACCAAGGGCAATGGGATGTGAAACTATAGGAGTCAACATTAAATAAAAATCCAGTTTATTAGATTGAAATATGGTAACATTTCAGGTGTTAAGTAGTTCACTTGCAGGATACGCGCAGTTGCAGCGTAGTTGCAGTGCCGTTGCAGTGTAGCATACGCGCAGTTCTAGCGTAGTTGCAGTTCAGGAAACTAATAGAATACACGTATTGGCACTGCACTATTCCTGCACGACTCAAGTGACAGGCGTAAACGTGCAGTTGCAGTTATTTAGCAGAATTGGCCTACGGTTGTCTACCCCGTAAGGGATTTGGCGTGAAGTTATAGATAGATTGATAGAAAGGAAAGGCTTATTATGTGTAGACATTTGAATGGTTAGGTTGGGACAAAGCTTAATCCGTATGAAGACAAGAGAGTGAACGAAGCAGGTAAGTCAATTTTAGACGTACGTATGAAAAGAAACCTCGTGCCGAGCAAGTTATTCCATTACAAGAATAACGTATGCGTGGAGACAGACGGATAAAATAACGCATAAAATAACGCCACTGATTTGATTTTGACGGACTCCGTAATAATACTATGGATATACAAGAGTCTATAGAACCCACACTTTTATAACGGACCACTACCTGGGGACAAGCCAGTTTGTTGAGCTTTTCAAGGACAAGGAGACTATGAAAGGAAAAAGACATGACTGCTAGAATAGATTAGATACCATAAAAGAAGCATGTGGATGCACTAAGAGGCTTACTGTCTTGAATGGAGACGCTTGGTAGGACGTGGAGGTTGTATCCTGACAAAAAATTGGATTAGACCGTATCTTTCCAGTGTTAGAGAGAAGAGAGAAATTTACTGTCGATGCAAGAATGAAACTCAAGCTATGGTGAAAGTGAAGTGTGAAACAATTTATATCACATTACTTTAAGTTGTAATACTCAGTTAATATAAAAAATAATAATAAGGTATCCGCATGCTAAAACCCAACTATTGGCACCTTCTACACAAAGTATTGGAATCTTATTATTTGTTTATAAATGTAAGAGTGCCAATAATTGGGTGGGTGCCAACGTTTGGACGGATACAGTACATAAAAAAATATTAAAGCTGTAAAAAAATGGAAATTGTAAACATACAAATGTTTATGTTTTCTTCAAATTATCAATAAAAATAATAAGCGAATTTCGACTATGGGGGTGAATACTAGGACAGTGAAAATAGCCTCGGACAGAGAATCGAACCCTCAGTGTCACAGCATCCATTGGTTTGTAATGGCTACTTAAACACTAAGCGTTGTAGACATTCGATTACCATAGGAATCTCAAAATGTGTGATGATGTATAGGATCTAGTTACATTACTACCTAGTGAGTTATATGTGTGCTAGCACTATTTGTTCTTCTTCTTCTTGCCCACTTGGAACTCGTGTATGACCTTGAGCAGGTAGACGGAGCCGGCGACCACGGCGGCGGTGGTCAAGGCAGCCACCACATAATAGTGATCTGTGTTGCCCACCGGGATCTCCCATGTCAGCTCGTCTGTTACCTGAAATGTAACATAAGACTACTCAATGTATGCACTTCTATAACTCAATGTATGCACATCTGTAACTCAATGTATGTACATACAGGCGCAGTCACATTAGACACAGGCGTTTTTGCTCTTATTGCGTATGCCCTAAGAACGGTAATGGTCAAAAAGTTTAGCTTGAGATGCAGCGTGTTAAGTGTGTACTCCGAAATGTAAGTTAAGCAAATGTTGAAAAGTGTTCCCATTGAGATATTACTGTTGTTATTTCATATTTTTGTGGACTTTTAATTAATATTATTTAGCTATATTACATAATATCTGCTGACATTTTTTTTATAATACTTATTTGAAATGATAATGATAAATATTTGATGTGATCTAAAATTATTTGGAAACGTCATTATTTACATGTACATCTATTTTTCTTCGACAATGGTAGTTTTCGAAATGCTAGTAGATTAAGAAAAAAAAATAGTAACTGAGAAATTTTACTAACATACAATAAGATTATATTTTAAAATTGTGGCTTAGTGCTCACGAGGGCTTCATGGCAAATAAATATTTTTTATCTTTATATTTCATATGTCTACACAGATGTTGGACTTCCAACATCTGCATCATACGCAGATATCCTAATGATGTACATAATTAGGAGATGAAATACGAAACAAACAAGAGGAAATCGCATATGCTTATGGCAGTTGTAAAGACTTACGAGGGAACTTCATTACGAGGTGCAGAAAAAAATTTAATTTGTGCGAATAAATAAGCGGAATATTATGTTTTTTGTTTGACTATTTGTTGGTTTGAACGCGCTAATCTCTGCAACTAAAAGTCTCATTTGAAAAATCATTTTTGCATTTGATAGCCCAATTCTTGAGGAAGGTTATAAGTTATTCCATATCACGATAAGACTCTTTGAAGCTGAGATTAAAGAAAGTAGAAAAACCTGTTCCTATGGATACCGGGATACACGCGGACAAAGTAGCGGGGTGCAGCCAGTTATTATATAAACTAATGGACGGATTAAGCTGAAAATCTAACTAGGAATAAATTATACCTCATCTCTATTCAGGATCAATTTATTATTAATAAATTTATCGCCGGAAAAAATACGTAGTTACATCTTTATTCACTTCATTACACAATACGAGGAGAGGGAAGTGGGGACGGGGGATGAGACGAGAGTGGGGACGGACAGTGACTTGTGGCTCCCACACTGGATTTGCAGTGGACCCTAGTATTCCCGGCAGAATTACGATATAAGTGTGATAAGAAACAGCTAGCACCATATTTCCAGGTATCATGCTCGATAACAAGTGCTCATGGAAAGATCAGGTAGACAAAATATGCACCAAAGTTTGCATACGCCTTATGGCAATTAACAAAAACAGTCAATAGGGGAACTGCCCCAACGGCATATCACGGATATGAACAGTCCAACAGTTTGGATTATATCAGTATATACGGCCTCATATTATGGGGAAAAGGTGTAAAAATCAATCGTGCATTCATAGGACAAAAACGATACATCCGTTCTATCTGTGGTGCTTTACCCTGGATGTCGTGCAAGCCTCTTTTATAGCGACTAACACTATTCTCACTTCCGTGCATGTATATTCATGAAGCAGCAAATTCGTCCTGTCTGTCTGTCAAGACGCATTTTCTCAGGGACTGGTGGAGCTATCAAGCTGAAATTAATATCAAATACTCTGGTCTGCAGTGAAAAAATCAAACTTCTAAGTCAACGCAATCCATACACACACACATAACACGCTCCCGATTGTCCAAAATACTTTTTTTTATATACAACGTCAGGAGCCATACAAGCATGCGACCCACCTGATGTAAAGCGGTTACCGTACCCTATAAACGTTGGCAATTCATTAAGTATCACACGCGCGATGTCAGCTCTGCTGCTAACACAGCAACTCTCTAGGAGCTACCAGTAGTAGCTCAACCAACTCAACAACCCCACTGACACGCAGGAACACAACAACCCTCAGGGAAGTTACTTGGCTACGGTATTTTTTGTGACATTCACAAGTCACCAGACGGAAAAAGCAACCCTAGATCTCTTAAAAAACTCCAACTTCAAGACAAACAGACATGTGTTCATGCACACAAAAATTTGCCTTGCGTGGGAATCAAACCCACAGGCCTTGGTGTCAAAGTAGCATTACTACCCATTCTCATCAAAAACGTATGTATGTAACGTATGCCTGCATAATGTAACAAATATTTCGTTCCAGTAAAAAGTAATTTGAGTATAAAATTGCGAACCGCTGTGAAAGGCAGCTCCCTCCAAGTGCACTTGTCTTTGCTACCGTTGCACAAAAAGGACTGCGATGTGACCATCTGCTTGTCGCACTCCGCCAGCCTCTGGTCCGGACAGCGCAGGTACAGCTTTGGCGATTCAATTACATTTGTTTTTTTACTGAAATTATAAAACATCATATATTTTATAAACTTGTAATTTTTGACATAGAAACTATCTATCTATAACTTCACGTCAAATCCTTTGCAGGGTAGGCAGAGACAAGCGAGTGTCACATGACTCAATTCTTACACACCTCACTCGCTTCTTTGACATTCATTACTCTCCTCAAGCACGCTCGCCGGTTTCTAAGGCTCCTCAAATTACCTTCTGATAGAACACGATCAATTTGGTCATGGTAGGTAAGTCTTGGCCGTCTTCGGCTCCTGCGTTCTTCTACTTTCGTGTTGTATATCTGTTTTGTAATTCTTTCCTCATGCGTTCTTTCTACATGATCGAACAAACAGAGCATGCCTCTTCTTTTAACACCAACACTCCCAGACCAAGTCTGTTTCTAACATCATCATTGCCAATACGGTCTACAAGCGTTACGCCCCAAATTTTGTTACGCAACACTCGCATTTCGACCGCGTCGATCCTACTGTCATACTCTCTCTGCCATACCAAGCTCATGCCTCCATAAGTAAGAGTTGGGACCAGCACTGAATTGTGTATAACGAGCTGTGCTTCCTGGCTCAAGTTCTTACTGCGAGGAAGTTTTTCCAATGTTCTATTCCCAATAAAAACTAATACTTTGTACGTAATCACAAATAACTGATTATATGATCAGATGATACAAATGCAAGGTTGAAAAGAAATCTTTCACCAATCCAATCTTAAGCTTGTATTAAAAAATAAACCAAGTTCAGCAAAATACATAAGTGCTAAGTGTGTCCGAATATAGGTTGCGGTTTTCTATGAGGTGGAGGTACTACCCAGTAGGGCTGCAGTGATGCAGCAATGAAAAACCAAGACAAACAGACATGTTCACGCACACGAATATTTGTCGAACCCACGGGAATTGAAGTTAAAGTACTATTCATACCAATGTAAGAGAGGTAGGGCGTATCAAAAACAGCTCGTCTGGGGAACTATATCCACCTTACAGAAAACCGCAGTCAAATAACAACTCCCTAGAAGGCTGTGGTCGTTGTATAAAAAAACCACTTCGATGAGTCCTACCTCTTTTGAATATGCGGACAATAATATTTTATTTTTGCAATTACTTGAGTTCTTGATTTTTATTATTTAGTTAACATTTGCGTGCTGACTGTACCAGACAAATATGCGAACAACTTCCTCTTAACGTCAATGAACGATTACATGTTTTGTGCAAACAAACAAGAAAATTTTGTGCAAAAATGAAATCGTCTGCCTGGTGTAAAGGGTTTATACATAAGAAGGATTCCTTATCGCCTTCTCTGCTAACGCAGCAATATATCTATGAATGTTAAAGAAGTGAGTGAGGTATGTTAGGACAGTCACATGGCGCTCAGTTCTCTCTGGCTGCTCTACAAGGAATATAGATAAAAACATTTGCAATCTGTACAAATGAGTGCATGTCAAACGTAACGATTTGGCCATGGCTGCCATCAATGTCGCTTGGCATAGAATAGAATATAGAATAGAATACGCTTCAATGCATTAATAGAGTAAATAAAACGAACCAATGAAAAGAGCTATGAATATTAAAGACGCTCGGTACTCTTAAGGATTTATACAGCAAACCTGGCATATACATCCCAGCCATTTGCCATACTAGTACCACTCAATTCGTGTTTTCGGTTTTATGTACATATTTGTAGTTGTCACTAGCTAGGTGGTGAAGATAAACACCGTGAGGAAACCAGCACCTCCAAGAAATTATATTTCAAAAACGTGTGACCTAACTAAAGGTTTCATTTCAGTCAGGAGACAACTGTGTTCTTGGGTATAACAATTGACTCCAAACTACAATGGGGCCCACAAATTGAAAAATTATCAGGAAAACTAAGTTCTGCAGCCTATGCAGTGAAAACTATTAGACGGCTCACTGATGTTGATACGGCTAGAATAGTTTATTTCAGCTACTTTCATAGTATTATGTCATACGGAATTCTTCTTTGGGGTAACTCCGCGGACATTAACACCATCTTTTTATTGCAAAAGAGAGCCATAAGAGCTATCTACAAACTTGGTCCCCGTGAGAGCCTTAGAGAAAAATTCAAAGAAATAAATATTCTAACAGTCGCATCGCAATATATCTATGAAAATCTTTTGTATGTCCATAAAAACATAGACTCATTTTGTAAAAAGAGTGATACTCATAACATAAATACTAGATATAAGCATAATCTTGTGTTACATGCAAGCCGTCTCCACAAAATAAGTAATTCTTTTATGGGGCAATGTATACGGTTCTATAACAAACTTCCCAGCAATATAAGAGAATTGTCAATAAACAAGTTTAAAACTACTATTAAAGCCAAATTGTGTAGCAGGGCATATTATAAAGTATCTGACTATATTAATGATAAAAATGCCTGGGATTGAGTCGATCCAATTATAATGTAATTAATAAATTATGTAAATTTGTTTGGATACCAAAAGAGGGATGCCTGAGTTTTTTGGCAGTATTTTTATCAGTGCTCACCTAGTCATGAACTGCACGGTAGGGAAAAGAATTGTGACGATTCCAAACAAATGTAGCCATTTTTACGGAATAAAAAGATTTTGACTTTGACTTTGACATTTTTCTTCTGAGTTGTGGAGGTGTGACGGCAGTCACTCCATGTAAATATAATTAGCTTCGCCAAATCGTTAGGCTTAGGTACCGGACCCCGCCGATCATAATGGATTAGAAAACGGGATAATGCTAAGAAGAAGAAACCTAGGCGTGTGACAACCGGATAAGTGAAAATATTCCACAAGTACTACCCCAAAACTTCTATACGTGAGAAGAATACACTTCTGGAAGAGAAAAGCAATTTCCGCTTGTTCCTCTATACTACCTTGTCTGTATCTCTATAAGCAACGATCAAGTGTATATTATGAAATTTGCTATTTATGGCCTTTAATGAAATTCGTGGAAACATTGTTTTTGTATCATATTGTATTCAATTAGTATTCAAGTTTATGGAACTAACCAACATTGTTTTTGTATCATATTTTATCTGAATAACCACATGTCTGTGTGTATAGTCTTATTTGTGTATGTATTATTAGAAAAGTTCTTCATTTATTCAAAATTTGTGTATTAATAAGTCTAAACTATTTATTTAAAGCTTTATAAGAGAGACAAGCACCACTATAAGCGAAAACGCATCTTCCTTTGAATTCTCATTTATTTAGTATATATATAAGGACTCATTATCACTTACCCACCACCAGCAACGGCTCCATGGTACCTCGCATGTACTGGAAGCCATAGTTCCAAGTCGCTGCTAGTCATTTTGCCTACCATGTACACAGTGCTTTGCTGGGAGTGCTCTGCCGGTAACTCTACATTTACTTTGTTCTTTGGTATTGCTCTAAGCTGCAATCAAATTATTATATTATATATTATCTATTACCTTTACCCCTGCCGGGTTCATATTTCAAGTTTATGGGGCAATTGTAAATATTGTTGAGATAAAGTAGCTTATATTTTGTCTCTCAATATAAGCTACCGCAGCATAAAATTTCACTAAAATCCATTCAGTACTTTACATGATGTGTGCACAACAGATTGAAAAATATGTTTTTTGCCCTCTGTATTAATGTTAGAATTTACTTGCATGACTATTTAAAAAAATTAAGCACTGTACAAATTCAACCCTATTAAGATTTTATGTTTAGATGGGATATCTGAATTTTAAATTAAGAACTCGCGCAGGGTTATTTGGAATATATCATACTGTATAATAAACTAGATGTTGATTCATTCCTATTTTTGCCTGCCAGGTATGGGCTGAGTACGTTGCACACATCGTGGTTCATAATGTCGCAGGGAAATGAGGATACCAGGGTTTTTACGAACTCTCTTGTCATTTCCTTTCGACATATACATTGATGATAATGAACTTAGACACACTAAGAGCAGCAATAGTGGCTCAATTACATGCGATACACATTCTGTGGGGTTATTATATCACACATTTAGATGGTGGGGTCTGCTATTTAAGCCTAAGCAAGCGCAGATACTGATTTTTACATCGAGTAACTGCCCTCAGTCCTCCACGACCCAGAGGGAAAATCAGACCTTTCTTAGATGGTTACACACCTTTCGAAATAAAATTTTTTGGACGTGCAGATTACCTCATGATCTTCATTGTTGAGCAAGTGATAAATACAAATATGAACATAAATCCTAAGACACGAATTTAGTGGTCCATGCCAGTGCCAAGATTTGAACTAGGGAACAGTTGGTCAATAGCCCGGTTCTTTATCCACTGGGCTAGCACTGCTTTTTACGCTGTAATGACTATTATTTAGCATATGCATTATCTACATACAAAAAAAATATTATTATATATATAATTTAGAGATAATTTGACACAATATCTTGAAACACATCTATGTATATCTGCAGAAGGTTTATATGCTATACAATTGGTTATAGCCCTCTACTATTAAAATCTCTTTCAACACTGTATAAGCAGGACATTGTTTGCCAGAACCTGCAAATAGCTATGAAATAAAAATACTATATATAAATGTAAATTTTGTGTATACTTAATTACCTTGTGAGTTTGCCTATACTCAAGTAGCTCATCTGAATTTGTGAACACTCCTGGCGGAAACATCTGCTCTAATCCTACAATGCAGTCCTTATAAACGGAATGTTCATCTGTACTGGAGAATGTTATTGTGAAGCTCATATTCCTGAAATATTAAGTTTCAAATATTATCTCATGCTAGTTATCCAATTAAGGGGAAACTCTCACTCTCCCCACAGTAAGAGATCTTGGTTAAGTACTAATGACCATTAACTATGATACTACTATATACTGATGCAATATCTCTTTAATAACTAAACAAATAAATTGCAATTTTGTTAAATATACTCTAAATCTTTGATTTCCAAATACATCAATGAATTTATTTATTTTCATTACAAAGATTATTACATCATTTTTTTATTTTCAAACTGAATGGATACTAGTTATATTGGAAGTATTATAATTGGATTAACTTTACTAATTTATTATTTTCTATTTATGTATACATTAATATTTTATTGATGTTGTATTATCATGTAGAGCCATGAAACACAATGATAGCCCCAAGACACTGCCCTGTGATATATTGCACTTGGATACAAACACGACAGTAGTCTTTTGATCTATGCAAATGTTTTAGAAGAAAAATGAATCAGTTGATAGGAACCAAATGTGTAATACAAAATAACATCACATAAAATAAAAACTTTAAAAGAGGTTGTGGAGTTGGTAATGCAAGTATCTATTTATAACTTCGCGCCAAATCCCTTGCGGGCGATGCATGCAAGTGAAAAATCCTTAATGTTATCAATTGCTATTTACATTAAACAACCAATAAATATTTTTTCAAATTATAGCATAGTCAGTAGACTCGAGAACTGAGCTGTTAAATGTGGTGGTGTTGAAGTATCCCAAAATTGCGGCAGTTAGGAGAATCAGACAATTGACGGACGTAGCTAGTATTATGTCATTCATCATCAGCCTTATGTTATAAGGTATCATTCTGTTATGCAGACAATGACTTTATTTTCATATTCATTTAATATAAGGGCGCGCAGTTCAGTCTACAGTTATCTGATTCAAAATTCCTAACCGAAAGCCAGTTCATACTGTTTTTACACTACGAACTACTATTATTGTTTATTACCTGTGAAAACCACTGTTGTTACAAAGGGAATGTTTTAACTTTACATCAAAATCACATTGATGCGACGAAATGCCGCTGATTATTGATAAAAATACGGCGATTATCTTCGTTATCACTTGAGTACTCATGTTTGGATTTTAAATTCTCATTTTCCGCACCAGCATGAACGTTATTTAAGTCAAAATTTGCTAATATTTTCACTTTTGTTACCTACAACAAACACATAAAGAACTCTTTGAATTGAAATTTTCGCAAATGTGAAAACTAAACAAATTCATTAGTTCACTTTGACAAGTTGACTAGTTTGACATAAGAATTGATAAGACGATAGTGAAGCGAAGAAATAAAATTATACGCAATGTATCGATACCTAAGTAGTATCGATATTTAGAATTCGATACATACTACTTAGTATTATTGTAAATGAATTTTTGACGTGTTAACGTCTTATAAATCGATGAACACCGGCTGCATGCACGAAAAAGTGTTACGTGTGCAAGCGAGAGCGCGGAACAAGCGTTAGAGAGGCACGATCGGCCTAAGCGTTCGGCTTGTGACGTATCTATCTCTCTTCCACTTCATCGGCCGATGCGTCCGAGTAGAAGAGAGACAGCGGTAGCATACAACCTATACGTGAACTGTTGAATGTTTTCTTATGACGTACGTTATCACGTAAAATTATTGTCCGTAAACAGACTTTACATACAACCATTTTTTTTTATTTATCATAGTTTCTTCGATACTTTTCACATACTCAATAGGTACTTTTTGTGGCACCTCAAATTGGCTCTATGGTCATTACAAAAAATAATAACTTAAAGCACTGTACATAGTGCTTTCTTACAGTTTGAAACTTCTGACTCAGCGTTTTTTTAAATTAGTATCGCTTTATGCTCACCTGGAGGTTTATAACTCCAATTTTAAAAGTAAAATAACATACATATTCAATGTGTTTATAACATTTTTATTATTTACACTACAATGACTCAACGTTGCTATAAAGGATAACGATACCCTAATATTTTTCATGACATGAAGAGATCAATTAAATTACAATGGTAACTGATTACTCCGCTTGCTCATTACTTAAATATGAATTATTAATATGGTGTCTTTGAGGGACATGCAAAATATATAATGACGTCATCTAACCCGTGCGAATACTTCGCACCGATAGTGGTTAGTTACGTAGTTAAATAAAGTAGAAATTAGGAAATGTAAATATTTATTAATTTTAAATATTATATTAAAAAAAGTAACAAAATTAGTTTTATGTTAAAATTATATATAGTATTATATATGCATTTATGAGAGTTTGTTGAAATGAGAGCAATTCTTAATGAATCCAATACCCAATATCCAATACCAAATCCAATAATATACAAATATTGTAGTAAATATTTCGTAATAAAAAATTATTATTTTTTGTAATATAAATATTTTACACACTATTCTTTAAATTTATTAATTTATTAAATAAAAAGGTTAGAATAGTACTCCAATTACTTTTACAAATGTTGTAAAGTAATAAAAATTAAAATAACACTAGTACCATATAAAAAAAAATTAAAATATCTTGAAATACGTGAAAAAAAATAGCATGAAATGTTCAAAATCATACTTAATAATGAGTAAAATAACGATTGACACGTTGTTTATATGTTGTTTATACGTTTACGTATACGTATATTTTAATTTGTTAAATTCAACGACTTCAGCGCCACCACGACTCATTTAACTGTTAAAAAGTATAAATTGCCAATAGATAGAAATTGCGAATTTTCTTTAAAATTAAATGTTTTTTTGAATAAATTTTTGGAAACGTAAATTTTAAAATGTATTTTTTTAACGGAAATGAACGGAAACTTATACAAATTTTTTTTTCGTCATTAAAGGAAAAAATAATCTTGAAAATGGCAGAGAGATATTTCATACCAACAAAAGAAAACACCTTTGAGTAATAATATATACAGATATATTTCATTTGATATATCAAACTGTTCCAATATACATACATTTATGTACATGAAAGATATTTTTATCTCAATTATTATATATTTTATTTACAAATTTAAAATAAATGGTTTTAAATTTAATTGACGAGGTCGGTGGCGCCGAATATTATCCATTTATTCTACAATCCATTTATACTGCAGCTATGTAAATAAGTTAATAACAAGTTTTCCCATGTGGGTTTATACATCGTCTCGTGTGACATCGTATTTAAAAAACAACGAAACGAGCTCGTCGTATGTCAAGGTGTATATGATATAGTGATGAAAATTTAATTAAGTATCAATACTTAGGTATACTTCAATGTATGTATTCATTCATAACATGAAATATTTGTGAATGGGGAGATGTTTTGACGAACTCGGTGGTGCAGTGGTGAAACGATGTTACGATACTTTGACACCAACGCTCGTGGGTTCGATTCCCGTACAGGATAAACATTTGTGTGCATGAACATGTCTGTTTGTCTTGATCAGGTTGTTTTTCAGAGAGGTAAGGCGTATATCAAAGTAGCCCGCCAGGGGAATGTACCCCCGCCCCCAATACACACACAGAAAAACCACGGCGAAATAAAAACGTCTCCAAGTTGTTGTGTTGAGGGTTGTTGTAAGCTCCTAAGGAGTTGCTGTGCTAGCAGCAGAGGTGGCATCGCGCGGATACTTAATGTGTTGCGAGCGTTAATAGACTCCCGTAACCGCTTTCCATCAGGTTGGCTGTATGCTTATATGGCTCGAGACGTAGAAAAAAAAATTGCTACGAGTGTCTTGCTTTCCGCAATGTTTATAAAGCTTTTGATTGCTTCGACCATCAAACATTTTGAATCAAGCTGTGCCAATACGGATAGGCAAAACATGGACTGGAATTTGACTGCATCTTATTTAAACAACAAAATACAGACTGTTGACTAAGAAGCGGAGAAGTGTGACGACAATGTTGTTGTTTTAAATCCATTTTTAGGGTTCCGTACCCAAAGGGTAAAACGGAACCCTATTACTGAGACTCACACTCACAGATGATGTATTTCTGCTGCCGCTATAACAACAAATACTAAAAATAGAATATAATAAATATTTAAGGGGGCTCCCATACAACAAACATGTTTTTTTTTTGCCGTTTTTATAGATAATGGTACGGAACCCTTCGTGCGACCGATTTTTATATAGTATTTCACTGAAATAATTTACACAACACAAACTCAACATTCTAGTTTATGTTAGAAAAATAAGTTCTCTATTATTTTATTACTTTATTAAAGGTAAGTTGGACTTACAATGTTGAGAAATTTACCTTTTTATTTTAAGACCATAGACTTCACAGGTAATATGGTTTCGGAGACTAGGGGGTAATGCCCAAATTTCATTTATTTTATTAATTGTTTTTTTTTATACAACTTATGGAGGCATACAAGCATACGGCCCACATAATGTAAATTGGTTACCGTAGCCTATGAACGCTGGTAATATATTAAGTAAGTATCACTCGCGTAATGCCACCTTTGCTGCTAACACAGCGACTCCTGGGGAGCTTACTGGTGACCTCACCTCGCACGCAGGAACACAATCATCATCCAGGTAGTTGTTATTTGGCTGCGGTTTTTACTGTGAGGTGGAGGTACTTCTTCAGTCGGGCTGCTTTGATGATCCCTACCTCCATGAGACCAAGATAAACAGACATGTTCATGCACACAAATGTTTGTCCTGTGCGGTAATCGAACCCACGAGCGTTGGTGTCAAAGTATCGTAACATCGTTTCGCCACTGCACCACCGAGTTCGTCAAAACATCTTCCCATTCACAAATAATTCATGTTATGAATGAATACATACATTGAAGTGTAGCTAAGTATTGATACTTAATTAAATTTTCATCACTATATCATATACACCTTGACATAGTTTGAATTATATCGTTTAAACAGGTTGTGTATAATTGACCTGCAGTTGTAAGGTCTAATGAGAGGTCGCTGTACATACAGTATTGTTAGGATATTTTAACTGATTACGTAATGGACAAACAATTAAAATTGTACTAATTGAATCACAATGGTGAGTCAAAGAACATCGAGTAAGTACTATTAAGTAGGTACGGTTTAACCGATGTGAATTGCGTTTTTTAATGAAAATAATTTGAGTGGTTGTAGCTAAGTAGTTGCTAAGTGATGTTTTTCATAAGCACGCGTGAAACTCGCGCTACCACTAAAATATTTACGAAGGTTTGTAAACCCGAATATCGCCTGCAGCGGAGACGTACCTACATGTATGTACATGTGACAGTTGAAATAAACAACTTCAAAAACCAAGTCCATGTTTTACCGATAATCAAATGCTACTAAATGATTTTGTCACTGATAAAATTGATATATGTAAGACGTATGAATATAAACTAAGTCCGATTTTTTTTTATTGGCAGAGCTGCGATAGCCAGCGGAGCCACATTACCCTCAAAATTGTCGTTTGGGGTAGACTGATGTCATCCAGCTAGCGTTTAGACGGTAATAGTGAGAAACTCCAAAATCGACACACTAATAGCTAACATATTGTAGTTTTGTATCCTTTAATTTGAAATATAAATGTTCGTTGGTGAGGAAGAACGGTCCAAAATCGTTCCAATTAGAAAAAAAAAACATATGGGAAAACGTATGGCCGGCCACTCTGCAGTGCAGAGTCTGCACTGCACTCCCATCAACAGAAAAAGTAACAGCACTCGTCGCTAGATGTCGTACAGGAATCCATATATTTTAAAAAAATTAAAAAATTAAAAATAAAATATTTAAATGTTTATTAAATTTAAAAAATATCAGGTCTGCCTACACAGCTTGCTGTTATTTACTAGTTATCAGTCGCGAGATGCCTCCTCTGCTGCTTACACAGGAACTCCTTGGGAGCTTACTGGTGACATCACTCACACGTAGGAACACAACAACCCTCTAGGGGTTGTTATTTGGCTGCGGTTTGCTGTGAGGTGGAGGTACTTCCCCAGGCGGGCTGCTTTGATGCGCCTACCTCTCTTAAATTACCAATTAACAAGGAATACGATTTGTCGTCATCTATGCATGCTTTAATGCATTTTCCTTAAGAGCTGCTGTGTTATCAGCAGAGGTGGCATCGCGTGAGTGATACTTAATTTGTTGTAAGCGCTTTACACCAGGTGAAGCGTATGGATGTATGCCTCCCGACGTAGTATAAAAATATGATACGGAAACACGTCACGAAAGATGCGTCGTATGCCTTTTAGCCACATTGGAGCAATAAATATTATTTATGTAACAAAAAAGAACCTAAAAACAGGTAAGCATGAAGATTATTTTTATACCGGCAAATAAATTTAAAATAACATAATATATTTAGCGTTTTTTGTTTTTCAATTGGTCCATAGACCTATATCAAAATCGTAACAGAACATACACACATCAAAAGTGTCTAGGGATCAAGCATTTTTATGCGGATTTCTTGAGATTGAGATGTGGCTTTGTAATAAATTTATGATTTTATAAATTTATATGGATCCTTTTTGGTGCATTTCATAATTTGAAAAAGGAACTGTCAATCAAATTCTAGTAAAAGATGAAAATCAGCTGTCAATATTTTCCCTATAAAAACATACAACGCATTGAAGACATTATTAGTGCTACTGTTTCCCTACTACTGATTAAAACCAACGTTATTATGGAGCGGCGACGTCATTTAAGCAGGGAAGAAATGCTCAGAGCCGTGGGAATGATAGAAGCTGGTTCCCGGCAACGTACTGTGGCTTTAGCTCTGAATACAAGTCAGAGTGTTATCAGTCGACTTTGGACACGTTACCGAAGCACTGGTACCGTGGCTGAGCGCCATGGAGGACGGTATCGCTGCACCACACGGAGACAAGACCGATACATTCAAATCACAACTCGAAGAGCTCCAACAATAACCGCCATGATGTTAGCCGTGACGCTTCATCACTCTTCAGGGAACTTAATTAGCGACCAAACAGTCAGAAACCGCTTGCATGAAGTGAACCTTCATTCCCGAAGACCGCTAAGGGTACCACCTATAGCAATGCACAATCGTAGGATTCGATATCAATGGGCTCTTGAACACAGAAATTGGGCAGAAGAACAATGGCGTTTCGTGTGCTTTTCTGATGAGTCTCGTTTTGGTATGAGACCGGATACAAGACGTATACGACACTGGAGAACCCCTGGACGCCAACAGCGATTAAAATCCTGCCAGGAAGTCCATCCTTATAGTGGTGGAACCATCATGGTATGGGCGGGTATTTGGATCGGCGGAAGAACTGAGACGATGACGCTCAAATTTATGCTGAGACGATTGTATCAGACGTCATCGTTCCTCTACAAGTGCAAATCGGTCCCTTATTTCAGTTAATGCATGATAATGCACGACCGCACACCGCAAGAGTTGTAAGACTGACTGACTGACAGACTCTCGCCTCAGCTAACATCAATGTCATGCCCTGGCCTGCTCAGTCGCCAGACTTGAACCCGATTGAGCATGCATGGGATATGCTACAGAGAAGAGCTCTGCCGAATATGGAGGGAATATCCAGTCGCAAGAAGACCTTTTTTTGTTGTTGCAACGAACATGGGCGGCCATTCCACAGCGTGATTTGGATGAACTCATTTTGAGTATGCCAAACCGATGTTCTTGTGTTGTTAGTGTTCGCGGTAGAAACACGGATTATTAATTGTTTAAGTAACCCAATAAAATTTTAAAGAAAACTGTTATTTCAGTCTTTTTTTCGAACTTTAATGTTAGTGGTTCAAATGTCAAAAATCCCTTTATTATGAAAATGGCAAATTTCTTTATTAATGCAAAGGTGACTTGGTTTATCGTTACTGTAGACAAACGAAAACACTTTATTTGATGAATCCTTAAAGAAAATTTTAATTAATATCAATCAGGAGAAAAGTTATTGCAAAAATATATGTTGATCCCTAGACACTTTTGATGTGTGTATATGCGGAATAACTAGAAACGTAATATAGAGAAATAATCAAAATATTAGTTGAAATTTTGCAAGTAAGATATGACGGGCGATATGAATTTGCTCCTGATAAAAAAATTCTAAAAATATAAAAAAAATCTGATCTCGCCAGTATTTTTAAAAGCCGAGAAATTACGCGAGTCATAATGAGCAACTTTTGTGATTTTGGTAATAAAAACAATTTTGAAAACTGAATTGATTATTGTCTATGATATCAAATTTGTTGCATTTTCCCAGTACTTTCAATACGATGGGAATAAGAGCAATTGGACGGTAGTTATTGATGTCGTCTTTCTTACCCTTTTTATGGAAGGGTTTGACTATTTATGACTTTAATAGATCTGGGAATGTACACTCACAGAAAGATTTATTTGTAAGATAAGTCTGGATGGGAACTAAGTCAACATTATTTAATTATTTATGTGTTAATTCGATCGTACTCTACAAAAGTATTTATTCAGACTAATTGCAATACCAGAGGGAGACTTTGTACAAAAGTCGTCTGCGTGGGTACCTCTGTCTCACCTATTTCTACCGCCAAGCAGCTACATTTATATAGCTGTGTTCCAGTTTGAAGGGTGAGATATGAAAGAGAAGTTACTGGGTACTGTGACGAAACAGCCTTAGGTGACAAGATTGGCAGCGCGCAAGTAACATCTCCGTGGTGTTACGAGCGTCAATAGGCTGCGGTGACCGCAAAATGGTTTTATTTTTTTTACTTATTTTTTAAACTCTTATTTGGTCATAGGATTTATAAAGATGAATTTTCTCATCCGGTATTTTTTGATGTCAAGGTAGGTATTAGTGAAATTAATAATATAGTCATTAAATGCAGTAGCTTATATGCAATATGTATTATGGGTTTGGTAAGAATTTTATTGTTTATGGTTAGCTCTTTCACAATGTCAGTATATTTTATCATCCGTCTCATTTTTTATTATCAACCATGCTGCTCTGCATTTATTTTTACTTTTATTTTATGTTGCGGTTCTTTCTGATAAATGCATTTTTATAGTATGCTGGACTATTTGTGGATGGAGTACACGATATTTTTGTGATTTTTGTTTTTTATGGTATTGGTATTGTATATTATTATGCAGGGTGCCCAGAACATTGACATAAAAAAAAAAAAACGTTCAGGCCCCTCGTATCGTGAGCTATGCGAATCACCCCCGTGTATGTTGCACGACTTTTCATAGTATTCGAGTTATGAATTTTTGAGAACTTTCGACCAGAGCATCTTAAAATTTTTCTAAAAAAAGTTCATGAGTTGTACTTTTATGCATAAAATAATCAGCTTCGTAACTTTAATTAAAGGCTATCGACTATCTTATACACTCGAGAATAAGAGAGATAGGTATTTAATATGGCCAGTGACCATTTTTAATATTTATTTATTACATTGCATTTTATTTTGTTTTGTTACAATTGTGGCATAAAGTACCACACCACCGAAAAGACGTATATTCAGGAACACCGTTCCTATATGAAATCTGTATGTTTGTCTGTGCGTTTGTCTGTGCGTTTGTCTGTGTGTTTGTCTGTCGCTTTTTTTTCGAATATTCGAATTTTAACTTCAGTTTCGGATTCAGCATAAAAAAGTAGAATGGGAATGTTCAGGAACACCGTTCCTATCTCTTAACCTACCGTGCTCAAAATGGCCGACAAATTAAAAAAAAAAGTTTTGAATTGTTATATAATTGACGAGCCAGGTGTTGCTCTGGCAATGCAAGCTTGCGCATTCTCAACTGGTTTTATTTTATTTTTTACTATAATATAGATATATATATATTTCTACGAAAATAAAAAAATCATGTGTTGAAGAATTATAGATGGTAGGGTGCTTTTAAATGGCTTTGTTGGCATAACTGCATCGAAATTGCCAACCGAAATCAGCGTGCCAGTTGCCTCGCAGTATCGTCGGCTGACAATTTCAATGCAGTTATGCCAATTGCATGAGCATACTAACTGTAATTTTTGACCAGTTCATCTGATTTGAGACAATTAATGAAAAAAATAACTAATTTATTTTGTGGTGGTCATGTCAACGACATTATTATGTCCATCGTCCATTGTCTATTTTTATTGTAACCGGATGGTCTATGAAACTAACTGCCTATAGGTGACGGTATGAGTAAAACTTTAAAGTTTAACTACAGCACAGAGACAAGCGGTAGTGCTTCAGCCAAGTTCGGAAAAGGCATGGGCGATACACCGGTGAGTACAAGTAACTATTTATATTACACGAGTCATTTCGAATTACATTGCAAATTTTTATGTCTAATAAATAAATAAAATTGAATCTTTTAATTAGAACTTCACAAAATCGCACCAAATAACAACTCCCTGAAGGGTTGTTGTCTTCTTGTGAGTGAGAGAGGTAGTAAGCAGGCGCAGTGGTTAATAACGCGACTTTGTCACCGACGCGACGCTCGTGGGTTCCCCACACAGAACAAACATTTGTGTGCATGAACATGTCTGTTTGTTTTGGTGTGATTGTTATCTACGTACCATAAGTATGTATTTACAAAAAAAATGTAATATAGGTGTAATGTTATATAATATATTGGGAATAGTTATTTCAAATAATTCAGATTTAACTTATCTGTTTACTTTTATCGCTATCGACCCGACCGACCGAACATTTTACCATTGTACAAAAGTCGTCTGCGTGGGTACCTCTTTCTCACCTATTTCTACCGCCAACCAGCTATATTTATATAGCTGTGTTACGGTTTGAACGGTGAGATATAGCAGATAAATTACTGGGCACTGTGACGAACAGTTACAAGTTTTTATTAACAGTTTTAGGTCACAAGATTGGCAGCGCGCGAGTAACATCCACGTGGTGTTGCGAGCTTCAGCCTATTGAAGTGACCGCTTACCATCTAATGCAGGCCGCATGCTTGTTTGCCAATCTAGTTATATAAAAAAAAACGGGTTGCACTCCGGGAGTGCCGGCAGAAGTGAAAATTTAACATTAACGTTGTGCATTTTTGAATTTTTTGGAATGGTTAGGGAATAATTTCGCACGAATTGCTTTATTTATCAGTTTAAAAGTACTATCATGTATATGGTAAAATACAATATTCATTTATTGCGCTATCGTACACAAACATGATTTACATGATATTACATTAAAAATTTAACACTTCAGAACTATTACAATTATTTTACATTAAAAAGTTTATCTCTCAGAAAAATCACATTTCATCCATAATTTCAACGACTCTTTCACCATAATCATTACCAGCATCATCATCGCCAATCTCTAAAACTCAAACACACACGCACACTCGCGCAAGCGCCCTGCGCCGCTTAAACCAAACAGCGATATTGATAAACTACATTGAACAAAACGCGTAAACGCCAACAATTTCATGGCGCTTACAACGTTTTGGTCGCGAGAAAATAATGTCCTATGAACGATCTAGCGCTTCATGTTTTAATTGTTTAATTAGAGGTAACTAATGTTTTAGCGCTGCAGCGAACTTAAGTTCTAATTCTCACCAAAATCTTACGGTCAGGGTCACGTGTCCTGACGCGAGTTTAGCATTTTTTACTCATCCCAAAAAGTGCACAACGCCGCTAAAGAAGTTTTCACTTCAAAAAAGATCAACTCGAAGAATCCTATAGGTTGATTCGTGATTTCTATAAAGCTAACAGGTAGAGCATAGTCCGATTTGGAAAGTATCTTCACTTCACAGAAATCTGCAGGCGAAACGCAACGAGTCGACCACGTCCCCCTGTTTGAAGACACTCATACAGAGCTACTCATCCGTTTGTTTAGAAATCTTCAAAATCTATATTAATGAAGTGTGTAATAAATTACGACTTTTTCTTGGAAATATAAAGATCTTAAGCCGTCGTATTCCATATCGCGTAAAACTATTACTTTATAACTCTCTAGCTGAGTCCCACATACAATATGGTCTGAGCAGCTACGGACGGACATATAATACATACTTAAACAATATATATAGATTACAATTAAAAATACTAAAGTCGATTGTATCCACTCAAGTTAAATTACAATATCAGAATGATGATTTGAGTCTTTTTAAACACTGTAAAATTTTACCAATTCACCAAAAAATACACTATACTATGTTAAAAGAAAATTATTTTAAACTTGACTTTCATCGTAAAGTGGAATGCGCTGTATTCACACGAGCAATAGCACAAAACCGGCTGCAAACATCACGCGCCACCAACGTGTACGGCGAGAGAACGACGCGTTACATTGTACCGCGCTTAATTAATAAACTACCACCTGATTTAAATAAAAATCTTGTTAGGAATAATATAAAATATAAATTAAAAAAGTACTTTTTATACAATTTAAGTAGTCAAACAATTTAATTTCACTTAAGAACTTGAATAAAAACTATTTATACTACATGATTATTGTTATTATCTGCAATAAAATAAATCTTAATTAAATTAATTCATATTTACCGTATACTTAGTTGCTTATTGTATGTGTATGTATTATTTATGTTACTCACTTATATCCTAATATATGTCTTCGAACGTACTTGCCCGGTACACTACAAGTACTTAACTACAACAATGAATCTCATTGTTGTAGTTAAGTACTCACTATTCTATAGTATTATTATTTTACATTGTATCATTGCATTTGCGTCAAACCTCAGTGGTTTATAAAATGCATTAATATTGTTTTTATAAAATGTTTATGTAAACTGGTATAATAAATAAATAAATAAATAATGTATATTTAAATACTTATATATACATATATACATAATAAAGGCAGTTCGTACCTTCTAATCCACTATTTGTCAATCGAAATTTTTATTCTTCTAGAAATAGCTTCTTGAGGCGCGCCATTAGAAGAGAAAATGTGGCGTTACGATTTTTGTAACGAAACTGTTACACTGTACCGTTACACGAATGTGTGAGTGTGTATATGTGTTTCATGAGTTTAGACAAATTGATCAACACATAGTTTAGTAAACTGCACAACTGTATCTTTCCGGCGACATTTCAAGGCTTACCTTTTGGATCTACAAAAACCATAAATTCCAACTCCCCCTGATTATCAAAATTGTTTTATTTTTCCCTCTGTATCTGCGTTTCGGTTTTCAGTGTAGTAGGTAGTAGGTATTTCACGTTCACTTTATTCACTTTACCCTAAGTACAGTCTAGTAGTCCCTTTAGTAATTTTACTTCCCACAGAGCATAGAATTATATATGTAAAACTATAAATTTAAGGTACCAATTACTATTTTGTTTTGTTTAAGCTTATGTAAGTACCAATGTATGTTTTGCGCACAGTAGTGTTATATTTCAAACAGGCATCTGCGGAAGACCAGCGCCGCGGTGTCAGACGACCCCACGGCTTATGCTGAGTGGATGCCTATTTGTTGTCTTATATATTATTTACTTGCTTTAGGTTTTAAATGTTAGCGATTACATGTGAGGCAACAAATGAACCATTTTCTTTCTTTCTTTCTAAACGAATGAAATTTTGATTGACGCTGTGTATATTCCTTCCAATTAAAAACTAGATAATATTACATGCAATTTTATCTAACCTAAGGCGGAGACTACTAGAGCAGCCAGGGCAGCGACGGCATATTGTATCTACTAACGGTGGTGGGTGAGTTCCGACCGGCGCTAGTCCGAATGAACAAATTGGTGGCAGAACCGCACAAAGGAGGTTTATATCAAATTGCATGTAAATTAAACTTTCGCAAAACAACACCTGAATCTATTAACTAGTTAATAGTTTCTGCCATCATTGGTAATTATCTTATACAGAAGGAAAAGTTTCACACTATACACGCCATCTTCTTATGTTTTCGTTGGGAGCTAATAACCGGCTTTAGTGTTACTAATTAAAAAATTAAGAAACATTAAAAAATAAATACAAATATGAAAATTCACTTGCATATTTCCCCCCACTTCCTAGTCGAATTTCGATTATTAGGGCGAATAATTTAGGAATCTTTAAAAACTTCAGCAATTTGCTTCACATTATGTCCAATATTTTCGAAGTGGAAACTCTGAAATAATTTACAGTTGATTAAAGTGAAATAAATTATGTAAATATTTCAACATAAACAGAATGATTAGTGAAGATTTTTTAGGAGTCATTAAAAATTCTGACCGCATTACTAAGTAAGTTTTTGAAGGAAAACTCGAACTTACTTCGTTTTCCTTCACAAACATACTTAGCTAAGTTATCATATATCATTAGGTCTCCATTCGACTTCTTGGGGCCATCCCAGCAGTTGAATGAGAATAGATTGATGTCATATTAGTCCAACTCCAATTCGCACTTGACTTTGACGTGTGAGTCAGGTGTGGATTATGTGTGGGTCAGGTGTGGATTAGGTGCGGGTTAGGTGTGGGTCGGGTGTGGCACGGGTGTGAATCGGGTGTGGGTTAGGGGTGGGCCAGATATGGAATAGGTGTGGGTCAGATTTTGGTCAGTTTTGGGCCAGGATTGACGCAACTTTGAGTAAGATTTGGGTAGGGCTTGGGTAAAGATGAAGAAAAATTGTATGACGTCTTTTTTTATACTACGTCGGAAGGCATACAAGCATATGGTCCACCTGATGTAAATCGGGTACCGTAGCCTATTAACGCTTGCGATATATTAAGTATCACTCGCACGATGCCACCTCTGCTACTTACACAGCAACTCGTTCGAAGCTTACTGGTGACCTCACTCACACGCAGGAACATAACAACCCTCTAAAGAGTTGTTATTTGGCTGCGGTTTTCTGTAAGGTGGAGGTACTTCCCCAGACGGGCTGGTTTGATGCATCCTACCTCTCTTAAAACCATCCAGACCAAGACAAACAGACATGTTCATGAACACAATTGTTTGCCTTGTGTGGGAATCGAACCCACGAGCGTTAGTGTCATTCACGACTGAGCCACATATCAGATATCAGAAACTTTGGAAAATCTTTCACAAAAAAACTTAGATATGCAGTCCAAGGAACGTACGGAACGCTCGATCCGTAACACCGGCTCGCACTAGACCCGTTTTAATCCACATCATCAATTAGACATTGAAAATGATTGCAATAGAATCATGTTCTCGTATATACAATAATGCATGACGTAGTTCGGTAAAATGTCTGATGCATTGAATCATTTCCAGGCGCTTTTATTATTTCACTCATCATCAGTCATCAATTCCCAAGGCCGGCTGGAGATGAAATATAATTATCAGCTTAGTCCAGAGCGCCTGGGTAACATCATGGGCTAGTGACTCGGTTCAGAGGCACGTTGTGAGAATTCGTAGCGATTCCAAGCTTATTATTATCATAATAATCATATTGATCACTTAGTGTAACTATTAAGTATATGAAGACATGTTTTGTATATCATTTGTTTATTAATAGACTAGCTACTCGACCCAGCTTCGCACGGGTGATCCAATCGTTACCAATCTTCACAGGATTACCTGCTGGGCTAACCTGAAGATTCACTGAAAATTTCATCAAAATCTGCCCAGCCGTTTTTGAGTCCATAGAGGACATGCAGACAAACATTCATTTTTATATATATAGAAGACTAGCTACTCGACCCAGCTTCGCACGGGTGATCCAATCGTTACCAATCTTCACAGGATCACCTGCTGGGCTAACCTGAAGTTTCACTGAAAATTTCATCAAAATCTGCCCAGGCGTTTTTGAGTCCATAGAGGACATACAGACAAACATTAATTTTTATATATTACTAGCTACTCGACCCAGCTTCGCACGAGTGATCCAATCGTTACCAAACTTCACAGCTAACCTGAAGATTCACTGAAAATTTCATCAAAATCTGCCAAGCCGTTTTTGAGTCCATAGAGGACATACAGACAAACATTCATTTTTATATATATATAGAAGAAGAAGATTTATGTTATAGCTAGAGCAGTGATAGCGCAGTGGATAACCGGCGTACTGACCAACAGGTCCCCGGTTCAAACCCTGGCATGTACTACTAAATTAATGTTTTCCAATTTATGTACATATTTGTTGCTTGGCGGTGATGGAATACATCCTGAGGTAACCCGCACATCACACGTGTGACCTAACCTAAGAAAGGTTTCCCCTGTGGGTTGTGGTTGTCTGACGGCAGTCGCACCATGTCAAAATCAGTATCTTCGCCAAATCTTTAGACTTAGGTAGCGGACCCCGCCAATTCTAATGGATTAGGAAACGGGGTAACACTAACCGAAGTAGATATCATTATAACCTATATGTTCCTTTTGAACACAAAACAAACCTTTTGTTTCTTTTCCTCACAAGCGGCCGTTATCGTCCACTTTGACCATTATGATGTGTTTGGTGTCGCAGTTGCCAGCTTTTTTTTATAGACTACTTCGGGAGGCATACAAGCATACGGCCCACCTGATTAATTAACACTCGCGCGATGCCTCCTCTGCTGCTTACACAGCAACTCCTTGGGAGCTTACTGGTGACCTCACTCACACGCAGGAATACAACAACCTTCTAGGGAGTTATTATTTGGCTGCGGTTTTCTGTGAGGTGGTGGTACCCCAGACGGGCTGCTTTGATGCGCCCTACTACTAATGCTACCTTGACACCAACGCTCGTGGGTTCGTTTGTTTGTCACGGTCTGGGTGTTTTACAACAACAGAAAACTGCAGCCACATAACAATATCCCGGATGATTATTGTGGTCCTGCGACTCAGTCAGATTACTTGTAACCTCCTAAGAAGTTGCTGTTTTAACAGCAAGGGTGGGCTCGCGCCATCCATCCCTGCTTAAAGTATTGTAATTTACATCAGGTGGGAAGTATACATGTATACTTGTATTTCTCCCGACTTCGCTCAGAAAATATTGTTTATACTGTGTATTTGTGTAATTGTCTATTTATACGGTAATTACTATTAGTTCCTACTCAATTGTTTTGACCAAGGTGCGACCAGCAATGACCTCTGCGTGCGGCGAGTTGGCGGGAGGCGGCGAGTCTGGCGATTCCACTCTGACAATCGTATCGTAACCACTGGTGCAGGGTGACAACACACTTATAACTTGGGGGGAAAGATGACAGAGCTTTTTTACACGACTACACTGAAAAGAAGTGTAATGTTTTCGGTATCCATGTATGTTTGTAAGTTTCTTGTTCCACAGTAACTACTAAACGTCTTAACCGATTCAAATGTGGTTCAATGGCATCATTATATTCAAAAGGCTAGTGAGTAAGGAACTGGCCTAATGAATAACTGACCCTCGATTCGAATCCTGGCACTATATTTGTGTTTACGGATTTATGACTACGTAGTTAGTAATTATCACTGACGATGATGGAAAACATCGTAAGTAGACCCGCACGTCCAAGAAATTATATATTAAAAGACTTATGACCTAACTCAAAAACGGTCTGGTTTATTCTCAGGATAGTCAAAGTCTGACGAAAGTCGCCAATTGTCAAAATTCTTCTCATCGATTCGACTCATTTCTTTGTGGGACTATCAAAATGTGGAATTCACTTCCGGCGCATGTGTTCCCCACTTCCTATAATCCCGGGTCGTTTAGATGAGGTGTGAAGAGGCACCTTAGCGGGCCGTCAAGGGGGGGACAGCCAGCACAGCGCTAATCACTGTGATGGCTGTTCTCACATCTGGTTCTCATTGACGCTTTCCATCAGGCGCGATGGGGACATTTTGACAGGCCACATTAAAAAAAATCAGTTGTCAGTTGGCAGGGTGCACCATGTGCCGGTATCGTTAATTTTGACTCATGACATGTTATCTTCCATACCTACGTACCACATGCAATATTCGTATTGTAGAGTCCTTCAGGGACTCTACAATACAGTTTTTGACAGTTTTATATAGAGTTGTTTCTATAAAATGATCAATTCTACTATTTAAATACTCTTTCTATTACTGGCATACTGATGCTAATTCAGGTATATAGCATACGCTGCTATCAAGAAGTCTTTGGCTGCTATATGGGCGAAGATTTTCCAGCCGAATGAAGGCTTCTGTCTTTGCCACAGCTTATGGACAAAAGATGAAATAGAAGGCTCATGCACTCTCAGAAGCTTGGAGTACCATGTAAGTGAATATGGACAAAATACATTAATGATATAAAAGGACAAAATTGTAGTCCCTATAAACTCTAGCAAACTGATTGTCGATCTCAAAACCATACATTGCTCAGTTTAATTTTCAATTCTCTACCGTAATGTCTCTACATCTGACCAAAGTTTAGTCACTAACGCAAGACGGTATGCGACCAAGCTTTACTATGAAACAATTTACTCGTTTGCAATTATACCGCGACTCTACCTGTCCCTGTCTTATGCCTTGTGTTGGAATAAGTGAAAGCTATAGGGGCCCAGTATCCTCGAACCTCGCGTTACGACGTACACACCGAGCAATCAAACCGACCATGTTACCTCTACCTCAGTTTACGTTTACCGCCTGATCTGTATACTCGTGCCGAAACGACATACCGAGAAATAAATTTCGACTTTATATACATACATTAAGTGTTTGTTATTCGTCTATCCTCAAGTAATCAACAGGTAAGTTTTTTTTTAATTTGTCCTTGGGAATAGCGGCGTTTGAGACAAGTTATGTGCGACGTTTTTATCAGTACAGATTTTTCTTAAAGTTAATTTCCGTTGAAAACTACATCTATTAGTTCGTTTGCAAATTTTGTAATGTGTCATTTTTGGCTAAACATACAAATAGAAGCTAAGAGTAGGAATAATATTAGGTAATACTATTTTTTATTTGTCTATTAATTTACGTTCAATGAGGTAGGAGCTAACATATTTTAGAAATAATCATGCTTAACATTTTAGCACTTTAGATCTATTTATTGACTTACACGACTCTAGCGTTTACTTACACATACAAAGAAATTTGTACACATACATGTGTGTACATAAATGTATTTACCTACTTGATTGTCGATGTATTTGTGTATTTTAATTTATTACTGTGACATATGGATCAATTCTACGCAATGGAATTAAATACGATACAAACAAAAATGTTAGAAAGCGAAAGTTTATACTTTACGATAGGCAAAAGCGGTTGTTTTAGTGCTAATGGCGGAAGTTGGTCAAAAAACTTTTGGCGTGTGACATTATTAATATTGCATATTGGCGCAAAAAAAAAATAGCATTTGTGAGAAATGACCGGTTTGGTAATTTAATATTCCTATTTGTATTTCAATAATTATTTTTAATGATAATTTTGCATAAACTGGAATAGATTCCGTGCAAGAGGACTACCCAGACTGCTGATGGTTGTAACCAGAAAAGTATATATAATAGACAAGCCTAAATTAAGAACGATGTGTCTATATTGTGTACAGAATTTAATATTATAAAATTATTGTCTGATAATTTAACAATTTCTGTTATTTAAATACAGTTATATATATATCAGCTGAGTGAAAAGTTGTATCATTTTTTTATACTATGTCGGGAGGCATAAAAGCATACGATCCACCTGTTGTAAAGCGGGTACCATAGCCTATTAACTCAGAATACAGAATAAACCTATTAACGCTTGCGACATATTAAGTATCACTCGCGCGATGCCTCCTCTGCTGCTTACACAGCAACTCCGAGTTTACTGGCGATTTCACTCATACGCAAGAACACAACAAGTTAAGTCTAAAGAGTTGTTATTAGGCTCCGGTTTTCAGTGAGGTGGAGGTACTTCCCCCCTCGGGCTGCTGCACCTAAATACCTCTCTTAAAACACATGTTCATGAACATAAATGTTTGTCCTGTGTGGGAATCGAACCCACGAACGTTGGTGCCAAAATAACGTAACAGCGCGTTTCACCTCTGCGCCACCGAGCTCGTCAAATCTTGTCTCTCATCCAGTTAAATTTCCTTATTTTATAAAGCCATACATAAAAAGTAAATTTATTGTAGATGACTTATTTCTGTAGATGTGCCCACTTCATTATGTACGCCTTCAAAACTGCTTCGTACATTGAGATAAATTAACACCTTCGCAGCAATTTGAATTTCGAATATTGTTATGTATCCAAGGTTCACTTTTATCACTAATTGGCGAACGCATATCTTATGTATACTTATTGTACATAAGGATAAGTAAATAATGAGGGAGAAGTGATAGCCCAGTGGGTAAGGAACCGGCGTATTAGTCAATATGGTGGTTCCCGTCCCCTGGTCCCGGGTTAGAATACTGTAGGGGGCGTGTACCACTAAACTTCATTAGTTCGAATTAATGTACATATTTTTCATTTTCTCGGTGATGAAGGAAAACATCGTGAGGAAACTCACAAGTCCAAGAAATTATATTTCGAACGACGTGTGACTTAACCTAAGGGAAATCTGGGTTTTCCCTCCGGGTTGTGGAGCTCCAACGGCAGTCGCTCCATGTAAAAATCAGTGTCTTCGCCAAATCCTTAGGCTTAGGTAGCGGACCCCGCCAATCCTGATGGAGTAGGAAACGGGATAACGCTAAGAAGCCTTATTGTACATGAGAAATGCAACCTATTAATATGATGAGATTCTAATGGATATGACAGCCTTATCACATTACTAGTAACTTCACATCAAGTCCCTTGCGGGGTACCACATGCCACAAGATTCGGTCCTTACATATCTGACTCGCTTCTTTAACATAAAATATATTGGGCAAAAACCTCTAAATAAAATAAAATTAAAAAAATGCTATCTAGTGTTATTATTAATATCGATAATGAGATATCGACTTTTTTATTATTTGTCATTTTTAGGGTTCCGTACCTTATAATGGAAAACGAAACCCTTATATGATCACTTTGTTGTCCGTCTGTCTGTCAATAGCCTTTTACTCACTGACGAGTGGAGCTGTCAAGCTAAATTTAATATAAAATACTCAGGTCTGCAATCCCTTCGAGCAGGGAAAAAGTCAAACTTCTAAGTCAATGCAATCAAAAGATACGGCTGTTTATGTCTCGTTTATGCGCGTATTTTGACACTCGTGAGGCAATCAAAACCTATACCATCCCGTTGACCTAGAACCATGCAATCTGGTAAGAAGCAAGCACATGTATTTTTTTTGATTTGTATTTAAATCACAAAAAAACACGAAAATAATATGCGGAAATAATTTTTACGGAACCCTCCGTTCGCGACTCGAACTCGCACTTGACGGCTTTTTTTTATATACAACGTCGGGAGGCATACAATCATACATTATCCACCTGATGTAACGCAGATATCGTAACCTTTAAACGCTGATAATACATCAGGAAGAAGTCTTCCTGGGACCACGGATGCTGCAAAGCCTTAATCTCGGTCTTCCTCGGCTTCTACATCCTTCCACTTTCGCATTGTATATCTGTTTCGCCATTCTTTCGTCCCGCACTCTTTCTACATGTCCGAACCAACGGAGCATGCCTTTTCTTAACACCGACACTTTCTTTCAGACGAACTCTTTCTCTCACGTCTTCATTACGAACGCGGTCAGCAAGCGTTATGCCACAAATTTTGCGGAATGTTCTCATCTCGACCGCATGCATTTATTCTACTTGTGGTTGGTTGGGATTAGCACCGCGTTGTGTACAGCGAGCTGTGCCTTCTAGCTTAGATTTCGGCTGCTTAGAAGTTTACCCAACGCTCCATTCACCCTATTCCCGGCACTCACTCGTCTCTCCACATCAGCGGTGTACCTTCCATTGCTGCTAAAATCACTTCCATTTTGATATCTGTGTTAACATTTATATACGTATACATATTACAAACAAGCGCTGCACCGCGACTTTGTCCGCATAAAATTGGATATTATTTCACAACTCGGTTTTCCTAAAATAAAAGTAAGTAATAGCCTAAGTTACTCCTTATTACATGTGCTAATAAAAATCCCGACAAAATCGGCCCAGACTTATCGCAGATTAGTCAAAACAAATAGACAGACACTAATACAAACATTGTTATTTTGACAATTCATAAACAGACAATTATGTTTATTTGTATAGTTTGAAAATATACAAACGTAAGATGTAGTCAATTATGCATTTTATTTGCAAATCTATATATAAAATATAGAATAGTTGGTAACATAATATTCTATTTTTATTTATTTGATTATATCATTGAATACTGATACCGCAAACTAGATTATAACCAGTTAAATTATTCCAGTTATAAATCTGCGCGATTTATAATATCAATGTCTTAAATTGTTGCCTGGCTTGTTTTTAATATTCAGTTTTAGGTTATATGACCTAATGGATGGTTATTAACATTAAAAAACACATGCCGAGCTTGATTGTCGAGCTCGGTGGCTCAGTCGTGAATGAAGCGACTTTGACACCAACGCTCTTGCGTTCGATACCCACACAGGACATACATTTGTGTGCATGAACATGTGTGTTTGCCTTGGTCAAATCACAACTCCTTAGATGGTTGTTGTGTTCCTGCGTGTGTGTGAGGGTACCAGTAAGATCCCAAGGAGTTTCTGTGTAAGCAGCTGAGGAGGCATCGCGCGAGTGATGACTAGTTTTTGTCTTGTATGGGAATCGAACTCACGAGCGTTGGTGACAAAGTCGCCACCGAGCTCGACAATCAAGCTCGGCATGCGTTATGCGTACATAACAGTGAAGCTAATAAGGCATATAAGCATACGGCCCACCTGATGTGAAGCAGTTACCTATTAACCAGTAGCCTATTAACACTTGTAATATATTAAGTATCACTCGTGCGCTCTTATCGTCAGGTTCAACAAAATAAATAAAATACGCGATACTTCCGTTAAAAATTGTTTAATTCAATGTGTAACAAACACGAAAACCTAAGACAATACAATTTTTGGAGGGAGTTGTTATTTGGCTGCGGTTTTCTGTGAAGTGGATGTACTTCCCTTCCCCTCTCTTTTATGCACTCTCTTGTATGCTAAACTTCATCTATATTCTGAGCGGGTATAGATGAAGTTTAGCCGTTTCTCTGCGAAAGACATACATACGAACTTTATATTTATTATCTTAATAGGATGTGGTTATAGTCAATAGTAGAATGTTAACATGTCCGTCGTGACATATTTAAGTATCATATCATTATCGGCAATCCAACAGTACACATTGGACGAAAATAAGTTTGTCACATGATCCCTAAGTGAATTACTTATCATTATGTTGACTTGACTGATTTGAGTGGCCTTTCGATAGTTGCCTATACGTAGGACTTGTTTTTAACGTGCTTTATTAGCTTCACGACGAGCTCGGTGGCGCAGTGGTGAAACGCGTTGTTACACTACTTTGACACCAACGCTCGTGGGTTCGATTCCCACACAGTACAAACATTTGTGTGCATGAACATGTCTGTTTGTCTTGGTCTGGGTATTTTCTATGTATGATATGTATGTATTTACAAAAAAAAAAATGTATTTACGTATGTTTATCAGTTGTCTTGTACCCATAACACAAGCTTCGCTTACTTTGGGGCTAGGTGGCGCTGTGTAATTTGTCCGACAATATTTATTTATTTATTCACTGTTATGTACGCATAACACATGCCGAGCTTGATTGTCGAGCTCGGTGGTTCGATTCCCATACAAGACAAAAACTAATTATCACTCGCGCGATGCCTCCTCTGCTGCTTACACAGCAACTCCTTGGAAGCTCACTGGTGACCTCACTGACACGAATACAACAACCCTCTAGGGAGTCGTTATTTGGCTGCGGTTTTCTGTGAGGTGGAGGTACTTCCCCAGATGGGCTGCTTTGATGCGCCCTACCTCTCTTAAAACATCCAGACCAAGACAAACAGACATGTTCATGCACACATATGTTTGCCTTGTGTGGGAATCGAACCCACGAGCGTTGGTGTCAAAGTCGCGTCATTCACGACTGAGCCACCGAGCTCGTCAGCCCGCCAGTAGGTACTCCACCTCGCAGAAAACCGCAGCCAAATAACAATTCCTGAGAGGGTTGTTGTGTTCCTGCGTTTGAGTGAGGTTAGCAATAAGCTCCAAAGAGTTGCTATACAAGCGGATACCACCTCTGCTGCTAGCACAGCAACTCCTTAGGTTACTGGTGACTTCGCTCACACGCAGGAACACAATAACCTATAAACCTATGAATCTAATGAGTTGTTATTTGGCTACGGCTTTCTGTGAGGTGGAGGTACTTCTCCAGACGGACTACTTTGGAGGCATCCTACCTCTCTTAAAAACACCCAGGCCAAGACAAATCGACATGACCACAAAGTGCTACCGAGCTAATCTAAACTACTCGTCGATATTTGTTGCATGGTGAGAATCAAATGATAAGTTAATTCTTGGCGTTTCTCCTTTTTCTAATCCATTAGAATTGGCGGGGTCCGCTACTGAAGCCTCAGGATTTGGCGAACACAGATTCTTACATAGAGCGACTGTCATCAGACCTCCGCGACTCAGAGGGAAAGACCAGATCTTTCTTTGGTTAGGTCACACGTCTTTGGTATTACAATTTCTCGAAGGTACGGGTTTCCTCACGATGTTTTTCTTCACCGCCGTGCAACTGATGAATATGAACATAAATCTGAAACCAGGAATTCAGTGGTAGATGCACCCGCCGGGATTCGAACCGCGGTCAGGCGGTCAATAGGCCTGTGCCTCCACTCCACTGGGCTGCCACCGCTCTCCAATTTATTGACCAAATTAGTCCCACATGTTGTAACGTGTTTTGTAATTGAATTGATACGTCTCTCGCTAACAAGACCGCATGCAGTTTTATGATGCCGTTATCATTGGGATGCTGTAAAACTATTCACGAATTGGCAGAGAGAGCATGAAAGTATATTAAATGCGGTCGAGACGCGAGTATTGCGCAAAATTTGGCGTTCACAATGATAAAAGCAAGAGTTGGACTGAAAGAGAGTGTCGGTGTTGAGATAAGAAAAGGCACGCTCCGTTGTTCCGTACATGTAGAGAGAATCCAGGACGAAAAAATGACGAAACAGATATACAATGCGAAAGTGGAAGGATGTAGCAGCCGAAGACTCACCTACTGTGACCAAATTGGTCGTGTTTTATCAGAAGGTGATGTCAGGAGCCCTAGGAACCGGCGAGCGTGAACGTGTAAGGACCGCGTCTTATAGCGCTTGGTTAACTTGGCCGACCCCGCAAGGGACCTGGAAGTGAAGATATATATACATATTTTTTGACGAGCTTAGTGGCTCAGTCGTGAATGACGCGACTTTGCCACCAACGCTTGTGGTATGAGTGCCTACAAGGCAAACATTTGTGTGCATTAACATGTCTATTTGTCTTGGTCTGGATGTTTTAAGAGAGGTAGGGCGCATCAAAACAGCCCGCATGGGGAAGTACCTCAACCTCACAGAAAACCGCAGCCAAATAACAACTCTTTAAAAGGTTGTTGTGTTCCTGCTTGTGAGTGAAGTCGCCAGTAAGCTCCCGAGGAGTTGCTGTGTAAGCAGCAGAGGAGGAATCGCGCGAGTGATACTTATTATATCATCGCAAGCGTTAATAGGCTACGGTACCCGCGTTACATCAGGTGGGCCGTATGCTTGTATGCCTCCCGAGGTTGTATAAAACAAAATATGTTTGTGGCAGAAGAGAACGGCCTGAAAGGAGCACTTTCTGTTTATTTTTCGTGCCCTTGGCAATACTTGAGTTGACTCCCTAAACCTTATTCGTTGTCTGTCTACAATGCCTACGGTTGACTATTTCTTTTTTCTGGTGCGGCAACTCTCGTGAATCTCATTATAAACAAATTAAATAAATATTGTTGGACAAATTACACAGCGCCATCTAGCCCCAAAGTAAGCGAAGCTTGTGTTATGGGTACTAGACAACTGATAAACATACGTAAATACATTTTCAGGAACACCGTTCCTATATGAATTCTATATGTTTGTTTGTCCGTGCGTTTGTCTGTGCGTTTGTCTTTCGCTTTTTTTCAAATATTCGAATTTTGGCGTCAGATTCGGATTCAGCATAAAAAAGTAGAATAGGAATGTTCAGAAATACCGTTCTTATCTCGAACATGGTCAAAATGGCCGACAAATAAAAAAAAAATTTAATTGTTATATAATTGACGAGCCAGGTATTCCTCTGGCAATGCAAGCTTGCGCATTCTCAACTGGTTTTTTTTTATAAATACGTACTTATTATACACAGAAAATACCCAGATCAAGACATGTTCATCCACAGAAATGTTTGTCCTGTGTGGAAATCGAACCCTCGAGCGTTGGTGTCAAAGTAGCGTAACAGAGCGTTTCACCACTAAGCCGAGCTCGAATTGTAACTCCTTCGTTGATATTTTTTTTTTATTTATATTTAAGAATATTCACATTATAATAGTTGAATGATGCAGTTCAGGTACTAGAAATGTCCGGGGTCTAAATGTATATTTTAAATTGTCGCCAACTGTAGGAAGATAGGCCCGAGCGCCATATGTCTTAGACTTTACACACTTCGCTCGCTTCTTCAATATTAATAGCTCTTTTCATGCATGCTCGCCGGTACCACAGTAAAATCAAATTTAAGGTTCCTATCACCACCTGATAGACACGACCAGTTAGTTCGTGGTAGGCGAGTCTTGGTCTTTCTTAGCTCCTACAAGTTTTGTGCCACTAATGTGGGAAACCATCGCATCGTGCGATCAGTATAATGGTAAGCAGTTAACCTAAATCCTTCTACTTTTGCGTTGATATCAGTTTTATTATTTTTTACTGTCGCATTCTTTTATTGTTTCTTTCTACCTTCGTTTCTTTCTTATGAAGCCACGTGAATAAAAACCAAGGTAAGTACCTATGTTTACCCTGTATGGACTAGATGAAGACTGGACCGATTTTGATGAAATTTTTGATAAAGGGAGGCATACAAGTATATGTTCCACCTGATGTAAAGCGATTACCGTAGCCTACGAACGCTTGCAAGACCCAGACCAAGACAAACAGACAACACGCCACCATGCCACCGAGCTAGTCTAAACCGCTCATCGGTATTTGTTACATGGTGTGAATCGAATTATGAGCTAAATCATTTATTGTTAATTTATTGACTAAATTAATTAGTCCCGCATTTAACGGGTTTTCCGGTTGAATTGATACGTCTCTTGCTAACGAGACCGTTTACAGGTTTAATCTCGAAAATGACCGATTTTGATGAAATTTTCAGGGAATCTTCAGATTAACCCAGCGGGTGATCTTTTTTTTTATTACTGGGACAGGCCCACCACTAATACCCACCACTGTGTCTTCTGTGTAGCCAGAATTAACAGCGGCGACTACCAAAAAGGTAATGAACAATGAAGTCCATTGCTGTCCCGGGGGTTAAACTACAGCTGCCTTGGAACTCACAAGGAATTTAATCAGAAGAAATTTGTAGGAGTAGGAAGTTTTGGAATTGACAGTGGGTGATGTTGTGAAGTTTGTTAGCGATGGAATCACCCGTGCGAGTAGCCACCGTATGTCAATTAAAAATGTACTTTATTTGTACCACTAAGGTAGCAAACAAGCGTACGGCTTGCCTGATGGTAAGCAGATTCCCGTAGCCTATGGACATTTATAACACCAGGAGTGTCACTCTTGCGTTGCTGACCCTGTAAGAACCTCCTCACGTCTTTCTTGAAGAACCTCGTACTGTAATCCCTTGGGAAAACCTCGGCATAGTCATTCCACAACTTAATAGTTCTCGGTAGAAAACTTCTCCGGAACGGCACAGTACGCGGCCATTGCAGTATATGTGCGATTGTAACTGTTTTTACCAAGTTTATTACGATGGTGTCTTTGAAATACTTTTATCTAATCTGTGTACACAATTTAACTGAAGAATTATCATGGCTGATATTAATACCCGCCTGATTAAAAATGACTCCCGCGCAAATAGACTTCCACCGTGACTTCACTCCCTCAATCCTCATGATCTCAGCCATGGCATTTTCCACAATACTCATTGTTGTTCTCCGTACAAGAGGCATGCAATCATGCGGCTTTTCTCATGTGAATTACGTATATCTTCACGCCAGGCCTCCTGCAGGGTGGGCAGAGAGAAACGGGCGTCGTACATACCGGAATTATTCAATAGGCGGTCCTTACAAACCTCACTCGCGCATTTTCTGATGTGAAATGGTTACCGTAATCTATGTACACTTTCAACACAAGTATCTCTCGCGTGTTACCATACCATATGGTGCTATATACGTGCCCAACATGTTTTGTCTTTATGTGTACACCACAAAGAGCAAGTATAGGTAAGAGTATGTATGTATATCTTCACGCCAAGTACCTTGCGGGGTAGGCAGATAGAACCGAGCGCCATAAGACGCGGTCCTTACATACTTCACTCGTTTCTGTGACATTCATAGCTCTTTTCATGCACGCTCGCCGGTTCCTGGGACTCCTGACTGACTTCTGATAAAACACGACCAATTTGGTCATGGTAGGTTAGTCTCGGGCTTCCTCGACTCCTACATCCTTCCACTTTTGCATTGTATATCTGTTTCGTCATTCTTTCGTCCCGCATTCTTTCTACATGTCCGAATCAACGGAGCATGCCCTTTCTTATCTTAACACCGACACTCTCTTTCAGACCAACTCTTTCTCTCACATCTTCATTACGAACGCGGTCAGCAAGCGTTATGCCCCAAATTTTGCGCAATGCTTGCATCTCGACCGCATTTATTCTACTTTCATGCTCTCTCTGCCATACCCAGCTCTCACTTCCATAAGTTAGCGTTAGGAATAGCACCGCGTTGTGTACAACGAGCTGTGCCTTCTGGCTTAGATTTCGGCTGCCTAGAAGTTTACCCAACGCTCCATTCATCCTATTCCCTGCACTCACTCGTCTCTCCACATCAGCGGGGTACCATCCATTGCTGTTAAAAGCACTTCCAAGATATACAATCTCATTCACTTGCTCCAACACTACATCATCAACCATAATCCTAATGTTCATTCTGGTTGTTTCTCTTTCAAATACCATTATATTGGTTTTCTGCGCATTCAATTGTAAGCCTTTCTTCATACAATCATCTTTCATTGTTGTATAGGTAAGAGACTCTTCATTATTATAGTTCTGTCTGTTTACCTGTGAGAGCCCGATGGCCTCGTTGCGCGTATCATTCTAACCGAACACACAGGTTAAGCAACGTCGACCGTAGCCTGTCTATGGATGGGTTGATCTATCTCGAGTTTCTCCGTGCTTCGGAGGGCACGTTAAGGCGTCGGTCCCGGCTGTTGTCGATAGATGACAGTCGTTATGCTAGTCAGTGGCCCTCGGGCGACTTGAAAACACTGGCCGCCGCCAATCCGCATTTGAGCAGCGTGGTGGAGTATGCTTTAAATCCCTTCGGTTAATGAGAGACCCGTGTCCCTGCAGTGGGATGAGTAAGGGTTGATGTGGTTGGCAGTCGAGTAGTTTGATTTGTGCTCGCTATTGTTTATTATTATATTTTTTTTCTGTTGTTTAAATCTAACACACAATTGCCTAGTAGGAGTTTCGTTTCCACATTAAAAATCGGCCAAGTGCGAGTGGGACTCGCGCATGAAGGGTTCCGTACCATTATCTATAAAAAATGCAAAAAAAATCACGTTTGTTGTATGGGAGCCCCCTTAAATATATATTTTATTATATTTTTTAGTATTTGTTGTTATAGCGGCAATAGAAATACATCATCTGTGAAAATTTCAACTGTCTAACTATCACGGTTCATGAGATACAGCCTGGTGACAGACGGACGGACGGACGGACAGCGGAGCCTCAGTAATAGGGTTCCGTTTTACCCTTTGGGTACGGAACCCTAATAAAAGGCTGATGGCAAGCACTACAGTGTCCTGCCATGCAATTCTCTAAGCGACTCGTAATGGCTGTGTGCGTCGCTGTGATCACAGATGTCACAGCTTTGACATCGTCTACTGCGATCACGGCTAAATTATTTGGTATTCTATAAGGCTGTAAGCGTACGCGAGGCTGTTTGCCTTGTAGAATTCCAATTCCAAACGCAGCCTTGCGGCGCTAGTGTCGCACAACCATGAAAAGCGACACTAAGGAATTGCAATTTTGTGTTCAAGGCTATAACAGCCGATGTTTCCGAGGATGTAAGGATGTTTGCTCTTACAGAATTGAATGGCTGTATGGGGAGGGCCTGGTGACCGAGTAATTAAGGTTTTCTACAAATCTACTTCTGGCACCAACCACTCACTACGTGGTTCTACAAGGTCATATCGCCTATTGTTGTTAATATTGGAAAAATAAGCGAACTATATAATTTACCAGAGGGACACTTTGTACAAAAGTCGTCTGCGTGGGTACCTTCGTCTCACCTATTTCTACCGCCAAGCAATTATATTTATATAGCTGTGTACCTTCGTCTCACCTATTTCTACCGCCAAGCAATTATATTTATATAGCTGTGAACCGGTTTGAAGGGATATGGCAGTGAAATTACTGTGACGAAACATCCTTTGGTCACAATATTGGCAGCGCGCGAGTAACTTACCCGTGGTGTTGCGAGCGTAAATAGGGTGACCGCTTATCATCGAATGCGGGCCGCATGCTTGTTTGACAATCTAGTTATATATAAAAAAAGAGGAAATAAATGCTTCATTATTATTAAAGAACCCACATCATGTAGGATGTATGGTTGCTTGCTGTTGCCAAAGCAGAATAAAAAAGATTCCAGTTTCCGGTCTGATTAATTACAATGATTGCTGAAAGTTCGGGAAAAAACTGCATAATCCAATTGCAGTTAACGGTATATGTTTTTGAAGTCATTATCTTGTCGAGTGCGATAATGGATTCGCATTGTTTCGCATGATGCCGGTCTTAGAAATTTGGGTATTTTAACGTCCAAAAATACATGTTACATGTATGGCGGTTTGCTTTAATATTGCATGTATGTATCACGCCAGGTACCTTGCGGGGTAGGCAGAGAGAGCCGAGCGTCATAAGACGCCGACCTTGCACACTTCGCTATGTTGCTATATGTATCGCTTCTCAAACATTCATAGCTCTTTTCATGCACGCTTGCCGGTTCCTGGGGCTCCTGACTTCACCTTCTGGTAAAATTTTACTTTAAAATGGACTTTATATATTGTATACTTTAAACTATTTGTTATTGGTCGTGTTTTATCAGGAGGTGATGTCAGGAGCCCCAGGAACCGGCGGGCGTGCATGAAAAGAGCTATGAATGTCACAGAAGCGAGTGAAGTATGTAAGGACCGCGTCTTATGGCGCTCGGTTCTCTCCGCCTACCCCGCAAAGGACCTGGCGTGAAGATATACATACATACATTAAACAAGCATTTGCTGTATATATATAAATAGCTGCACCGTCGGTCGCGCGTATCCCGGTATCCCGTGGTAACAGCTTAATCAGCTTTCTTTCTTTTACCACGGCTTCTAAGGTCATCGTGATGTTGAATAGCCTCTAACCTTCCTCAAGAATTGACGTATAAATTGCAGACAGTTTTTTTCTAATCCGACTGAATGTTGCAGAGATTAGCGCGTTCAAACAAACAAACACTTTCGCTTTATATGTTCTTTTAAACGACGTCGGGTGGCATACAAACATACGCTGGTAATATAGTACCACTCGCGCGGTGCTACCTCTGCTGCTAACACAGCAAGTCATTGAGAGCGGACTGGTGACCGCACTCACACGCAGGAACACGTTTGTTATTTGGCAGCGGTTTTCTGTGAGGTGGATGTACTTCTCCAGTGATGCGTGACGATCAGGGTTGCCAGGTATTTTTCAAATAAATACCGAACAGTGAGTAAAAAAAAAACAAGTTTTAATCATTTGTTTATATTAATGACTTAAAATACAAAATACCATTATTAGCTAACCTAAGTTATAAAAAATATAATTTTTCTCACTAATGCACGCTTCCAGCAATGTCTGATTTGCTTTAACTGCCCCATGCATTTCGCGACATGTCAGACTGAAATTACATCGTATACATAATTCAGCCTTCACCATGTCCAGTTGAAAAAAAATACCGAACCGCCCATACTTCGGTATTTTTGTTATACCGAACACCGAACACAGTGCTAAAATACCGAACACCTGGCAACCCTGGTGACGATGCAGACATGTTCATGACATGTCTGTTTGTCTTGGTCTGAGTGTTTTAAGAGAGGTAGGGCTCTTCAAACCAGCCCCGTCGGGGAAAGAAAAATCGGCCAAGTGCGAGTCGGACTCGCGCACGAAGGGTTCCGTACCACTACCTATAAAAACGGCAAAAAAATCACGTTTGTTGTATGGGAGCCCCCCTTAAATATTTGTTTTATTTTAATTTGATTATTTATTCTTAAAGTGAATATCTAACTAAATATTCTGTAAATATTTCAAGTGTCTACCTGTTGCCGTTATCAATATCGAGCAAAAACGAGCAAAAATATCACGTTTGTTGTATGGGAGCCCCGTTAAATATTTATGCTATTCTATTTTTTAGTATTTGTTGTTATAGCGGCAATAGAAATACATCATCTGTGAAAATTTCAACTGTCTAACTATCACGGTTCGTGAGATACAGCCTGGTGACAGACGGACGGACGGACGGACGGACGGACAGCGAAGTCTCAGCAATAGGGTTCCGTTTTACCCTTTGGGTACGGAACCCTAAAAACCGCAGACACATAACAACCCTCTACAGAATTGTTGTGTTCCTGCGTGTGAGTGAGGTCACCAGTAAGCTCCTATGGAGTTGCTGTATTGGCATCGCGTTAGTGATACTTAATGTATTGTAAGCGCTTGTAGGTTATGGTAACCGTTTTATATCAGGTGAGCCGTATGTTTGTACGTAAACGGGTATTCACACAAAAAACTGTGTAATGTTAAACAGTATTATCAGCCTATATATTACCTAGACTTTAGGACTTGAATTTGGTTCCGTTGTATGTACGGTCGTACGTCGTAGGTATGGATAATTATAATGTAAGTCAAAATACTAAACTAATTTGACTTACATTATAATTATTATCGTTTCTGGTTAAAACTGACTACACTACACTAACAGATCCGGCTGGCCAAAAATTAGCGTGTCAAACAAACAAACTATTCCGCCTAACAAATTAGTACAGACATAAATAAATATAAATATTGTTGGACAAATTACACAGCGCCATCTAGCCCCAAAGTAAGCAAAGCTTGTGTTATGGGTACGAGACAACTGATAAACATACGTAAATACATTTTTTTTTTGTAAATACATACTTATCATACATAGAAAATACCCAGACCAAGGCAAACAGACTTGTTCATGCACACAAATGTTTGTACTGTGTGGGAATCGAACCCACGAGTTTCGGTGTCAAAGTAGTGTAACAACGCGTTTCACCACTGCGCCACCGAGCTCGTCACATATACACGCTCAGCTCACTTCGCGGCTTTCTTAAATGAAGACATGAGGTCCTCTATTCAAAGTTTGTAGCGGGCCTAATTGTAAATGGAAGGTCAACATTTGGCGCCAATTCCGTGTTGTGTTAGACAATTATGGTTCACGGTCTGCTAATTCCCAGTGCATGCAGTGCGAACTGTATGATATCAATTGGCCAATGAAGTAATTATGAAAGAAATTGTTATTTTATGAGGTTTGTTATGTAATTAGGGCATAAAATAAGGGCAGAGACGGTTTATTGTTTTTCGTATTGCGTCAGAAATGGTAGGTAATATTTTTTTTTTATACTACGTCGGCAGGCATACAAGCATAGGGCCCACCTAATGTAAAGCGAGTACCGTAGCCTATTAACGCTTGTAATATATTAAGTATCACTCGCGCGATACCTCCTCTGCTTCTTACACAGCAACTCCTTGGGAGCTTACTGGTGACCTCACTCACGCGCAGGAACGCAACAACCCTCTAGGGATATTTGGCTGCGGTTTTCTGTAAGGTGAAGGTACTGCCCCAGATGGGCTGCTTTGATGCTCTCTACCTCTCTTAAAACATCCAGACAAACAGACATGTTCATGCACACAAATGTTTGCCTCGTGTGGCAATCGAACCCACGAGCGTTGGTGTCAAAGTCGCGTCATTCACGACTGAGCCACCGAGCTCGTCATTTGCGGGAATGGTTTCGTACTCCAACAGATCTAAGCAGTTCAGGAGAAGGAATAGTTTTGTAGCCAAATTTTGACTATAAGACTATTTTGATTGTGACTACCATTACAATACTTTAAGAGGTTTTCTGTTTCGCTTTGACGAGCTCGCTAGCTCAATGGTTAGTAATGCCACTTTGATATTAATGCTCGTAGGTTCAATTATAACAATTATTTGTGTGGATGGATATGTCTGTTTGTCTTGGTATGGGTGTTTTTATTAGAGGTAGGTCAAATCAAAGCAACCCGTGTTTGGGAAGTCTCCACCTCACAGTAAACCGCTGCCAAGTAACAATTCCGTGGCGGGTTAGGTTCCTGTGAGGTCACCAGTAAACTCTTAAGCATTTGCTGTGTTTGCAGCAGAGATGGCATTGCGCGAGTAATACTTAATGTGTTGCAAGCGTTCATAGGCTACGGTGACCGCTTTACATCAGGTGGGCCGTATGGTTGTATGTCTCCCGATGTTGTGCATTTCATTGTTTGAATTGCATTCCACTAAAGTGCCCCAGTCCAATGGTGTCATATGTATTGGGCAGTCAGAACCCGTTATATACGTTTTTCCGGTCTGAGGTTTTCCCATACATTTCGCGGTCGTATTCGACCACCCGGGTCTCGAAGGGTTAAGAGAAGTTAAGAAAGACGGTGATAGCCTAGTGGTTAAGAAACCAGCCTTATCACCAGACTAGTCAAAGTCAAAGTCAAAATCTTTTTATTCCGTAAAAATGGCTACATTTGTTTGGAATCGTCACAATTTTTTTCCGTACCGTGCAGTTTATGACTAGGTGAGCACTGATAAAAATACTGCCAAAAAACTCAGGCATCCCTCTTTTGGTATCCAAACAAATTTACATAATTTATTAATTACATTATAATTGGATCGACTCAATCCCAGGCATTTTTATCATTAATATAGTCAGATACTTTATAATATGCCCTGCTACACAATTTGGCTTTAATGGTAGTTTTAAATTTGTTTATTGACAATTCTCTTATATTGCTGGGAAAATTGTTATAGAACAGTCACCGGTTCGAATCCTGGTGTGGACCACTAAATCTCGGATTTATGTACATATTTGTAATTATCGCTTGCTCAGCGGTGAAGGAAAACATCGTGAGGAAACCCACACGCCATAGAAAATATATTTGGAAAGACGTGCGACCAAGGACTAAGAAAGGTCTGATTTTCTCTTCGGGTTGCGGAGGTACAACGACAGTGGTTCCACGTCAAAATCAATATCGTCGTCAAATCCTTGGAGTAACAAGTTTAGTTAAAAGTTATTAGAAAAATATTTATTTAAGCAACTTCCTGTTTTTATTTCGCATGCAATTTAATGTCTCACCGCAGACTATAAATTCCTGGATTGCGACGTTACTTCCGCCGTCGGTGAATTCTTGAGAACTCTTTGTTTAGTCTATGATCCGTTTTCGATTGTTCATTCATAAACATACTTCAGTGATGGGTCTATAATTTTGATGATGCTTTGTGGAAGCTTTAAACGTTTTCACTTAACTAAACATTAATAAAATCTATACATCTATCTATACAGATAAATAAAATTGGAGTGTCTGTTTATAATATTAAAATAACCGCTTTTTACTAAATGCAGATGGATGTATACACAGTACATATACCAAAATGAATATTTTTACAATTTTTGTCTGTCTGTCTGTCTGTTTGTTCCGGCTAATCTCTGAAACGGCTGGACCGATTTTGACGGGACGTTCACTAGCAGATAGCTGATGTAATAAGGAGTAACTTAGGCTACTTTTATTTTAGAAATTTTATTTATTTTTATTAATATAAATAAATAATAAAAATAACTAGTCCGCGCGGACGAAGTACATAATACATATCTATTACTATTTTGCAGTTCGCTATTTTACTCTGCTTATTAATAAGTTATCGTAAACTCTGCGAACTGAACAATAACTTTTTTGTTAAATTCCACGCGGACGAAGTCGCGGGCACAGCTAGTATTTTAATAAAAAGTGACTCTACTGACAAGTTCGGTGGCGCAGCGGTTAATAACGCGACTTTGACACCAACGCTCGTGGGTTCGATTACCACATAGAACAAACATTTGTGTGCATGAACATGCCTGTTTATCTTGGTCAGAGTGGTTTAAAGGAAGGTAGGGTGCATCGAAAGCAACCCGTCTGGGGAAGTACCTCCACCCCACAGAAAACGCAGCCAAATAACAACTCTACAACAAATACCTTTATTGAAGTTATCATCGATCATGTCATGACGTAAGTCATCTGTGTCCTTAACACTAATGCCTGGTGTAATTCTAACCGTACATATATTCCCCTATGTACTTACTTGTTACATTTTCCTGTTCATCTCTGTAGTATTTATAAGTACTTGATGTAAGTATAATTATTTTTATTATAAATACTTAAACAGTGATCAGAAAGGCATCGGTAGTAAGATTTTTTTATACAACGTTGGGAGACGTACAAGCATACGGCTCACATGATGTAAAGTAGTTACTGTAGCCTATTAATGCTTGTAATACATTAAGTATTACTCGCGCGATGCCTCCTCTGCTGCTAACACAGTAACTCCTTAGGAGCTTACTGGTAACCTCATTCACACGCAGGAACACAACAATCCTATATGGAGTTGTTATTTGGCTGTTGTTTTCTGTGAGGTGGAGGTACTTCCCCAGATGGGTTGCATTGATGCACCTCACCTATCTTAAAACATCCAGACCAAGACAAACAAACATGTTCATGCACACAAATGTTTGTCCTGTGTGGGAATCGAACTCACGAGCGTTGGTGTCAAAGTCGCGTCATTCACGACAGAGCCACCAAGCTCGTCAAAAATGAAGCCGGGATGTCTTATATACTTGAATATTTATAAAACAGTATACTGGGATATTGAGCTTTCTAATCGAACACGCAAGTTAGCAATCGAAGCAGCTCATCCGGGGAAGTACATCCACCTCACAGAAATCCGCAGTCAAATAACTTCCTACAGGGTTATTGTGTTCCTGCGCGCGGGTCATACTTAATATATTGCAAGCGTTCATAGACCACGGTAACCGCTTTACATAAGGTGCGCCGTATGCTTGCATAGCTTCAACGCCAAGAAAGTAATGATCACAAATATATACATAAATTCTAAAATACGAAATTAGTGGTACATTCCCACAGCTGGTTTCGAATCAGCATCAGTTGGTCAATTGTCTGTTTCTTTATCTACCAGGCTATCACCGCTCCGGGTGTAGTAATCGGTCGTGAAGAGCAAGGCGATGACTCAACTCGTATTGTTTAGCGAAAGCCTACACAAAATCACTTTCAAAAGTACACTTAGTCAATATTTGCTTAGACATTCGAAACGTCCACGCGGCGGCCATGTGTCTTAACGATTTACATACTCGACCAGAATAAATGGTGTGCGTGCGTTGTACGTGCCTGATGATATCCCTGCTGTTGAAACTTTTTCTTTTATACAACTAGTTTGGCAAACAAGCAATAAGCGGTCACTTCAGCAACACCACGGGGATGTTACTCGCGCGGTAATCTTGTTACCTAAGGCTGTGTCATCACAGTACCCAGTAATTTCTCTGCCGTATTTCACCCTTGAAACCGGAACACAGCTATATAAATAGCTGCTTAGCGGTAGAAATAGATGAGACAGAGGTACCTACCCACGCAGACGACTTTTGTACAAAGTCTCCCTCTGGTAATTTGATAAGTGTAGGCGACGAATGTCTGCTTTTTATTCATTATAGAACCATTCCCCAAATTAATGCAAATAAGTGCTAATAGGTTGGGTCCATTAGCTCTTTGGAATCTGGCAAAAACGTGACAAAATTAAGAAACACAATTGTGGATCGTTTTTCTTACATACAATACGTTTTTATATATATACTGGCTATCCGCCCCGGCTTCGCACGGGTGATATGATCGCTACCAAACTTCACAGGATCACCTGCTGGGCTAACCTGAAGATTCACTGAAAATTTCATCAAAATCTGCCTAGTCGTTTTTGTGTCCATAGAGGAAATACAGACAAACATTCATTTTTATATGTATAGATAATAATGTCCGTTATTATATATATAAAATATGGAAAAGCTGTTCTATTGCACTTTTCTGCAAATAAATTAATTTCATTTTAATGTAGCAAAATATAAGTCCTGTTAGGTCATAGGTTTTTTTTTATACAACATCTGGAGGCGTACAAGCATACGGCCCACCTGATGTAGAGCAGTTACCGTAGCCCATTAACGCTAGTAATATATTATCATTAGCGCGATACCTCCTCTGCTGTTTACGCTGGTGACCTCACTCACACGCATGAACACAACAAACCTCTAGGGAGTTATTATTTGGCTGCGGTGTTCTGTGAGGTGGAGGTACTTCCCCAGACGGGCTGCTTTGATGCGCCCTACCTCTCTTAAAACATCCACATCACAGTGAAAACAGACATGTTCATGCACACAAATGTTTGTTATGTGTGGGAATCGAACTCACGAGCATTGGTGTCAAAGTGCCGTCATTCACGGCTGCGCCACCGAGCTCATCAAACGTATAGTTACGAAGTCAATCAAGGTATAATTATGAAGTCATCTTTTTGTAATGTCATTAACATCCCTGTCTCGTATGTAACAGTAACCGATAATACAAACACCTATTAGATTTTATCTGTTAAATCACAATCTCTTCTCAATAAAGAAAATCTAAATTACTTTATGGAATTTTCCAAATTAGTTCATGATTAGTGAAATATGGAGTGGCAACAAACACAAAGAAGCAGTCGTAATGAGAACTTACTCCTATTTAATATACTACCTGCTTCCCGCAGCTTTGTCCGGGCGTGTCCCTGTATCCCGGTTGGAACCGCTTTTCTCCTTTTGTTTCTTTTTCATTGGCTTCTAAGACTCTTATCGTGATATTGAATAGCTGAATAGTTTATAACCTTCCTCAAGAATTGGTCTGTCAAATGCAAAAAGAATTTTCCAAATCAAACTGGTATTTCCAAAGATTAGCGCGTGCAAACAAACAAAACTTTCTGCTTTACATATTTTTATACATAATACGCTGTTTTGGATGAGCTCCGTGGTGTCAAGTAAAGCTGCTTTGACACCAACGCCCGTGGGTTCGATTCCCACATTGGACTAACATTTGTGTAAATAAACATGTCTGTTTGTAGGCAATTTGATCTAAACTAGTTTGTGTGCTTCCACTCACGATTGCACAACATGCTGCATGTTATTCTAACGACTAACGTCTACAGCGCCCGAGGATGACGAGGATGACAAAACACGTGTCGCGGAGACCACTGGAGCAGTCAGGGCAGCAACGGTGGCGGGTGCATGCGGTTCACATTACAGATGGCGAACACTCGCAGAGACGACCGGAGCAGCCATGGCAGTGGCGGCGCGCATCTACTAACGGTAGTGGGTGAATGCCGGCCGGCAGTAGTTCGCACGAACTAATCGGGAGCGAAAGCATACAAAGTAGTTTAGATCAAATTGTCTGTAAATTTGACTTTCGCAAAGTGACGCCTGAATCCTGTTTGTCTTGGGCCGCGTGTTTTAATAGAAATAGGGCGCATTAAAACAGTTTGATTAGGGAAGTACCTCCATCTCGAAGAAAAGCGCAGTCAAACAACAATTTCCTGGAGGGTTTTTGTGTTACTGCGAGTGAAGTGCTAGTGAGTTCATAAGAAGTTGCTATAATAGCAGTGGCAATAAACACAAAAATACAGTCGTAATGAGAGCTTACTCCTATTTAATATACTATCCGCCTACCGCGGCTTTGTCCGGGCCTGTCCCTGTATCCCGTTGGAACCGCTTTTCTACTTTTGTTTCTATTCCATTGGCTTAAAGCCTCATATCGCGATAGGTAGGTAGGTACTACCTACGTTGCATAAAAAAATGAAAGTGGGTGTGTCACGCAGTAGATTATTTTTTTTATTATCCACGTATTTATACATGTTATGAATTACTTCACCAGGAAGTAATAACAGAATAATGCCTGCCAAACATGCTAACAATTTTATAACGAGAGTTTATCTAGTTAATAAAATATGCAAATACACAGGTTCTCAACCCTATGGCCGTGACCGCTGGGATCGCGTTTAGACGTGAAGTACGTTAAATAGCAATTTTCTGATAGAATATAAGCCAAATACGAGACCTGGAGAATATTTTATTTGAATAAAATAAATAATAAAGAAAGGGCGGAGTTCCTTTAGAGTATACAGTCCTTGTACGTAATCACCTATCTTCACAAAATAAATATATTGAATTGAAGATTTGTAAAAAAAAATCAACCTACTAATGCAACGCTATAAAAAAATACAACATTTTGTTCATCAGATTTCATTCGACAATGAACACCCTGCCGAGGTTTACCTAAAAGGTTCTTTAAAAAATCGGCCAAGTGCGAGTCGGAGTCGGAGTCGGAGTCGCGCACGAAGGGTTCCGTACCATTATCTATAAAAACGGCAAAAAAAAAATCACGTTTGTTGTATGGGAGCCCCCTTAAATATTCATTTTATTCTATTTTTTAGTATTTGTTGTTATAGCGGCAACAGAAATGTATCATCTGTGAAAATTTCAACTGTCTAACTATCAAGGTTCATGAGATACGGCCTGGTGACAGACGGACGGACGGACAGCGGAGCCTCAGTAATAGGGTTCCGTTTTACCCTTTGGGTACGGAACCCTAAAAAGACGTGAAGAGATGTTTCTAATGTCGGCAACGCACCTGTTTGCTTTTGCATGTGGCCATACACTACCGAAACTTGTTGGGTGTATGTCATCTTTAGATCAAAGCCAAACTCATCTGCATCCTTCTAATTAATAAACAAGGTTCTGGCGAAAGAGAGGTAGGGCGCATTGAACCAGCAATCCGATTAGCGATGTGCCTCCACCTCACAGAAGATCGCAACTAAATAATAACTTTCTGAAGGTTTGTTGTATTCTCGCATGTACCAGACACCAGTAAGTTCCCGAGAGTTACTGTGTTCGCAGTGGTTACTCCTTGTTTCGTTCATTCGTTGTAACTAATTTAAATCCGTATGCTTGTATGTCTCCCGATGTTGTTTTATCGCTTACCCGCAGGCTGGCAATGCGCTTGTTTACCACGGCGTATACTACGGTGGTATTTTATTTAGGTAATGATTTAAATATTATACCAAAAATGGTCACAATGTAAATTGTTCACATTTTTTAAAGGTTGAGAAACTATGTGCCGTTAGACTTTCCCTAATTTGGAGGGTTGGTCACGAAATTCGGGAATTATATTGGTTAATTTATTGGGCAAGGCGCTATTAATTTACTTAGTTATGACATGCAAGGGAAAAACTAATGTGAAGGTTTTTTAGGGTGCATATTGAACCAAGCGGGAATATTGTTGATGTTTGGGCGATTACCTAACAACAACAGCAAGGCAGCAATAATGATTGCTGTCTTCCAGTTTCTGACTGTCTGTCTGTATGAAACTTTAGATTAGGATTTCAATCGAAGTACTTTTCATGGTCGTATGTTAAAAAAATATTTATTTCTAAATTATTGAAAATGATAAAATTAAATTTGTACAAAAAAATATGAAGTTATTCTAAGAAAATAGTATACGAGTAGTTTTAGATTAAAATTGAATTCAAATATCTCATGCATGAAAAGAAAATCAAACGATTTTTGTTGTTTAATATTGTTGACTCTGATATGTAGGCTGTCATATTGAAAAGCTCATTTAGCTTTATCAACTGATGAATTACACAGCGCCATCTAGTCCCAAACTAAGTAAGACTTGTACTATGTATGTATGTCTAGGAAGTCAGCTGATAAACATATGTAATTTATTTTTGTATATACTTATTATACATAGAAATGACCTAGATAAAGTTTGACTTGTTCATGACAAAAGATGCTACATATATCTTTTATCATGAACAAGTCCAACTTTATCTCGAGCTTTTTCTCGAGCCGTGATTGTCTGTCCGTGTGCTTGCATGTGCCAGTCATTGAACCACCTTAAACTTTTGCATTGAAGAATAAAAGATAAAATATAATATTTTTTTATTTGTCAATGATGAACATGTCTGTTTGTCTTGATCTGGCTGTTTTTAAGAGAGGTAAGACGCATAAAAGCAACCCGTCTGGGGAAGTACCTTCACCTCCCACAAAACCGCATCGAAATAAAATCTACCTGGAGGTTTGTTGTGTTTCTGCGAGTGAGTGTGGTCACCTGTAAGCACCTAAGGAGTTGCTGTGTTAGCAGTACAGGTGGCATTGCGCGAGTGATAATTGATGTATTGCAAGCGTTCATAGGGTACGGTAACCGCTTTACACCAGGCGGGCTGTATGCTTGTTTGCCTCGCAATATTGTATAAAAAATGGGCCAAGTGCGAGTTGGACTCGCGCACGAAGGGGAACCCTTCGTGCGCGAGTCCAACTAGACTCTAACAACTAGAGTCCAACTAGAGTACCATTATCAATAAAAACAGCAAAAAAATCACGTTTGTTAATTTAATTATTTATTCTTAAAGTGAATATGTAACTAAATATTCTGTGAATATTTCTAGCGTCTATCTGTTGCCGTTATCAATATCATGCAAAAATGAGCAAAAAAAATCACGTTTGTTGTATGGGAGCCCCCTTAAATATTTCTTTTATTCCATTTTTTAGTATTTGTTGTTATAGCGGCAATAGAAATACATCATCTGTGAAAATTTCAACTGTCCTACTATCACGGTTCAAGAGATACAGCCTGGTGACAGACGGACGGACGGACGGACAGCGGAGCCTCAGTAATAGGGTTCCGTTTTACCCTTTGGGTACGGAACCCTAAAAAGTGATAAAATTACGCATAAAATTAATGTGTAATCATTTCCAGCCATCATGTCAGATATTCACTATATAATATGTTACACTCTTTTTTGTCAAAATTGTGTTGGGTATAAATATGTTTCAGTATATGAGAATGGATATCCCCATGTCTTACACCCTGTATAATTTGACTTCTCCAATTTGCAGGTTAGTCACGGAATTCGTGAATCATTTTATCTGATTCATGGGGCAAATCAAAATTACTATCCCTCCCAACACGCAAAGGAAATACCAAAGTGAATTGAAACTTTTTAGTGTTTATCTTGTACTTTTTTGTTAGATACCGTGTTACTGTCCAAATAGGCAAGAACTTCACTTCAGTGGTTACATCCATTTGTATCTTAGATATACGAAACTTAACTCGCTATGAGAGAAAGAAAATGTGTGCTCGCACCTCTCTCTCTTGCCATACGAAACGTAACTCTCTCTCTTTTTCTATCTTCACTAATTTGTGTCTCCCTCTCAACTTCCGTTCGCCTCGGCCGATCACACTTTTCGTAACGCTCTCGTCACGCATTCACCAGCTTATTCCCCAAGTCAAGCGTGCGTAAAGAAGTTTTACTTTAATAATTTAACAAGTAGACTATGCGAAAGCAGTCGCAGATTAATTATTTATTTATCATCTTACATTCTGCGTCCCGTAGTCACCAACACTTAAGGCAGAGATACACGGAAATATTTATAATGCCAAACTGCTCGTATTCAGTGCATTCTATAAATATTAAAAAGTTTTTTATTAGTTTTAATTTAGTTTTTAGTTTACTTTTTAATTTAGTTACTATTTGTGTCCAAGATATTTGAGTGCCGCACTCATGAACTCCGCCAATGAACAATGAAGTACGTCGATTATTTACCTCATTTGAAATACTCGTAACTATACAGACGCGTGATGCATACTTTATTATGTTTGTCAGAACTTAGCTCGCGCTCGGGCTTAGCTCTAGCTTACAATCAGTTTTATCCTTTCCAGTAAAGTTAGACTTGTTAATTTATTTCGAAAGAGATTAAAAGAAATACTTTACCAAGGGCAGGTCTCGTCTTACTTCCAACCCATAGTATCAAACCACCTCCATTACAAAGAGGGCACATGAGTGAATGAGGAGCTCGGTGGCACAGTTGCGAAACGCGCTGTAACGTTACTTTGACACTATGGCTCGTGGCTCCCACAGAGGTCAAACATTTGTGTGCAACATGTCTGATTGTCTTGGTTTGGGTATTTTTAAGAGTGGTAGGGCGCATCAAACAGCCTGTCTGGGGAAGTATTTCCACCTCACAGAAAACCGCAGCCGACAACTCCTGTATGGTTGTTATGGTAACCGCTTTCCATCAGGTGGTCCTACTTCTGCCAGCCCTCGCTGCCCCCGCTGAGATGCCCTGATGGCTCACTGGCACATCAGCCGCAGGAGAAAGCCGATCTTATGGCCAGTCTCTTTGCGGCTAACTCCCGGATCGATGACTGTAGCACGCAACCACCATCGATACCCTTCTGTGGTTCCGTTATGCCAGAAATTCACATCAGACAGCGTGATGTCCGTTTTGAACTAATTTTAATTTTTTATAATATCTCAAGTACGAATTGGCATATCTATACAATATAAAAAAAAGTCGTGTTAGTTACACCATTTATAACTTAAGAACGGCTGGACCGATTTTTATGATTTTTGTGTTTTTGGATTTGTCTTCGTCCGGAATAGGATAATAAGTATTAAAAAATGTATACCATCTAATAAGTTAACACACCATTTATTGATCCTGAGGCGGTACAAAGTTCGCCGGGTCAGCTAGTAATATATAAAGGTTATTTGACTATGAAATCCTAAAAATGGTGAATAATGATGAACTAATTCAGCCACACATGTATTCACAAATATTTCAAAAACAAACATGGCTATTTGATAAATAACACAATGGCTTATTGAAGAGTTAATAATGCGTCACCTTTTGCATTTCATGTTTTCTTAATTGTGACATAGTTTGAACTACGTGCATACGTAAGTACTAACATAGGTGTGGCCATTGTTTCAAAACTATTTTTTTACTGTAGAAGAGTTCTGTTTTAAAATATTGTCTCATTTATAGCCACGAATGTCAAAACAAAAGGGCCTCTTGCTTCATTTCTGAATTAAGGAATAAACCATAGATAACAGAAACAACCGTTGTTTCTATTATCTATGGAAATAACCTTTAGAAAACTGATGGCAGGGTTTTTTTTTATACAGCAAGACACACACACACAGGAACCCAATAACCCCTCAGGGAGTCGTTTTTTGTGGTCGATGATGTTGCTCAAGTCAAAAAGGGAGGTTAGCATTGTCGTATTTCACCGGATGCTGAGTAAGCTTTGTCTGCAATCGTGTGTTGTAGGTTTTTTTTGTACTATATCGGGAGGCATACAAGCATACGGCCCACCTGATGTAAAGCGGGTACCGTAGCCTATTAACGCTTGCGACATATTAAGTATCACTCGTGCGATGCCTCCTCTGCTGCTTACACAGCAACTCCTTGGGAGCTTAATGGTGACCTCGCTCACACGCTGGAACACAACAACCCTCTAGGGAGTTGTTATTTGGCTGCGGTTTTCTTTGAGGTGGAGGTACTTCCCCAGACGGGCTGCTTTGATGCGCCTTACCTCTCGGGTCGGGGGGTAAAGTAGAATGCGCAGCTCCATTGGCTAGTCCACAAATCAACATCGCGGCATTTATCGTCTTATTGGTTAAAATATTTTCCCATTGGCCAATAGACTCGAATCGCGTAGATATTAGACGATAAAACACAAGGTTTTGGGAGCGCGGGGGGTGCCTTCATTGGTTTATTGACTTGTGATATCTGACTACTGGATCTTGCTTGCTTCATTTCGGATTGAGTTACTGAACTTAAACTATTAGATCAATATCAAAGTCTCGGTCTTATTATCATTCTTGTATTTTTATTAACTACGTTACGGAAGGTAAACAAGCATACGTCTCACATGTATAATGGTTACCGTAATCTACGCTCGTAATGTAATGAACATTGCTTGTGCGTTATCACTCCCGCTGCTAACATAACTTTGCAAGGAGTCGTTATTTGGATGGGGGTAGTGAGTGGGTGCAAGTCATCCCCACCTCTAGTTAGACGGTTTCACTTTTGCACCGTTCTTATGTCGCAGGCGATAAGAGTAAACTTTTGTTTTCACTAAGTACGTCGAGAGGCGAACGGCCATACGGCCCACCTGATGTAAAGCGGTTACCGTAGCCTATTAACTCTTGCAATACATTAAGTATCACTCGAACGATCCCACTCTTGCTTCTAAAACAGCAACACCTTAGGGGCTTACTGGTGACCTCACTCACACGCAGGAACACAACAACCGCCTAGGGGGTTGTTATTTAGCTGCTAGTTGTTGAGGTGCTATAAGTGCCTAACATGACTTGTCGCTATGTGTACATACCATCATGGTAATAGCAATATTATCACGATATAGTAGACATAGACATCTGAGAATACATGTGTCTACTGAGTCTCCTCTTACCTTCATCATGCTCACTTTACCCCACACCACCACTACCCACTGTAACACACATCCCATTCACACTCTACACTTGCAACACACCCCACACTCATTCATGCACAACACCTACCTATTTGTAAACTCGTCAGTTCTATATTCTTAAATAAATTACCTAATCTGGCCAAAACTTTAAAATAATCCTTCACCTTAATTAGCTTGTATTAATATTTTTTTGTATACTTACATATTTTTAAAATCGAATCGTGATAATAGGCAATCAGTGTATCGCAATGTTAAGATGTCGCGGGAAGGGGACTGGTGTACTGAGCGACCGACTTCGGCCTATCTTTGTCACCAGTCTCTCTCGATCTTATTCTGTGCATGTGAACATTAACTATATTATGTAATAATTGTCTAGATTAAGAGAGAAAAAAATAAAAATAGTAGTGATTACATCCAAATTCATCGAATATATTCAATGTATGATGATGATTGTTCATGCCGGGAATAACGCTCGGATGATGATGGTGCTTGTTTATATATATGTCAGAACGTGGATATAATTTGTCGTCAGGTGGCTCGTTGTTCATGGCGAATAAAGCGAAATACCAGCGTAGTTAATCTTCTCAATATTTAATCAGCCAATTACGAAAATAATTGTAACAAAAGTTATGCTCAGATCGCAGATTACAACGGATTCAAAATGCGGTGGACGCGACACGTGCGATTGGCTCCATTGCTCGATTCGTAATGCCGCTTCCAATGACGGTATCTCATCTTGACGTTTTTGGACAACTGACAACAATCGACATTTCGAGCAAACCATAACAAACACAACCGGTGTTGCCAATTCAACGATGTCGATTCCACCCAAGCGCCGACTTGACATTTTGATCCGTTATTATTAAAACTAGCATCACGGGGATTGATTTCTTCCGGGCTTCTCAATATGGTGTTGCTACCTCTGCGACATATATATATATAAGTTCAGCATAGTGGCTCCGCTTTGCCTGATGGTAAGCAAAAGAGGAGCCCAAATTGCAATTACAACTGACAAAATACTACATAGTGTTGTCCTGTCTATTGACGCTGCCATGCTGACCCGCAAGATGCTTCTTCACGCTTCTTATTTGTTTCATTATGTTGATACTGTTGATTGTAGGCGCTTGGTGGAATTTTGAAGACATCTCGTTAATGTTAATACTTGCACTTGTACAGATTCCACTTCACAATTTTATTTAATAATTATTTTTATTTTTACCGACCGGTTTCGCCTTTACGGCATTTTCAATAGATGTTATATAAAATACCTTGAAAATGCCGTAAAGGCGAAACCGGTCGGTAAAAATAATTATTAAATAAAATTGTGAAGTGGAATCTGTACAAGTGCAAGTATTAACATTAACGAGATGTCTTATTTGTTTATTACAGTGTCGTATTTCTCTGAATTCTTACATCCTGTGTTCATCTCCTAACGATGGCCATATTTTTCTTTCGAATTGGTATTTTCTTTAGTTTCGATTTTTCTCCTGTCTCATTAAAATGAATATTGCTCACATACACTACAATAAATAGTGATATCTGCAGACATACTTACACATACAGGCTCACACATACACAGACTCACCACACACCCGTATGCTTTTGGTGATTAAAATAAGTTCTAAAAAAATCGGCCAAGTGCGAGTCGGACTCGCGCACTAAGGGTTCCGTGCCACTATCTATAAAAATGGCAAAAAAATCACGTTTGTTGTATGGGAGCCCCCCTTAAATATTTGTTTTTTTTTTAATTTAATTATTTATTCTTAAAGTGAATATATAACTAAATATTCTGTGAATATTTCAAGCGTCTACCTGTTGCCGTTATCAATATCGAGCAAAAACGAGCAAAAAAATCACGTTTGTTGTATGGGAACCCCCTTAAATATTTATGTTATTCTATTTTTTAGTATTTGTTGTTATAGCGGCAACAGAAATACATAATCTGTGAAAATTTCAACTGCCTAACTATCACGGTTCGTGAGATACAGCCTGGTGACAGACGGACAGACGGACGGACGGACAGCGAAGTCTCAGTAATAGGGTTCCGTTTTACCCTTTGGGTACGGAACCCTAAAAACGAAGTGAATAAAAGCTGTTCTTGTCGCTAGCGTCACAGCCCTTTAAACTTGGCCATTATTTCTGTGACCTTATCAAATGTACGCTTGCCTTTCTAAATATACACAAGGTAAACATATTGAAATCGTGTTACAAATAAATCAAAACAGATTATCTCGATTGAATGATATTATTGGGTTGTTAACCAATATTGTAGGGTTTACTTGTTTACCACCGGAACAAGTACCACTATTTCGGGTGGTAAACAAGCAAAGACTCTACCTGAGTAAAGCGATTAACAATATCATACACATAAATAAAATTAATACTGTCGGAGAAATTACACAGCGCCGTCTAGCCCCAAAGTAAGCGAAGCTTGTGTTATGGCTACTAGACAACTGACTAACATACGTAAATACATTTTTTTTTGTAAATACACACGGCTGAACATGTATATTTGTCCTGTGTGGGAATCAAACCCACGAGCGTTGGTGTCAAAGCAGCGTCACCAATCACTGCGCCACCGAGGTCGTCAAAAATTCTCTCACTATATAGTATATTAAAATTTTTACTTTGTACTTGTATGGCTGAAATATATGTAGGAAAGTCGATATAAGATTGTCACCTTGGCATACGATTTGTATTAATGATCAATATTAAATACCTAGTGTCATAAAGTTATTTTAATATGATACTGACCTCAGCAAGTAATATCATTAATAGTTTTGTAGCAATTGTCCTTATTGAATTTACAGCTAAAATTGCGTATTTGTCGCAGTTTTCACTAGTCAAGTTAATGAAATCAACAATAGGTACTATAACGAACGATAAATAAATAACGCGTAAGCGTTGCGCAAAATTTGTGACGTCACGCTTGTAGACCGTATTCACAGTGATGAGGTTAGAAGCAGAGTTGGTCTGAAAGAGAGCGTCGGTGTTAAAATAAGAAGAGGCATGCTCCGTTGGTTCGGACATGTAGAAAGAATTCAGGATGAAAGAATGACGAAGCAGATATACAATGCGAAAGTGGAAGGATGTAGGAGCCAGGATGTCAGGAAGACTTACCTACCATGATCAAATTGATCGTGTTCTATCAGAAGGTGATGTCAGGAGCCCTAGAAACCGGCGAGCGTGCATGAAAAGAGCAATGAATGTTAAGAAGCGAGTGAGGTATGTAAGGATCGAGTCACGTGGCGCTCGGTTCTCTCTGCCTACCCCGTAAGGAATTTGGCGTGAAATTATAGATAGATAGATAGGTAGATAAATAAATAACACTTATTAATAATATTATTATTTATTACTTATTGCTAATACGTGTTATTTATTCATATATCAATTAGTGATTTTATTTTTATTAACTACCCTTAAGAATGATACTGCCAGTAGTTTTTTTTTATTTATTTTAGAATAAAAAAAATTCTTTATATGTATTTGAAAATGTCACAGTCTGTCAGGTAATATTGTAAATTTTTCTTTAAATGTAATTGAAAATTCCATCGCCTATCAAATAATAAAATCATTTTTTCTTTAAATGTAATTTTGAAAGCCATCGTCTTTTAAATTGTTATTTATTTTATCATAATGTCACTTTTTATTCATGTGTAATTGAAAATGACACCGTCTATGAAATAATAAAAAAAATTCTTTAAATATAAAGATGTCATAATCCATCGAATCTAGTAATCAGTCAATTCCATATTTTTTTTTACAAAACTAGATTGGCAACAAGCATGCGGCCCGCATCAGATGGTAAGCGGTCACCGCAGCCTATTGACGCTCGCAACACCACGGAGATTTTACTCGCGCGCTGCCAATCTTGTGACCTAAGGATGTTTCGTCTCAGTAGCCAGTAATTTCTCTACCATATGTCACCCTTCAAACCGGAACACAGCTATATAAATATAGCTGCTTGGCGGTAGAAATAGGTGAGACAGAGGTACCCATGCAGACGACTTTTGTACAAAGTTTCCCTCTGGTGAAATTTTATGTGTAAAATCCCGAATCATGTAAATTTAAGGAATTAACTGCTATTTCCTTTAGTGTGTAATTTATCAATGAGTTGTCATAGGTGAAAAATAGATTTAAGAAAAGTGATAAAGCAAGATATGGGAAGTAAGAAGGCATGGAACTGATTGGACTTGCCTGTAGAGGCAGCAATTCAGCATACGATCCACTTGATGCGAATAGGTTACTGTAGCCTATGAATGCTTGCATTAGCAAGTATCGTTTAGCGTTGCTGTCACGGAAACTCAGGGAGTTTTACTGAGGTTTTCTGTGATAAAGAGTTAAAAGAGATAAAAAAAGATTATTTGCCATAGAGCCCTCGCGGGCACTTAGACACGTCTTACATTTTTAGCAATATAACCTTATTGTATTTTATTTAGTTCTTCTATTTTACTTTTTCCTTTTTTTTAATCTAACCCACGAGCGTTGGTGTCAAAGCAATGTTTCTAACCACTGCGCCGCCGAGCTCGTCAAAAATCTCCATAAGTTACTTCCTTGATGGATCTTCCCCATCCTGATGTGAAAGACTTGATTAAACCTCTAGATGCAAAAGGTTAGTATGGCCATCACAGCTCCTTCAGTTAAGGTTTCCACGCGGTAAAGAAAGAGTCGTGAGGTGATCGTGACATTTCCTCGACGGGCTTACGCGGGCGGGGCTCTAGACAGCCATGACCCACAAATTGGGACGAAACAACTCTTATGCAGTGTAGCGGTCGTCACATGGCAGGTTGCATACGTGGGCTCACATTGAATCCCCCATTATTGTTTCCTTCCGTAAGTTATTTATAAACATATTATGTAACATTCATTAACACAATATGTTTATAAATAACTTTTAATAACTTAACCAACAGTTAAATTCGTCGAGTTCGGTGGCGCAGTGGTGAAACTCGACGTTACGTTACTTTGACACCAACGCTCGTGTGTACAAGACAAACATTTGTGTGTATGAACATGCCTGTTTGTCCTTGGTCAGGATATTTTTAAGAGAGGTAGGGCACATCAAAGCCGCCCGTCTGAGCAAGTACCGCCACTTTACAGAAAACCGCAGTGAAATACAACTCCTTAGAGGGTTGCTGTGTTCCTGGGTGTGAGTGAAGTCACTATTAAGCAATTAAAGAGTTTCTGTGCTAGCAGCAGACGTGGCATCGCGCGAGTGATATGTATTGCAAGCGTTCATAGGCTACGGTAACCTCTATACATTAGGTGAGCCGTATGCTTGTATGCCTCTCGACAATGTATAAAAAAAAATTAGGCGCATATTCAAGTGCACATCAAACTAAACTCTTTTACTTTTATACCATATTTATGTCGTTATAAGAATCACAATAGGATTTCTAGTGTTAAATATGATATGCTCTTGGCAGGACTTACTTAGCTTCTTTATTTTTTAAATTTTGCTTGAGACCTTCTTTTATTGTTATTCAAATTATGTTTTGCCTGGTAATCCCTTGAGTTGACTGCCATTTTAAAATACCATGTTTTAAATTAGACTTATTTTTTATTTCATTACGCCTAGTTTAATAATCCATATTACGATAAAACGGTTTTAATTTATAGCCATTCTACGGCTTTTGATACCAATTTACTAATCTTAAACTATGCTAAAGAAATACACAAAACCTACAAATAAATATTTATTTGTAGGTTTTATAGATCAAACGTATATACATAAATGGTTATTTCTTAAACAAGAACTTGAATATTATTTTATTCTAAAAATAACTATAAAAATCCTTTTTTATGGTTATTTTAAAAACAAGAACATGATATTAATTTATTAAAAAAAACGATATGAAACCTTTTTTACGGTTATTTTTGAAACAAGAACTTTGCTAAGTATTAATTTATTCTAAAAAATAACTATAAACAACCTATTTTTATGGTTATTTTTATAACAAGAACTTTGATATAAATGTATTCTTAATAGATTAAATACTCTATGGTTTACGTATAATAAGGCATCTGCCCTTTTTGAATGGAATCTAAAATTCGTCATAATAAATGCCACAAACCGCGGCGCTTCATTTCATTCACTTTTATTTCCTAATGGCGGCTCTCGTGATGTGTGCGAGGCGGTTCACCTTCAGTCGTCCCTTGAGGAATTTCTGCGAACGGCCCTGATTCCGTTCGGGTGTGGTATTCATTGGCCTATGATTTTGGTATCGTAGTAAAGATAATGGTGAAAAAGATACACGTCTTGCAATCTTTAAATAATTTCACATAGTATCTTACGTATTTTTATTTTTTAATCTACCAGCATGTCGAAAATGACCATTGGCGAAGAAGAAATGCCAAAAGTAACTAGTAATAGGTCTGTTTTCAAATCGTCAATTTCTATTTCAATAAATTTACGTCACTGTATATATAATTATTATGGTACAATTAAAGATATATTAATACGTGTGCTGAATCATTTCCAGATAACTTTGTAGCTGTGAACTATGTGACTGTGTCAGGAAAGAGACTGTAGGCCGATTCTACTAAATAACTGCAATTGCACTGCAGCGCGGCGTATGTCAAAATGTGTACAATTTGACGTTTCGTTAAGCGATCTGACAGCAGCGACGTTTAACGAAACGTCAAAATGTACGCATTTTGACACACGCCGCGCTGCAGTGCAGTTACAGTTTTTTAGTAGAATCGGCCTACTGATCTGTGAACTTTGTCACATATCACGGAAATACAGTATACCGAATAGACATGCCCGAAATATATCCGAATTTTAATGCAGTTCTTTGAAAGAATTGACAAAATATAATAAATTTTAAGACTGCAATGATTTCCAAAAAGAGGGGTACTCAATTTGCCACATAGGTTTTTGTAATGTATGTTACACGATATCTTCGCCCTTCGAAACCCGTGTGGTCATATATGACCGCGAAATGTAAGGGAAAAGGTATATAACGGGTTCTGAAGACTTAATCCTTATAAGATTCTAGAATTCAATTTGTCTCGTAAATATCTAAGAAAGTTACGACTTATGCTTGAAAAATATGTAGTTTATTTCGCATGAGTTTTAAAGAATTTTACTCATGACGGTCTCGTGTATTTTAACGCGAGTGGAACCCGCGCGTGGAAGACTCCGTACTGTGGTGTTGGAAAACGCTGAAAACACGTTGCTTGTATGGGAAGACCATTACATTTTTAACATTTTATTTTCAACGTTATATTATTGTTATGGAGATTAAAGTATCTAATATACACTATACGACACTGTCACTGTCTCTATTGTGACAGACGGAGGGTTAGCAGAGACTTAGTAAGTGGTTTTCTTTAGCACTAATAAAGATAATGTAACTTTTAATTTCGACTTTATTATCTTACAAAATAGTCACAAAGTATAACACAAAACGTCGGTCGCCCTAAACAGAGACGGAAGAACTATTGATCAACATAAAAATAAAATTAAAATACATAGATAACATTTAATTATTAACTTGCCATTTAGTTATGTCTCATAATCTTTAAAATGAAATCTTGTTATATTTTCTTCATTTCTCATGATTTTAATTATTCTCTTTTAAAATTACCATTATTTAGGAAATGGCCACAGGAGAAGAAGAAATTTGCCTGTATAGGTAGGTGTCTCTGTTTCGTCAATTGATACCGCAACATGTTTATGTCAGTATTTTCGTATAATAATAATGACGTCAAATGATGAAGTTATAATATTTGACAAAATACCTATTAACGCATGTCAGGCACAAAGTCGTTATTTTTTTTATATATAACGTCGGATATCTCTGCTAACACAGCAACTCCTGAGGAGCTTACTGGTGACCTCACACGCACGCAGGAACACAACCATCAACGGAGTTGTTATTTGGCTACGGTTTATCTTGTGGTGAAGGTATTTCCTAAGACGGGCTGCTTTGATGCACCCTACCTCTCTTAAAAACATCTATCCTTTTAAAGACAAACAGACATGTTCATGAACACAAATATTTGTGCTGTGTCGGAATCGAACCCACGAGCGTTGGTGTCAAAGTAGGGTAACAGCGCGTTTCACCACTGCGCCACCGAATTCATCAAAATCACACTAATAGAGAGTTTATTTTTAATTAAGTTTATTTCTTTTACAGGTAATATTTTTTCCAGATCTTCATTCAGTGAGTGGCAGTCATTATTTATCGTATGGGCCTTTTAGCCGATTTCTAAACTCAGTCACTCGTATGTTTTGTTTGTTTTTATGTTACACGATATCCTCGCCATTAGTGAAGCAATTAAATTTCTTCATTTATTGGAAAAACCTTAGGATCTAAATGGTTCCGTGTAAATTTAACAAAGTTAAGTCATCACTGAAGTCGGTTTTGAAGATTTTTAAAACTTTATACACAAGAAAATAAAATTTTTGTTTTCAAGTAGCGGCATTATTCCCATATAAGTTTATTGACGCCACGACTTTTTTTTTAAGTCGGTTTGAGTTCATAGAAGTCGGGTTTCAAAGTTGTAATTATTACATTCTAGACTAATGTCGCTACAGCATTAGTCCCATATAAGTTTATTGAAGTCACGACTTTTTTTTTTAAGTCAGTTTGAGTTCATAGAAGTCGGGTTTCAAAGTTGTAATTATTATAAATTATAGTGTGTATTTCTTGTTGTTGTTGATGTTAATTGTTACATAGATAAACCTAAAAACCAAAATCATATCTGAATATAAAATTTGACTCAAATCTTAGAGCCGTTTCACAGATACACGAAATATATTTAGGTATAAGGCAACACCTTTATTAAAATATTTCTGCGTTTTTATGTTACTTATATATAGACAAGAATTGCACATTTAAAGTAAAAGGATAATATATACGCCGCATGTAAATGATGCAAACATAAATTTGAATAAAATCCATTTAGTTCATTATTTCACCAAATCACGGAGGATGTTAAAGTAAGGTTATTATTTTGTTACCAAAAATAAATAAGCAATTCGTTAGTAAGATTCCAAAAACTGTACTAGTGAAATGGAGATAACGCGCCACTTAGTCATTGTGTGAAATTCATGTTTTTGTTCCATTCCTGCGACATGTGTACAGGCTGCTGGTTTCGATGCTGTACTTTGAACTAAAATTACGGAGAGCATAGCTGACTTTACTAATATTCTTTAAAATAATTCAGTTTGCAAATTTTGCTCACATGGCTAGATAACACATATTATTATCCGCTTATGTAGTAGCACTTGTTTTATGACCACATCGGCTCTTTGAATGCGTTTATTGAATTCCTATAACTCTTTTTTTTTATACTACGACGGGGTCTACAGGTTCTCATGCAATGTTTTTAAATAAAAATCGGCCAAGTGCGAGTCGGACTCGCGCACGAAGGGTTCCGTACCATTATCTATAAAAACGGCAACAAAATCACGTTTGTTGTATGGGAGCCCCCTTAAATATTTATTTTATTTGTTGTTGTAGCGGCAACAGAAATACATCATCTGTGAAAATTTCAACTTTCTAACTATCACCGTTCATGAGATACAGCCTGGTGACAGACGGACGGACGGACGGACGGACGGACGGACGGACGGACAGCGGAGCCTCAGTAATAGGGTTCCGTTTTACCCTTTGGGTACGGAACCCTAAAAATGACAACTTTTTTTAATATTCCTCAAAGAAAAGAAAACTTTGCGTAAATTTATTTCTTTTTTCAACAATCAACCACCTACTTTGACCCAATTTGTTCAGTTACTCACAATTTTGATGATGATAATTATAATGCAACTTATCTGTTACACAAAAACCCTAAAAAAATAAGATGAGAGGCCGAGAAAAAGAAAACTTTGTGCTAAATCTCGTCTTTCGGGCTGTGAATTGATTAGCGAGTCAGTCAGGCATGTTTATACAGAGTAGGTATGCAAACGCACATTCTAAATCAATTACAGGCCAGGTTTAAGCCAGCATTCAGCCAGCTACTAAATTATGTGCACGTGATCCGAGATCACATATTAAAATGACATTTAACGCGTGCAGTTCGTAGGTCTGACCTCCAAATGTTATGCAATATAGCCTCGATCCAATTATCTTCATGTCTAAGTCTTTGATTGTAATTTGTAGTGCATCTACTGTGACAAAATATATATGTAAATATGTCATCACTAATCATGAAATGATGAGAATGGTTGTGATACTCAATCACGAAAGACGTTAAAACGATGATTACGTTCTAATGAAGATGATAGAGTCCTGCCAAGCAGGTAAGAACGCTTTCTGTTTGACCAAATCCAGTATGAGATCTATAGAGATATAATAATATATAATTAGCAATTGAGTAGAAGTCAAAAAATTATCTTCATAATAAACGATCTGGTCATTTTATGAAATGTCTAATTTAATCAACTGGTAGTGACATTTAAGCATAAAAACTCATTAATAAATAAATAAATATTGTCGGACTAATTACACAGCGCCATCTAGCCCTAAAGTAAGCGAAGCTTGTGTTATGGGTACTAGACAACTGATAAACATACGTAAATACATTTTTTTTTGTAAATACATACTTATTATACATAGAAAATACCCAGACCAAGACAAACAGACATGTTCAATGCACACAAATATTTGTATTGTGTGGGAATCGAACCCACGAGCGTTGGTGTCAAAGTAGCGTAACAGCGCGTTTCACCACTGCGCCACTAAATTCATTTAAACTAAAATTAGCTAAAATTAAAATTTAAGAGTCTTTAGAGCCAAAGCCCACCTGATCTGCATGTTTTACACCCAAAACAAAGCCACGCTTTTACAGAGGTATGGCGCATCAAAACGAGCTGCTGTGACGGGGGCGTAGCTTCACCTCACTGAAAACCGCAACGACATATCAACTCTCTGGAGGGTTGTTATGTTCCTGTGAGTGTCGTTTAATAGCAAGCTCCCCAAGAGTAGTAGTGTTAACAGCGGATGTGCCAAGGCGCAGGCGTCACTCCTTGTATTGCGAGCGTTCATGAGTTTCAGAAACCACTTTACATCAGATGGGACGTATACTTATATGCTTTTTGAAGATGAGGAGATGCTTTGATGCGCCCTACCTCTCTTAAAACATATAAACCGAGATAAACAGACATGTTCTTGCACAAAAATGTTTATCCTATGTGGAAATCTAACCCACGAGCGTTGGTGTCAAAGTAGCGTTATTAACTACTGCGCCGCTGAGCTCGTAAAAACAGTCTGAACAATATAAAAAAAGCGAAGAGCCTAATAGTTCCCGAGAGGGGTCGAACTTCGGCTTAGGGCGTCGTCGCATGGACTAAATAATGAGAACACGCGAGGCTCATACCTAAAGCGCCTTCGGAGATATCTGGGCTTTTCGGTGTCTGATGTACATCTGGTCAAGGTTCAAGGTACAAGGAGTATCACCGAGCCCTGTTTATATAACTCGTTTCAAATACCCATAATTCTAATGACGTTTAAAAGAACAATGATAGAAACACGAAAGAAGACAATAGGTGTGGAAGGACCGTTAGTCGGGCCACACGGTGGGCGGTGGGCGGTGAGCGGCGGGCACGGCGATTAAAAACTAAATATTCCGACTGCCACACCTTCTCGAGTCTCCCTGAATGTTAGGTAACAACTCACAGTTTAGGTCCCAATAGTGTTAGATATTTGATTATCCGTGGTGCACGGCAGTTGAGCTTCACTTGACTAGCCATTTGAGGTTTTAAATGCCTTATTTGTCATATTGCTGTCTCTCACTTTGCCAAGAGGGGAAGTCAATTCTAAAACTTCCTACTCCTACAAATTTCTTCTGATTAAATTCGTTTGTGAGTTCCAAGGCAGCTGTAGTTTAACCCCCGGGACGGCAATGGACTTCACTATTCATTGCCTTTTTTGTGGTCGCCGCTGTTAATTCTGGCTACACAGGAGACACAGTGGCGGGTATGAGTGGTGGGCCTGTCCCGTTACTCCCTGAATGTACGCAATGAAATCAATGGGATGTGAAGGTTTTATGCATAAATAGATTGCAAATCATTAATTACAAATATGTATGTATACATGTATATACATGTATACATATACAAATATGTATACATACATATTTGTAATTAACACTTGCTCGACGTTGAAGAAAATATCGCGAGGAGACCCGTACATGCAATAAATTATTATATATATTTACCCTGTAAGTTGTGGAGGTCTGAAGGGAGTCGCTTCATGCCAAACGCAGTATTTTTGCCAAATGCTTAGATAGTGGACCCGTCAATCCTAATTAGTAAACAGTGCAAGTCAAGGAGAAGATTAAAGCGAACGAAGCTGTATTAAAAGTCACTTGAAAAGATAAACATATTCTTAACACAAGGGCTTTCCCTTTTATAGACCGAAGAGTAATGAACGCGCACCGGCAAGTAATATGTGAATTTCGACACGAAACCAAAATAGGAATTTAATGGTACGTGCCGACACTAAGATTCCAACTAGGGATCGGTCCGTTATCAGGCTAAACTTTTAGCATATACACTAGGTTATTAGTTACCGCTTTCGCTGGAATTTCCTGGCCCAACAGTGACGTCAGGGCTGTCCGCGACTAAATGACCATTATTTATACAAGTCGTGTTTAACACAATGGATGCAAGCATGAGGTCGGCTCATTAGAGCCGTTGATTGTTATTCCTTAACTGATTAGTGCAGTTATTTATAAACACGACATCAAATTAAATACCTACATTTTACCTTTAAGCACTTTGGTACAGAATACTTTTAATTATTGGTGCCAATGATTTTCTTATACAACGTCGGGTATATACAAGCATACGGCCCACCTGATGTAAAGTGACCTCACTCACACGCAGGATCTCAACAACCCTCCAGAGAGTTGTTATTTGGCTGCAAGCGAGCTCCTAAGCAGTTGCTGTGTTAGCAGTAGAGATGGCATCACGCGAGTGATAACTCAATGTGTTGGAAGCGTTCGTAGGCTACGATAAACGGGTTACATCATGTAGGCCGTATGCTTGCATGCCTCCCGACATTGTAGGTATACAAAAACCAGTTGAGAATGCGCAAGCTTGCATTGCCAGAGGAACACCTGGCTCGTCACAATTATATAACAATACAATTTTTTTTTAATTTGTCGTTTTTGAAATTTGTTGTAAAATTCGAATATTCGAAAAAATAACGCACACACGGACAAACGCATACACAGACTAACATATAGATTTCATACAGGAACGGTGTTCCTGAAAAACACATACGTACATAAATGCGAAATCACGAATTTAGTTAATTATTATTTTTATTTAATCTATTAATCTATAATCTATACAGATAAATAAAATTGGAGTGTCTGTTTGTAATATTAAAATAACCGCTTTTTACTAATGGCATATGGATATATACACGGTACATATACCAAAATGAATATTTTTACAATTTCTGTCTGTCTGTCTGTTTGTTCCGGCTAATCTCTGAAACGGCTGGACCGATTTTGACGGGACTCACTGGCAGATAGCTGATGTAATAAGGAGTACCTTAGGCTACCTTTATTTTAGAAATTTTATTCATTTTTATTAATATAAATAAATAATAAAAAAAAAAACTATTCCGCGCGGACGAAGTCGCGGGCACAGCTAGTCGGATAATAAAAAGAAACTTCCACTGTGGCCCATTTATTAGATTGCCGTGACAACTATTTAGTTTTAATCAAGCACAGCCGTAAAAATTAAAAGCGTATTCCAGCCTACACTTAGGTATTATCGCAATACTGTATTGCCTATAAAATAAATCTAACGGGGTACCGGTATGACAGAGTGCAGTGCGATTATCGTGTTTATTCCTATGCACATTAGCTGTTTAATTGGTTGGAACGCGTCGAGCATTTTACTGGTTCATTGTTTAACAATTAAACAATGAACCAGTAAAATGCTCGACGCGTTCCACTCCCGTATTGCATTATTGTTTATAAAATTTTATAACGTGAAGTCATTGACCGGTTTTAAAGCGACTGCACACTTGCTAAAATAATAAAGTACGTTCAAATAGCCTTAAAATAGATAAATATATTGCCGGACAAATTACACAGCGCCACCTAGCCCCAAAGTAAGCGAAGCTTGTGTTATGGGTACTAGACAACTAATAAACATACGTAAATACATTTTTTTTTGTAAATACATACTTAGTATACATAGAAAATACCCAGACCAAGACAAACAGATATGTTCATGCACACAAATGTTTGTACTGTGTGGGAATCGAACCCACGAGCGTTGGTGTCAAAGTAGCGTAACAGTGCGTTTCACCGCTGCGCCACCAAGCTCGACAATAGAATAATAATAGATAAAAAATGTGAACAACAATTCAGGGACATATTTTTATTGAGTATAATAGTCTTCCTCCATCTTGCATTACCACCACTAAGTTATCATCACACTTTTATTTAGTGTAACTTATTATTTAAAAAAGTATTAAAATAAGATGAGGCATACTTGGTTAGGACATGTGGAAAGAATACAGGAAGAAAGAATTACGAAACAGATATACAACGAAAGTAAAAGGATGTAAGAGCAGAGGATGTCAGGAGCCTTAGAAACCGACGCGCGTGCATGAGAAGAGCAATTAATGTCAAAGAAGCTAGTGAGGCGTGTAATGATCTAGTTATGGAGTGCTGGGTTCTCTCTGCCCACCCCGCATGGGGATTTGGCGTGACGTTATAGATAGATGGTTTTATTATGTATTTGCTTTAACAAAATGAATGTTAAAAACTAAAACCAGACTAATACAAAAATTGCCTGCCTACTGAAAAGATATGCTTTGACAAGATTTTAAAATAATTCATTGTTATAAATCGATAAGCAATCAAATATACAATATTTAATTGATGAGCAGATTGTAATTAAACAAAGGATTCTTAATGTGATTTTTAAAAAATTGTTTTTGTTTTGTTTTTTTTTGTCGGACAAATTACACAGCGCCGTTTAGCCACAAAGTAAGCGAAGCTTGTGTTGTGCTAGATAAATATGCGTAAATACATTTTTTTTTATAAATACATAGGTACCTATGATACATAGACAACACCTAGACCAAGACAAACAGACATGTTCATGCACATAAATGTTTGTCCTGCGTGAGAATAGAACCCACGAGAATCAATGAAAAAGTAGCGTTATTAACCACTGCGCCACCTAGCTTGTCTGAAAATGAACGAGGAGGACAGAGACTCCTTCGCTGGGGTATTCTTATTCTGCAAGGTGGTGGTACTTCCCCAGACCGATAATTTTAGCAAGAGGTCTTGCTATGCCCCAGCGCTACCAAAAAATGTGTGTGCGGGGTACAGCATGACCTCCCGTTGGGTCCTATCTCTTCTAAAACGCTTCTAAAAATGCTTGCCTTCTGACATTGTTTAAAAAACTAGTTCTTTAATAAACCTATCACTATTATCCATAAACCACTTATCGAGAATATAATTAGCACAATAGCTAAACTTTTCTACTTATGTATGTGTATCAATCACATCGAAGGCTATCTGTCCCACTTTATTTTCTAAACACATTACGTTTGTCATTGTCAGACGTGACGTTATGTTTAAAAAATTTAGTCGTCAAGTGTACAGTCGCCTTAACACTGACATTATCATAAGACTTTAGTCATTATTTCTAGTTGTATTCAAACCGGCACCTGAAGAGAATGCACCATTGTCACACCGCAGAAACTAATAAATATGATATATACATATATACTTATAAACTGATAAAGACATAGAGCGACTTCTATCATTCTTCCACAACCCAGAGAGAAAGACCTTTCTCTGGTTAGGTCACACGCCTTTCGAAATATAATTTCTTGGACCGGTGGGTTTCCTCAAGTTGTGGACGTGCAGGTTTTCTCACGATGTTTTCCAGCAAGTGATAATTACAAATATGTACTCATAAATACGAAAACACGCATTTAGTGGTACATGCCAAAGTTTACTGGCCTATCACTGTTTTCTTTCCTACCGAGTTGTGTTTGTTAATCGGACGTCTTACATGCAGAAGGCTTTAGCCCTGAAGATGTCCAGTCATTAACACCTCTTGCAGTACCTTGTTATCGGGTTAAAAACCATTGATAGGCATAATAACCATTACAAACGAGGCATAAATGAGATTTCTCAAATAAGGAGTCAATTACGAGCGCACGGAACTTAGAATCAGGGATCCATTCACTATGCTTAATTCGAAACCAGAAATTGAGTTCAATTTGCTGTAATTAGCAGCTATATAGGTTTGATAGAGGTTGTTACGTATCGGCAGACATTTCCTTTCGCTCTTGGGCCTGTCGGAACTTAATTCCAGCTGTGACCGCGCGCAAGGTCCCCGCGCAAGCGGTTCCTTTCTTTATGCAGAACACGTGTTGATATTATGCGTTATTTTTGCGTTTTTGACGAGCTCAGTAGCTCAGTGGTGAAACGCTCTGTTACGTTACTTTGACACCACTCGTCGGTTCGATTCCCACACAAGGCAAAAATTTGTGTGCATGAACATGTGTGTTTGTCTAGGTCTTTTTATGAGAGGTAGGACGCTTCAAACCAGCCTGTCTGGGCAAGTACTCTCTACTCACAGATACTGCCACCAAATAACAATTTCCTAGAGGGTCTGTTGTGTTTCTGCGTGCGAGTGAGGTCACCAGTAAGCGCCTAAGGAATTGCTGTGCTAACAGCAGAGGTGGCATCGCACGAGTGATGATTAATGTATAGCGAGCGATCATAGGCTACAGTAACCGCTTTCCGTCAAGTGTGCCGTATTCTTGTATGCCTGCCAACGTTGTATAAAAAAAAATATTTATGCGATGTAAATATTAAGTTAAAACAAAGAGTATGTTTGAAACTAGAAAAATTGTACAAGAATAATGTACAACTAAATAATATAAATCTCAAATATGTAACAATCCCTGCATCTGTATCCCTGGAGGGTTGTTGTGTTTCTGCGAGTGAGTGGGGTTCCAGTAAGCTCAGAAAGGGTTGTCGCGTCTGGCAAAAAAGGGAGCTTTTCTTCAAATTTCAAATAACATGTTTTCAGGTTTTGTATTTTCTATTATTCAGTCATATCACCGTATATATTTATATAAAGAATATTAAGTGAGCCATTTATTTGACTGCCAATACAAACCATTAAACCACTTCACGACGCATAAAAGCACTCCTTACTCACAGAAGCGCAGCCTCTGAATATCTCAGCAATTCGAACCTACTGACCAATGGGAGAACATTTTAACTAATAAACCGATAAGCGACTTTATTATGAACCGTGTACTAGCCAATCAGATCTACCTACTTTACTCCTCGACTCATGAACTATTGCAAAATAGTTTAATCGGTTCTCATTAGCTTATTTCTTTCGTGAATGCCACGTTAAAAAAAACCCGAGGCGAGTTTTTAACTTTGGCATTCGCTTAATTAGTTAAGGAAAATAATAAATAATGCATTTCTCGTGTTAATATTGCATTCACTTCCGGGTCGGCCTCACCTCCGGCCGGCATTGCAAGCGTTCATCAGGGATGTAACAGCAAAACGAACCAATTCTTATGCATATACATATTACATAATAAAACGCAGGTGTATTGTTTTTGCTAATATGATTGTGGTAATTTAGGCAGTGACAGCCTAGAGGAGGTCTATCCAGCCATGCAATTTCTAAGCGACTCGTAATGGCTGTGTGCGTCGCTGTGATCACAGATGTCACAGCTTGACGTCGTCTACTGCGATCACGGCTTTTTATTTGGTATTGTATAAGGCTGTAAGCGTACGCGAAGCTGTTTGCCTTGTAGAATTCCAATTTCAAACGCAGCCTTGCGGCGCTAGTGTCGCACAACCATGAAGAGCGACACTAAGGAATTGCAATTTTATGTTCAAGGCTATAACAGCCGATGTTTCCGAGGATGTAAGGATGTTTGCTCTTACAGAATTGCATGGCAGGCCAGATACGATCGCGGGCTAATACAAATCATTGTATATATTAATTGTATATGTTAATTTATTTATTTGGAGAAAATTAAAAACCGGCCAAGTGCGAGTCGGACTCGCGCACAAAGGGTTCCGTACCAATATCATATCTATAAAAATTGCAAAAAAATCACTTTTGTTGTATGGGAGCCCCCCTTAAATATTTGTTTTATTTTAATTTAATTATTTATTTTTAAAGTGAATATATAACTAAATATTCTGTGAATATTTCAAGCGTCTATCTGTTGCCGTTATCAATATCGAGCAAAAACGAGGAAAAAAAATCGGCCAAGTGCGAGTCGGACTCGCGCACGAAGGGTTCCGTACCATTATCTATAAAAACAGCAAAAATAATCACGTTTGTTGTATGGGAGCCCCCTTTAATATTTATTTTATTCTATTTTTTAGTATTTGTTGTTATAGCGGCAACAGAAATACATCATCTGTGAAAATTTCAACTATCTAACTATCACGGTTCGGTTTATAAGATTGTCGCATGCCGCATCAATATTAGGCGCGGGCTGCGGCATTCGAACAGTGATTTGGACAGCCCTGGCCTAGAGGATAAAGAATTAGCCCATTAACGGACTGGTCCTTCGTTCGAGACCTGGTGTGGACAATTCCTGGAATTATGTACATACTTGTAATTATCACTTTTTCGTCGATGACGGGATATATTGACGTCAAAAAATATATATATTATCGAAACGTGTGTTCTTTGCACAACGTCAGGAGGGATACAAGCATACCTGATGTAAAGCGGTTACCGTAGCCTATGAACGCTTGAAATACATTAAGTATCGCTCGCGCAATACTCCATCTGCTACTGACATAATAAATTCTTTGAAGCTTACGGGTTACCTCAATCACACGCAGGAACACAGCAATAAGGTGACTCTTGGTCTTCCTCGGCTCCTGCAGTCTTCTACTTTCGCATTGTATATCTGTTTTGTCATTCATTGAAGTCATTTTATATCAAGTTTTGATGATAAAATGACTTCAATGAATTAATCGGTTTTCGCGGTTTTAAAACTGTACAATTATATTAATCAATTTGTATGAACTATTTAGAAACGTTAAGAGTCTACTTAATATAAGAAAATAACCCAATTTCGATAGAGAAGATGGTTGGCAAGTACCACCTGCTTGGGATCCAGTCCTAAAAATAATCAAGTCACAAACCCAGAGATATACTCAAAAACGTTCGGACACCGTGAGCGATTTTTGTGTGAATCGGAACATATATATATTATCCATCCATGTCGGTAGATGTAATAATTGAATAACCAATGTAAGACAAATGTCACCTTAGTCTTCCTGCGACCACGGACGAACAAGCGATACTTCCGTTAAAAATTGTTTAATTCAATGTTAAGAGTCTAATTTCAGTCACAATTTAACTGTTTTTATCATTGAACTACTATGTACTGTTTTTATGTTATCTATATATATATACACAACATTGGCGAATCGAAAAGAGACCTACATTTGGTAAGTTTATTTCAGCATTATTCCTCGGCAATGGCCATTTCGGAAATGCTAGTAGATTAAAAAAAAAGAAAAATTGTGACATGAGAGAATTGAATAAGATATAATAAATTAATAATACATAGATAAGATACAATAATAAAAAAAATGTAAGGCTTTGAACTTATCTTTATCTTCACAAGAAATGCTCGTTTAAAGTAATAGGCAAAAATGTGCAGTCCTGTTAGTGGGCTTTAAACCCGGGACCTATAGTATACAGGCCATACAGAACCAAATACAATATAATCATAATGTCGAATAGCTGGTATAATGTGGTTTAACATGACGTGAAGTTTTATGTTTTTTGTGAAAAATTGCGTTTTTATTTTATAAAATACTTGTTTATAGATAATCTTAAAAAGCAAAACCTTATTTATTAATTACAAAATTTGATTCAAATCGTTCGAACCGTTATATATATACAATAATTGCTCGTTTAAATATATAAGAAGTCCGCAAGCACAGCGTAACAGTAAAAATACGGTAACTACCATCTCGAACTGACATAATGATGGTGGTCGCAGGTGATTATAGGGACTCCCAATGGTTAACCAGATTTTTAGTTTGTGCTCAATGGATTTATATTGATGAGTCCATTTGCTATCACTATGTAATGTGTTTTCTGTTTTTGGGTGTAGGTAAAAATCTATATGTCGTATGTAATGCAGTGTTGCCAACACAAGTACTCGACGCAGTCGGTGCGATATGGTCGGGTCTAGGAATTGGGGGCGAGGGTGCGGGACATAACAGGTGTTTCATTTCCCCGTAGGCTTACAAACTGTCACAAGTTCTAGAGACATGTGCGCATTCGCTAACATAGTGTTTGATCCAAAATACTTAGGTACTACTCTATTTCTTTTTATTATTATTATTAACCCTAGGGACAATATTAATAATTCAACAGTTATGATTTGTGTAAGTATATAACTAAATTTATCTAATAACATCTGTCTTTTGCCTAAGATACACATACAGTCCACAACTATATCAGTGGATGAAGACATAACCCCTCCTCGGTGACCTATGACGAAATACAATACATAGACGAGGATAATAGAGTTCTGTACATTTTTCTTCTTTGTTCGGCAATTGATTTTGTTTATTTTCTTTGTTTAGTAGCTAGTGGCGTGGTATAGTTTTATTAATAAAAATTGTGAAAGGTGGAAAAATTAGGAAGCATCTATAACGTTTGCCTCAAATTTTCATGATAATTATGATCGAACTTTACCACCGGGCAGCGAATTTATTAGTTTGCAAACATGCACGGCTGTGAGTTTGTGGTGTGACATGCGAGTACACGAGTGTTGCTGGCGTGGAGAATCGAATCGTCTTCGTGGCTTCCTCGTGCTTGACAAACATCGTTGCACAGTGTTTAGCGCTGTTTGTATTGCAGGAAAATTAAATCAATGTAGTTTTGTAGACGAATTAATTAGTCTAATTGTGTATTACTTTTAATTGACTCATCGTGTAAATGTAATGAAAAATAACAATGACGTCTATAATTATTATTCAGGAAAATCTTAGTCATTTTAAACAAGAACAATATAATGGCAAAACAACTTTATTTGTTTGTTTGTTTGTTTGTAGAACTTTATTGCTAAGTTAATGTTTACATTCTTAAAATATTGGAATTTGATTTGCAAAGGCGGGCTTATTACTTCGAGGAATCTCTTCCAGCCAACCATTGCTTTCGAGTTCCTGAGTGGAATAATGTATGGCGGTGGTAGACAAAATTTTTACACAGACAAAGTTATTTATTATTAGTTTATTACTGTTGTAAATTAAATACACTTGTAGTGTGGCACCATTCGTTCTGAATTGTCGGAATATATCCTTAGAAAATAAAAAATAATAGAGCAGGCATAATAGGGATCAGTAAGCTGAAGAGGCAGTGGACAGGCCACATAGCTCGAAGGACTAATGGCTATTGGGACATAATAATTCTCCAACCGTTCAGAATCGGAAAACGCAGCGTAGAACGGCCACCCTCACAATGAACCGAGTATTTCTCGAAGATGGCAGGAAGCGATCGGTCTTGTGGACATCTGACGTTGAGGCCTATATTCAGCAGTGGACATCCTTAGGTCGAAACGATGATGAGAACAAGGAAAGTAATGAAAAGAATCAATCAAATTAAGTAAAGCTATATATACCTACATGAATATTGTTTAAAAACACATATATAACTGACAAAGATATAGAAATGATTCAGCACAGGCAACCATACACCATATGCCGTTATTTTTACCACTTCACATCATGTTATTGTTTCAGTCATTCATCTTGAGATGCATATCTCATTGACGTATTGAAAAAATATACAATGTATTGACAAGTTTTCTTCGATAGTTCTTCTTCGGCAATCGACAATTCGGAAATGCGGCTAGATTAAGAAAGAAAATAAAAAAATAAAAAGATGCAATAAGATTTTATTAAAAAAATGTTAAATGTGTCTTAATGCATTCACGTTGATCCAATAACAAATAAAAAAAAACATTCGTCTTCTTAGCGTTATCTCGTTTCCTAATTCATTGAGAATTGTAGGGTTCGTTACCTAAGCCTAAGGATTTAGCAAAGAAACAATATACCGATTCTGACATATAACGAGAAACCAGAGGGAAGACCAGGCCTTATGTTAAATCACAAGTTTTGTCCCTTTTCCTAATGAATTGAAAATTATAGGGTTCGTTAACTCAGCATTTAGCAAAGAAAAAATACTGATTCTGTCATAAAACGAGAAACCAGAGGGAAAACCAGACCTTATGTTAGATCACACGTCTTTTAAAATATAATTTCTTAGTCGTGAGGATTCACTATGCTTTCCTTCACCAAAGAGCAAGTGATAATTACAAATATGTAGATAAATACTGCTCGCTTAAAAAAAAACATTATCTATGATAAACAGAAAACATCAATACGAAAACAAAGACATGGTGTTCCGTGGGAATCAAATCCGCGATCCTTACAGTTACTTTATTAACAAGAATTCTCGTTACTTAATTTTGGCACATACGCAATGCGACCTTACAAGTCATAACGCGAAGGTCGTTCACCTCGCTCGATTGATCTATTATCATGTTGGGAACTTGTTTCGCCATACTGTTTTAGACTAGTTCGAATTGATCTGAAATAATGTAACAACAAACTTGTGAATAATATTCAAGGTCGGCAACGTGCGAGTGATGTTCCTGTATGAGTGTATGACTCATCGACTTGTGGTTACCACCGTGATATAAAAATATCTGTGACATGATAATCAAGTTTTTTGTACAAAGTCGTGAGGCAAACTAGTATACGGCCTCCCTGCTGTGAAGTAGCTACCGTAGCCTTAGATACGTTTGCAATACACGAAGTATATTTTTTATACTACAAAGCTTTCAGACACATATATTGCATGCAGTTACCGTTATAGGTATTTATGGTTTTTTTATACAACGACGGGAGACATATATACAAGCATACGGCCCACCTTTAACGGGACAGGCCCACCACTCATACCCACCACTGTGTCTCCTGTGTAGCCAGAATTAACAGCGGCGACCAACAAAAAAGGCAATGAACAGTGAAGTCCATTGCCGTCCCGGGGGTTAAACTACAGCTGCCTTGGAACTCACAAACGAATTTAATCAGAAGAAATTTGTAGGAGTAGGAAGTTTTAGAATTGACTTCGGCCCACCTGCTGAAAGCGGTTACCGTAGCCTATGAACGCTTGTAAAACATTAAGCATCACTCGCGCGTTGCTAGCTCTGCTGCTAACAACAACATCAATTCCTTAGGACCTACTGGTGACCTCACTCACATGCAGGAGTGCAACATCCCTTCAGAGAGTTTGTTATATGGCTGAGGTTTTCTGTAAGGTGGAGGTATTTCCCCAGAGAGGCTGTTTTGATGCGCCCTACCCCTCTTAAAAACACCTAGCCCAAGACAAACAGACATGTTCATGCTGACAAATGTTTGTCTTGTGTGGGAATCGAACCCACGAGCGTCCGTGACAAAGTCGCGTTGTTAACCGGTACGCCACCGAGCTCGTCAAAATATTATCAAACCATTCACAAATGATCTTACCATTACTCATACAGCACGACGACGTGACAAATAATAACCAGTTTATTACGACATGCAAGTAGGACATCTGTATATAGACAGGCCCCGGGACTAGTTTGTTCGCGATACCTTATAAAGGCGCAAATTAAAACAACTTCCCAACATCTTGGAATTCTCTGTAACTGAATTTGAGGACCTCAAACGTTGATGCGCGTGTCTAATCACACATGGAAATTAAGCAGCGGAGGCTAGAGATGGGTTCAGAGTTACTTTGTCTTACGAAAACCGGTAAGTTACGCGGAGAACAAATGTCTAGCCATGCCATCGCCGCCGATTCCCGATAGAATTGGTAGACCTAAGAAGCCTGCTTGACGACGCAAGGGTGACATGCTCCCCATTGGTGTCACAACAAGGGTTGCCGAAGACCACGCCTGGAAAATAAGTGTCGTGTATCGTGCACTTGGGTACTTGGACGTTGCTTTTACCGCCTTCACCATGACGAGTGCTCTGAAAAACTGTTTTCCCTTGTCCCACCACCCTCTACCTTCCATCATAGCGACACGTGCGGACTTGCGACGTCATAGTTCCACTGTTGAGAACATTTCTTCGCGTACCAAAAAGTTCGGCAACTCGTTTGTCGTACCATTAAAAAGTGGAACGCCTTGCCTGCACGTGTGTTTCCTCCTTCCTACAATATGGGATCCTTCAAATGAAGCGTGAAGAAGCATCGTGCGGGTCAGCATGGCAGCGTCAACTGACAGGACACTGTGTAGTATGTTGTCAGTTGCAGTTGCGATTTGGGCTCCTCTTTCGCTTACCATCAGGCAAAGAGGAACCACTATGCTGAAAAAACTTCGTAAACTATAACAATAATATATTTTAAAAAGTAATATTTAAAACTTCCAATAATTGCGTTTTCGTTGAGAGTTTAGTTGAGATTTATGAATTATTTTTTTAATAGGTAAACGTTTTAGTTGATGGTAATGGAAACGGAAAATAAAAATTCGAGTGCATTCGTTACATGTGGGTTATAATTTTTGTTTATAGTGACTACTGCACTGGACGATTTTGTTTCTTTTTTATACTACGTGGGTGGAAAACAGGTGTACGTCAACATGACCTTACCACGAAATATTGCGTCATTCGAAAACAACTTACGAGGTTTTTATGTTGAGTATATACACATACTGCAGTAGTATCAGTTAGGGTTCGTGTAGTACTAGTAGTAGTATACTTTTACAACCGCAATGGTCGCGTACTGTGCGCTGTGGAACGAACCTCTCGCCGAGGTTTTCCCAAAGAACTACTGCATAAGGTTCTTCAAAGGTGAGAAGATGTTTAGGGTCGGTTAAGCACGGGAGTCGCCTCAGGTATTGTAAATGTCCATAGGCTTACTTACGTAAATACTTACAATCAGGCAGCCCGTTCGTTTGCATTATTAAAAAAAAATCGGCCAAGTGCGAGTCGGACTCGCGCACGAAGGGTTCCGTACCATTATCTATAAAAACAGCAAAAAAAATCACGTTGTTGGAGCCCCTTTAAATATTTATTTTATTCTATTTTTTAGTATTTGTTGTTATAACGGCAACAGAAATACATCATCTGTGAAAATTTCAACTGTCTAACTATCACGGTTCAAGAGATACAGCCTGGTGACAGACGGACGGACGGACTGACGGACGGACGGACGGACGGACAGCGGAGCCTCAGTAATAGGGTTCCGTTTTACCCTTTGGGTACGGAACCCTAAAAAGGGGACCGTCACGGGACGTCCGGCAGATGTGGAAACATCTTTGTGAATATTAAAATTTTTAATGAATAAAAATATAAAAATCATCGTATAGACATAGTAAACAACCCATGCAGAAGCAATGGAGTGTCTAGTATACGCACGCACACACGTAATGAAGTCGAGAGTGGCGGCATACAGGAGGCGTGACGGCACGAGAGAGCGTCATGCCAACTTCCGTCACGGTCGTCACGTTCGATTATAATGCCTAGGTGCGCAAGTAGATGTTTCATGTCAAAAATATTTCATTAACCCTCAGAAACATAATAACCTTGCAGAAAGTTGTTTTTCGGTTGCAACCTTTCATGAGGTACATCCCTAGTTGAAAACCTTATTAAATATTCCTCGGGTTTACGTCTCTTTCTGCAGAGCCTTGCTGGTAAGGTGCACCACGTACCTACAGATATCGTTGACTCTAAATTTACTGTCGAGCCACAAATCTCCAATCTGTTTCTAACAACAAACTTTCACTTTTCCAGCTTCAACATGGGGGCTATGAAGACCCTCATTCTTCTGCATCTGGTCTGCAGCACGATCTGCATGGACCAGCTCAACATCAGATTCGAGTGGAAACAACTGGATTACCAATTCCCTACTCCCGAGGCGAGGCAGCAAGCCATTGAAAACAAAACCTTCATTCCCGAGAACAATATGCCTATGGGTTTGGAGATCTACCAGGAGAAGCTGTTCATAACCGTGCCAAGATGGCGGGCCGGTGTACCTTCCAGCTTGAACTACGTTAATTTAAATGGTAAGTGTCTTTTTACGATGATGTTAAAAATAAAACTGGTCTGAAAGCGAGTGTCGGTGTTAAAATGAGAAGATGCATGATCCGTTGGTTTGGACATATAGTAATAATGGAGGAAACAGTTATACAATACGAAAGTAGAACGATGTAGGTGCCGAGGAAGGGCAAGACTTACCTACTGGCCAAAATGATCGAGTTTTGACAGAAGCCACTGTAAGGAGTCCTAGAAACCGGTGAGCGTGCATGAGAAGAACCATGAATGTTAAAGAAGCGAGTGAGGTGTTTAAGGACTTAGTCAGGTGGCGAAGGGTCTCCTCTGCCTACCCCGCAAAAGATTTGGCGTGAAGTTATTGATAGATAGATCATTTTTTTACGCACAACGTATAAGACGACGCACATAAGAAGGCCAAAGTTACTGAAACTGAGGGAGCATCCCCCGAAACGCTAATTTTCTTTGAATATTCTTACGGACGGCAGTGCGAGTTATGTCAGACTTTTGTTGACTAAATGGCTGGGGATGCTATAAAGCGTTCATCGGTCCCGATTGCTCCAGGGGAAAGCAAAAAGCATCTTTACAGTTTCTTACTTTTTACCACGTTGGGGTACATGAGACATGAAGACTCGATAACACGATTGTGAGTAATAAAAATACCCATCATTAAAAGTCTGGGCGTAAGGTAGAAGCGCAGCCCTTATTGGCTTCTCGGATCAACAGCGTCACTAATCGGTATTATTATTGGTTAAGATATCCTCCCATTGGTCAATAGGGTCAGATAGCTGAGAAATTAAGACGTCAAAACCCAACGTTTTAGTGAGCGAGGGGACCTTCATGCTACGTCAAGCATTTTATTGGTTTGTGTATGTGGCATAGCTCGTTTACAATACAAGGAGTATCGTTTGTGTATTGCCACCTCCGCTTCTGCGACTACTACTTTAGCTACGAGTTACGAGAAACTCATAAGGATTGTCTTTACAATCTTTATGAGTTTCTGGCACTTGTAGATTACCTTGGTCACTCGTAGAATGGACCATCTTCAACAAAATTGTTATTTGGCTGCTGTCTGCTGAAAGGTGGACGTACTTTTCCAGATCTTGATTAATTATGACTGTATATGACTGAAATGTAGGAACCTTCCCTTTTCCAGAACGTAGGAATTATAAGTTCGTTATCTAAGCCAAAGCGTTTTTCGAAGAGACTGAGTTTGATACTTGAAATGACTGCCGTTAGTCCTCCACAACCTTGAGGGAAAGACAGACCTTTCTTAGGTTAGGTCACACGAGTTTCGAAATAGAATTTCTTGGACGTGCGGGTTGTCTCACGATGTTTTCCTATAAATCCGAAAAGACGAATTTAGTGGTACATGCCTAAGCGGCGACCTGTTGGTCAGTAGACCCGTTCTTTATTCACTGGGCTATCAATCATAATACGATTATATTGCAGTAACCTGCAGCAGCAGTGTAGAGCTTTGCTGCAACGTCGCTACTGTCAAATCGCTAAACAGAGTAACGAATCATTATAATGTAATGTACGCAGTTTGACAAAAGTTTTTAGTACAATTAGCGTAAAAGGCAAGAATTCTAACCCTAAACTAAAAATAAAGAATGAATAAGGTAATCCAGTCGTCCAGTTCTTGGCGGGTGCAATCGCGTGTTTCAAATACAAATGCAGTTAATCACGCCTTTATCAGTTCATTTGCAGCTATTCATTACATACTGACGGATATATAGCAAGCAGTCTTTAACAGGGTTCCTGATAAGTCTTTCTAACAACTACACCAATCTCAAACTCAATCAATTTGACGAGCTCGGTAGCTCACTCGTGAATGACGCGACTTTGACATCAACGCTCGTGGGTTCGATTCCCACACAAGGTCCATCATCCACCACATCCAGACCAAAAGAAACAGGTTCATAAACATTTGTGTGCATGAACCTGTTTCTTTTGGTCTGGATGTTTTAAGAGAGGTAGGGCGCACCAAAGCAGCCCGTCTGTGGAAGTACCTCCACCTCACAGAAAACCGCAGCCGAATAACAACTCCCTAGAGGGTTCTTGTGTTCCTGCGTGTGAGTGAGGTCACCATTAAGCTCCCAAGGAGCTGCTGCTGTGTAAGCAGCAGAGGAGACATCGCTCGAGTGATATTTAATATATCGCAAGCGTTAATAGGCTACGGTACCCGCCTTACATCCGGTGGGCCGTATGCTTGTATACCTCCCGACTTAGTTAAAAAAAAACAATTCATAATAATTGATTTATTATTTCCGCCTGATAAACAGCGAAAAACCGTGAAAACCTGTTCCGAATTACTTCCACCAAACCATAACGTAATAATGCGGGTGATGTTTCCGGCGGTAGTAGTGGTTGACATCATAAATTATATTTTGAAAAATGGTAAATAAACACACCAAAACATGTTTATGTAAAAATAAATCGATATTTCGGTGGCCCGGATGTTTCAATGAGCTTGATTGATTGGATGAACGTTTTACAAATTTGGACACTAATTAGGAAAAGATTATCGTTATCTGGTTCCACGATAAAAAAAAGGAAATGGAGGGGACTGAATCTTACGTGTGTATGTTTGTATGAACTTTAAAACGGCTGAAATGATTTTATTGAATTTTTTAACCCAGGATCCTGTGAAGTTTGGTAGTGATCTGATCACCAGTGCGAGATCACGCGTACGGAGTCGGGCCGAGTCGCAAGTGTTAATTATTTTTAAACAACGTCGGCAGGCATACGAGCATACGGCCCGCCCGATGTAAAGCGGTTGCCGTAGCCTATAAACACTTGCAATACATTAAGTATCACTCGCGTGATGCCACCTCTGCAGCTAATACAGTAACTCCTTAGGAGCTTACTGGTGCCCTCACTCACACGCAGGAACACAGCAGTCCTCTAGGGAGTTGTTATTCGGCTGCGGTTTTCAGTGAGGTGGAGGTACTTCTCCAGATGGGCTGCTTCGGTGCGCCCTACCTCTCTTAATAACAATACAAGCTCTTAGCAACAATGCAATATTGTGTTGAAAGTTTAGCGTATTATAATACTTAGTACCCGATCGATTAACCTTTAGTCAGCGATTTTAATTTTTTTCATGTAAAATTGGATCGTCCGAATCGTTGGACACCTACTAAAATTGTTCGTTTAAAATAATAGAATTCGTGTATATAAAATCAGTATCTTCAGCAAATCCTCAGGCTTAAGTAGCGGACATCACTAATCCTAATAAATTAGGAAACGGGATAGAAGAAGAAGACTTTGTCAGTCAGATGTTTATCAATTCTATAATAGGTCATTTCACGAGGAGTACTTTTAATGTGCCTGTTGAAGATGTTGTCAGTAAAGGAGAGAACGAAACAGTTCTGCCATGCAATTCTGTAAGAACAAACATCCTTACGTCCTCGGAAACATCGGCTGTTATAGCCTTGAACACAAAATTGCAATTCCTTTGTGTCGCTTTTCATGGTTGTGCGACACTAGCGCCGCAAGGCTGCGTTTGGATTTGGAATTCTACAAAGCAAACAGCCTCGCGTACGCTTACAGCCTTATAGAATACCAAATAATTTAGCCGTGATCGCAGTAGACGATGTCAAAGCTGTGACATCTGTGATCACAGCGACGCACACAGCCATTACGAGTCGCTTAGAGAATTGCATGGCTGTTCTTGACTGACAATATCTACTACCCGCTAGCTACCCGCCCCAGCTTCACATGGGTGTATTGTTTAAATGCACTACGTATGTAACGTATTTAATTGGATAAGGAATAATACTGTATTGTTTAAAATAGCGTTGATTAAAATAGCTTCGTAAATAACCCATTTTTTTTTGTATTATGTACAAGTAAAAGATGAAAATGGTTACTGTGGGTTATCCTTAGGAGATAGACATGTATACTGTCGCGGATTTTTTTTTTGTAGATCTTTGTAAGATATATAATTCCCTAGAGCATTAATATAATATATCTCGTAAGGTTTAGCCCGCGTTTAAAATATGTGTCACGTACGCTAGAAGATCACCGTTGATCGTTTCGGTCTAAAACCATACTGACGATCATTGATTATGGAGTGATCTTCTAGGTAACGGATCAATTGCTTGTTAAAGATCCGTTCCATATTTTGCACAACACTGAAGTTACGGCAATGGGGCTGTAATGTTAGGCCCGGCGCACATTATCGGCATCGGCAAGGAAAGGGATCCTTCGGCATCCCTACATGCAAGCGCACACTGTCGGAAACTATGCCTTGGCATGCTGCAACGTCCTTAGGAATGACGAGGCGTCCTTAAGCATGCCGCACCGTCCTCAAGCTTGCCGAAGCATCTCAATATCGTATTTCTCTTCAAAACAAATTGTGAGTCAAATGATACAAATGGCAGATGCCTCCCCTCCCCCGAGTGTTGCCGGCGGCGCAGCGGGCGGCGGCGTACCGAAGGATGCCGAAGTATCCCGAAGCATCCTCAAGGCTGCCGATGCAGCAGCCTCAAGCATACCGAAGCGGTATTTTTGTTACTACGACCATATATCATGGAAATTTCTACTTTATTGCCATGAAGTTAATGTATAATGCTATTTATCACCTAAAATCCTCAGCCGTGCCGATGCCGATAATGGGCGCCGGGCCTAAAGGGTCTGTACGGTCTCACTTTTTGTATACCGGCTGAACATTGGCCTCTCTCCAAGCCTCCGGAACACAACCGGTCGAGTACGAGAGACGAAAGAGGCGCGTCAACACCGGGGACAACTCCGCTGCACATTTTTTCAAAACAATCGCTGGGATACCATCAGGACCACTGGCTTTTCGGACGTCGAGTGACTGTAGTTCAAAACGCACATCGCGCTGCCTGATGTGGATATCAGTCATAATGTTTCTACTGGAGGATATCGTAGGTGGTTGCTACAGTCATCGATCTGGGGGTTAGCTGCAAAGAGGCTGGCCATAAGATCGGCTTTCTCCTGTGGTTGATGCGCCAGTGAGCCATCGAGGCATGCCGAGGCAGCGATGGCTGGCAGAAGTTGGCCTGCACGGCTTTGACTACTTGCTAATAGTTACGCGACCCAGTAGGGTGCGACACTAGTACCGTGCCGACTCATGTAACGCGCTGGGCGTCCGATCTTATGTATGCCCACTTCCAGACCTTGGTGGCAGTATTGTAGGCTGATTTCAGCGAGTTTAAATTCGGATCTTTGAAGGCGCAATCCCTGGTCCAAGCGCGATACGCTGCCTGCTTGTTACTAACAGCTTCAGCGCACTCGCGATTGAACCAAGGGCGTGTCCGGCTTTTGATGACGACATCAGAGTAAGGAATGTAGTATTCCATGCCAACGCTGATCTTGTCAACAATGGTCGCAGCATCCTTCTCACTGAAACAGCGCTGCCCCCATGGGACGTAAGCAAAGTAGTCGCGCATGCGGTCCCAATCTGATCTGACCTCCGTGGGTTGTGGTGGAACCGAGCCTGGCACTGTGCTGTACATTAGGCAGTGGTAAGATGTGCCCAGGGGCGCCCTGACCTCAACCCGGTAGCCAGCACGGTGGATAATCAGCAGTAGGTCTAGGCTGTATTGGTGAAATTTGTTTATATTAACAATTAGTATTCAATGCTACAGTAATCTTGGTTTATAGCGGCTTGTAAACACCGAAATAACTTATTAACATATGTTAATTCGGTAACGGACGTCCGCCATGCCGGGTTGCTGGACCTCAGTGTCACACGTTTATACGACTCCGAGGCCAGGCCAAGTTCAATGCCTGAGGCGACACCTTTATTATGAGGATACTTTCGGTGAGTACTTCCTGGGCCACAGAGTTTTGCTTGGCGTTTTTATGGCATTTATATATATATATCTTCATGTCAGGTCCTTTGCAGGGTAGGCAGAGAGAACCGAGCGCTATAAGACGCGATCCTGACACACTTCACTCGCTGCTATAACATCCATACCTCTTTTCATGCACGCTCGCCGGTTCCTAGGACATAGTCGGTTCCTATATGTATATATAATAACCGGACATCACTTTGAACGAGGGATCGGTTATTACGACTAAACGGCAAGGTTCCGGCAATGATGTTATAAAAAAGGTACTTACTATAATATCATTGGGTCCCGCCCGAATCCCTATATAAACAGATATATTTACATACCACCTATAACGACGTCGGATAAAGCGACATATTGCCAAAGTCTTCTATGTATATACTACATAGAAGTATGTCTATGTATACTACCGTATGTATTACATAGTTATTATGTATTTATGTATGAAATGTTTTTGTATGTATATTTACTGTGTGTAGTAATTTTAATTAAGAATATCTAAATAATTTGCTTTCTTACTTTGTGTACCTATTGCCTTTATGTTCTCTTCAGCATTCGGTACACCTTTATACCCTATATATGTGGTAAATAAAGTTTAAAAGACTTTTGACGTGATAACGTCTTGGAAATCGATGAACGCCGGCTGCACGCACGAAAAAGCATGACTCATTGTCACGTTCCGCCTGAGCCGAGCGTGCAAGCGAGAGCGCGGAACAAGCGACAGAGAGGCACGATCGGCCTAAGCGTTCGGCTTGTGACGCATCTATCTCTCTTCTACTCCATCGGCCGATGCGTCCGAGTAGAAGAGAGACAGCGGCAGCACACAACCTACACGTGAACTGTTTTGTCAACTGTGAATGTTTTCTTATGATGTTATCACGTAAAATTATCGTCCGTAAACTGACTTTACAGACCACAAAATTTTATTTGAATACAATATCGTACGCCGAATATCTATACATATACTACATATATTTAACTTAAATACTTTTAAACATGTACATACATACATACATATCACAAGTTCAAATTATTTATCTATTTGTGCATATTGCTTATAGCGACTATCGGATATAGCGTCCGAGGTTACCTCGGGTTGTTGTGTTGCTTGTAAGTGAGGTCACCAGTACGCTCCTAAGGAGTTTTTGTGTTAGCAGCATAAGTGGCATCGTGCGAGTGATACTTAATGTATTGCAAGCGCTCATGGGCTACGGTAACCGCTTTACACCACGTCGGCCGCATGCTCGAATGCCTCCGGCCGTAGAATGAAAAAAAAGTTAATATGGACCGTCCATAAGGCGGGACAAAATGCGTAATTATCTTAATGTCGAATAGCAGCAGTATTTTTTTGTGATTTTGTGTCTATATGGATGCGATGCGGGCTGTATGGCATTCATAACGCCCACGATCGTAGTAGATTCTTTTTGTGTCTACATTTTTATGCATGCGAAAACCTCCAACCGTTACTCATTCCACGGGTCTCCTTAACAACCGAAAGTATTTAGAGACTTTAGAGCATAGGTACTCCGTCAAGCTGCTCCACTGCGGGTTGTTGAGTGTTTTCAAGCCCTCTGAAGACCACTAATTTAGCTTAACGACTGTCGTCTATCAACAACAGCCGGGACCGATGGTTGAGATAGGTCTCTTAAGTTTGTTCTCTGTGGTCTTCGAACACGGAGATGCTCGAGATAGATAAACCCATCCATAGACTAGATACGGTCAACGTTACGTAACCTGCGTGTAGGATTAGAGTGACCCAATGACGCCATTGTGTTCCTTAAACGAAACAAGATTCGATACTATGTATTCACAATGTACTTTTTACTAGACCTACTACCTAATTCTTGTATGGCAAACGTTCACAGTCTTCAACAACCATTTTACATCAGGTGGGCCGTATATTTGTATGCCTCCCGACATTGTATAAAAAAAAAGTCGTTGAGAGAATGTTTAATACATCTGGTTTAATATCACGAAACTATAATAACATTTTGTTAATTAGGTTGACATTCGTATGTCATTTTCTACGGTACATATTTACATCATTAGTAATTATATTTACATTACAATTAATATTGTATTGTATACTTCATGCCATTTTCATTGCTTGTTACGTTCAAGGTCAAAACATATTTTATTTGTATTATTCATTGAAATATTTTTTTTCAAACATTCTAGATAGGTATAATATGCATAGTTGTTTTCGGCTTGTAATCCTGCTTTATTAGTGCGTTATTTAGCAGATAGATGGCGTTGTATTGAGATTTTTCCGCAGTATTCTGCAACCTTAACACATTTTAGGTGCACACTGTAGAAAAATCAAATCAACCGGGACCGGTGTATTTAACCGATCTCGTATAATATGCTTGAGTTACTGTGTCAAATGGGGTGGCTATACGCATCACAATAATCACTTTACAAGGGTTGTATGCTTGCATGCCCTCCAATGTTGTATAAAAAATAGCTTTCTGCCAAAACACTTTTTACACTTTTTACTTTCGTACTCCGGATAATGTTCAGGGTACAATAGTGTGCCGCGGTACACACTTTTCCATCATCCGTCACAAACCTTATGCTCAGTTGGAAGTGTTCTCGACTGGTAATCTAAAGGTAGGGATTTCAAACCCTACCTGGACGTGGTAGGTGAACTTATTCATTGTGAAAATACTTCGGGCCTCACTTCATGGGTCTAACTTTTGAAATACAGGAACACAAGTTTTCTGTAAGGTGAAGTTAATCCGAAGCTTCGAGAGCTCGATGGCTTCGTTGTGCGTGTCATTCTAACCAAACACGCAGGTTGAGTAAAGTCAGCCGCAGCCTGTCTATGGATGGGTTTACCTATCTCGAGTTTCTCCATCGGTGGGCACGTTAAGCCGTGTTGGTCCCGGCTGTTGTCGATATATTACAGTCGTTAAGGTAAGTCAGTGGCTCTCGGGCTGCTTGAAAACATTCAGAAGAGAAGAAGTTACTTTCCCAGCTGCTATGCAGAACGAGCTGCTTCGATGCGTCATACTTCTCTTTCTCTTCTAAAGGGCACAGCCCTTTTTTTTTGTGACGCGGGGAAAAATGCGTTACTCACACCACCGATGCCTGGATGGCCTTCGGTGATAGTGTGGGACTCCCTGTTGGCTGCCCGACGGTATACCCACTAAACGACCTCGCGAATTGCCATCGGCCGCTTTGATGGGGTGCCCCGGATCTGTCAGCGACAGGGCACCACTGCGACTGGCCAGCACCCCAGAATGGGCCGGACTTCTTCAATCTAGGCCGTCCCGGTAAATTGGAACAGCCCCCCGGCGGCGGGACCACTATGGGGCCAGGTTCCCATCCTGACCCCTAGTCCCACATATTAGGGAGGCGGCAAAAGGTGCGCGTAGCGCCTACGCCGTACTCCCGTCCGCCGTCTCCGGAGCGGGACAGCCTCGGGATCATCCTCCCTGTCCCGCTCCGAGGCCTCCTTCTGGGACATGACCGTCTCACAGAAGGAGGCCATTGCTTCCCAAGCACTGTCGCTCCCGAGCATGGAGCGGACCACGCTCGGGAGCGAGAGGTCTGCGTCTCCTAGCACGGCCACCAGACCGTGGCGCTGCCGAGACCACCTGGGACACTGCTCCAAAGTGTGTTGGGCAGTGTCCTCGGCTGCGCCACAATCGTGGCAGACCGGCTCCTGCTCCCGCCTCGCGACCCGGTGCAGATACTCACTGTAGCACCCATGTCCAGTGAGTACCTGCATCATGCGGAAGGTGAGGAGTTTGCGCAGCGCCTCCGCCACGCGGGTAAAGGGCACAGCCCTACCTCCCTTAGTTTAACGGCTGCCTTCTATCGTGAAGAGCCGAGAAAGCGCAATAAGCCTTGGGGAAAAGAATACCGCTTGATGTTGACTAGTGGCAAATGGGAGCGAGAACACTTTCATGCCCCCACAAAATGGATCATGATTTCATAACTTAGCTATTAAATATTGATAAATATTGCCGAACAAATTACACAGCGCCATCCAGCCCCAAAGTAAGCGAAGCTTGTGTTATGGGTGCTAGACAACTGATAAACATACGCAAATACATTTTTTTTTTGTAAATACATACTTATTATACATAGAAAATACCCAGACCAATACAAACAGACATGCTCATGCACACAAATGTTTGTACTGTGTGGGAATCGAACCTTTACTTTGACACTAACGCTCGTGGTTAGTGTCAAAGTAGCGTAACAGCGCGTTTCACCACTGCGCCACCGAGCTCGTCAAATATGACAAAGCTTTTCAGAATATCCTCACGAATAATCTTTAGAAAGTATTTATTGCTTATACAACGTCGGAATGCGTACAAGTGTACAGCCCGACTGATATAAAGTGATTACTACAGCTGCTAACACAGAACATCTTAGTAGCTTACTGGTAACCTCAATACTTGCAAGAATACTAATATTGTATAACAACTTGCTAGTGACTTGTTATTTGGTTGCGGCTTTTACAGTGAAGTGGAGATACTTCATCGGGCTGCTTTTATTCACCCGACCTCTCTTAAAAACACGCAGATTAAGACACACGCATGCACTCTAATGTTTGTCGTGTGTGGAAATCGAAACCACGAGTGTTTGTGTCAAAGTAACGTCACTAACCACTGCACTAACGCGTTCGTTAGTTATTTTATAGTCAAGTCAAAACATGCAAGCACACAAATGTTTGTCTTGTGATGAAATCGAAGCCACGAGCTTTGGTGTTAAAGTAGCATCACTAACAACTCCGCCACCGGGCTCGAAAATCACACCTACTGTAGTGAAAGCTAAACTTTTCATACACAAGAAACAATGACTCATAGTTTTTATCCAAGAGATAGAAGACAGTTTACGACACATTCATAACCAGTACCACAGAATAAATATTTCCCATATTCTCTCGTATTGGTAAGAAATATATGTTAAATAATGCTTTCTTACTAGAGTTAAATCAATGGTATAGTACAATACACACAACTTTCTCTAGTTGAATTATTAGAATAGGCATTTTCAGGAACACCGTTCCTATATGAATTCTATGTTTGTCTGTGCGTTTGTCTGTCGCGTTTTATTGAATATTCGAATTTTGTCTTCAGATTTGGATTCAGTATTAAAAAGGAGAATAGGAATGTTCAGGAACACCGTTCCTATATCTTAAGGAATATGGTCAAAATGGGCGACAAATATAAAAAAAAAAAGTTATATAATTGACGAGCCAGGTGTTCCTCTGGCAATGCAAGCTTGCGCATTCTCAACTGGTTTATTATACCTACCTGTGATGTTAATTTAATTCGTAAATTGATTTGAAGTATCATTCGCGCGATGCCACCTCTGCTGGTAACACGGCAAATACTTAGGAGCTTACTGGTGACCTCACTCACTCGTAGGAATACAACCTTCCAGGGAGTTGTTATTGCTCTGAACTCTCACAGTAAACTTTCTGTGAGGTGGAGGTACTTCTCCAGACGGGCTACTTTGACGCGCCCTACCTCGTTTAAAAACACTCAACTTGGTTTGAGCTTACTGGTGACCTCACTCACTCGTAGGAATACAACCTTCCAGGGAGTTGTTATTGCTCTGAACTCTCACAGTAAACTTTCTGTGAGGTGGAGGTACTTCTCCAGACGGGCTACTTTGACGCGCCCTACCTCGTTTAAAAACACTCAAACCAAGGCAAACAGGAATGTTATGCACACAAAAGAATCACGAGCGTCGGTGACCAGCTATCAAGCTGAATCTATCTATCTATAGGAGACCAGCTATCAAGCTGAAATTAATATCAAATATTCAGGTCTGCAATTCAAATGGAGAAGGCCTTGGACTGTGTTCTTTGTGTGATGATCTGGTGGGCACTGAGGTCCAAACGGGTGCCTGAAGAGTATATTGATATTTGCCGGGACATATATCTCGATTCCTGTTTCACAGTTAGGATTGCCGTTGGCGATACGCAGCCCTTTCCAATCACCGTCGGGGTTCATACAGGGATCAGTCCTTAGTCCGTTTTTGTTCAGTGGAGTATTAGACGTAGTATCGGACAGCATCAGGGAACACATAAGCAGCCTCCGTGGTTGCTCATGTATGCTGACGATATTGCGCTGGCGGACGCGGACATGGGGCGCCTGGTGCGACGAGTGAATGCGTGGCGAGAGTCGCTTGAGAACGGCAGTCTTAAACTAACTGTGGCGACGACTGAATACTTGAACTTGCAGAACTTGCAATATCTCAGATCCTACATCCGTTCGCATTGGCAAAGACATGGTCGAGCGCATGGACCGCTGGCGTAGATATTTGAGAGAACCCTCGGCGCGCCAGTCGTACTCGCTCTTGACGGTTTTTTTTTGTACCATAATGTTGAGTCTAAAATAATCATGATCACAATACCTTCTTTACTTAAATGTAAAAGTAAGCAGAACAACATTCTGCTCCATGGGTTTTGCTAAATATTTTAAAGTTTTAACCAATGATCAATAATTCATTTTTCTTTTCCAGATAATTCAACATCACCAAAGCTGATGCCGTACCCCAACTGGGCAGCACACTCCATTGGTCTCGATGGAAAGCCCCCGGAAATCATCTCTCCCTTCAGAATCCGCGCTGACCGCTGCGGACGCCTCTGGGTCCTCGACAACGGAAAAATTGGTAATTTGGAAGCAAACACAACTAAATATTCTCCAGCTATCATAATCTACGATCTGAAGACTGATATCCTCCTCAGAAAATACTTGATTCCTGCCGATCAGGTCAAAGAAGACTCAGGATTTGCCAACATAGCATTGGAAGACAGTGATTGTCAAAAGACTTATGCGTACGCGGGAGATGTCGGCAAGGCAGGAATAGTTGTTTACTCCTGGGATACGAACGAATCCTGGAGAATCACCCATCACTTCTTCCATCCAGATCCTCTTGCTTGCAATTTTACTGTCAAAGGACTTAATTTCACCTGGACCGACGCTATATTCGGTATCGGAATATCAGGCCCCAACCCAGATGGCTTCAGCACCTTGTATTTCCATCCTATGGCTAGTTACAATGAATTCGCCGTTTCCACTGAGTATCTTAGAAATACTTCGATTGCTGAGGGTAACTTTGAAGCCTTCAAGTTATTGGGAAGTCGAGGACCGAACGCCCAATCCAGCGCTTCTTTCGTCGACCCCAAAACTGGTGTGTTATTCTACTCTCTTGTGAATCTTAACGCTGTTGCTTGCTGGAAGACAACTAACAAGGAGTATTTGATGAAAAACCAAGGCAGAATTTACATGAACGAGGAAACTATGATCTACCCGACCGATATCAAAGTAGATTATAATGAGCACCTATGGATCCTGTCGAACAGAATGCCAATTTGGATGTATTCAAAATTGGATGCCAACGAGGTGAACTTTAGGGTGTTTTCTGCTCCCGTTCTGGAGGCGATTAGTCACACGGCTTGTGATGTGACTGCCAGGTCAGATATTTTGGACAAATTCGTGAATAAATTTAAGAATGTGACGACCAAAATCGGTAACAAGCTGAAGCCCAACTCAGCCGTGGCAGGAACGCCGTCCAAGCTAGTAGCAGTCGCGTTGATAAGTTGGTTTATTGCTTTCGTCGTGTCCAATTGAGTCGGGAAGGTAAACAGTCGATCGGCTGGTGTTGCAATGATGTGAATTTCTTTGTGTTTATTCTACTAGTCGACTAAATATAATGATTAATTGCACACCGAAAGACGTTTTGAAACGATCTGCATTCAAGAAAAATATGTTATGTAGGTGTGTCTTATTACAAAAATGTATACGTATATGGGCATAAACCTCTCCATCCATAGCCAAAAAATAACGATACTCAAATTCAATGGTTAACATTGAGTTTGAGTATTGTCATCAGATAAAATCAAAATATATTTAGAAGTAAATTAATTTAATTAAATCTTTCTTTAGAATTATCCAATTGTGATGAAAACACCGAAGTCATTAAGTTACTGAAGTAAATGTATGAGAGAGTTGATGTTTTTAAACTTATCAGAAAATTCTACTCGGTTATCGCGTTCCCATACATTTCAGTTTAGTTTCTCTCATCAATCTGTAAGCTCTCAACATATGCTTCAACAATCCTAAGATAAAAAAACTTTGTTTGTTATTCGATCATCGCAGGCAGGGCGATTCTTTTTATCCTATTGCCGATTTCTACGTTTGCTGTTTTGGGTGCAATGTGAAAGTACGTATGTACTGTCTGTAATTCACTTATTTCATTTAGTATGTAAATAAAGAGTAGTATAAGTGTAGAGTTTCGTATAATTGCGAATAGACACATCAAAATATAGGATCGATTAAGTTTGCGTACGTAATTGAACGATGTGTTTATATTCCTGTGATTTGTTGCAGTCATCACTGAAAATAGTTAAAATTAAAACTATGACGAAGTTACATTGAATAAATATCTGTTTGGAAATAAGTCTTGGTGGAAATAAATAAAGGAAAACGTACATACCTACATATTATTATTTTTCCTTTTATTTATTTTTCAACATGTACAAGTTTGGTAAAAAAATACATTTTACAGTGTAAAAAATGTACACCTGCCGGTAGCGGAACGAAGGTCAAAGTTACCGGTGGTCGGGACTCCAGAGTGGGAAACCTTTTCACGGTGACAGTGCCGTGTCCAGAAGAACCGCCTTCTGTATCTGGTTCTTGACCCAACTGCCGAGTGAGAGCCTCTCAAGATAATATTATTTACATTTACAGAAAGAATATGAAAAATTATACATTATATATAATTATGGATAACACATTATTTACCAACTTATAGATAGCACATTTCAGAGAAAAACAATGTGTCATAAATACCTTTTAAGGTCGTATTAAATGTATTTATGACAGACATTTTTTCTCTGAAATGCGCTTTGAGTTGGTGTTCCAATTCCGAAGCCTGAAATGGGACTTTGATTTTGGGTAATTTGAATGGAGTGGAAGAGGGTAGGAAGATACGAGTATATTTACTTCTCACCATATCTATAAACTGGGACCGCTTTAGGGGGGCAATATTAAAGATCTAATTCTCTCAATTGGCTTTTAGACCAGGACATATAAATTTTATTTTCTTGTCTTGGAAAGTCAGGCTTATTATTTGATTATAAAATATAAGTCATAAATTAACTCTGGCAGTAGTAAATATCAATTCGTGTAAAAGACACGATAACTTGTACTATACCGTCTGAAACGAATATCAAATAAATTTATTTTGCTTGTTTGTTAGTTATACAATTGTTTAAAATAAGACACTTGTCTAAAATAATCCACATTTATTTGCGGTAAATAATTTATTTAAACATTAAAAATAATATTTCTTAACATTATAGTTTATCCAGAAAAAAGAAATACCAAGTACTAGAACTGGATCAATTTGCAGGACGATTTTAGTGAATATGAAGGGATCTTATTACATGTTACCGCTATTTATTGTGATTTGTGAACCATTTGGTGTGTTTGAGCTATATTCTGTACTTACATCGATGTGTGTGCCTTTAGAAACGTGATATATTTATTTTAAGCTACTTTAGTTAACGTACATTAAGATTTTTTTCTTGTAAATATCTAAATTTGTGTTAATTAAAATGCTATAAGCTTTTGTTTGGTTTTTATTTCAAAAGTATGGGTTACATTCTGTTACATTTAATATTGTCATACTCATAACGCCATCTGCTGGAGGAAAAGTTATTATTAGTTAAGCATTATTAGACTAGATGGCGCTACTACAACTAAATTAATACCTACAATAATGTCGATCTATGTAATGATTTTATTACATGTCATATGCGTTTTATCTTTATATATATAATTTTTCTGTACGTGTATATGTCACTAAACCACCCTTTAAGCGGCTGGACCGGTTTTGATGAAATTTGTAGTACGTTCTCTAGATGGTTTAGATTTACAATTAGATATTGGTGGCGCTGCCATCGGGTTCTAGCAAACATTCTTATTTTCGGACTTTACAATGCCTAGTTGGGTATCATATAAAAATAAATAATACGACAACCGTGGAGACAGCATATGTTATAACTATAAAAAATGTGCAGACAAACCGTAACGTACTGTGCAGAAACATGAATAATGTATACAAATAAATAAAGTGTCTGTTTGAAAATAATAGCTTTTTAGTAAATGCCTATGTATAGACAGTACTTGTACCAAAAAATATATTTTTAAACTTTTGTCTGTGTTCAGGCTAATCTCGGAAACGGTTGGACCGATTTTGACGGGATTTTCACTGGCAGATAGTTAACGTTATATGGAGTAACATAGGCTACTTTCATTTTGGAAAAAAATAGGGATCCACGGAATATTAATAAAACTCATGAAATTGTGAACAACACAATTCCGCTAGTTTAAAATGAAAGTGAAATCTGGGTAAACCCAAAAGTGCACACTCTGAACGTTTTTTTTTGTATACTACGTGGGGAGGCATACGGCCCACCTGATGTAAAGCGGGTACCGTAGCCTATTAACGCTTACGATATATTAAGTATCACTCGCGCGATGCCTCCTCTGCTGCTTACACAGCAACTCCTTGGGAGCTTACTGGTGACCTCACTCACACGCAGGAACACAACAACCCTCTAGGGAGTTGTTATTTGGCTACGGTTTTCTGTGAGGTGGAGGCACCTTCCCCAGACGGGCTGCTGTGATGCGCCTTACCTCTCTTAAATCATCCAGACCAAGACAAACAGACATGTACATGCACACAAATGTTTGCCTTGTGTGGCAATCGAACCCACGAGCGTTGGTGTCGAAGTCGCGTCATTCACGACTGAGCCACCGAGCTCGTCACGTTCTATACAACTCGAGAAGCCGAGAATGTACATGTGTCTAACATTATTAAAATATTAATTCTTAAAAAAAAGTGTGCTTCAAATACTTAACCTGTACGTGACGGAAAAATCTTTCTTCCCCAGCGGTTGTCGGTTCTACGAACTATATGGCCGGCCCATTGCCACTTCAGCTTGCCTACCGTGTGGGCTATGTCGGTTATCTTAGTTCTACTGCGGATATCCTCATTTCTGATTCTATCGCGCAGAGAAACCCCGAGCATAGCTCTTTCCATAGCACGCTGAGCGACCTTGAACTTCCCCATACGGCCCGCAGTGAAGGGCCACATCTCAGTTCCGTATGTCATCACTGGCAACACACACAGCTCGAAGACCTTACTATTCAGGCGTTGAGGAATTTTGGACAAGAAGATGTGTCGAAGTTTTCCGAACGCTGCCCAGCCGAGTTGGATCCGTCTGTTGAACTCTCGGTCGAAGTTGGACTTACCTAACTGAATAACCTGTCCTAGGTAAACATATTCGTCAACAACTTCGAGCTTAGTGCTTCTAACCGTGACCGGCATAGGTGTAACATGGACATTCGACATGATCTTAGTCTTGTCCATGTTCATCTTAAGACCTACCTGGTTGGAAATACTATTGAGGTCATTGAGCATAGCGCCAAGTTCCTCCAGCGACTTAGCCATGAGAACTATATCGTTGGCAAATCGAAGGTGAGTGCTGCATTCTCCATTGATGTTAATACCGTATCCTTTCCAGTCCAAAAGCTAAACTATATTATATTTCATTATTAGTGTCACGGACCAACGAGAAGCAGGCGAGTCATCTGATGCAGTTTTTATTGAGATTATATATTGACATATATATATAGGCACAAAAGTAATAGAAAGTTTTTTGGAAACAGTATCGAGAGGCACGCAAGCATACGGCACAGCTGTAATGTAACACATTTACCGTAGCTTATGAACGCTAGTAAATGCATGTTGTATCACTAGCGCGATGTGACCCTTGTGTATGACTCAGCAACTCCAAGAGAGGTAGGGCGCATCAAAGCCGCAGGTCTGGGGAAGTACCTCCATCTCACAGAAAACCGCAACCATATAACAAACTCGTGGAGGGTTGTTGTGTTCTTGCGTGTGAGTGAGGTCAACAGTAAATTCCTAAGGAGTTGCTGTGTTAGCAGCAGAGGTGGCATCACACGAGTGATACTTAATATATTACTAACGTTCAAAGGCTACGGTAACCACTTTACATCAGGTGGATCGTATGCTTGTATGCCTCCAGACGTTGTATAAAATATTGAGCTTGCTGGTAACGTCACTCAGTCGCAGAAATACAATAACCCTCCAGGGAGTTGTTATTTGGCTGCGGGTTTGCTGTGAGGTGGAGGTACTTCCCCCGACCTGCAGCTTTGGTGCGCCCTACCTCTAGATCAAGACAGGCACGTTCATGTGCTGTCAAATATTAGTCCTGTATTTAAATCGATCCCACGAGCCTTAGTATTCAAATAGCCCTTGCTAACCACTTGACTTGGGAACACATTAATTTGTTAACAAAGTTACAACGCATTACTGAGTTAGCGATAAAATAGCGTCCAATACTAATATATCTAACATATACAACTTACAAAGTTTATGGTTACCATAAATTGTTCAGCAGGGAGGCATAAAACGCTGCCAGCGTACAATACTAGACCGTGAACATTGGCTAGCTTTATTGAGCGTTGACAAGACGCGTCATCATAAGATTTGTCGCCTACGTAAACGACGTGACACTACAACTATATACTTTTTACTGAAAATTTGAAATTGATTCTTACTACGAGTATAAACTGAAATAAATTTCTCATTTTAAATTGAGAATTTGTCAATAAATTCAAATGTAATTTACTATAGTAAACAAGATCTCTTAATTTATTCATACGTGTGAAATGTGCAGAATATGTTCGTGTAGAGTTCGTTACGAGTTAAAAATCACGCTGTACTCAAGTATTAACGATATAATTAACACGTGGCTTTAACAGAGTGTAGTTGACCATTTTTAGGGTTCCGTACCTCAAAAGGCAAAACGGAGCCGTACCCCTATAGGCTCACTTTGTTGTCCGTCTGTCTGTCAAGAGCCTTTTTCTCAGAGATGGGTGGAGCTATCAAGCTGAAATTAATATCAAATACTTAAGTCTGAAATCCCTTCGAGCAGTGAAAAAATCAAACTTCTAAGTCAACGCGTTCAAAAGATTTGCCTGTTTGTCTCGTTTATGCGCATATTTTGACACTCGTAAGGGAATCAAAACGTATAGGGTACTTCCCGTTGACTTAGAATCATGAAATTTGGTAAGAAGCAAGGTCATGTAGCACAAGTTTGTAGTTATATCACAAAAAATGTTTTTTCGCAAATAATTTGAGAAAATATTCTTTTACGGAACCCTCAGAGAGCGAGACGGACTCGCACTTGACGGCTTTTTTTTATTACATTCTTGCTAAATTGATGTGCGATTTTACAATGTCAGTGACTGTAATAGTAAATTGTATGTAACATTGTTTAGTAATGAATTATCGACACTTCAGTTTCAGTATCGAAGCTGTGCGCTTTTATATACGGGTAGCCGAAAACATGCGTAAGTTATAAAATGGCGGAAGTTGAAAATGTTGACAGGAAGGTAAGAGGTCCATTGATTTTTTATACAACGAGAGGCATACGAGCATGCGGCAGTATCACTCGCGGAATGCCACCTCTGCTGCTAACACAGCAACTCCTTAGGGGCTTACTGGTGACCTTATTCACTCGCAGGAATACAACAACCCACCAGGGCTATTTGGCTGCTGTTTTCTGTGAGGTGGGTGTATATTCCCAGACTGCTTTGCTGCTTTGTGGCCTACTTCTCTTCACACAGACCAAAACAAACAGGCGTGTTCATGCGCATACATGAGCTTGAGCATTGAGCTGTGTGGGAATCGAACCCACGAGCGTTGGCGTCAAAGTAGCATTACTAACTAATGCGCCACCGAGATCGAAGTTATTGAAAGTCGAAATTATCTACTTATGTTACAAAAAAATGATATCGCCTTTAAATTTCAATGTTTGCGTGAGAAACAAACATGCGATCCGCTTGGAAGGGAAAAACGCTTAATGTCTAGTATAGCTTCCACGTCACTCGATCACTTCATTACTCACAAAAAATAAAGTACTCCTCCAGGGAGTCGTTATTTAACTGCGGTCTTCTTTCCACATTAGGCCGGCCCACTACGGAAAATTATAGAACAACGGCATATCAGAATTGGGCAATATCATATCAAATGCAAAAATAATATTTCAAATCCATCTGGTCGTTTTTGAGATTAGCGCGTTGAAACAATCAAACGTACAAACACCCTCTTTCGCTTTATATATTAGTACAGATGTATTGAACTTTATTATAAACAGCTAGGCGACTGAGCTTTGCTTGGGGTTTTTTTTACTGCGCGCATTTTGACTGTCCATGAAGACCTCCTATGCTTGTTGAATGAAATAATAATAATATTGTCGGACAAATTACACAGCGCCATCTAGCCCCAAAGTAAGCGAAGCTTGTGTTATGGGTACTAGAAAACTGATAAACATACGTAAATACATTTTTTTTTTGTAAATACATACTTATTATATATAGAAAATACCCAGACCAAGACAAACAGACATGTTCAAGCACACAAATGTTTGTACTGTGTGGGAATCGAACCCACGAGCGTCGGTGTCAAAGTAGCGTAACGGCGCGTTTCACCACTGCGCCACCGAGCTCGTCTATAATGAAAAAAATGTGTATGAAAAAAAAACAAACTTTTAACTGACGATACTGGCGGCTGGCATGTACCACTAAATACGTTTTTTCGAATTTATATACAAATTTGTAATTACCACTTGGTCGGCGGTGATCTGGCACGTTTTAGAAATTATACTTCAAAAGACGTGTGACCTAACCAAAGAAAAGACTGATCCTCCTCCTCCCTGCGGGTTGTGGAGCTCTGAAGGCTCACTTAGTCTCAGGCAGCGGACTCCAATCGCTATAACGCTAAAAAATATCTCCGACATCAAAATACTAGCCTATTAACGCTTGTAATATATTAAGTATCCTCTGCTGCCTACACAGCAACTCCTTAGGAGCTTACTGGTGATCTCACTCACACGTAGTAACACAACAACCCTCCATGCAGTTGTTATTTGGCTGCGGTTTTCGCAGGCTGCGGAAGTGGAGGTACTTCCCCAGATGGGCTGCTTTGATGCGATGCGATTTGATCCCTTAAAAATACCCAGACCAAGATAAACAAACATGTCATTATGCACACGAATGTTTGTCTTGTGTTTGTATCGAACCCACGAGCGTTGGTGTCAAAGTAGCGTCATTCGCGACTGAGCCACCGAGCTCGTCTAAAGCAAACAACAAATTAAATAGATACAATATTTAAAGTAAACACAATCTAATGAACAACCATTACCTAATCTGATTTTTCTCTTTTTTCATCGGATAATTTAGTTCGGAAAGCTATTGGGAGCCATTTTAGTCGGTTGCGGTACTCAGTAATGTGATCACATTCCTTAAGTCCGGAAATGAACCTAATAGCAAGACTTTTAAACGTTCCACTTTATTTAAAAGTGTCTCACTTGCATCCAAACAGCATACATCGGCGTAGTCGAAAAGTGGTAGTAGAAGGGCACTTCTAAGCATGCTTTAGTGGTGAAAGGGAGAAAGTTCTGGAGACGCCTAAGGGAGTGAAATGAAAAGCGCATTTGTTTGCTAACCTCATTGAATTATCCGATTATCCGTGGTGCACGGCAGTTGAGCTTCACTTGACTAGCCATCTCTTTGAGGTTTTAAATGCCTTATTTGTCATATTGCTGTCTCTCACTTTGCCAAGAGGGGGAAGTCAATTCCAAAACTTCCTACTCCTACAAATTTCTTCTGATTAAATTCGTTTGTGAGTTCCAAGGCAGCTGTAGTTTAACCCCCGGGACGGCAGTGGACTTCACTGTTCATTGCCTTTTTTGTGGTCGCCGCTGTTAATTCTGGCTACACAGGAAACACAGTGGTGGGTATGAGTGGAGGGCCTGTCCCGTTTAACCTCAGTGAAGTGAGCAGACTAAGATAAATTACAGTCCAGGATAAGGCTTAAGTTTTTCAATTTAGGAGCGTACGGTATGTCAGTCACTGTATAGGCACACAATTTTTGGAAATAAACCTGGTTTAGGCATTATATTGCTGCTGCCGATAATCATTGACTGCAACTAGTAGACCAAACAATGCAGTCTATTCCTTAACAGCATCACGATCCGAATTTACAGGTTTGATTGGTTTGTTAAGCACATATGTGATTCGAGACTTAGGATAATACAACCGATAAGGCGATAAGTTACACGATGTTGATTTGCGAACTAGCCAATAAGACTTACGCGTTCTACTTTACCCCCCGACCCGTAGCGGTGAGTTGAGTTATTGCGTAAAATCACTTAATCGGTTCTTCGTAGAATATATTCTTCAAAGTCAAAGTCAAAATCTTTTTATTCCGTAAAAATGGCTACATTTGTTTGGAATCGTCACAATTTTTTTCCCTACCGTGCAGTTCATGACTAGGTGAGCACTGATAAAAATACTGCCAAAAAACTCAGGCATCCCTCTTTTGGTATCCAAACAAATTTACATAATTTATTAATTACATTACAATTGGATCGACTCAATCCCAGGCATTTTTATCATTAATATAGTCAGATACTTTATAATATGCCCTGCTACACAATTTGGCTTTAATAGTAGTTTTAAATTTGTTTATTGACAATTCTCTTATATTGCTGGGAAGTTTGTTATAGAACCGTATACATTGCCCCATAAAAGAATTACTTATTTTGTGGAGACGGCTTGCATGTAACACAAGATTATGCTTATATCTAGTATTTATATTATGAGTATCACTCTTTTTACAAAATGAGTCTATGTTTTTATGGACATACAAAAGATTTTCATATATATATTGCGATGCGACTGTTAAAATATTTATTTCTTTGAATTTTTCTTTAAGGCTCTCCCGGGGACCAAGTTTGTAGATAGCTCTTATGGCTCTCTTTTGCAATAAAAAGATGGTGTTAATGTCCGCGGAGTTCATTCCTTCATCCTTCATCGATGTGGGTTTAGAGCACACTCCATCATGTCGCCCAACTTGAGGATTGGCGGAGGTCAGTGTTTCTAAACCGCGCGATGGCACTGACTTGCTTAAGCGTATAGAGAATATTTACTATGCAAAATCGTGCAATCGGGTCTCCCTCCATATATTATCTCCTTCATGCATAGACATTAATTAATAACATGTAAAAAGTACTGCAGTGAAAAGACCACTGTATCTGAAGTTATTGTAAAAAATGTAATTGAGCAGTCAGAACCCGTTATATACGTTTTCCCATACATTTTGTGGTCGTATACGACCACCCGGGTTTCGAAGGGTTAATGAAAATTAAATGGTTTGGTCTAAATGAGAGTGTCGGTGTTTAAATAAGAAGAGGCATGCTCCATTGGTTCGGACATGTAGAAATAATGCAAGAGGCCTTTCCAATTTCGTATGATAGTTTGATAATTATGAAAAGTTTTCTTTTAGCATACGACTCACCTGATGTAAAGCAGTTACTGTTGCATATTAACGCTTGTGATATGTTAAGTATCACTCGTGCGATGCCTCCTCTGCCGCTTACACAGAAAACCGCAGTTAAATAACAACTCCCTAGAGGTTGTTGTGTACATGCGTGTGAGTGACGTTATCAGTAAGCTGCTAAGGAGTTGCTGTGTTAGCAGCAGAGGTAGCATCGCGGGAGTAATGATTAATGCTTAAGTAATTGCTTTGCACGCGTTTATAGGCCACTGTAACCGCTTTACATCAGGTGGGCCGTATGCTTGTATGCCTGGTTACAAAAGTTCTAACTAGAATGTTAGCATAATCGAAATTCTGTATATTTTTTAGGACGAGACTGTGTCTTTCAAGGAAAAATGCGCAAACTGCATCCGAGGACCTAATTTGATTAAGTCTATCCTGATAGCAGGATGCACTATATTACTAATACAACAAGTGAGTATACTTCAAAACGTAAAACAAGATGGAAGATGGCAGTAGATTGTTTGATGGAGGTAAAAGAATATTAAGATAATAAATGTTCCTTTACATTGGGACTCTATAGCTGTTCAAAAGACGGATGATCTCACCTAAGAAAGGTCTGGTTTTCCATCTCCACTAAATCGAGGCTTGGTAGCGGACCCCGCTAATCCTGATTTAAGAAATATCTGATTTCTCCTCTGGTTTATGAAGGTCTAAACCTTCATAAACCAGAGGAAAAATCAGATATTTCTTACGTAAAATCACGCGTTTATGGAAATATAATTTCTTGGAAGCACCGGTTTCTTACGATATTTTTCTGCACCATCAAAGAACGACTCTACAAAAAAAGTTTTGTCTTTGGCCCAAAATTCATATAATGATTTTTCTATTCATTATGCTCCAAAACAAAACAAAAATACCCATATTCCATATAAACTTTGCTATGTTGGTAGACATGATAATAATAAATTTTTTTGAGTTAAGTACCAGGCCACTCAGAAAGTATTGCGAAAAAAGTTTTTATGTATGAGAGACCAGTTATAATCGATTTTGAAAATATATTTATTTGTAATAGATACAAATGAAATCGCAAGAATTTTTTAACATAATAAACGCATTCCAAATTCTAAATAATTAATGCTAGTTGTTAGTAGAGTTGTTTTATATATATATATAAGTAGAGAGAATAGTATAGTATAGGAATAGGCTTAAACCATCTGAGCTGAACCTGTTTTTTATACAACGGTAGGCATACGACCCACCTAAAGTAATGCGAATATCGTAGCCTATGAACGCGTGCAATACATTATCACTCGCGTGATGCCACCTCTACCTCTAACACAGCTACACCTTTGGAGCATATTGGCGGCCTCACTCACACGCAGGAACACGACAACCCCTTAGTAAGTTGTTATTAGGCTGCGGTTTTCTGTGAGGTGGAGATACTACCCCAGACGGGCTGCTTTGATGCGCCCTACCTCTTTTAAAACATATAGGCCAAGTCAAACGGACTTGTTTATGCACACAAATATTTGTCCTGTGTGGGAATCGAACCGACGAGCGTGTCAAAGTAACATAACAGCGCGTTTCACCACTGCGCCACCGAGCTCGTCGGCATTCACTTCTTAAACTCTAAACCAGTGATAAAAATGTACTTTCAGATAACGGTATGCATGATGAAACTGGTGAACAAGCCCATAACGACGTACACGCACTTCGATTTCAACAAGACGATCATGTACCCCAGCGTCACCTTCTGCAAAGAACCACCCTACAAATACGACAAGATGACCGTAAGTTTACAATATAGAGTAATTTATGTGCTGCCACTACCAACTGGGGATCATGCAAGGCGATCAGCAAACTCACTAGATTAGTTATTCATACGAGTGATGTCTCTCTTGAATCACGCAGACCACTGTTCAGGAGACTAGAGTTGTTAACGTTACCCGCCATATTATTAATTATACATTTTCGGCATTTTATGTATATTTGTCAAAAAAAAATACTTCAATATAGCGACGTATCAAACGGTAGACACATTATACACCAACATTATTGTACTCGTATTTTAAAATGGCGCAAGTACTACTATAACTACGTACAGTTATTATTATGAGAGTGCTCTAACGAAGAGATAAATGATGGGCATACCTGTCGTATCTATAACTATAAAAACATCATAGCTTCAATATGTATACAAAAAGGCATGAAATAGTTAATTATTCAACTAGATATACGAATCGAGTTGCCGTGCCTCCACACAACCTATTTCTGATCGCTATTAAGGAGTTGCCTCTAAAACGTTTAGCTCGCTTGTTCACTTTACTTTGCGAAAACTGTGTGTAATATTGAAGAATTTAGACGTATGAACTACAATATCCCTCCTACACTTTGCTTTATAGATAGATTTTTTGCATTTTTGTCATGAAAGGATGTTTTCGATTAATATTGATTGATGATGATGATTGATGAGATTATATTTGTATGTATACTATAGGTACATAGTACCTAGTATTGTCTTAGGTTTTCGCGATTGTTACACATTGAATTAAACAATTTTAACGGAAGTATCGCGTGTTTTATTTATTTTGTTGAACCTGACGTTTCTAACGCTTTGCAGCGTCCGTGGTCGCAGGAAGACTAAGAGACGAAGAAGAGTTTTCCTGCAAAGCGTTCGAAACGTCAGGTTCAACAAAATAAATAAAACACGCGATACTTCCGTTAAAAATTGTTTAATTCAATACATAGTACCTATATGTTTATCAATGAACTTGTACCAATACAACAAAAGCTTTACTTAAGTTCGAACAAAGTACATGATCAACTAGAAAATTGCATTAATCTATCTATAACTTCACGCTTCCGGGGCAGGCAGAGAGAACCGAGCGCCACGAGACTCAGTACTTACACCTCACCGCGCTTCTTTAACATTCATTGCTCTTCTCATGCACGCTCGTCGGTTCATAAGGCTCCTGACAGCACCTGCTGATAAAACACGATTAATTTGATTATAGTAGGCCTTCCTCGGTTCCTTCCTACACCCTTCTACTGTAATGAATAAATATTATAAATGTTTTTCATATTTATTCTCTACGGAGAGGTTTTATGGCTGCACTCTTCTGTGAGGTGGAGGCACGTCCTTAGTTAGGGAGCATTGTTGCGCTTTTCCTCTCTTTCGTCAGAGTTTGTTGGCTGTGATTCTAAAGAAATGGTGAACAATTCTCACTTATATGTTATACCCATCTACAAATGATGATATGTTCAAAAGACACATCAAAAATGGTCTATGTAAGAAGGGTTATTATAGAATCGATGAATATCTAACGGACAGAGATGTATGGAAATGATTCAGCACATGAATTAATATAACTATAATTGTACCACTTGATATCACTATATGTACACTCATATCATTATGTTTATTGTAATATGTATAAGATGATTTGGAAAAAAAAAGACATATATTGGCAAGTTTCTTTTGGCATTTCTTCTTCGCCAATGGTCATTTGAAATGCTGGTAGATTAAATAAGAGAAAAACTTAAAAAAAAAATTATAAAATATAATATTGAACATGTAAGACGTGTCTAAGTGCCCGTGAGGGTCTAAAGGCAAATAAATAATTTTTATCTTTTTTATTTATCTTTTTATCAATGGAGCAGTGATAGCCTAGTAGATCAAGAATCGGCCTAACGACCAACCGGTCCCCTGTTCGAATGCTGGCATGTACCACTAAATTCGTGTTTTCGAATTTATGTACATATTTGTAATTATCCAAGAAATTATATGACGAAAGTCGTGTGACCTTTCGTAATAATGATCTGGTTTTCCCTCTGGGTTGTGAAGGTCTAATGACAGTCGCTCTTTGTAAAAATCAGTATCTTCGCCAAATCCTTAGACTTAGGTAGCGGACCCCGCCAATCCTAATGGATTAAGAAACGGCAAAACGCTAAGAAGAAGAAGACTATGTCAATCTGCCTGTATCTTTACGAAAACTCTAGGTTCATTATACCGACTTAGATTTATTGTAAAATCAATTAAAAAAAAAATCGGCCAAGTGCGAGTCGGACTCGCGCACGAAGGGTTCCGTACCATTATCTATAAAAACAGCAAAAAAAATCATGTTTGTTGTATGGGAGCCCCCTTAAATATTTGTTTTATTTTAATTTCATTATTTATTCTTAAAGTGAATATATAACTAAATATTCTGTGCATGTTTCAAGCGTCTACCTGTTGCCGTTATCAATATCGAGCAAAAATGAGCAAAAAAATCACGTTTGTTGTATTTTATTCTATTTTTTAGTATTTGTTGTTATAGCGGCAACAGTAATACATCATCTGTGAAAATTTCAACTGTCTAACTATCACGGTTCAAGAGATACAGCCTGGTGACAGACGGACGGACGGACGGACGGACAGCGGAGCCTCAGCAATAGGGTTCCGTTTTACCCTTTGGGTACGGAACCCTAAAAAGAGCTACATTGACTAGTTTCTGCCGGCATTTCTTCTGCTACGGTGATTTTCAAAATGCTGGCCAATTTAACGAGAAAACGAACCTGCCACCTCTGCTGCTAACACAACGGCCCTACAGTGTGTTGTTATTTGGCTACGATTTTTTGTGAGCTGGAGCATAGTAATTACTATGGTTGGAGGTACTATCCCGGACGGGCGGGCTGCTTTGATGCGCGCCACCTCTTCATCAACAGACATGTTCGTGCACACAAATGTTTGTCCTGTGTGGGAATCGAACCTACGAGCATTGGTGTCAAATGGTCGAGGTGTCGAGGCAACGCATTTCAGAGTCGTGAAGCTTGTAAAGATGTTATTTATGTGGCTAATGCTCCTAGAAATATGGTCTCTACGCGCATCCACGGTACATCTCCAGATGGCTGGAGTTCAACTTCTCCAGCATCAGCCTCGACGAGCTCTGGGAGGAGATCACGTACAGCGACACTGATATATTTGTGAAGACTGCACTAGACGGGAGAACGGACAGTAAGTCTACTTATACCACTAACTAGTTCATTTATTTTATAAGCCTTGCAATACCTACGCTTTTATACAACATGCGGTGGCATACAGTAGGTACATACATACATTTATATAAATATATTAATTAAATCAAAAGCTCGGTGGCTCAGTCGTGACTGACGCGACTTTGACACCAACGCTCGAGGGTTCGATTCCCACACAAGGCAAACATTTGTGTGCATAAACATGTCTTGTCTTGGTCTGGATGTTTTAAGAGAGGTAGGGTGTACCAAAGCAGCCTGTCTGGGGAAGTACCTCCACCTCACAGAAAACCGCAGCCAAATAGCAACTCCCTAGAGGGTTGTTGTGTTCCTGCGTGTGAGTGAGGTCACCAGTAAGCTCCCAAGGAGTTGCTGTGTAAGCAGCAGAGGAGGCATCGCACGAGTGATACTTATCTCAAGTGTTAATAGGTTACGGTACCCGCTTTACAACAGGTGGGCCGTATGCTTGTATAGCTCCCGACGTAGTATATAAAAAAAGAAAAAAGATTATGAAAATATATTTTACGTATTGTAATCATGAAAAATAATTAATCCACTATTCAGATGTGGAGGTTACACCAACTACGGGCTTCGTTTACGGGCGCTGCTACACCCTCACCCCGAAGGTGGCCAGCACGCATGCTACCAGGAACACTGGGTATTCCATCACACTACACCACAGTGCCAGAGACGTCGCGACGTCTGTAAGCATCAACCCACCAGGGTATCATGTTCACGTGCATTACAACAGGGAACCTTTCACTGGTAAGTAAAACTCGAATTTTGTCATTTCTCCCATTTGGCGTTATCCTGTACCATCCATTAGGATTGACGTGGTCCGCTACCTAAGCCTAAGGATTTGGCGAAGATACTGATTTGACATGGAAGGATCGATGGATGGATAGAGCGAAGGAAGCCTTAGAGCATGAATCTTAGATTAAAAGAGTTTCAAAGCTTATATTAAGGGAATTTTAAAGTGTGAGGCAATATGAAGGTAGCTTTAGAGCATGAGGTTAAGATTAAGACAGTTTCAAAGTGTCAGACAAAACGAATGGCACTTTTGAGCATGTGGCTTATATTAAGGGAGTTTTAGTGCATGAGGCTTATATTAAGGGAGTTTTAGTGCATGAGGCTTATATTAAGGGAGTTTTAGTGCATGAGGCTTATATTAAGGGAGTTTTAGTGCATGAGGCTTATATTAAGGGAGTTTTAGTGCATGAGGCTTATATTAAGGGAGTTTTAAAAGCTTAAAAAATAATTTAAAAAATAAAAATCATTTATTTGCCATTAGACCATTACACTTAGACACGTCTTTTATTAAATTAAATTAGATCATATTATATCTTAATAATTTTCCATAGTTACTTATTAGTAAAAAAAAAAATTTATGTAATCTCTCTTTTTTAATTTGGAAAACAGCCATTGGCGAAGAAGAAATGCCAAAAGAAACTTGCCAATGTGGGTATTTTTTTTTCATCGATAATATATATTACAATAAATATATGTGAGTGTACATATAGTGATATCAAGTGGTACAATTGAAGATATATTAATATATGTGCTGAATCATTTCCAAACAAATTATAACTCCCAGAAATACAGTATCATTAATAAATTCTACTACATTATTGTCAATGAGAACTTCTGTATTGGCAGAAGGCACATTTGGTAGACTAAATTTTATACATTTGGTTTTAGTTGAATTTAATAAAAGATTATTACATGTGCACCAATTTAGAATGGCAGATAGAACACTATTTACATTGTCAATATTTTCGCACCGGCGAGTAACATTAAAAATTAAAGAAGTATCCTCAGCAAACAGTAGTATATCCGACATTTTCAGTACCATGTAGGGCAGATCATTCACATATACTAAAAAAAAAAGGAGCCCAATATATATAACAATTCTGTATAACAATTCATTCAGGATAATCTTGGGTCTGCCCCGATTCTGTAGCGCGTCGGGCATGTTTGCAGAGGCTAGAACCGCATGCTTTCATACTACCATGCGCAAGAGAGCCGCATCTTTGGTGTGCAGAGTTCGGACCAGTTCCATCGTCGTCCTGAAAATGATCGCCGACAGACTTGACTGCCCTTTCGTTCGACACTGCTGCGATAGGCATGCAGTAGCGGTGCCCGCGCCCGGTGTACACGAGTAAATAATTATCAATTTTTGACATTCACATTCACATTGACATGATATTTATTATTATTGTTTGATTATTATTGTTATCTAAATTGTATACAACATGACATGAAAAGTAGTGTGCATGTTTATATTCTATTTCTGTTTTATATTTTAAACTGTATTTGTTATGGATATTATGTATTTAATTTTATTGTAGTGTGTTTTTAAATTATGGATCAATGTTATTCGAAATAAATGAATTTTAATTTTAATAGAACCCTGGGGCACCCCAATATTAACATTGCTCCCTTTAGATTTGACCTCATTTATATCAACAGTCTGTATTCTGCAAAACGAAGGGAGTTTTATAAAAGTGTGAGGTAAAATGAACGGAACTTTAGAGCATGTGGCTTAGATTCAACAAGTTTGAAAGCGCGAGGATTAGGTTAAGGGAACTTCAAAGCGTGAGGCTTAAATTATGGGAGCATTACGATATCCATTTTTATTTAAGGAAGATTTAAAGCATAAGGCTTAACTTTCGGGAATTTTAAAGGAACTTTTCTTTTTCCAGAAGTGGACGTTTACAATGGGGGACTTGTGGACTACTTCTACGTGAACACAGGAGACACGATAGACGTGAAGCTCAAGGTGGATCAGTACGTCAAGGTTGGCACAGGCGGTGATCCGTGCTCGAACCAGGACAACTACAGTGCTAATGAAGTGATTATTTACTTTATTTGGTTCCTTGTTCCCTGTACTCGTCAATAAACCCTGGCGGGGGTATGCACCACTAGATTTGTATCTTCGGGTTTATGTACACTGTACATATTTAAGGGATGGAAGGTACTCCGCAGATGTGGAAAGACGAGTGAGTGCTGGGAATAGTGTGAATGGAGCGTTGGGAAAACTTCTTGGCAGTAAAAACCTGAGCCAGAAGGCACAACTCGCTATACACAATGCAGTGTTGGTCCCAACCCAACGCTAACTTATGGAAGCGAGAGCTGGGTATGGCAGAAAGAGCATGAAAGTAGAATAAACGCGGTCGAAATGCGAGCGCTGCGCAAAATTTGTGGCGTAAGGTTTGTAGACCGTATTCGCAATGATGATGTTAGAAACAGAGTTGGTCTGAAAGAGAGCGTCGGTGTTAAAATAAGAAGAGGCATGCTTCGTTGGTTCGGACATGTAGAAAGAATGCAAGATGAAAGAATGACGAAGCAGATATACAATGCAAAAGTGGAAGGATGTAGGAGCCGGGGAATGCCAAGACTTACCTACCATGACCAAATTGGTCGTGTTCTATCAGAAGGTGATGTCAGGAGCCCTAGAAACCGGCGAGCGTGCATGAGAAGAGCAATGAATGTTAAAGAAGCGAGTAAGATATGTAAGGATCGAGTCACATGGCGCTCGGTTCTCTCTGCCTACCCCGCAAGGGATTTGGCGTGAAGTTATAGATAGATAGATAGAGGTTCATATTTAACATTTACTCGCCGGTGATAGAAAACATCGTGAAGAAACACGCACGTTCAAGATATTACATTTCGCAAAACGTGTGACCTAACCTAAGAAAGGTATGGTTTTTCCTCTGCATTGTGGAGACTGACGACGCTTTCTCCATGTAAAAATTAGTGTCTTCGCCGAATCCTTGGGCTTGGCTGGTAGACTCCGGCAATCGTAATGGTTAACCTGATCAGCCTACATACCTACTTATATATATTCATTGGGGGCAATTTCTCAATCTTACAAACTGTCTGAAGGATGCTTGGGATCGCAACGCTAGAAGCAGTCACCTTGGACGCTATCATTATACATAATCTCTAGCGTATTATACGCATAAACCAATAAACCAACTGGCTGCACACGAAGGCACCCAGCGCTCACAAAAACGTTGTGCATTAGCGACTAAATATCTCAGCGATTGGAGCGTACTGACCAATGGAGGAACATTTTAACCAATGATTGCTGCGCGTTTTACTTACCCTCCGACCCGTAGCAGAGAAGTGAGTTACTACGTAATATCGATCTCATAGTTTCTCCATAGGTCATTTACTTTATGGTTAGAAGGATCTATTATCTCTATTGGTTTTTGCAATAGATACCGACCATTAACATCATTTTTAAGAGAGGTAGGGCGCATCAATCAGCCTGTATTGAGATGTATCTCCGCGTCATAGAAAACCGTAGTCAAATAACAACTACCTGAAGGGTTGTTGCGTTCCTGCATGTGAGTGAAGTCACCAGTAAGCTCCTAAGGAGTTGCTGTGCTAGCAGCAGAGGTGGTCCCACGCAAGTGCTGCTTAATGTTTTATGTAAAAAAAATCTATGGTGCGTATATTTGTTGCATTTGGGATGTTTACAGTGTACTTCGAGGTGTGTCTGGGATAGAGTAGGCCGTCACGCTGGCTGCTCAGGACCCTGGATGAAGAGCAATCTGCCGCGCTGCAACACCTACACTGGCATCAGGGACCTGATATTGGCGTACTTAAAGTATGTTATTTATTGTTACATGAGTTTTTTGTATGTGTTTTCCATAGCACAAAGAAAAGGGGGTCTTTTTTACTTCTGATGAGTTCGGTGGTGCAGCACTTAATAAAGCTGCTTTAGCATCTGATCTCCTGGGTTCGATTCCCACACAGGAATCTACGTCAAAAGAAAAAAACCGGAACGGTCTGTCTGCCTGTCCGTCCGCCTGTCAAGACCCTTTTTCTCAGGAACGGGTGGAGCTATCAAGCTGAAATCAATATCACATACTGAGGTCAATCCGTCGAGCAGTGAAAAATCAAACTTCTAAGTCAACGCAATCAAAAGATACGGCTGTTTATGCCTCGTTTATACGCATATTTTGACACTCGCAAGGGAATCAAAACCTATAGGGTACTATTTCCCGTTGAACTAGAATCATTAAATTTGGTAGTAAAAGTGTTTACTAACAAAACCGAAAACTGTAAATTTGTGGTTACATCACAAAAGAAAATATTTTATTGCGAAAAACAAAAATAATGGTGCGCGAGTCGGACTGGCACTTGGCGGTTTTTTTAAAGAGAAGCTTTGATCAAGGACATACATTTAATACACTTAAAGTTTTAGCGAGCCAAGTGGATAAGAAACCGAACTCAACCAACTCGTCCCCGATTCAAATCCTGGCAGGGGCATGCACCACTATATTTGTGTCTTCGCATTTATGTACTTTGTACAATTTACCATTTGCTCGGCGGTAAAAGAAAACATCGTGAGGAAACCCACACGACCAAGAAATTATATTTCGAAAGACGTGTGTCTTAATCTAAGAATGTTCTGGTTTTCCCTCTGTGCTGTCGAGATCTGACGACAGTCGCTTTAATGTAAAAATCACTATCTTCGCCAAATCGTTGGGTTTAGGTAGCGGAGTACGCTCATCTTAATGGTTTACTACATGTTAAGAAGAAGAAGAAGGTTTTAGGAACCCGTCAGCAACCATTCCATTTATCTCGGTGCAGACTGACTGACAAGAGCATGATCAACGACATGTCTCCAATCGTCTGATGACCAAGCATCTCTTGGCGTAAGGGTTTCTGCACAGTACCTACATACAGTACAGTACAGACATACAGTCCTATGTTATAATAGAACGCTATTTAAAAAAAAATGACAGACGTGTATTCGAAGGTTTTTATATAGCCGATAACACTAAGTGAAACCTCTATTGTTGGTGTGATAAGGATTTGTTTGTCACTTCAGTGGTATCGAAATAATTGCCACATATACAAAATAACAGCAAATGATGAAGTATATTTGAAAGGTTTCAGTAAAATATTTCTATATGTTCATTATAACATTTAAACATTGATGATGGTATTGAAAGAAAATAGAAAGATTTTCATAAAAATTAACCTATTGCAAATGTATTATTTGCATTGCAAATGTATAATTTTTATGAAAATCTTTCTATTTTCATTCAAAATCATCATCAAAGTTAAACTTTGATGTTATAATGAACATATAGAAATATTTTCCTGAAACCTTTCAAATATACTTCATCATCATTAGACGAGCTCGGTGGCGCAGTGGTGAAACGCGTTGTTACGCTACTTTGACACCAACGCTCGTGGGTTCGATTCCCACACAGTACAAACATTTGTGTGCATGAACATGTCTGTTTGTCTTGTTCTGGGTATTTTCTATGTATAATAAGTATGTATTTACAAAAAAAAAAATGTATTTACGTATGTTTATCAGTTGTCTAGTACCCGTAACACAAGCTTCGCTTACTTTGGGGCTAGATGGCGCTGTGTAATTTGTCCGACAATATTTATTTATTTATTTATCATTTGCTGTTATTTTGTATTATTTGCAATAGGTTAATTTTTATGAGAATTTCTCTATTTTCTTTCAAAATCATCATCAAAGTTTAAATAATAAAAAAATGCCGTTTAACACTAAATAGACCACAGATACTGGCCACGTGATATTATGACATCATCTACTACTACACCAGCCTTAACTGCAGAGATACGAGTCTCCCTTCAACCGAAGGGGTTAAGAACGTATTCCATCACGCTGCTCAGTTGTGTATTGGCTGTGGCCGGTATTTTCAAACCACCCAGAAAGAACCAAAAGAAAGCCACTTAAGTCTTAGTTCAACGACTGTCAGCTATCGACAAGAGCCAGGACCGACGGCTTAACGTGCCCTCTGTACAGGGAGAAGCTCAAGAAGGTAAACCCATTCATAGACAGATTGCAGTCGACGTTGCTACACCTACTTGTCTGGTTAGGATGATGCGTGAAATGAACGAATAAAAAGCACTGATGAAGACCGATAGAAACAGAGTTGATCTGAAAGAGTGTCGGTGTTATGAAGAAGAAGATATATGAAGAGGCATGCTCCGTTTGTTTGGACTTGTAGAAATAATTACGGATCAGATATAGAAGGATGTAGAAGCCGAGAAAGGCCAAGATTTACCTACCATGATAAAATTGATTGTATTTCATCAGAACTGCTGTCAGGAGCCTAAGAAATCGGCGAGCGTGCATGAGAAGAAATATGAATAATAAACAAGCGAGTGAAGTGTATAAGAAGCGAGTCATATGACATTCGGTTGTCTCTGCCTAATCCGCATGGGATTTGGCGTGAAGTTATAGACAGACCGACTTATGTGGTGCTCGATTATGTCTGCCTACCTTGAAAGGGTCGTGGCGTTAAAATATATGTCGTCGCATCATGAAAATTAAGTCTTAAGATCATCACTTATGGCGCTGTAGTCATTTTATTGAAGGAACGCCATCTATTAGCTAGTTCCAGAAACTATCATAGGCGGCGCTGTTCTGAGGTTGTTTGGAGCCGCTCTGTAGCTAACGTCAGTGGGGTTACATTCTTCATACTAAAAAGGTGGTGACGGAAGTGGGGGCGACTGGCAGGCGACTAACTTTTCGATCACGCGCCTAACCAAAACCACGCCATTGAGCTCCAAATAACTTTAATCGATTTGCATCTGATTATTTGTTGCGTATATATGTAAAACGTGTTTCGGAGGGTCAATACACGTACCTAACTAATCTATCAGGACTTTTATTTCGTGTGCCTTCGAATGGATGAGCAAGAATCCTCGTTATATAGATAAATTAAAATACAATATACATGAATATATATACGAGTTTACTAATTCTTCTATTTGACGAGCTCTGTAGCGCAGGCGTGAATCACGCGACTTTGACACCAATGCTCGTGGATTCGATTCCCACACTGGACAAACACATTTGTGTGCATGAATATGTACGTTTGTCTTGGCCTGAATGTTTTTAAGAGAAGTGGGGCGCATCAAAGCATCCCGTCTGGGGAAGTACCTGCACCTCACGGAAAACCGCAACCAAATAACAACTCCCTAGAGGGTTATAGTGTTCCTACGTGTGAGTGAGATCGCCAGTAAGCTCCTAAGGAGTTGCTGTCAGCAGCATAGTTGGCATCCATCGAGTGATACTTAATGTATTGCAAGCGTTTATTCTCTACGATAACCGCTTTGCACCAGGTGGTCCGTATGCTTGCATGCCTCCCGACATTGTATAAAAAAAGTAACAAAGAACACTGATGATAACCGACTTATGTGGCGCTCGCTTCATTCTGCCTACCCCACAACGGACTTGGCGTTAAGATATACAAGGATTAAAATGGTTACGATATATGGAAATGTAAAGAGGTTACCAATTCTATTCCAAAGGATATAATTAGTGTTTTGGCATAAGCAATTTGGTTGCTACTGAAATAGACGCAGTGATCCGATGAGTAATAAGCACTGGGCACTTTGGCCCAAACTACACCCACGGCGACCGCCTTACAATGTTATTGCCGGGGATTGCCTGCACGGATGACTAAACATGCTTTGGCTAAGGATCTAAGCATTTTTTTTGTACTACGTCGGGAGGCATACAAGCATACGGTCCACCCGATGCAAAGCGGGTAGCCTATTAACGCTTGCGATATATTAAGTGTCACTCGCGCGATGCCTCCTCTGCTGCTAACACAGCAACTCCTTAGGATCTTACTGGTGACCTCACTCACACGCAGAAACACAAAAAACCTCTAGGGAGTTGTTGTTTGGCTGCAGTTTTCTGTGAGGTGGAGGTACTTCCCCAGACGGGCTGCTTTGACGCGCCCTCTCCTAAAACATTCAGACCAAGACAAACAATTCATGCAGAAACTCATAATATGTGTAAATACTTGTAAAGGCGTACTCGGCCTGTAAGTATAAATACTTTTATGTTTTACTTATAACGATGATATATTTTGTGGTAATGTATTTGTCCAATTTATGGTAATAAAGAATTTATAAAACAACAGTTCATGCAGACAAGTTGTCTTGTGTGGGAATCTAACCCACGAGCGCTGGTGATAAAGTTGCGTCATTCACGACTGCGCCACCGACCCCGTCAAAATTCGCCAGGAATTGGCGAAGACACCGATTTTTACATTGACCAACTGACGTCAGATCTCCGCAACTCAGGGGGAATGTGAGATTAGTCCATTTTAATCGATTTTAGAAAGGTGGAGAGTCTTAACTTTTTTTAGGGTTCCGTACCCAAAGGGTAAAACGGAACCCTATTACTGAGACTTAGCTGTCCGTCCGTCCGTCTGTCACCAGGCTGTATCTCACGAACCGTGATAGTTAGACAGTTGAAATTTTCACAGATGAAGTATTTCTGTTGCCGCTTTATAGCGTATATATTATTCTATTTTTTAGTATTTGTTATCAACAAATACTAAAAAATAGAATAACATAAATATTTAAGGGGGCTCCCATACAACAAACGTGATTTTATTGCTCGTTTTGCTCGTTAATGATAACAGGAACAGGTAGACGCTTGAAATATTCACAGAATATTTAGTTATATATTCACTTTAAGAATAAATAATTAAATTAAAATAAAACAAATATTTAAGGGGGGCTCCCATACAACAAACGTGATTTTTTTTTGCCGTTTTTATAGATAATGGTACGGAACCCTTAGTACGCGAGTCCGACTCGCACTTGGCCGATTTTTTTATATACAGCGAGACATACAAGCTTACGATCCACCTGATGTAATGTAACTAATTTTGACATGCAGCGACTGTCATCAGACCTTCACAACCCAGAGGGAAAATCAGACCTTTTCCGGGTTAACACGTCTATGGAAATATAATTTCATGGACGTGCTGGTTTCCTCACGATGTTTTCCTTCATCTTTCTTCACAGCCGAGCAAATGGTAATTACAAATGTGTACGTGATGTGTATCCTCTTCCAGCATCTACATGAATCACAGCTGCTCTGATTGTCCTCGGTTCTGCCGCTCATACCTCTACACCTCCTATGTGACTGACCGTCAGACGTTCTACTCCTGGGATTCCTCTGACAGGGTTTGGAAGATGACCACTGATGTGACTGACTCCGAAACGAATGTGAGATTCTTCTTTCTTCTTATTAGCGTTAACCTGTTTTACAAATCCATTAGAATTTCCGGGGACCACTACCTAAGCTTAAGGATTTGACGAAGATACTGATTATATGGAGATTTTTACATGGAGCGGCTGCCGACCTCCACAACAGAGGGAGAACGTGTATTTCTCTATTTTAACCGACTTCCGCTTGAGAGCTTGATATCGTCATGGCGCGTGTCATTCTAATCAGATACGTAGGTTAAGCAACTTCGACTGCAGCCTGTCTATGGATGGGTTTACCTATCTCGAGCTTCTTCGTCGGAGGGTACGTTAAGCCGTTGGTCCCCGCTGTTGTCGATAGATTACTGTCGTTAAGCTAAGTCAGTGGTCTTCGGGTGGCTTGAAAACATTGGCCCTCGGCAGTTGAGCAGCGTGGTGTATGAGTATGTTCTAAACCCCTTCGGTTGAAGGGAGACCCGTATCCCAGCAGTGGGATGAATTAGGGTTGGTGTAGTAACAGACTTCCGATCGGAGGAGATACTTACCTTTTTTTTATTCAACGAGGCAAGTAAGCTTGCGACCCATCTGATGTAAAGCTGTCGTAGCCTATGAACTCTTGCAGTACATTAAGTACCACTCACGCGATGCCACCTCTGCTGCTAATACAGCAATTTCTAAGGAGCTTACTAGTAACCTCAGTCAGTCGCAGGAACACAATAACCCTCCAGGGAGTTGTTATTTGGGGTTGATGCACCCTATCTTCCTTAAATTTAAACGTATGTTCGTTTTGTATTCGTGGTAACTTTAGTTTTGCGTAGGAGCACAACAACCCTGCAGGGAGTTGTTATTTCTCCACAATCTTCTGTGAGATGTAAGTACTTTTCAAGTCGGGTTGTTTTTATGCACCGCACCTCGCTTTCACAAGAGCCTTGATTGTTAACTACCATGAACCCTATTGTACAATCTGGTAAACCCTCATGTCTATTTCTTCTTAGCGTCATCCCGTTTCCTAACTCATTAGAATTAGCGGTGTCCGCTACCTAAGCCTAAGGATTCGGCGAACATACCGATTTGTATATGGAGCGGATGCCGTCAGACCACAACCCAGAGGGAAAACCAGATCTTTCTTTAGATAGGTCACACGTCTTTCGAAATATATTGCCATTGTTTATTGCCAGACAAATTACACAGCGCCATCTAGCCCCAAAGTAAGCGAAGCTTGTGTTATGGGTGCTAGACAACTGATAAACATACGTAAATACATACAACAAATACTTTTTTTTTTTTTGTAAATACATACTTATTATACATAGAAAATACCCAGACCAAGACAAACAGACATGTTCATGCACACAAATATTTGTACTGTGTGTGTGAGTTTTTTGGCAGTATTTTTATCAGTGCTCACCTAGTCATAAACTGCACGGTAGGGAAAAAAATTGTGACGATTCCAAACAAATGTAGCCATTTTTACGGAATAAAAAGATTTTGACTTTGACTTTGAAAAAAGAGCCACTTAATGATTGGATAATTTCAAAAGATTTACCTACTTTCATATAGCACTAGCTGAACGCAGCTTCATATCGACGTATCCGTGTATTCCGTAGGAATCGCTATTTCCACTTTTTCCCCTCGATTTATGAGAGTCGTATCGAGATGTTTGAATAGCCTTTAAACTTCTTCAAGAATTGGGCTATCAAATGTAGAATGTAGTAGAAATTTCAAACGAACCCTTTCGTTTTATATGTTATTGATGTGGTTGATTTACTATTGTATTGTTTTTCAGTTGTACATATATTTCAACGGAATGCTGGTATCGGTGTACGAGGAACGTCATAACTACGATTGGAATATGTTCCTCTCGGATCTCGGGGGAAGTATTGTAAGTATACATCGACTTGCGATATTTTATGAGAGGCAGGTCGATCGACCGGGGAAGTAAGAACTTCTTGGAGTAAAACTAGCCTCTTGACTAATGTATTGTACTGCGGGTCGATTCTACTAAAACCTGCAGTTGCACGTTTGCGCTTGTCATTTGAGTCGCGCAAGAGTAGTGCGGTGACAATGCGTGTATTGTATTAAAATTTCTTGCACTACAACGGTCACGCAACGGCTCTGTAGCTGTGCGTATCCTGCAAATGAACTACTTTACATCTGTCATTACCATATTTCGATCTAGTAAGTTGTACTTGTACTAAATGTTGACTCCTATAAAGGTCTATCTATAACTTCACGCCAAATCCCTTGCGGGCAGAAAGAAACGAGCGCCACGTGACTCGATCCTTACATATCTCACTCGCTTCTTTAACATTCATTGATCTTCTCATGCACGCTCGCCGTTTTCTAGGGCTCCTTTTTCATTTTTTTATACAATGTCGGGGGTATATATACATATATAATTATATTATATATAAATACATTTTTTTTATATTCATACTCCTGACATCACCTTCTGGTAAAACACGATCAATTTGTTCATGGTAGGTAAGTTTTGGCCTTCCTCGACTCCTACATCCTTCTACATTCGTGTTATATGTCTGTCTCGTAGTTCTTTCTTCCTGCATTCTTTCTACACGTCCGAACCAACAGAGTATGCCTCTTCTTATTTTAACACCGACACTCTCTTTCAGACCTACTTTCTTAAAACCTTAATTTTTTTTATTTTATTTTAATACAAAATCCACAGCCCTTAGATACATAATGACAATACTTGTAAACTAAAAATACCGCCGATAACGGGTTTACGTTTTATAGTTAACAGATAACAAGCCAAAGAGCAAACAACTAGGCAAACTATTAAAATAGAAAACTAGTGCGAAACTATATGTAGGTTGAATAGTTTTACAAGAAAAATTGTTTAAGTATTAAAGTACTCCCTCAGTTGTGTGTGGTGTGTGTGTGTATATGAGTGAATGCAATAGTGTTTGTGTATATGAGTGAATGCATGTGTGTGTGTGTGAGTGTGTGTGTATCTGCATGCTTGTGCGAGCGTATGTGTATGCTGGTTAGTGTGAGTTACATGTATACCTATGTGTCTATGTGTGTACCTATGTGTGTGGCTACGTTAACACTTAGCTTCCTGCAGAATTTTTAAAATTTCCTTTTTAAATACTTCCTTACTATTTACGAAAACATCAACTGAGTAGAATTTTTTGTTGTATGTTCTCTGAAATCGATTAATTGTTGAATTTTGAGCATAGTTTGTTGACGAAAAAGGGATAGCGAATAAACTTGTATGTCTAGTGCGAATTCGAGGCACATTAAAACTTAAAACCTTGCTAATGATATCAGGGCAGTCAAAAATATGTTGTTAATATTGTAATATTTTTATAAAACAAAAACTATGACAGTTTTTGTTTTATAAATATTACAATTTTGTTTGGGAGATGTTTGTGGAAATTCCTCTATTCAATTAGAAATACCTCCATGCCGGCAACCAAGGGCAATGGGGCTTGACACTATTCAAAGCAATAAATATCCTAACGGTTACCTCTCAGTATATTTATGAATAAAGCGTCGTCAATGGTATTTCCCGATGAAGCAACCGGTCTCGTCTGGATATGGTAGCAGTATCTGGATATGGTAGGAGGTTTTCTTGGTTTTCTTTGTTATGTTTCTTATGATATTGGAGAAGATTTCTTTATAGCATTGTTTCTCGTCTTGCCATGGACGTGATGATACTTTTATATACTCGTTAGGTGTTAAGTGAGTGCATGGTTCGCTGACAAACTTTCACAGTTTGTGGAAACTTGGAAATAAGAAATTTTGTGTTCTTTTCCTTGAATAATAAAATAAAAAGAAATAAAAAAAGCTTTGCGAGCGAACGTATCGCGACTTCCCGTCACACTTTTCATAAACCGCCCAATGATATTGTATTTAAAGATGACGTATATTCATACTGCGCGTCGTTTTGTTATTGTTCCACTACGACATTATAGTACTTACTTACTTAAGAAGGGGATAGATAATACGGAACGCATGATATAGAGAGAGATAGCTATCTGTCAAGAGTTGCGCTTGAAATACGTCAGCGCATCATAGAATAGCGCATATTAGACCAATTGGGTTAATTTCATTGCCTCAGTTTTTGCGCGCTAGTACGACATCTACCTCTTTTTAATATAATATCATTGAAACCGCCCCGTTCGAACAATGGTGATAACGGCAGATGCGTTATGTAGAGATATGCTGTACGTTCGCAACTGCTACCGTTGGCGTACCACGTAAAAGACCTTTTCACGCCTTTTTTTGGACAAACCCATGCTGTAGTTTCTTGGAAAGACCTTGCCAGGGAGTTGTAATAACGAAAGAAGTTGAGGAAAGAAACACCTCTGTAATCGCGCAGTCCACGAACATTGTAGTTTTTAGCGTGTAAGGGTGAATGTTCTTTCAATAGCAAGCAGTTGTTGCTCCTTGTACAAATTTGATCTAAATTATGCGAATAGCTAGACGGCAATTGGAAAGCAATTTGAATTTCTGGCATTAATAATATGGATAGAGTTGTTGTTCGATAGCAGACAATAAAAACAAACACGTCTCATTTGATTTGTATAAAATTTATAAACATTCCGAAATTCTTATCGATAAAACTCACCTCTAATCGATGACTAATAAATATTTCGATAGATGGATAAAAGCCATTGATTTTAACGATTTTTGGCTTTGTGCCAATGTAAGAGAAGGATGTTATAGGCTTTCGATTTAATGAGACGTTAAAATATAGGAATGTTATTCAAAAAAATGTTTACTCGTTCATTCATTCTATAGTTTGGCGATTATAGTCCGGCCATAAGTTCTGTTACAAATGAATATGCATTTATCAGGAACACCGTTCCTATATGAAATCTATATGTTTGTCTGTGTGTTTGTATGTATATTTGTCTGTCGCTTTTTTCGAATATTCGAATTTTGACTTCAGATTCCGATTCAACATAAAAAAGTAGAATAGGAATGTTCAGGAACGCCGTTCCTATCTCTTAAGGAACAAGGACAAATTGGCCGACAAATTAAAAAAAAAAAATGTTATATAATTGATGAGCCAGGTGTTCCTCTGGCAATGCAAGCTTGCGCATTCTCAACTGTTTTTTTTATAAAGTAATGTAATCTTAATAAAACTTATGTGTACATATTTATGGAAATCTCAGCAAAAAATAAAAAAAAATATTCTATTCGAAATGGCCACATTTGGCTTTGATATTGGCCTTTAATCTGTCTGGCCACGAATCTGTGGATCTACGTTGTTTCCATGGTAAATTTTGCCACTGCTTGCTTGAGATTTCTTAAGAGACACGATGTCGGTGTGTCGTTTCGTACAGGCCCTGCCATCTAAAACTGACCACAGTTTGTGGTCTAAAGGGTTCAGATCTGGACTAGACGAGGGACAGTCTTCAGCTCTTATAAAATCTGGATCGTTGGTTTCGAGCCAAGCTTGGGTAGTTCGTGCCATGTGACCAGGTGAAGAGTCCTGCTGGAAAGTCCATGGTATATTTTTTAAAAGCGTATTGCTGGGAGAGCATGCCCTGTATATCGACGATAAGCGCCAAGCTTTAGGTCTTGTTTTATTATACGCGACAGAGTCCTAGCGGGAATCTTCATTTCTCAAATTGCAATTGCGCAACTAGTAATATAAGAAAGAGAGTTGGTATAAAAGGGACTATCGGTGTTAAGATATGAAACGGCAAGCTTCATTGGTTCGGACATGCAGAAAGAAGGCGCGATGAAACAACGAAACGGGAGGATTACTGGCACCGAGGAAGACCAAACTCATCTGTCACGACCAATCACTACTAAATTTTATTGGGAGGAATTCTAAAAAATGCCAGCGAGGACGAAAAGAGATTTCGTAAGAAACTCGGCGTACACATGTATATACATAAATAGGTAGAAATAATATAATGAAGAAATGTATCCCCATAACAATTTCTTCTTACCAGATCATTATCAAGGAATTAGTTAAAACAATAAACTAAGTACTCATAGTACTTAGTTTATTGTCTTAACTAATTCCTTGTTTTTTCTTTTTCTGCAGGGATTTTTGCTCGGTCTATCTGTAATTGGTCTCATGAGTCTATTGGAGGAATTCTGCTCCAAATTAATGAGTCCTACTGTCAAGACTGAAAACAGCGAGGACGTCCAGTCCAGCGCCACCGATTTTACAGGCAATACGGAATCAGATAAGTTTGAGGTGTACCTAAAAAGTTGTGCTGAGTGGAATGTTAAAAATTCTTTTTAGGTCATTTCGGTAGTGTTTTAGTAATACGATCATAATAAGCGTGCTCTGAATCCAGTTTATCTAGGGTCAGAGCAATGCTTGGTTAATAATAATATCATTTATTTTCCCGACTACGTATTTCAGTACATAGTAAACAAATTTGCATGGCTACCGGGACATCATGCCCGAGACTCACCGTTCAACTGTAGCACCTAGTACGTACGACGTAAGAACGGTACAAGTATGAATATCTAGCCTGACGTGCATCCATCCGTAGATTGTAATATAATTTATTATATTACGTACGACGTAAGAACGGTACAAGTATGAATATCTAGCCTGATGTGCATCCAGCCGTAGATTGTAATATAATTTATTATATTACGTACGTCGTAAGAACGGTACAAGTATGAATATCTAGCCTGACGTGCATCCAGCCGTAGATTGTAATATAATTTATTATATTACGTACGACGTAAGAATGGTACAGGTATGAATATCTAGCCTGACGTGCATCCAGCCGTAGATTGTAATATAATTTATTATTCTTAAATCAATCCATGATTATTAAACTAATATGAGGAGGAGCCGGTGTCAGAAATGGTTTAGAACCTTTATCCCACATCACCAGATCCCCTCTCTCGGAACTAACATACATATACTTACGTAAATGATTTGTTTCAATGTTTTTGTATTTAATTTATATCCGCCATTCGTCTGCAAATCAATCACGCTATATCTTCGACCTTTTACATCTCTCCACTGACATTCGTCACATGTCCATTATTTGTTACCATATGTTGATACACCATGTTTATCTTGTCCGCCCTTCCCCTAGTATATCAATTTTTCTGACGTCTATCAACTGAAAAAAAACCTTAATCATAATATCCACACCTCCGCAAACATTAAAGGCTGCGAACTGACATTTCTTAGCCTGCTTTTTGCCTTTTGTTAATTGCGAGACAGGTAGTGGCATCTGAACACGTTGCAGCATTAGTTATGTAATTATTAATAGAGAATCAGTGATTACAAATTAGCAAAATAATTAAGCACAATATCATGTGGGGTATTGTATGAAATCCATTGACGTGTAAATCTGGAACAGAATATCAAATACATGGTTGCGAGCCGAGACGATCCCCAGATTTAAAGATGATGCAGATGTTTTATACGCATAATTATCTAAGTTTATTAATTTTAAGCGACTAATATTTAACCAAAAATGTTTTATTTGTACTTATTTTATTATAATTGAATATACTTCTTATGAGCATGGCTTTGAGTTTTTATACATAAAAACGCTTAGCTTTTTGTACTACGAGTAAGTATAATGACTGACCTATTGATTTTGAACGGTTACGTTTATGTAACGACGCGTCACAAGTTTTCTGATACCCTCATTTACAGGAGCACAGCAGTTTGCGATGGAATTGTTATTTGGTTGTAGACTTTTTTACGCCACTAAAGTGGCAAACATCATCCTACCTGTAAACAGTTATCATAAGCTAAGGATACTGACAACATCAGAGGCGTCACTTATGAGTTTTTTTATACTACGGCGGGAGGCATACAAGCATACGGCCCACCTGATGTAAAGCAGTTACCGTAGCCTATTAATGCTTGCGATATATTAATTATCACTCGCGCGATGTCTCCTCTGCTGCTTACCAGCAACTCCTTGGGAGCTTAATGGTGAGGTCACCATCATACGCAGGAACACAACAACCCTCTAGGGAGTTGTTATTTGGCTGCGGTTCTCTGTGTGATGGAGATACTTCCCCAGACGGGTTGCTTTGATACTACCTCTCTTAAAACATCAAGATCAAGACAAACAGACATGTTCATGGACGCAAATGTTTGCCTTGTGTGGGAATCGAACCCACGAGCGTTGGTGTCAAAGTCGCGTCATTCACGACTGAGCCACCGAGTTCGTCGAGTTGTCTTGTAAAAACTTCCTCATGCCTTTTTTGAAGAAGTCCAGTTTGTAATCTTCCACCTCAGCAGATTTCTGTGCAAGGTTGAGGTACTTTCCCAGTCAGACTGCACGATTATTTCATTATGATTATACGACATATATGATTACATTATATAGAACAAGTATGAATGCCACGCGTTTGAAAATTGTCTCAATAGTTCCACCCATTGCTTTAGCACCCATTTTTAGGGTTCCGTACCCAAAGGGTAAAACAGAACCCTATTACTGAGACTCCGCTGTCCGTCCGTCCGTCCGTCTGTCACCAGGCTGTATCTCATGAACCATGATAGTTAGATAGTTGAAATTTTCACAGATGATGTATTTCTGTCGCCGCTATAACAACAAATACTAAAAAATAGAATAAAATAAATATTTAAGGGGGCTCCCATACAACAAATGTGATATTATTACCGTTTTTATAGATAATGGTACGGAACCCTTCGTGCGCGAGTCCGACTCGCACTTGGCCAGTTTTTTTAAACACTGACGTAGTTGAACTTTACTATTAACACAGTCAAGACAGTTTCATTGTTTAAATATTTCTCTCATTGTCCGTTGATTACACAAAGAAGTATTGAAGGCATTTCGATGACATCGTTGATACTGATGACATTTGACGCTTAGATGCTTTGTGTGCGACGGAGACAAAGTACAAGGGGAGCAACAACGTTATTCTTCTCGGTGACAAGATGGACCTGTGATCAAGGAAGAACCAGGGCGATTACGGCAGTGCGGGCATAGATGTCGTCCATACCTTTCGCTTAATCTTTGGATGTGTGAGATTATGGTTTCATGGGTCCAATATCTGTGTATCTGTCAGTCGCTGTGCTTCAATGAAGCTGGGAATTACGCCAGTTTATTTGCATGCTGTATATGCTCCCGCAGCTGATCCAATCTCAGGAGGATTTGGCTGAAGGAAATGTAAGGATAACTAAATTTTTAATGGATGGTTTAGGATCAAGCGATACAGTTACGAAGCTGTGCCTGGCCTGGCCCATATAGATATAGAATGAATGATGCATGTAAGCTATTTTTTGACGTATGGATTGAAACCTCCTTGTGTTGAACATATTCCACCTTGTCCACACCCAGGCTGAGAAGGCACTCCTTATCAGCCAGGGCTATGGAGCAAATTCGGGTTCCCGCACCCTAACCATACATGAAGCACAGGGACTAACGTGCGAGTCAGTGATTATTGTGCGCACAACCTCCAAAAAATCCCACCTCCTCCAAAGTGTCCCCCATGCCGTTGTCGCGGTCTCTAGACACACGGACAGCTGTGTATACCACACAGACTGTACCGATAACGACGCGACAGCTCGGTTTATCCAGCGAGCCGAGACCGCGACAACGGAACACATCAGGGACTATAACCTTAAGATGGCGATGAGGGCGAGAGACGAGAAGGTCATCAAAAAGTTGACCCAAAGCTCCGAAGACCCAGAGAGCGGTCCCTCCTCCTCCTCCCAAACCAGTAGACTGAGAGAGGGGAAGAGCGTCATGGCAAGGCTCCGGGATGCTATCTCCCTTCCTTTCCGGAAGAAACAAATGTAACTAAAGCAGAGATAGAGATGAGAGATGCCAGCAGTCGTGCTCACTAAAATGTCTAGACGGGCGGCGGCGTTGGGGGGCGGGTCATCGAGTTCCCTAAAATATGGTTGAACACGGTGATGGCTGCCCTCTGCGTCAACTCGTGAACGGGTGCCGCTCGGAGGGACTGGTCTGCCCGCGTCTCTCGTTCCTCTTTCTGCTTAAAACAAAAACTAAAATAAAAACTAGTAGCACTTATTGTAATCGCACTTGCGGAGCGATAAATAAAAAAACTAACAATCTGACAAAAAAAAAAATGACAAACAAACAAAGGCACGGGCCAAAGAGCCTGTGGATATGACTACTATTAAAAAAAAAAAAAAAAAAAGGAAGTGACCAAAAAGCGTGATTGATTTCAATTCTGACAGACAGACGATTCCGAAATTCGGTAATTAATATAAGAGCCTGTAAGTCGATTTTTGGCCTTTTTAAAAAGTGCGGGCGCGTTCCTCTTCTGGAAATTTTGAAAAGTTAAGAAGTGGAAAATTGGAATATACAAGTGTAAGAAGTATATTTGAGCTAGATGAGTTGCGAACGCGGGCCGTGAAGTACGTGGATGCGAAAAATACATTGATTGCTGAATGGTGATGCCTGATAGGGCGTGGAGATTGAATACTTTATGGCAAGAAAGTGGAAAGTGTGCCTGTATTATGTACCATCTTCGCTACTGAGAGACGAAGAAAGAAGTATACCATCGATGCTAGAATGAATTTCTTTAGTAAAATTAAAGCGCGAAAGAATAATGTTGAATTAGGAAGAGGGTGAAGAAAAGCTTTGAGAGCAATACCAAACTCTTTTGAATAGAGGTAAAGAATTCTTCATGTGGTTCGTCAACACCCAGAATGGATAAGATAAACGAAGCTGGTGGCATTCTTGCTAATTTTGATTTTCAGGAACACCGTTCCTATATGAATTCTATATGTTTGTCTGTGCGTTTGTCTGTCGTTTTTTTCGAATATTCGAATTTTGACTTCAGATTCGGATTCAGCATAAAAAAGTTGAATAGGAATGTTCAGGAACACCGTTCCTATCTCTTAAGGAACATGGTCAAAATGGCCAACAAATTAAAAAAAAAAATGAATTGTTATGTAATTGACAAGCCAGGTGTTCCTCTGGCAATGCAAGCTTGCGCATTCTCAACTGGTTTAAGATGAGAGAAGTGCAATGAATGTTGAAGAAGCGAGTGAGGTGTGTAAGGATCGAGTCACGTGGCGCTCGGCTCTCTCTGCCTACCCCGCAAGGGATTTAGTGTGAAGTTATACATACATATATCTGTTGACCCTTTGGATAATATCTAAAGCGTAATTTACCAATTGCCACCCCTGCCGCTTGTCAAAATGATAGTATTTATAGAAAAATTATATCCGCCTACCGATTTTGTACAACAAATTATGTATTCTGAAAATTTTTTGCTTGTAAAGATATACGTATGTATTCACATAGGTATTTTTCCTGAGAAAATGCGATTATGTACAAAAACATAAAACACCGAATGAAACTCCGTCGCCCACTTACTTTTATGTATTACTGTCTAAATATATATTACATGATTTTTGCTTATGTATTATTTTTACAACATCGTTTATTCAACGATGTGTCAACCGAAATTATGCAATGGGAACGAAACTATGAGCAGAATTGCAAGTATTTTATACGTATCGAAACCTTGCTATTGCCAATTCTTTATTTTAAGTGCACGCGAGCTGAAACCGTACGTTTATAAAACTACTGCTTCCGAGCTATAAAGAACATAACGTATCGTCTAACAGAAACCCACGTAACATTTTTAATAGATAGCTTCCTAACCTCAGTAACATAAACTAGGTTTTATATTGAACTGAATCTTGTAATCAGTGCTTCCTTACCATTTTTTAGGTTATATAATGTTGTAGTAGGATTTGCAATGGATTTTATAATTCATCTTATGACTTGAAATGTGCAATTCTAATATAATAAAAGTAAGAAAAGTGACAATGTTTAAGCTTTTGAAATATGATTCACAAAATTCATTAGGCGGAAGTACATACATTGCTGTGATGCACTTTTTTTTGCCTTAGGTACCCACTTTTTCTTTTCCAGTGGAGTTACCTCAATATATAAGATCATATTGTACAATGGACGTAAAGCAAAACGCAAGTTGGCTTATGTCAATCAATTGTCTAATGTCTATTGTAAAATGTTACATCAGTCCACGGCATGCGGTGGAGAGAGCAGAGTTTGGAGTTCTTCTGCATCATAGATTCAGGAATAAGTACATCAGCTCTAGAGTTACACACGTGGTTCTAAGGTCAGCAAGTTGAAGTGGCAATGGGCAGATCACTTTCGAAGAACCGATTCTTTCAAGGCACTAATTCCATCTATACGATATATAAAATTATTGGTGCTTTAGGCACAGAGGAGAGAAATGAGGATTTTGTTTTTATACAATGTCGGGAAGCATATAAGCATAAGGCCCACCTGGTGCAAAGCGGTTACAGTACCCTATGAATGCTTACAATTTCTACGTTAATTATCACTCGAGCTATGCCACCTCCGCTACTGACACAGCAGCTCGTTAGGAGCTTACTGGTGACCTCACTCACACGCAGGAATACAACAACCCATCAGGGAGTCGTTATTTGGCTACGGTTTTCAGTGAGGTGGAGGTACTTCCCCAGACGGGATGCTTTGATGAGCCATACTCCTTTTAAAAACACCCAGACCAAGACAAACAGACATGTTCATGCACACAAATGTTTGTACTGTGTGGAAATCGAACCCTCGAGCGTTGGTGTCAAAGTCGTGTCATTCACGACTGCGCCACTAGGGTGATGATAAATATATTGTCAATTACATGTTCAAAGCTGGAGCGTGTTGAAATTACAAGAGGCGTTAGTAACAAAACTGATAGAGGCGCGAGTACGTCCTCTGTGATGTAACATTACAATGCACTTGTAATTGTTCTGGCACGTTTATAAAGAACATTTGCCAAATGGCATACAAAGTATCAATAATTTAGTGCGAAAACACAATTTTATATAGTTTCCAGAATTTGTTTCTATGTAGACAATAGACACAAATTTTGGACAGGGTAGAATAGAATATCTATTCGGATGTTTTTCCATACACGGCTACCGAAACTGTGAACGTTACCGCCCGTCGTTATTTAAGGTCGATGATGTTGCTCAAGTCAAAAAGGAAGGTTCTGAGCCTAACATTGCCGTACTTCCCCGGATGGTGAGTGAGCTTTGTTCGCAATCGCGTGTTGTAGAAGGTTTCCACCATGGGCTGGTTTTCGCCATGGTTGCTCGCGGGGGTCTGTACTAGGGCCGAAGATTTGGAACTTCCTTTTGGACGCTCTGCTTCGTCTGTCCCTATCGAAGATGGTTGCCTACTCATTTTTGCTCGTCCATTAAAATAGTCCATAAAAGTCAAGCAGGCTAATGAGGTGTTCGTTACAGCTTCCTAGTTAAGTTTGGTCGCGACTCGCTGAGGAACGTCACGTCGGCGACCATCCACGGCGTTGGAGTGGATTCAAGCTGCTGTTTGCTTTGGCAAAATGTCGAAGGTATCATCCTGGATGATAAGGTACCTTAAATGCCCAGGGAATACACGTGGCGGCGCTGACGTATGGAGCTGCCATTTAATGAACAGCCTACGTTCTTCGTACTAAGGAGTCAATCAAATCAGGTCTTCATATTGCTAGTCAGTGTGTATAGGTCCACTGGCTGGAGTATTCCTATCAGACCTGGTGGTGACTCGTGCTGGATATATGGAGAGAGTGTAGATCCGCGACTGGTAGAGAGTTGAACCGGGGAAAACGCGATATTTGGGTTACTACGGTGAAAGATGGGCAGGATCGCTGGATTTTTTACACGAACGACAGGGATCTGCATCGTTTCTTTCCCGGAGGTGGCTGGCCGCAGTCGGCCAGCCAGCCAGCCAGAGGAATTCCGATTCCTAGAGCGAACCAAGGGATGATTGGCGACGCAATCTAACAGCAATACACCGCGAATGTGGAACCAACACTCACCAAACACGACCAAATTTGTCATGCTTTATCAGGTGATGTTAGGAACCCTAGGAACTAGCAACTGCACGTGATAAGAGTGGGCGAGGTGTAGAAGCCCACGTCTCTGCCTGCGTTGCAAGGTGTGAGATATAGTTAAAGATATATATACATAATAGTAACACAAAATATTCAGATTAAAAAAATGCTGATTGAACGATAGACCAGAGGTCTAAAACGTTAGTAATTTGACGACCTCAGTGGCGCAAAGGTTCATAACGCGACAAACACATGCACACAGACAGATTCCCACACAGGACAAACATTTGTGTACATTAATATGTCTGTTTACCTTGATCTGGGTGTTTTTATGTGAGGTAGGATGAGAAGAAGTCTCGGTACTGGTGCACACCGTGTCGGATGATACCCCACTAAATGGAGCGACGACCTCAAGAGATTTGCAGGGAGAGGGAGGTCGATGGCTGCAGTTGACATAGGATCGAGACGAGTGCCACTCAAGAGGAGAGTGGACGATGATCGACGGTGATGATGAGGATGTATCAAAGCAGCCCGTCTGGAGAAGTACCTCCACCTCAAAGAAAGCCGCTGTGAAATAACAACTCTCTAGAGGGTTGTCGTCCTGTCGTGTTCCTGCGTGTAAGTGAGGCCACCAATAAGCTCCTCAGGAGTTGCTGTGCAGCAGAGGTGGCATCGCGCGAGTGATACTTAATATATCGCAAGTATTAATAGGCTTATGATTTCGTATGCTTCTATGCCTCCCGACGTAGTATAAAAAATAACTGTTCCAAAATCTTTCCGTATAGAAATTTTGCCTCTTTTGTGGTTGTATTATATGTACATTTATTTATTTATTTGTAATCAACAGCGTTTACATTACATTTATGATTAAAACATTTAGCTTAACAAATCAGGCCAAAACAGGATTACACAATATATTATTAAACAAAACAAAAAATTACGTACTAGCAGATTATGGTTACAATAATTGCCTATTGAGTATTGTACAAGAGTACAGTATCACAAATGTTTATAACATAATGTACTCATTTTTAAGAGAAGAGATTATAATCGTGCATGCATAAAGATAATATAAGTACCCACACAAATTTAATAACTTAAATTTTCATCAGAGGAACTAGCAATTAATCATAAATTACTTAGGTTTACTTGGTGCATTTTTGATATTTCATTTTTTAATGTATTTCTAGATAATTGGAACAAGTCTAAATTCGAATACAATTTATTATAATTATTAGCCATGCGACACAGCACGGAGTTTTGTGTATAGTTAGTATTTACACGTGGAACGTAAAGTAAGGGCGTGTGGCGAGTGCGTCTCGAGGGTACTCCGAAGTATATTTCTTTTAGAAGTTCAGGACAGTCAATTTGTCCAGTGATTATTCCCTGCAAGAGTATCAAATCATATTGACGACGCCTGAGCTCTACTAGAAGAACTATCAACTCGGTGGTGAATGCAAGCTTCCGTATAAGATTTAAATTTTTTAAATTGCTTATAAGACAAAAATTTTAGAAATCGCTCTTGAATAGATTCTATTCTTTGAATATGCGTTATATATTGAGGTGACCAGACACTACAAGCATACTCTAAGTTACTCCGGACATAGGTAAAATATAACAGTTTTATGCATTCAGTGCTTTTGAAGTCTTGGCAAACACGTTTTATGAAACCGAGCTGCTTATATGCTTTACTGACCATCATCTCAATATGATCTGTCATGAGCATTTTAGAGTCCAGTAACACTCCGAGGTCTTTAACAGATGGTGTATTCTCTATTGCCGAACCACAAATGTTATAGTTAAATATTATGGGATTTGTTTTACGTGTAAAAGTGATTTGCATACATTTTGTAATGTTTACTGTAATTCTATTATTTTTGTAGTATGTGGTCAATAAATTTAAATCACTCTGCATTAATTTACAGTCGTTAATGGTATTGACTTTAAGAAAAATTTTCTTATCGTCAGCAAACATCAGGTATTGAGCATTGTTGAAACAGTAGCCTATATCAAATAAATATGCGTTATATAGTAACGGTCCCAGGATTGAGCCATATTTAATTGATTGACATTAATTGACATATTTAATTGTATTATATGTACATATTTAATTTAGTTACGATATGAAAAGATATGCACCGTTGGTTCGGGCATGGAGAAATAATGCAGGATGAAAGAATGACGAAACAGATATACAATGTAGTAGATGTAGGGGCAGAGAAAGGCCAAGACTCACCGCACATTGATCGTGCTTTATCAGAGAGTGATGTCAGAAGCTGTAGGAACCGGCGAGCGTGCATGAAAAGCTATCAGAACATGATGTACGGTCGCAAAAATAAACAGTTTGTTTAAATTACAGTGAAAAATCTTATAAACAGATATGCCATGCCGGTATCAGCTTGCTACGACCTTTCTTTGTAAATTGTATTTCCTTTTCTTGTAAATTGTATTCGATTCCATAATGAATAAGTCTGAAACAGTTCTGTCCTTTCTGGAAATGTCTTCAAAAGGCTTATTAATGAATTGACGAATATATAACTGACAAGGTGTCTGGAAATAATGTACTGTTTATTACAGGCAACATGCTGACATAAATTTATTGTAATTGACCATTTGAAAAGGTACCAGTATTGGCAAATTTCTTTCGAGATTTTTCTTTGTCATTTCCGAAATGTTAATAGATACATAGGTTATATTTGAAAAAAATATAAGAGGTGTACAGGTGCCCGCGAGGGCTCAATGGCCAATTTTTTACCTTTAGAATGTTAAAGAAGCGAGTGAGGTGTGTAAGGACCGTGTCTTATGGCGCTCGGATCACTCTGCCTACCCCGCGAGGGCCCTGGCGTATACGTATACATACATACATTTACCACCACCACATCAGCCCTTACTCACCCCACTGCGCGGATACCGGTCTCCGTACAACCGAAGGGGTTTAGAGCATACTCCACCACGCTGCTCAAATGCGGATTGGCGGAGGCCACTGTGTTCAAGCCGCCCGAGGGCCACTGACTTAACGACTCTCATCTATCGGCAACAGCCGGGACCGACGGCCTAACTTGCCCTCCGATGCGTGGAGAAACACGAGATAGATATACCCATCCATAGACAGGCTGCGGTAGTTGTTGCTTGACCTGCGTGTTCGGTTAGAATGGCACGCGCAACGACGCCATCGTGCTCTCATACACACATTTAATTTAATTTAAATAGCAATAACTATATGCATTGAAATGACTGTACGCGAACCGATATTACATCTGTTGGCAACGCATAACAATTGCGTTAGGAGTGACGCACACTGAAATCGTACGAGCACACATTGCATAAGCGGAGCGATTTCAATTATTGCAGTGCTAACAGACGATCGAATATGGTGCTTCGGAAAACGCTTTTGGTCCGGAGTTTTGGTGTGGTGTGGTGTGTGCGCCGACATTATTTGACGAGCTCGTTTAGACTTAGTTTAGAGGGGGCATAAAGCTAATTGGCGCCCTCGTTTTGTTTTTATTAATAACGCTGAATTTAAGACCAATTCCAAAAAACGCTCAATACAGGCACTGAAGAACTATATTTATGTGGTTTTGAAACATATCTTGTGTTTATTATGTATGTAACCATAATTTTAATTATTGCTTATTGTGGCCACTTATAGCAATAATCAAAATTATGACTAATTGTACATAAATAATAAATACAGAATATTTATTATTTATGTACAAAAATATTAAGAACTGATAATTTGGATTATCACGTCATGTAATGAAAATATGAAGTGATAGCCCAGTGGATAAGGAACAGGCTTACTGAGCAAGTAAGCTCTCCTAAGGAGATGCTGCATGGACAGCAGGGGTGGCTTTCCGCGAAGGATACTTGTATTGCAAGCGTTCATGAACTACGGTAACCATTTTAGATCAGGTCGGCCATATGCTTGTATTCGTCCCGATGTTGTTTTAAAAAAATGGGGGTGTGTCTATGTCGTGGACACGGCCGGGAGTTTTATGTGAATACGTCTTCGTAACTCACTCTACGACGAACTCTTTGATTCTTTAGCTATCAAGTAGTGCAATTAAATTTTGGATGTAAACGATAGACATGTGGCTACAACACCAAATATATCCCCCGATTTTGTTATCAGTTTTCTGAATTACCTTCTAATAGTAGAAGGTAATTCAGAAAACTGATAACAAAATCTTATCTTAGTTGCTTCAATAGTGAAGCAAAATCTAAAAATGTATTTATGACAAAAAAGTCAACATTGCACTAAATCCGCTTGTCTGGAACAGCGGACCGCTCAGTTGTGCTTAAACCGCATTCACGCATTGACGTGGTCAACAGAACTGGAGTCCGAGCGTGACCAGGCCAATACTATTACATGTAAAAAGCATTATATAGATATTTGAACCGTACAACGATTTCCTTAATTGTCCTTAGTTGTACAACACGGATTAGGTCACCGTCAACCACATATCTGGGCAAAATGTTCCAGAGATTCTTTCGCACGACCCTATCATTTGTTTTGTAAGATTCACAAAACCGCAGAAGACCTTCTGGTCCATACCCAGATACTTCTCGGCGATATTGCGGAGGGGAAACTTGATCCGTATATCACATGCCGTTTCGAAACATGATCCGTATATCAAATGCCGTTTCGAAACTTGATCCGTATATCACATGCCGTTTCGAAACATGATCCGTATATCAAATGCCGTTTCAAAACTTGATCCGTATATCACATGCTGTTTCGAAACATGATCCGTATATCACATGCCGTTTCGAAACTTGATCCGTATATCACATGCCGTTTCGAAACATGATCCGTATATCACATGCCGTTTCGAAACTTGATCCGTATATCAAATGCCGTTTCCAAACTTGATCCGTATATCACATGCCGTTTCGAAACTTGATCCGTATATCAAATGCCGTTTCGAAACTTGATCCGTATATCAAATGCCGTTTCGAAACTTGATCCGTATATCAAATGCCGTTTCGAAACTTGATCCGTATATCAAATGCCGTTTCGAAACTTGATCCGTATATCACATGCCGTTTCGAAACTTGATCCGTATATCAAATGCCGTTTCCAAACTTGATCCGTATATCACATGCCGTTTCGAAACTTGATCCGTATATCACATGCCGTTTCGAAACTTGATCCGTATATCAAATGCCGTTTCGAAACTTGATCCGTATATCAAATGCCGTTTCGAAACTTGATCCGTATATCAAATGCCGTTTCGAAACTTGATCCGTATATCACATGCCGTTTCAAAATCCACCGTGTGCTTCGATTTGTGGAACGATCATTTCTGCAAATTTGGTTTTTTCTTTCCGATTCGAAGTCGTTATCAGCAGCTGTCTCCCAAGTTTTATCACCTATCACTATTATAGGCATCTAATGGTCCTCCATCAAACATTGCAGTGAAATTTACGACATCATTCTCCTCGCAGTCATTGCTGGTCGTCCACCAATTGATTCTTAAGTTCTGAGCTCGCCGCTATGTCCTCTACCTTACAATGTTAGTCATACTGAAGGCACGTGCATCGACAGCCTAAATTAATGACAGGCCATACTTTATTAACATTTCGATAATTAATTATATTGTAGACTGATTGTTCATAATGATGGAAATAATCATTAATCAATATGAATCTATGATTGACTTTTTGTCATTCTTTGCACCTGAAGATTTTTTGTAAGTCTGGGGGCCTATATCCAAACGATCTCTTTGTTCTGCTTAGTGTTATCCCGTTTCCTAATTTATTAATATCGGCGGGGTCCTCTACCTAAGCCTATGGATTTGGCGAAGACGCAGATTGTCACAGGGATCGACTGCCGTCAGACCTTAACGAGGTAAAACCGGACCATTCTTAGGTTAGGCCACTCGTCTATCGAAATATAATTTCTTGGACTTGTTCCTCATAAAGGTGTCCTTCACCGCTGAGCAAGGGACAATTATAAATGTCTACATAAATAGTACATGCCAGGATTCAAACCGGGGACAAGCTGGTCAATTATCAGGGCTGCTCTCATACAATCAAACGACCGACCTGATTTGTAGAGATTAGCATATGAACGCTTGCAATACAACTTGCCACTTTGCTATGACAACAATTCGTAGCTGATGAATTGTACATGAAGCTCAGTAGGGCAGTTCTGCTAAATAACTGCAACTGCACGTGTACGCCTGTCATTTGAGTCGTGCAGGAATAGTGCAGTGCAAATACGTGTATTCTATTAAAGTTTCCTGTACTGCAACTACGCTGGAACTGTGGGTATCCTGTAGGCCGATTCAACAAAAAAACTGCAACTAACACTGCAGTGCGGCGTGTGTCAAAATGCGTAGGTACATTTTGGCGTTTCGGTATTCTGTTAAACGATCTGACAGCAGCGACGTTGCAGGAATGCTGCAGTAAATGACTCGCTATTCTGTTAAAAAACCTGCACTGCACCTGCACGTTTCCTGCAATATAATCGTATTCTGATAAATTGATTTGACATTTGTATACCGGTGACAGAACTTTTGAAGGAGTTTATCGGCAGTTTTGTTAACGTTACTTTTGAGCAACTTTTGCGATGTGAAATTAATATTCAGAAGCTGTGATTTAGTTTACAAAACATATGTTTTGTTTTGGGAGATGTTTGTGGAAATATATGATTAAGAAAAGCTACTTTTGAGAAATACCTCCACGCCGGCAACCAAGGGCAATCGGGTGTGAAACTATAGGAGTCAACATTAAGTAAAAATCCAATTTATTAGATTGAAATATGGTTACATGACAGGTGTTAAGTAGTTCATTTGTAGGATACGCACAGTTAGGATATTTATGGTTCTTTGTGTTTGTGTAACAAATGCTTCTTTTGTCATTACATACCTACGTACATGTCAAAATCAGTATCCGTACCAAATCCATAGGCTCAAGTAGCGGGTCTCGTCAAACCTAGTGGATTAGGAAACGGGATGGCGCTAAGAAGAACAAGAAATACAGTGCCACTAATACTAGTCACCAGATTAGTTGCGATAACAGGCGTATTGTGGAGTCCCATGATACTCCTGCAGCAGGCAGCCAGCTCGACGTGGTAGTCTCTTCGTGGTAAAATGAATGTTTGTGAAACGTAATACATAGAGACATAAAATGTTCAAAGGTCACTAAATAATACACTGCGTCCAAGGAGAATTCAATTTTTTTCAGGAACACCGTTCCTATATGAAATCTATATGTTTGTCTGTGCGTTTGTCTGTGCGTTTGTCTGTGTGTTTGTCTGTCGCTTTTTCCGAATATTCGAATTTTGACTTCAGACTCGGATTGAGCATAAAAAAGTAGAATAGGAATGTTCAGGAACACCGTTCCTATCTCTTAACCCTTCGAAACCCGGGTGGTCGTATACGACCGCGAAATGTATGGGAAAACGTATATAACGGGTTCTGACTGAAATGAAATGTTTATTTGCTAGGGTCATACATTAATTTCCCGCCTCTTTACAATAGGCATGCAAAAATTTAATTAATTGTAGTCGAATTAAAATTATACTAATAAATCAACGTAATAAATCAATAAAATTGTTGAACATTACCTGTTAGTTTTTTGTCTCAAAGAATTCAACTGCTCAAGGAACATGGTCAAAATGGCCGACAAATAAAAAATAATAATTTAATTGTTATATAATTGACGATTTAGGTGTCCCTCTGGCACCTAGACCCACAAAAGAAAAACTAACCCATACACGCGGGTGTGCATTAGTCATTCTTCCGTGAGGGGCACCCTCCGGAAAAAGGGAGGTAGGAGGTGAGATCTTGCATGAGATACCCTTTCGTGCGAACGAACTGGTGATATCAGATTCTTACTGACTAAAACTCCCCCTGGGACTGCCTTTAGCCGGGAAGGCTACGAAGGCTTCATCTGAAGCGATCACCCAGGAAACGGGGTGATGCAATTGTTTTAAATTATTATAACAAAATCAAGTAACATTCTAAATAATTTACCCACTCACATACAATACAACAACTAAACTCACTCACTCACAAACATTACCTATGTATACATTCGTCCTTACAACAATTTGCTAGATGTACAATTGTCCAAGCCTACATCTCACAGCTTTTAATTTTAATTGCTACGAATTTACCTATGATTAAATATCGGGACCCTGGAGTTCTCTAATACAGGTCTCGACCTAGTGCAGACTCCAGACTCTCACAAGGACCTACTTGTAAGCTGCAATATGTTAATTTTACGCCTACGTAACATTCCTTGTGAGAAGTAAATAGACAAATATTAATTTTAATAGAAGCTAGAAACGAAACAAAGCTAGAAAATTTCTTTGGAATATTTTAATTCGGCAAAACAAATAACATGAAGATTTCTAGAATTACAACAAACACAACTTCAAATATTCTACTTTTTAGGGTTCCGTACCCAAAGGGTAAAACGGAACCCTATTACTGAGGCTCCGCTGTCCGTCCGTCCGGCTGTCACCAGGCTGTATCTCTTGAACCGTGATAGTTAGACAGTTGAAATTTTCACAGATGATGTATTTCTGTTGCCGCTATAACAACAAATACTAAAAAATAGAATAAAATAAATATTTAAGGGGGCTACCATACAACAAACGTGAATTTTTTGCTCATTTTTGCTTGATATTGATAACGGCAACAGGTAGACACTTGAAATATTCACAGAATATTTAGTTATATATTCACTTTAAGAATAAATAATTAAATTAAAATAAAACAAATATTTAAGGGGGGCTCCGATACAACAAACGTGATTTTTTTGCTGTTTTTATAGATAGTACGGAACCCTTCTTGCGCGAGACCGACTCGCACTTGGCCGATTTTTAAATATTTAAATATTTGTTCCAATTAAATTAGCGGTGGTTGAATTGTAACCATTATTTGCAAATAATTAAAATAGGAGTTTAGAGGTACGGCTGACGAGCTCGGTGGCACCGCGGTTAATATCGCGACTTTGACACCAGCGCTCGCGGGTTCGATTCCCACAAGGGACAAACATTCGTGTGCGTGAACATGTTTAGCTTGGTCTGGTTTTTAAGAAAGATTGGGAGCATCAAAGCAGCCCATGTGCGGAAGTACCTCCACTTCCGCAACCTCCGAAAACCGCACGCAAATAACAACTCCCTGAAGGGTTGTTGTGTTACTGCGTGTGAGTTAGGTCACCAGTAAGCTGCTATGTAGGCAGCAGAAGAGGCATCGCCCGAGTGATACTTAATATATTACAAGAGTTAATAGGCTAGTATTGGTCGGAGGTATAAGTATGTAGTTTTATCGTCATCGAAATGACCATTGGGGCCAAACACTAGTATTACACCGCTGCACCGTGGCAGCCGCTTTCTTTCTTTTTACTCAGCATCTAAGGGTCGTATTGTGAGGATGAGCAGCCTGTAACCTTACTGGAAAATCGGATCAGTCGGACGGTAGTTCCAGAGATAAGCGCGTTTAAATAACACAAACTCTTCTGCTGTATATATTACCACTAGCTGTGCCCGCGACTTCGTCCGCGCGGAATAGTTTTTTTATATTATTTATTTATATTAATAAAAATAAATAAAATTTATAGAATAAAGGTAGGCTACCTTTATTTTATATATTTTTTTAAGTTACTCCTTATTACATCAGCTATCCAGTGAAAGTCCCGTCAAAATCGGTCCAGCCGTTTCAGAGATTGAAAAATATTAATTTTGGTATATGTACCGTGTATATATCCATATGCATTTAGTAAAAAGCGGTTATTTTAATATTACAAACAGACACTCCAATTTTATTTATCGGTATAGATTACATAGGCGTCGTTATATATTACATTGCGAGTGCTCGCTGCCAATGGTTGAAATTAGACTATTAACATTATTGAAAACTTATGAAAACACATTTTTAGTTTGCTACATTCACTATAACACTGTTTTATTTTGTTTATATTGATCAATACATTTGATCAGCACTAAAGCTCGTCAATAAATAAACAAAGAGGAAACAGAGGAATAAAAGGTTTTATCTTTGCCTATTTATTTATAAATGAATGTCATGACATTCGTCAGTGAATTTGAATAATTGCCATAAATAGAGATGAAGAACAAACACGGTCGAAATGCGAGCATTGCGTAAAATTTCTGGTGTAGGTAATGCTTTCTGACCGCGTTCGTAATGATGATGTAAGATAGATGATCTGTAAGAAACTGGCGGTTATAAGAAAAGGAATACTTCGTTGGTACGGACATGTAGACAGAATGCAGAATGAAAGAATGACGAAACAGGTATACAATGTGAAAGTGGAAAGATGTAGGAGTCGAAGAAGACCAAGGCATACTACTATGACCGAATTAGTAGTGTTCTATCAGAAAATGACATCATGAGTCCTTGGTACCGACGAACGTGCAAGCAGAGAAAAAAAATACTTAAAAATAAATAAATAAGCGTAATAAAATAAAGAAGCGATCGCGGTGTCTAAGGACCTCGTCTTATGGCGCTCGCTTCTCTCTGCCTACACCGCAAGGGACTTGTCGTAAATATACATATATAAGATGTTAGAAACTAACCTTGTTGTTGCAAACTACAATCGCACTGGCAAGCGATAAAATATATATAGTATCTTTTTTATGACAATAAAATTGTTATGTCGCGTAATACTTACTTGTACCTACAACATTGTGCTCAAAAGTAAATAAATAATTGAATTGAACAGCAGACTTTTTATGTTCATACTTATTAAATCAACCAGCCTTTCTACTACTGCACTGGTGCTAACAAAGAACTGTAAACATATTGTTACGTTTCCCAATTCCAACGAACCACCTCTTAGAAGCAACAAATCCACACCTTCGTGCTATATCACAACTCCTTCAGCTCTCAATATAACTACAATACTGTGAAATCTCGTGGAAATTTAAGGTTAAGAGATAAACAGGTCGTTTTATAAATAGCCGATCCCGAGCATCGCCCAACTGATTCACAGCATTGGATCGTAAAGAAGAAATACGTGAGCGGCCCGCTGTCGGCTAGAGGCGTCCGGTGATATAATGATGTTGTTATAGAGACTGTTGTTACAGTCATACTGTTGTCTGGTGTTGTTTGAAGCCAGAAATAACCACGTCAACTGGACTTATTGGTGTAACTATAGATCATATGGAAGAGAAGCGTTCGACGAGCTCGGTGGCTCAGTCGTGAATGACGCGACTTTGACACGAACGCTTGTGGTTCGATTCCCACACAAGGCAAACATTTGTGTGCATGAACATGTCTGGCTTGGTTTGAATGTTTTAAGGGAGGTAGAGCACATCAAAGCAGCCCGTCTGTGGAAGTACCTCCACCCCACAGAAAACCGCAGCTAAATAATAACTCCCTAGAGGGTTGTTGTGTTCCTGCGTGTGAATGAGGTCACCAGTAAGCTCCCAAAGGAGTTGCTGTGTGAGCAGCAGAGGAGGCATCGCGCGAGTGATACCTAATATATCGCAAGCGTTAATAAGCTACGGTACCCGCTTTACATCAGGTGGGCCGTATGCTTGTAGGCCTTCCGACGTAGTATAAAAAAAATCGGCCAAGTGCGAGTCGGACTCGCGCACGAAGGGTTCCGTACCATTATCTATAAAAACGGCAAAAAAATCACGTTTGTTGTATGGGAGCCCCCTTAAATATTTATTTTATTCTATTTTTTAGTATTTGTTGTTATAGCGGCAACAGAAATACATCATCTGTGAAAATTTCAACTGTCTAACTATCACGGTTCATGGGATACACCCTGGTGACAGACGGACGGACGGACGGACGGACGGACGGACGGACGGACAGACGGACGGACGGACGGACGGACAGCGGAGCCTCAGTAATAGGGTTCCGTTTTACCCTTTGGGTACGGAACCCTAAAAAGAAGCATTTTCCGTAGGTTTGATGTAGAAGCGATGCAGGAAGACTGAATTATGAAACAGTTATACAAGATAGAACGTCATCGGATGTAGGAGCCGAGGAAGGCCTAGACTTACCTACCATGACCAAATTGATCGTGTTTTATCAGAAGTTGATTTGAGGAACCTTAGAAAACAGGGATCGTGCATGAGAACGAATGTTAAAGAAGCGAGTAAAGTTTGCAAGGGCTTGGCGTTTGATCCTATCTGCCTACTAATTTGGTGTGAAGTTGTAGGTCGATATAACTGTTGATCAATCCATTTTAGCCGCAAGCTAGTTTAATTTCGTTGCAGTGCTCATATATTATGTAGTTAAACAGACTTACGTGTGATGTTAGTACGAGAAATGTTATGTAAAATCTATGGGAATAGTTCTATGTATGACGTGCTTTTTAGGGTTCCGGAACGGAACGGAACCCTATTACTGAGGCTCCGCTGTCCGTCCGTCCGTCCGTCCGTCCGTCTGTCACCAGGCTGTATCTCATGAACCGTGATAGTTAGACAGTTGAAATTTTCACAGATGATGTATTTCTATTGCCGCTATAACAACAAATACAAAAAAATAGAATAAAATAAATATTTAAGGGGGCTCCCATACAACAAACGCGATTTTTTTGCTCATTTTTGCTCGATATTGATAACGGCAACAGGTAGACGCTTGAAATTTTCACAGAATATTTAGTTACATATTCACTTTAAGAATAAATAATTAAATTAAAATAAAACAAATATTTAAGGGGGCTCCCATACAACAAACGTACATTTTATAGATAATGGTACGGAACCCTTCGAGCGCGAGTACGACTAGCACTTGGCCGATTTTTTTATACCACTAACGCGACTAACAAGCTTAATGACTGGCAGACTTTTTTTTAATACCACTAAGTGACAATCAAGCATACGTCCTGCCTGATGGTATACAGTCACCGTAGCCTGTGGACATTTGCAACTCCAGGGGTGTCTTCATGCGTTGCCGACTTGACTTACAGAGCAAGAGGCAGAATTTGTTGTAGTTATGTCGGTGGTGAAGGTAAACACCATTCAAGTCATTGTATTCCGAAAGACATGTGATCTAAACTAAGAAAGGCCTGGTTTTTCACCTGGGTTGTAGAGATTCATGTCTAAATGAGCAATTTCGCCAAATATGTAGTTTAAGACCACGGACGAATTCCTAAAAAGTGGACACGGGGCATCAATTTGTGAAAGATTAATTTAGTACGCAATAAATAATTTTAATAATTAGTAATTATTATTATTAAACTAGATCTCTTTTATACTAAATCTATATTAAACTATGATTACTTAAGTAATCCCTGGGAATATGATCACTTTTGTTGAAATCTTTATCATTATGTGTTTGTGAGATACACCAAACTAAACAAAAACAAAACACCGAACAACTCACACGCAGTGTGTGCAAAACTACTTAACGACTGACACACAATGTGTGCAAAACTACTGAACGACTGACACACAATGTGTGCAAAACTACTAAACGACTGACACACAATGTGTGCAAAACTACTGAACGACTGACACACAATGTGTGCAAAACTACTAAACGACTGACACTCAATGTGTGCAAAACTACTGAACGACTGACACACAATGTGTGCAAAACTACTGAACGACTGACACACAATGTGTACAAAACCACTGAACGACTGATACACAATGTGTGCAAAACTACTGAACGACTGACACACTATGTGTGCAAAACTACTGAACGACTGACACACTATGTGTGCAAAACTACTGAACGACTGACACACAATGTGTGCAAAACTACTGAACGACTGACACACAATGTGTGCAGAACTACTGAACGACTGACACACAATGTGTGCAAAATCACTGAACGACTGATACACAATGTGTGCAAAACTACTGAATGTCTGACATACAATGTGTGCAAAACTACTGAACGACTCACACACAATGTGTGCAAAACTACTGAACGACTGACACACAATGTGTACAAAACCACTGAACGACTGATACACAATGTGTGCAAAACTACTGAACGACTGACACACTATGTGTGCAAAACTACTGAACGACTGACACACTATGTGTGCAAAACTACTGAACGACTGACACACAATGTGTGCAAAACTACTGAACGACTGACACACAATGTGTGCAGAACTACTGAACGACTGACACACAATGTGTGCAAAATCACTGAACGACTGATACACAATGTGTGCAAAACTACTGAATGTCTGACACACAATGTGTGCAAAACTACTGAACGACTCACACACAATGTGTGCAAAACTACTAAACGACTGACACACAATGTGTGCAAACTACTAAACGACTGACACACAATGCGTGCAAAACGACTGACACACAATGTGTACAAAACTACTAAACGAACTGACACACAATGTGTGCAAAACTACTGAACGACTGATACACAATGTGTGCAAAACTACTGAACGACTGATACACAATGTGTACAAAACTACTAAACGACTGATACACAATGTGTACAAAACTACTAAACGACTGATACACAATGTGTGCAAAACTACTGAACGACTGACACACAATGTGTACAAAACTACTAAACGACTGACACACAATGTGTGCAAAACTACTGAACGACTGATACACAACGTGTGCAAAACTACTGAACGACTGATACACAATGTGTGCAAAACTACTGAACGACTCACACACAATGTGTGCAAAACTACTAAACGACTGACACACAATGTGTGCAAACCTACTGAACGACTGACACACAATGTGTGCAAAACTACTAAACGACTGACACACAATGTGTGCAAAACTACTGAACGACTGATACACAATGCGTGCAAAACGACTGACACACAATGTGTACAAAACTACTAAACGACTGACACACAATGTGTGCAAAACTACTGAACGACTGACACACAATGTGTGCAAAACTACTGAACGACTGATACACAATGTGTGCAAAACTACTGAACGACTGATACACAATGTGTACAAAACTACTAAACGACTGTCACATAATGTGTGCAAAACTACAGAACGACTGATACACAATGTGTACAAAACTACTAAACGACTGATACACAATGTGTACAAAACTACTAAACGACTGATACACAATGTGTGCAAAACTACTGAACGACTGACACACAATGTATACAAAACTACTAAACGACTGACACACAAAATGCGTGCAAAACTACTGAACGACTGATACACAATGTGTGCAAAACTACTGAACGACTGACACATAATGTGTACAAAACTACTGAACGACTGACACACAATGTGTACAAAACTACTAAACGACTAACACACAATGTGTGCAAAACTACTGAACGACTGACACATAATGTGTGCAAAACTACTGAACGACTGACACACAATGTGTACAAAACTATTAAACGACTGACACACAATGTGTGCAAAACTACTGAACGACTGATACACAATGTGTGCAAAACTACTGAACGACTGACACATAATGTGTACAAAACTACTGAACGACTGACACACAATGTGTACAAAACTACTAAACGACTAACACACAATGTGTGCAAAACTACTGAACGACTGACACATAATGTGTGCAAAACTACTGAACGACTGACACATAATGTGTGCAAAACTACTGAACGACTGACACACAATGTGTACAAAACTACTAAACGACTGACACACAATGTGTGCAAAACTACTGAACGACTGATACACAATGTGTACAAAACTACTAAACGACTGACACACAATGTGTGCAAAACTACTGAACGACTGATACACAATGTGTGCAAAACTACTGAACGACTGATACACAATGTGTGCAAAATTACTAAACGACTCGCACACCAATACTAAACTTTCTAATAACAATGATACCAGTAAATTCGCGTTTTATAATTTATTTACATATTTATAATTATCCCTTGCCCGGTTTGTAAGGATCGAGTAAGCCGCAAGGGATTTGGTAAGTTGTAGATAGACAGATATCCCTTGCCCGGCGGTGAAGGAAAACATCGGAATGAAACCCAACGGGATAATAAACAAATTATATTTCGAAAGATGGCCACCTCAGAACGGTCTGGTTTTCCCTCTAGGTTGAGGAGGTATGACGGCTCCGAAGTCAGTACATTCGTCGAAACCTCAGGCTTAAGATAGCGGACTCCGCCGATCCTAATGGATTAGAAAACAGGAAGATCAAGAGTAGTTCATGGTTCAACTTTTAGATACGGAAGCACAGAATCTGTATTCAGCATAAATAAAATATTAGAAATATCTTAGTACGTACAATTACATATTTATATTTTTTTACTTTTTAAAGATTATTTTGGCTGTGATAGAAACGGTCATGTGTCTTCAGTATGTCTATTAGTAGGACTCGGGCCAGACCGGATTTACTCAACTAAATATAGGTCACAATACAGATTTGGTTAAGAATGTCTGTTTGTCATGGCGTACGCGTGACGTCGAAAAGATAATTTTAGCGTGGTACAAGCTCTGACTCACTCGCCCGCCCTGGCCGCGCCGTTAAGAGGAAGATGGTTACGGAATTAATAAGACTATGTATAATAATTTTCTTATTATGCTATAGCTCGAAAACAGGAAGCGATTAGCAATTAGTTTTTCAACACTTTTTTTATACCAACAAGCGTATGGCCAGCCTGACGGTGTGTAAAAACCATATGTACACATGGAACAGCCAGAAGCGTCTCTCGATGCCTTTTTAAAGAACTTCGTGCTGTAGTTCTTTGGGAAAGTTTCAGCAGGGTGTTGCCACAACCTGAGAGTCCTCCATAGAAAAGTTCTCTAGAACCGTACATACAGAGCCTGCTAAATTCATAGCTCTGCTTTTGACTCCGCCGTAGTCGAGTAAAAAGCAGCTAATACTCGATTAGTCATCTTTTTAGGGAAAGTTACAATTTCCTTGCATTGGGTTTACAGTTTTCGTAAAACTTCATTAATAACGTAAACTCGTGCTCAGCGCTATGCTTCATGGTTTTCACTGACAATAATTTATGGCCAGACAGACTGACCGGCCGAGAGATATTGGCGTCTTCGGGTAATACATAACGTTTCGGGAGCGGCGGCGGGCAGCTAAAGATACCAAACACACGGCGGATGGACAACTCGTTGAACAATGAATTAATGGCAGCGAAGTTCTCGTATGTTGGTTCTGTTTTAAAATTTAGCCGTAATTTATCATTTTTTTAGATCCTATATATTTTTTTATACAACGTCGGAAGGCATACAATCATACGGCCTACCTACGTTATTATTTGCCACCTCATTAAGTATCACTCGCGAGAAGTCACCTCTGCTGCTACAACAACTCCTTAGAACTCCTCACTGGTGACTTCACTCACACGCAGGAACACAACAATCCTCCAAGGAGTTGCTCTTTTGCTGCGGTTTTCTGTCAGGTGTATACTTCCACAGAGGGGCTGCTTTGATACGCCCTACCTCTTTTAAAACACCCAGACTAAGACAAACAGACATGTTCATGCACACATATATTTACCCTGTATGGATATCGATCCCACGAGCGTATCAAAGTAGCGTTACTAACCACCAACCCACTTCGACAAACTATATAAATAAAGTACATTTCAAGGAAAACGATGGTTTAAATGAGATTTCTACGTTCGAAGTGCAGAAAACGTCAATAAATCATCGATATCTTAACCTAAATCTAAAAATATCTTGAGATGAGTACGAACAAACGAAGATTATGTCGAATATGCACATTGTACCCAATCCAGCTACAGTTGGGAGCTTCGCTCTCGTACTTATCCTACATCCTAGCTGGATCCGACCTCGAGAACGAGGTCGGATCCAGCTAGGATGAGTAGCGTTTGGGAATTGTCTTAGGTTTTCGCGATTGTTACACATTGAATTAAACAATTTTTTTAACGGAAATATCGCGTATTTTATTTATTTTGTTGAACCTGACGTTTCGAACGCTTTGCAGCGTCCGTGGTCACAGGAAGACTAAGGTGGTATTTGTCTTACATTGGTTATTCAATTATTACATCTACCGATATGGATGGATAAATTATATATGTTCCGATTCACACAAAACTCGCTCACGGTATCCGAACATTTTTTAGTAGATCTCTGGGTTTGTGACTTGATTATTTTAAGGACTGGATCCCAAGCACTAAGCATCCAGTGTATGTTCACATACTACAGAGTTTTTTTTTACATACACTGGACCAGCCAAACCATTACATACGGTTCGATAAACCACAAATCCTCGTCAAGGAGAATCGCTACATACCGAGAATGTTACGCGAGGCAATTGAAATAAGAAAACACCCCAATTTCAATAGAGAAGATGGTTGGCAAGTACCACCTGCTTGGGATCCAGTCCTAAAAATAATCAAGTCACAAACCCAGAGAACTACTAAAAAACGTTCGGACACCGTGAGCGATTTTTGTGTGAATCGGAACATATATAATTAATCCATCCATGTCGGTATATGTAATAATTGAATAACCAATGTAAGACAAATATCACCTTAGTCTTCCTGCGACCACGGACGCTGCAATGCGTTCGAAACGTCAGGTTCAACAAAATAAATAAAATACGCGATATTTCCGTTAAAAATTGTTTAATTCAAAGCTTTTGAGAAATTGCGAAAAATCTTGTATGTATTATGTATGTATAATATATCTTCACGCTATGTCCCTTGCGGGGTAGGCAGATAGAATCGAGCGCTATAAGACGTGGCCCTTACACTTACATCCTTACACTCGCTTCTCTAACATTCATAGCTCTTTTCCTGCACGCTCGCCGGTTTCTGGCATGCAACCTTGACATCACCTTCTGATTAAACACGACCAATTTGGTCATTTTCAGTCTCGGTCTTCGTGGGCTCCTACATCCTTCCACTCCTGCATTGTATATCTGTTTCGTCATTCTATCATACTGCATTCTTTCTACATGTCCGAACCAACGGAGCATGCCTTTTCTTATCTAATCACTCTCTTTCGGACCAACTCTCTCTCTTACGTTGTCATTACGAACGCGGTCAGCAAGCGTTATGCCACAAATTTTGCGAAAGACCTTTTCTTCCAAAATATCTCAATTGACGAAAGTCTTCACAAGTGTGTGCTGCTAGTGAAAACTTATCGCATGGAAATATGGTCTCTATAATAACTATAGGATGTGGAAGCTCACGGTTGTATTGCTTACAATAGAGAGAGCTATGTTCAATGTTTATCTACGAAATAAATTCAGGAATGAAAACAATATATCTATAACTTCACGCCAAATCCCATGCGGGGTAGGCAGAGAGAACCGAGCGCCACGTGACTCGATTCGTACACATCTGACTCGCTTCTTTTACATTCATTGCTCTTCTCATGCATGTTCGCCGGTTTCTAGGGCTCCTGACATCACCTTCTGATAGAACACGACCAATTTCGTCATGGTAGGTAAGTCTTGGCCTTCCTCGGTTCCTACTTACTTTTGCATTGTATATCTGCTTCGTCATTCTTTCATCCTGCATTCTTTCTACATGTCCGAACCAACGGAGCATGCCTCTTCTTATTTTAACACCGACGCTCTTTCAGACCAACTCTGTTTCTAACATCATCATTGCGAATACGGTCTACAAGCGTTACGCCACAAATTTTGCGCAACGCTCGCATTTCGACCGCGTTTCTTCTACTTTCATGCTCTTTCTGCCATACCCAGCTCTCGCTTCCATAAGTTAGCGTTGGGACCAGCACTGCATTGTGTATAGCGAATTGTGCCTTCTGGCTCAGGTTTTTACTGCCAAGAAGTTTTCCCAACGCTCCATTCACACTATTCCCAGCACCCACTCGTCTTTCCACATCTGCGGTGTACCTTCCATTCCTGCTGAAAGCGCATCCAAGATATAGACTCTCATCCACTTGTTCCAACACTTCATGGTCAACCGTAATCCTTACATTAGTTCTAGATTCTTCTCATTCAAATACCATTATTTTTGTTTTCTTCGCATTCAGTAGTAAGCCTTTCTCCATACATTCGTCTTTAATCGTTGTGACCAGTGTTTGCAGTTCAGATGGTGTTTCTGCTAATAGCACGGCATCGTCTGCATACAGCAAACAGTTCACCACTAGGTCACCCATGCGCACTCCCACATTCGTTGACCTTATTCTCTGCTGATAACTATCGAGATACAGGATAAACAGCCTAGCTGATAGCATGCAACCCTGTTTGACACCAGTTTGGACATCAAACCAGGGTGACATGCCACCATCTATCCTCGCACATGCTGAGCAATCCTTGTAAGTGGACAGCACAGCACGGAGCAGTGAACCGTCAATCTCATATCTCGGAAATATATCCCATAGTTCCTTTCGCACAACCCTATCAAATGCTTTCTCAAGATCCACAAAACCGCAGAAAACCTTCTGGTCCATGGCCAGATGCTTCTCCACGACATTGCGGAGCGAGAAAACTTGATCCGTACATCCCCTTCCATTTCGGAACCCTCCTTGTGCGTCCCACAACATTTCATCGGATTTCACCCTCATTGTCCTTTCAATCACCTTCCCATATACTTTTGCTGCTAAGCTGTTCAAATTGATGTCCCTATAGCTGGCGCAGTCCATGACGTATAACCCCTTGCCTTTATACAAGGGCACGATGACTGCGCGTCTCCAGTCTATTGGGACCCTTCCAGTTCTCCAGCACAGACTGCTTAAGTACCAGAAGGCGTCCCGGACGTAAATGCCACCTAGTTTGATTATCTCAGCTGTGATCAGATCAATTCCCACTGATTTTCCAATTTCCAAACTTCGTATCAACCATTCGATCTCATCCATAGTTATGCCTTCGTCGGACGCCGTCAACGTGGAGCCGCTAATCCGCACGTCGGTGCGCTCTTGGTCCAGAATTGCAATCGATTGATTGGCAGGGGTCGCGAACGAGCACGCTTCTGGCACATGATCCTCAATGAAAACAATCATAGTAGAAATAGAGTTACTGATGTTGGTTAAGGATTAGAAAGTTGAAGTTGCAGGACACATAGCTTCAAAAACCGACTATCGCGTGGACAAACAGGTTTTCAAAGCTCGACTACGAATCGTATGCCGCCCTCACCTAATGAACCGACGATTTGATGAAGACCGCAGGGAGTCAACGCGGGAGCTATCGTACTGGGAAACTAAGGTGAAGGCCTGTGTTCAGCAGTGGGTGTCCATGATGATGATCTATACCTAAAAAGTTGAGGCTGTTTGTAAATTTAATATTTTTTGTAAAATAATTGCAAAAGAAGAAACAAAAAAATCGGACGTTAAGAACTTCTCAATAAAAAAAAGTATTTTTTTACACAACTAAGGTGGAAAACAAGCGTATTCTGCCTGATGGTAAGCAGTTACCGTAGCCTATTATTAGTCTGGTATTTGCAACAAAAGGGGTGTCGCTCTTGTGTTACCGACCTTGCGAAAAACTTCCAACCGTCGGCGAGAAGTTCGATTCTAAAAGAGGTTGTTGGCATCATTTCGAACAACTCCTCAGAACACAACCCATTGTACAATCGGTAGAACACGCAAAGGGAGGCAAAATCTCTCCTTAAACTCAAGAGCTCAATGCTGTGCGTGAGTTTAGTATCATCAACGATCCTCGCAGCTCGTTTTTGCACCGGGTGCAAGGCCCTAGCTGTTATCCAGGTACCCCCGATCAAAGGTTACATCAGTAATCCATATGCGGTCGGACTTGTCATTTAAATGCAACAATGCAAAAGTGGAAGGATGTAGGAGTCGAGGAAGGCAAAGAGTTACCTACCATGACCAAATTGGTCGTGTTCTATCAGAAGGTGATGTCAGGAGCCCTAGAAAACGGCGAGCATGCAAGAGAAGAGCAATGCATGTTAAAGAAGCGAGTGAGATATGTAAGGAATGAGTCACGTGGCGCTCGGTTCTCTCTGCCTACCCCGCAAGGAATTTGGCGTGAAGTTATAGATAGATAGATAGATAGTATTTACCCCGAGCTGAAGTACTGATTGGCACTGTTGAGCACACCAAGTTTCTTGGACGCCAGACACCAAGTTTCTTGGACCTTTTCTTTCAGGTGACTGCGGTACTGAACATCGCTGGAGTTCTCGATACCGAGGATCCTAAAGCTCTTGACAATGGTAAGGGGCGTTCTGGAAATAAGGAGCTACAGAAAATGGGGATTAAATTGTACTAAGTTCACACATTCCCAGTCAGAGACTCAATTGTCAGCATATCATTGATATGCATCAGGAACAATGTCGGGGACAATACAGAGCCCTGTGGGGCGCCAGCATTTATATCCATGTTATCGGAGCAAATACCATCTACCACAGTATTTATGCATCGGCTGAATAAGAAGCTGGAAACCCATTTACACATACCTTCGGGCAGCCCGTACGATAGTAACTTTGATAGAAGACTCCGACACTAGACCCGATCGAACGCCTTTGCCATATCTAGGCTGACAGCCAATATCTCACCTTGACTCTCAATGGCCGAAGCCCAGCGATGTGTAAGATACACTAGATCACCAGTCGAACGACCGCGATGAAAGCCGTATTGATGGTCGCTGATCGAGTCTTGATCCTCTAGGTATGCCATGAGTCGTGTATTTATCACACGCTCCATCACCTTGGAGAGAAGGGAGGTTATGGAAATACGCCTGTAATTCAATGGATCTGATCTTTAAGGTACCAGGTGCACATTGGAAGTCTTTCACGAACGGGACTGGCCCAGTGAAGTACGAAAGCACGAAGAGGCGGTTAAGTACAGAACACAACTCAGAAGTACACAGCTTTAGCACTTCTGCTGGTATACCATCTGACCCACTCGATTTATGAATGTCGAGATAGAGTAATCTCGCCGGACATCTCGCTGGGTAATTGAGATTTCCAGTATTCTTTTTTTTTTTTTTTTATAATTGCGTACACCCCTGCCTTGGGCAAGGCACTTATTGCTACTAATATATATATTTATGTCTAATAAGATAACACAATTCAACACATTCATACATCACACACTTTCGTTCCTCAATTCATTCTTCCATTCATCTTTCAGTTTTATTGTCAAAGTATTCTCATTTGCCCATTTTAGAACGCCGGTGAAACCTATTGTACCTATTGCCAAACTTCCCTCCCTATACTGCGTCAGTCCAGACACGGGCGACAGCGAGCTTCGCAGCTCCACCTAGCCACCGCGATCCCATCGGCTATACAAAATATAGCCGAGGTATACAGCATTAGTCCTAGGCGGAGCCGCTCTGCTTGTTACGATCTATAGTAGCCGTGGCTAGACTGACGCAGTATTTTAAAAATTTTGCTCGAGTTTTCCCTATCATTATTTCGGAGACTGTAGTTTCGGTGACCCGCATTCCCAACTCCTGCTCCAAATCGTACCTCTGTTTGGAGAATGCGGGACACCGAAACAATATGTGCTGCACTGTCTGGTCCACGCCGGGCTCGCAGAAGCAGGATGGGTCATCCGCGCACTTGAACCTGTGCAAGTACGCGGAGAACCCACCATGCCCCGAGAGGACCTGCGTGGTGATGCTCGACGGCACCATTTTGCCCACGATACCGTACGCCTCCGCCGCACTCGGGAAGAACAGCTTCGTCGTCGAAGCTGTTGTTCCCGATTTGTATCTCCTGTCCCATTCGTCAATGGTCCCCTTACGGATCATACCTTTGACGAATGAGACAGGGCAGCGGTCGTAGTCTGGCCGCCTCCGCAACCCCAGTGCGGCGCTCCTGGCGAGTTCATCGGCACGTTCGTTCCCCTCCAACCCCGCGTGTGCTTTGATCCAGAACAGCGAGACGCTCTTACCCTGGCTTTTGCACAGTTTAAGAGCGTCCCGTGTTTGCACCGCCAGGGGATGGGGGGACTCGACGTTCGCCACCGCCTGGAGCACCGCCATGGAGTCGCTGAAGATGCCAATACTGGGTCCATCGCAGCTCAAAGCGTACTCGGCCGCCGTGCAGATAGCCAGGAGTTCCGCCTGGTAGACGGTACAGTAGGACGACAAAGCAAGCTTGAGGGCCTTGGTTTCGGCGTCGCCGTTCCATATGGATACAGCGGCGCCAACCCGGCCCTCAATCTTGCTGCCGTCCGTAAACATTCGCAGGGCAAAGTTGGAGTGTGCCCTGCATTGTTCCTCGTCCACCAGGCTGCCGAACTCCAAGCTATCTAGCTCCGCGGGATGCGGGGCCTCGATTTTCGAGGCCATCCGCTCGATCTCCCTGTCCCCGAGCAGCGGATGGGGTAGCCCCCTCTTGGCCTCGTACAAAGAGGCGACCTCGCGCACTCTGAGGTCAAGAGGCAGCACCCCGGCCAGCAGCAGTGCGGAGTTCAGGGAGACCGTGCGGTAGGCTCTGCAGATCTTCTGCGTGAAGCCCCGCTGTACGCTGTTGAGCTGTTTCTGGATACCCAGCTTATTGACCGCTGGAGCCCATGCGGCGGCAGCGTACAATATCGTAGGTTCCACTACGGCTGAATATATGATCTTCACTACTTCAGGGTTGAGACCCCAACTGACGCGGGCCGTACGCGCAAGGCGCCCGTATATGGCCACTGCCCTTTTACAGACAGTAGCCACGTGCGCGTTGAACGTCAGACCCGCGTCAATCGTCAACCCCAGCAGTTTGATCTGCCGAGACATGCCAATGTCTATCCCGCCCATGGTAAGCCGCGGAGTGTCATACCTAAGTTTGCGCGTGACCAGCATAGCGCTGGTCTTATGCGGCGCAAACTTCAACCGGTTTTTGACACCCCACGCCCTCACATGCTCGAGAGCGGCATTGGCCTGTCTCTCTATATCCAGCGCAGTGTTGCCGTCGAACATCAGCACGACGTCATCGGCGAAGGCCTGACAGTGCACCCCCGCAAGGTCGAGTTGCTGCAGAAGAGGATCCAATAGGAGGTTCCACAAAATCGGTCCTCCTATGGACCCTTGGACGCACCCTTTTGTGGTGGACCGCAAGGTTTCCCCCCCGGCGTACCTAACTCTGACCGTCCTATCGCTGAGATAGCTGTCGATCACTCTCCTCAAGCCCAGAGGACAATTTTCCTCAGCCAGTCGTAGTTTTATTGCCGGCCACCAGGCGTTGTCGAAGGCAGATTTCCAGTATTGACCTACTGCACCTCGGGATCGTGGGTGGCACAGCTCCCCCGTCGTCCAAGCCTCGTAGGCAGCTCGTTTAAAATGATTGGCTTATCTACAAGGCCGATTAAACTACGGTCGATTTTAACGCCCAGAGCAGCCACTAAGCGATTAGGAATGTAGCATTCCATGCCACCCAATATTGCCATAGCTACTGCAGTCGCACAGGGTTCAATGTCCTCTGATTTGAAACGCTGCCTCCACGGGTACGATGCGTAGAATTCACGCATTCTATCCCAGCCTGCCGACTTATAGTGCCATACGCGACGCAATCCGTTAGGCCGAGGTCGGTCACGTCTGGTGCAGGGCGCTTAGGTCTGGATGAGACAGTGGTCCGATGAGCCAAGTAGCGCATCCATTGAGATTTTATACTCATCCGGAGTTGTAGTCAGCAGAAGGTCCAGTAAGGAGCTTGCATTTTCCTCTATATCAGGTATTCTCGTGGAAGAAGAACCAGTTGAGAGAAACCATAACCGTAATCAGTGCACCGTGAGGCAAGCCACTCGGTGTGATGGGCATTAAAGTCTCCCAAAATCAGTAATTACGCAGAGGGATACTGCTCGATAACTTTATCAGTCGCCATTTGCAGGTGCTCGAATAACCGAGCTATGTCTGTATCACCGCTATGTGACCTGTAAAGGCACGCGAAGATCCGGGTGTGGCCGCCATGATCACCGGGTCACCGCGACGGCCTACCGCGCCCACTATGTTCGTGACGTTTTAACATCCACCGGTCCTGCTACTGTACGCACAACGACCTCTATAAGAACTGGCGACCTTACTCACACAATAATCCTCCAGGAATCGTCATCTGGCTGCGGTCTTCTGTAAGGTGGAGGTACTTTCCCAGACGGACAATTAGAGCAAAAGATCCCGCCATGCCTCATCACAACAGACAGATCTGAGGGGACGGAGCATGGCACGACCCCTCGCTGGGTCCTATCTATCTATATTTAAAACTGTGTTTGGGTGGCTAATTATTTAACAACAAAAAAAAATGATGTGAGCTTTTGTCTGTTTGCCTAAATGTCTCGATTAAATGCACATAATTGAAAAAACGGCTGGACCGACGGAATAAAACTTTTCTTGATGTTAGATAGGTACAAAGTAATTTAGTACAATAAAATAACTTGCGTTCTCCTCCTCCTTACTTCCACAAAACATTGGCCATTCTTCAATATTATCTATTTTCTGATATCGTCTGAAAGGGCCTTGTCTATGGTATAATTAGCATATCTGATACAACAGCTGGAGCGTCTCCAGACGCTGTTTACATGCTGCACAGTCATTCATAAACAACCTTCAGGTGGATTTAGTCTGTCAGTGGGAAGATCATAATTTAGAAGATTTTTTTTACTTATACGCAGTAGAATTTTAAAATATTTTAGGCTATTTAGGTTGCAAATAAATGTGCATCACGCTTGGTCGCAATCGATTGGTTGGATTAATGTTGCTTTTCTTAAATCCATTTTTGATTGAGTATAATGGTATTTCTTTTTTGTTAACCGTGTGACTAGAATAGGTCTTTCATATATAACTTAATTAGCTACTGAGCATATGATATTACTACATTATAACAACCTCGCCTACATATGGTGCACGCTACCAATTAGCAAATGAATCTTAGGCAATAGAAAGGTAAGGTACAACCATATATTTGTGTCAGACTAGGGACAATCAAATACCCAGCCTCTGTCACTAACGTCGTCCAGCAGGCCAAGCTTTTTACGACTGTGATCAAAAAGTCAAATAAAGTTTTTAAAAACAGGTGATACGGAACTGACACCAGTCTTGGCAATCTGCCGCGAACTACCCACGACGATAGCTTGACATTTAGCGCTGAAATGTATACCAAAATTCGTAGACAAAGAACCAATGCTACAAAGTAGTACACGAATATCTATTTAGAACAGGAACTATATTGTTAACATCCTATACTCTCGTCTATACACACTATTATGAGCTGATCGTCGGAGTAAAAATCATGGAATAATAGAGCGAAAAGAATAAGAAAGTTAATAATATGGAAAATAGTAGAGGAGTCAAAATTCGCCCCTGTGATACACCAGTATATTTATAGGGATTTCTGACTGGAAAATTATACATTCCGCTACCAATACATGACCTACCGCTTATTAAAGGTTCGACAATCATGAAGTGTAAGGAGAAGCGAAAATTCTCAAAGCATCAAAACCCCGAGACAGTTTATGTTGACTAAAATAGGAAGCAGAATATTGTGATCTTTATAATAAAATGATGCTAATGCCACGTCAGTTTCATCTTTGGAATTTTGGAATATGTTAGGTTAAGTATTATTGAATTAACCTTTTTTATACCACTAAGGTGGCAATCAAGCATACGGCCTGTCTGATTATAAACAGTCATGGTAGCCTATGGACATTTGCGAAACCAGGGGTGTCACTCACGCGTTGCCAAACCTGAACAAACCTGATATCAACATCAAATCAAAGGCTAAAATATTATACGGTAAGAAAAAGGGCGGAATGGCTTACCAACAATTGTCCATTTAGGTCAGTAAGTTTGCGCTTTATTATAAGATACGAACAAAACAGTGATATTAACATAAGAGAAAATGTGCACAGCTAAGAGCCGATCACGCTTGATACGCGAAGTGTTACTACCTCTTGTTGCGAACGATTTGAGGACGGTTCAAAAATCAGAGTCAAGATTAATTGAGTCAAGTGAAAGCTTGCGTTTACCTAGCTTACATGCACTAATCACTTACTTACTCGCACATCTTAGTGGTTGTACACTTTGCAGTTATATGGCAGAAGTTAAGCTTAACTTCATCATTCTTCTGTCACATCCATTAGAATAGTTAATCAATTGGATTATCTATTCTAATGAGTTTGTTAACAACATTATTAAATTGATAGTTATCTATATTATTTAGCTATATTATAAGAATGGAGAGAGAAGAAGTGAGAATTGAACGCCACATGATTCAGTTTTTACACACCTTAGTCGATTCTTTAACATCGAGTCGATTCTTTCGTCGGTTCCTGAGCTCCTGACCGTCCCTGGGACTTGACCTCCTTGGCCTTGACTAGTCCTTGGATCCAACTTCCCTCTGCTTTCGCTTTCATTCATTATTATTTTATACTAATTCTAGGCATTCTTCATTTCTTTCATTTCATTAGTACATACATTTTCTTTTACCCAATTGTAAGAAGGATATTGTTTGTCACGCGTACATGAATGCATGGAAAATTCCTTAACCTCGCATCGCCTAAACTCCGGATTGGATTTCGACAATTAAAAAATTGTTAGTTTAGTTGTAATTGGCAACCCAAGCGTCCAGGGATATTATTATCTCATGTGAAATATCTCAAATAAAAATCAAAATGGTGGCTTTTTGGCGCGATTTTGTCCAGTTTTAAAAATACAACCAATTTTCTAAACCTATCGATTAAGGTATCATTCTGAATAATGTTTATGATAACTTCATAAATATAAATAACGTGTATGTTCAATTTAATTGCGACTAGAAATTGGCTATCAGTGTTTAGTTTTTGATTTATCGGGTTCTGGATTTTAAACATTAGGTAAGTTTATCCTCACAACCACATTTAGCCAATAGTAAAATATTCAAAATCATCTTGAAATCTGTTTTCCACAGGTAATTCTGAACATTCTAGATACTGTGACATTCAATTACGTTCGATCTATTATAAAGTGACGTTTGAGTTTGGCGATAGGCGTCTAGATTAAAACCTGATAACCAAAATCATGCTCAAACCTTCAAATAACACAGTTCAAATTCATTTAAAAACAATCGAAGGTAGAATATAAGCGAAATTGAATTCTGTTCGTGACGAAATAAGAGAAGAAATAGCTTGTTGATATATATTAATAAGAATAGAAATTGGCAGTGCCCAGTTGTGAGGTGGATTATATTACTAGCGGTGCCCAGATAGCGTGAGTCATGAAGTTGACAGGTCAGTTAACTAGACCTGGCTGCTAGGTCTCAAGTTCCAGTGTCCGTAGATGTAAAATAAAAACATTCATACGGTCCGCCTGATAGGAAGCGTTAAAAATAGACGCCCGTGACATAATGACTGTCGTTCGAGCTTTGCAACTCCCGTTTCTGAAGCAACAATTTCTTACTTCCTGGTCTTACTCACTTACACGAATACAACATCCAGATGTGGTTTCGATTTTCTATATCGGTGACTTGAACTTCCATAAACATATCTTTTTGTACCAGTACATAATAAAATACTATAATAAAAATGTAACATGTATGTTGTAGAAGAATTTGGGCAAGCGTTTTTGTGAAATAGTAATGAAGCTAAACTCTGACATCGATACAGAAGCCAAAGCATAATAATGCAGAGCATACGATTTCATGCGTAAATGGTTTTATATGATTCTGTTTCCATTCCCAGTTACTATAATCCCGTATTTTTATGAAAATCATTGAAAATATACCGATTTCTACATAAATAGACAACCGGATTAGAGTTTGGTCACCTGTACACTCCGATCTATGAACTTCCGTTGATAAGTTACCTCGAGGCCACAAGAGGGCGCAAGTGTTGCAAGTCCACTTAAATTATCCTGGATGTCCTCCTCTGGAAGGACGAGGCCTTCAAGGATATCGTCGTCCGTTGGATCCTCAAGTGGCACAAGACAATTGTGACGTCTCGTGCTATCGCAGGACAAGGCTTCAGGTTGTTGAGCCAGCGAAGCTGAAGTGGTTGTAGCTAATTTCAGATCTCCTCCATTCAACCTCTGACTGAAAATTTTCTATATTGACGAATACTATGACGTATTAATGACGTAATATGTCATAGATGGTTGTTTGTGTTCCTCAGTTGAATATATACCTGTAGCTCAGATCGTCATCACGTATATTATTTTGGAGGTTAGCTTTTTTATACAACGTCGGAAGGCATACAAGCATATGGCCCACCTGTTGTAAAGCGGTTAACGTAGCCTATCAACGCTTGTAATACATTATCTCTCTCTCTCTCGTGCGATGCCTCATGTGCTACTAACACATCAACTTCTTAGGAGCTTACTGGTGACCTCACTCTAGTAATAATTAAAGTAAAGCTAGTGGATATTTGATAACTGATGGCTCGAAGCTCTAAATCCGACAAATTCGTTACAGTCGAAAATATAGCTATCGTTGGACAGTATTGTACATCGCCACGATCTGGTGTCCGCGCTAGGAAGCGCGGACCTCTCGCTCCCGAGCGTGGTCCGCTCCATGCTCGGGAGTGACAGTGCCTGGCAGGCGATGGCCTCCTTCTGTGAGACGGTCATGTCCCAGAAGGAGGCCTCGGAGCGGGACAGGGAGAACGATCCTCAGGCTGTCCCGCTCCGGAGACGGCGGACGGGAGTGCGGCGTAGGCGCTACGCGCACCTACTGCCGCCTCCCTAACTTGTGGGACTAGGGGTCAGGATGGGAACCTGGCCCCATAATGGTCCCGCCGCCGGAGGGGCTGTCCCAATTTGCCGGGATGGCCCCTAGAGAGAAGTCGGTTTTTGTTTTTGTTTTTGGCGAGAAGCGGTTGCCAACCCGCCTGCCAATCGTGGCAACTATGTCAAAAACCCCCTCGTTGGAGGGGAGGTCTATGTTCAGTAGTGGACGAATGCAGGCTGAGATGATGATGATGATTGTATATATTCTCCTGATAAAGTGCCCTTCCATTTAAGTAATGATAATATTACATCCATTGTTTCGAAGGGGGCTCTATGCGTTGGATTCATATCCCCGCGCATGTATCAAATGACCGGGATTAAACCCCGTGAAATAAGAGAATAATAATATCGTTTATTATCTCCACATATAAGATATATCTTAAGTTAATACGTAGTAGGTGGTAGTAGGTGCTTGATCTAGGTAGGTGTAGCCCTCCTGTATTACAAATCACCAGGTTCCCTCCCACCTTACAGAACATTACTATACCAATGTAAGAGTATAAGGATCACGCATGGGAAGTAGCAATCTATTATGGCCTATTTCACTTTCATGTTGTTCCTTATTTATGTTATTTGAAAGAATTTGACATAGTCTCCAAGCATGATGGAAATAATCAGTGGGGAGCCGATGAAACGAAATTGCTTAGCGAATCTACTCACCGCTACGGGCCGGGCAGTACAGTAGAACGCGTGGTTCTCATCGGTTACTTCACATATCGATTTCACGTATCTTATCGCTTAGGAATTGGTTAAAAAACCTCCCATTGGTCAACAGATTATTTTATACACGTCCCCGGTTCGAATCCTGACATGTAGGTGCCACTCAATTCGTGATTTCGGATTTATATACATATTTGTAATTATCCCTTGCTCGGCGGAGACTGAATATTAGCGGTTTTCATTATCAGCTGATAGCTGTACTGAATTTTAGTGTACAGACAATTTTATATTAGAGCACTGTGCAATAATGTCATTGATCGTGGACAATGTATTTGTACAGATGAATAAAGATCCTTCATATATTTATTATTATTTTAAATGTGTTCTGGTGTGGGAATCGTATCTACCACTTTTATAGTTAAAGCAGCCATTGCGAATTCGACTGTTGGACACAACTAATTTATTAATATAGAAAGTTTCTAAATCGTACGTCAGGAATTCGATTTTGCTTAGTGACATTTGGCATAAATGCGCAAAGACCGCATCAAGTACTTGTCTGCCTGTTACCAAACATTTTATGGTCTCATCAATAACTATTCAGTCAATTAAAAATAAGGTCAATTTATACGGATCAATACCGTAATTTTTTTCTCGTATAATTTCACTTCTTTTTAGCCATAATTTTAGGTCAGATAAATAAATTCCGTTCTCGATTGATTATGCCGATGTGGGCTCCCTTGATGCTTGATGTTTTCAAAGATCCACGTCACCAAATAGATTTGGGTCTACAGTAACTCTTTTCACAATCGCATAAATGTTTCTTTAACAAATTCAAATATATTCACTACAATTTTTTATTGCACACACGAGTGAGTGAAGTTATCTCGAGAGATCTTTAGAGTCTATTTCACACAATGACTCCGAAATTATGTTTCGAGTATATTAAAGCTACTTTCTTATTTCTATTCATAGCTTCGACTACGTATGTTCTCACGGGTTCGATGTGTTTCGTACCAATCCTTTTTTACAGCCCGGTCGTTGCACTGGCGGTGTCCTGAAAAACGTTTCGTTCATTCATATTTACATCTCTTTGGGAAGCGGCGTAATGAACTTTCAGGTTTTTCTGTGAATTTGAGACTATTTAAGTCTCATGCTATATATTACCGAAATTCTATTTTTGTGTAGTAGTTTGTTGAATATCTATCAGGATGTGTTATATTTATATTTTATAAAGTAAATAGAGGACCCGACAGGCGTTCGTTCTGAAAATAAAAACAATAAATCCTGTAAACCGATCGCAGCGCCACCTACCGAGTCCAATTATGAATTTAAACTATTCTCGAATCCACTTAAACACACAATTGTAATCATCAAAATCGGTCCAGCCATTTAGGAGGGCTACAGAACATAAACACTTACAGAAGCATTGTATATATATGTATGTATATGTATATCTTCACGCCAGGTCCCTTGCGGGGTAGGCAGAGAGAATATATATATATATTGTATATATATATATATATACCTAATATATAAAGATTTTCCAAAATAAATAAGTTTATTGTTTCATCTTCATTAATATCGCCATATGTAATACCATTGCTTGTCAGCCATTGATAAAATTCATTTGAATTAATTTATGAAACTCCTGTTATCAAGTTTTGTAAGAGAGGTAGGCATCAACTCAGACCGACTGGGGAAGTACCTCCCCTCCACCTCACAGGAAAACCGCAGCGATATAACAACTAACTGAATGTTTTTTGTGATCCTACGAGCGAGTGAGTGATTTACCAGTCCTATGGAGTTGCAGTGTTAGTAGCAGAGGTGGCATCGCGCGAGTGATACTCAATTTATTGCAAGCTTTTATAGGCTACGGTAAACGCTTTACATCAGGCGGGACGTATGCTTTCATGTCTCCCGACGTTATATAAAAAAAAAGTTTGCTGCGGTGTTGTTATATTAGCAGCGGGCATGGCAACGAGTGACCGATAACCCTTGTATTTTAAGTATTCTTAAGCTTTGGTAACCACTTAACCACCAGATCCACCACCACATCAACCCTTACTCATCCCACTGCAGGGATACGGGTCTCCGTACAACCGAAGGGGTTTAGAGAATACTCCACCACGCTGCTCAAATGCGGATTGGCGGAGGCCAGTGTTTTCAAGCTGCCCAAGGGCCACTGACTTAGCTTAACGACTGTCATCTATCGACGCTGTGGGAGGCACAAGGAGGATTCCGAAATGGAAGGGGATGTACGGATCAAGTTTTCTCGCTCCGCAATATCGTAGAGAAGCATCTGGCCACAGACCAGAAGGTTTTCTGCGGTTTTGTGGATCTTGAGAAGGCATTTGATAGGGTTGTGCGAAAGGAACTGTGGTGCATATTGCCGAGATATGGGATTGACGGCTCACTGCTGCGTGCTGTGCAGTCCACCTACAAGGATTGCTCAGCATGTGTGCGAATAGATGGCAACATGTCACCCTGGTTTGATGTCAAAATTGGTGTCAAACAGGGTTGCATGTTGTCTGCTAGGCTGTTTATTCTGTATCTCGATAGTTGTCTACAGAGAATAAGATCGACGAATGTAGGATTACGCATGGGTGACCTAGTGGTGAACTGTCTGCTGTATGCAGATGATGCTGTCCTGTTAGCAGAAACACCATCTGCGCTGCAAACACTAGTCACAATGATGAAAGACGAATGTATGAAGGAAGGCTTACTATTGAATGCGAAGAAAACAAAGATTATGGTATTTGAAAGAGAAGAAACCAGAACCAATGTAAGAATTACGGTAGATGATGAAGTGTTGGAACAAGTGAATGAGTTTGTATATCTTGGATGCGCTTTCAGCAGGGATGGAAGGTACACCGCAGATGTGGAAAGGCGAGTGAGTGCTGGGAATAGTGTGAATGGAGCGTTGGGAAAACTTCTTGGCAGTAAAAACCTGAGCCAGAAGGCGCAGCTGGCTATACACAATGCAGTGCTGGTCCCAACGCTTACTTATGGAAGCGAGAGCTGGGTATGGCAGAGAGAGCATGAAAGTAGGATAAACGCGGTTGAAATGCGAGCGTTGCGCAAAATCTGTGGTGTAACGCTTGCAGACCGTATCCGCAATGATGAGGTTAGAAGCAGAGTTGGTCTGAAAGAGAGCGTCGGTGTTAAAATAAGAAGAGGCATGCTCCGTTGGTTCGGACATGTAGAAAGAATGCAGGATGAAAGAATGACGAAGCAGATATACAATGCAAAAGTGGAAGGATGTAGGAGCCGAGGAAGGCCAAGACTTACCTATCATGATCAGATTGGTCGTGTTCTATCAGAAGGTGATGTCAGGAGCCCTAGAAACCGGCGAGCGTGCATGAAAAGAGCAATGAATGTGAAAGAAGCGAGTGAGGTATGTAAGGATCGAGTCGCGTGGCGCTCGGTTCTCTCTGCCTACCCCGTAAGGGATTTGGCGTGAAGTTATAGAAGATAGATAGAAGTAGATCTATCGACAACTGGGACAGACGGCTTAACGTGCCCTCCGAGCACGGAGAAACTCGAGATAGATAGACAGGCTGCGGTAGACGTCGCTTAACCTGCGTGTTCGGTTAGAATGACGACAACGACGCCATCGAGCTCTCTTTTACCACCACTTAACCACAAACCAATAATGACGCACCAACCCACTTGATGACGCATAAAGGCAACCCTTACTCACCACAAACTTCTCTATTGGTTGTTTTACTACTTAGCCGTATGCTTGGTTGCATGAAATGACTGATTTTTTTATTGAACATATTAGCGTCTATTTGCTAGAAGATTAAGATGACAGATAGATTGAGAACCTCATCTACGTTTAAAGATACGAGTACGTAAATTATTAAATAGGACATTTAATTTATATTCTGAAATAGATATTGAGCTGAATTAGATTCAAAGTGACCCGTTCAATCAAAAATAATCCATAGTAGAGAGATTAATATAACCGCTGTTGTTGCACAACGTCAGGGTGCAAACTAGCATACGGCCAACCTGATTTAAAGATTCTTTCAATCTTTAGTTCTTTAGATTGACAAGGTCATCTACGTTTAAAGATACGTAAATAATTGTGAAGAGGTGGAATTACTTCCCCTGAGACGTCCTACCTCTCTTAAAACACCCAGACCAAGACAAACAGGCATGTTCATGCACACAATTCTTTGTCCTGTGTGAGAATCGAACAGGAGCGCCTGTCTCCTATTAGGGTAGGCAGAGACTATGGAACTCCAGGTGCACCGATCCAAACATATACCTCTCTCACTTTTTCCACACGAGGTTTAGATACTTCCCCAGACGGGCTGCTTTGATGCGTCCTACATTTCTTTAAAACATTCAGACCAAGACAAACAGACATGTTAAACAATTTAAAGTTATTATAATAATAATAATTTCACGCCAAATCCCTTGCGGGGTAGGCAGAGAGAACCGAGCGCCACGTGACTCGATCCTTACATATCTCACTCGCTTCTTTAACATTCATTGCTCTTCTCATGCACGCACGCCGGTTTCTAGGGCTCCTGACATCACCTTCTGATAGAACATGACCAATTTGGTCATGGTAGGTAAGTCTTGGCCTTCCCCGGCTCCTACATCCTTCCACTTTTGCATTGTATATCTGCTTCGTCATTCTTTCATCTTGCATTCTTTCTACATGCCCGAACCATCGGAGCATGCCTCTTCTTATTTTAACACCGACGGTCTCTTTCAGACCAACTCTATTTCTAACATTTAATTATTAAAGTTATTAATTATTTATTAGTCATTGTTTATTAATGTAAACTTTAATTCACTATATACACACAATTTTTTATCCTGTGTGGGAATAGAATAGGAGCACCTATTTCCTATTAGGGTAGGCAGAGACTGGAACGCCAGGTGCACCGATCCAAACATACCCCGCTCGCTTCTTCCACACTCATCAACCTTCTTCATGCATGCTCTTCGGTTTTGGGTACTTTTGATTGGGCCCTTTTTCAACACATCACCAATTTGATCTATATGTGTGCGATTAGGGCAGCCGCTACCGGTATCCCAGCGTACCCTATGTAATAGGTTTAATCATTTAGAAAGAATTAATGACGAAAGAGTTACGAAAGAAGGAACAGGCAAGAGCGAATGGAGATATCGGTAGATCTCATTCATCTTAAACAATAAATATATAGTGAATAGTTACTTCATGGTTTATCGAAAGTTGGCTAACGTACATAATATAGCGGTTTAATTTTGTTCACTCGCGTGTATGCGACTGGTCGCCATGCGGATGGCAGTTTGCTTTATTGAGGCCGTGTATTTTTTACCTTCAGAGATACTGAGGTAGTCCTGGGCATCTTAAACTAATCAAAACTAGTGTGTTGCGCTACCAATATCAGCTTGAATGAGTATTTTCAAGTTGGATTTTTTTTATACAACATCTGGAGGTGTATATATAATATAGCTATCTTGATATAAAGCGGTTACCGTAGAGTACAGAGTTATGTACATATTTGTAATTATCACTTGCTCGGTGATGGAAAACATAGTGAGGAAACCCGCACGTCCAAGAAATTATATTTCGAAAGACTTGTGACCTAACTCAAGAAAGGTCTGGTTTTCCCACTGGGTTGTATAGGTCTGACGGCAGTCGCTCCATGTCAAAATCAGTATCTCTGTCAAGCCCTTAGGCTCAGGCAGACTCCGTAAATACTAATTGATTAGGAAACGGGATAGCACTGAGAACAAGAAGAAGTAGTGGCAGTAATAACACTTTTTAGTACAGATTAAAACTCTGTAGGTACTTATTTCTTATCTCACTCCCTTACTCATAGGAAGACAACAACTCTTCAGGTATTTGTTATTTGAATTAGTTTTTCTGTGAAGTGGGAGTACTCCACCAGTTGGGCTGGTTTGATACGGCCTACTTGTCACTTTAAAGACAGGTAGGGTGTATCAGCCGGTAAAAGGAACAAATTTATTTTTATTTATTTTATTTTATTTATTTATATTTAAGGAGAACCAACAGCTTACAAAATATAAAGTACAAGAAACAATAGAAAGCCAATAAAAGGTTCCCACAGATAGATGTTTGTTCAGTGTCGGAATTGATCCGATGGTGTCAAAGTAGTCATCGCTAACCACTTCACCACCGAGCTCGTTCGAAAAGATCGCCATTTTTTTAATACAAGTCTTTACATATCATGTTTGGCTTCAACTTTGAACTGAATTTTACTGATACACAACAAAATACGGGCCCATCTTTCAGTTCAGTAATAGAAAATAGATCTTTTTTAGAACTAGCATTTGACTTTGTTCAAAAGTGTTGCGTTAATTGTTCAAATTGTTAGTAAAAAAATAAATTCTGTGCTATAATCCCGTGCCGGCATTTGATCTATGAGAAACCGGTGTTGGTAGCATCATCTTCTAGCTCTGATAACAGTATTGTAAGCTATCGATAATTAATTATAGCCTCGATTTGAACTAAAACAGAAATATTTGGTAATTTCAAATCTATTTTGTCTTGCTTGATACATCAATTTTCTTAATTCTGATGAGTTATTTCATCCTTTATTTCGGTTTACTTACTTATTAGTCTCGAAATCCGTTCATTATCTTAGTGCATCAACAAATGAAATGACATTGTCGGAGTAAATGTTTTGAGAGGTTCCCTTGCGTAATGCTAACGTAGAAATTGTTATTTTTTATTAAGTTAAGCATATTTTAGGCATGTTATAAAACATGCCTAGAAAAGCAAATACGTTATCATCCAAATGACTAATGTTACTTTACACAAATAGATGTGATATATATATATACTATAATATAAATAGAGATAATAAAAATATAAAACATATAAAAATAATACCCACGTCTTACTAAGGTATCGTAATTCATGGCCTTTCCAATCCAATAAAGTAGCAGGAATACTATTTTATTGGACTGAATAGATCGGTGCACCTGGCGTTCTATAGTCTCTGCCTACCCCAATGGGAGACAGGCGTGATGATATGTATGCATGGACTGAAAAGACGAAGAGATGCGGTCGAGATAGCACGTTTTGTCGGTTGACACAATAGAATATAGCCACAAATTACCGAAGTTTCGGTAGCAAATTACTTAAAGCTCATTATACCCATGATGAGAGTCATGTTTTTATGCGCAAAAAATTTGAAGAAATAAAGAGCTAATAAAAGCTTAATGATACACACCAGGTTTTACCGTCATTTGTCGTGTGTTAAATTTCACTTCGAAACTTCCATGTAAAAGCTGGTATGCGTAAGAAATATTGGAAATATAGTAGAGAAAATCATGTTAATTTCTATAACTGGTATTCAGAAATACATGGGAAAATAAATAGTGCAATTCACTTACGTTAGTCATTTTCTCCTAAATAATATAAGATATGTGTATATCACCATAGGAATAATATTAATTACTTGTTCAGAATGTGTGTGTTAGTTTTTAGACTGTTAGTTGTCTGAATTAAATGAACATATGTGTAATAAAGTAAATTGACAAACAAAAAAATCCTATTATAATATTCTACAATAAATGTATTGTAATATCTTTGATGTTGCAATGAATACTTTCCTTTAGTTCTTATTGTTCATTTCTCTTCACTGTTTATCTAAGGCCAGGAGTTTTGGGACAGGTTTATATCCATTGTAAGAGCTACAGCAATAATCATTATACCTCATACTTCTTAGTCATCGCTGTAATTTTCTTCATCGAAGTCTGTTTCAAGATTGTAATCTAGGTGTACAGTTACACAAAAAATGTTATCAAACTGAAGCGCCACACCGTTAGCGACAATCGCTAACAAAAGTTGAGCTAAATCTGTCGCGTGCCCTGCGCACTATTTCAGCTGTGCTATTTTTAACCTCACAAAGATCGCTACGCTTATGTGGGTCGAGATTCCTTTTGCTTTTCGCTCTGTTCGTGAGACACGTGTTTGCGTAATGCGCTTTGCGATTTGACTTCGTTTTTTGATCTTCCGACGTGATGGGACGAGGTCGTGCTGCGGTTTGATCGTTGTCTTTTGCATTATTCTTAATTATTTTGTATCTTATTTCTTTTTCTCAGAATATCTAAATTTCCGCAGCATAATTTACCTCTCCTGACTTTCAATAGAACAGTACCTATCAGACGCGTAATTAAATTAGTGCATGTATTTAGAAGTGAGGGGAAAAGTTGCGGATGAGTGTGTATGTGTGTGTGGGAGTGTATGTGTGTCAGCTTATTGTTATCCAAATTCAGTGACAATTAGTTCGCTCAAAGGTTGGTTTAATTTACAGTCAATAAATCTGGGGTTTTATTAGTGTAAAATCAAGACGTGTTATATTGATAATACGTTTCGTATTTTAATGTCACCAGTCGCTATAAAGTGCTTGGCTTGCTACTTTCGGAATTCAAGGAAGATAAATATTTTCACACAGTTTTATCAATTCATATGTTCCAAGAAGCAAATTGATACTAATAGCATCATATCAACTTATATTATATATAAAGTGGATAAACTCCAAGGGTTGTAGGTTGATTCCGGCACAAAACAAATATTTATGTACATAACCAAATTCGTTAATTTCGATCTAGATGTTATCTGTGTATCAGAAGTATGTATATTCAAAAAAATAAGGATTTGTTTATCAGTTATCTGCTAGCCGAAGTACAAGCTAAGCTGTACTTAATTACAAACTAGATGACGCTGAGTAATTTTAAATAATATGTAATTATAAATTTATATATAAAACGTACTAGCGAGGTACCCTGGCTTCGCACGTTAAAGAAAGACTTTTAACGTGCTCTTATATGATAGAGGAGGTATCTTCGGTGTGTTGTAAAAAATAAATATTCTGTTCGCTTTTTCGTTCGTTAATTTTCTGTAAGATTATATTGATATATAACTTATTATATAACTTTACAGAAAAATTTATGTAAATATTTTTGATCACCATCACCAGAACACCAGAGATCACCAGAATTCAACATTCGTTTAGCTGCAGTCTTTGACCATAGACATACACACTCAGTAGGCAATTCTACTAAAAAACTGCAACTGCACTCCAGCGCGGCGTGTGTCAAATTGCGTACATTTTGACGTTTCGTTAAGCGATCTGACAGCAATGACGTTGCAGCAACGCCGCAGTAAATGATTCTGTAATAAAAGCTACTGCAGGTGCACGTTTCCTGCAATATAATAGTATTCTGATAAATTGTTTTGACATTTGTATAGCGGTGACAGAAGTTTTGAAGGAATTTATGTGCAGTTTTGTTAACGTTAGTCTTAACTTTTGCGAAGTGAAATATATTTAATAATAATATTATTCAGAAGCGGTGATTTATATTACAAAACATATGTTTTATTTTGGGAGATGTTTGTGGAATATATCATTAAGTAAATATTATTTTCAGTTAGAAATACCTCCACGCCGGCAACCAAGGATAATGGGAATTGAAACTAAAAGCCAATTTATTAAATTGAAATATACACGACAGGTATTAATTTCATTTTCAGGATACGCACAGTTGCAGCGTAGTTGCAGTGCCGTTGTAGTGCATGAACTTTTAATAGAGTACACGTATTGGCACTGCACTACTCCTGCACGACTCGAATGAGAAGCGTAAACGTGCAGCTCCAGAATTTTAGTAGAATTGACCTACTGAACGTCTCCGAACACATTTTTATCAACACTTTGAATTCGCTAAGGATCCCGTTTATATTAATATGATGTCCTTTATGATCCTTGAACTAGAAAATAAAAAAAGATACTAATCGATCACTACAGGCATATCACGAATTTCAAAACGTAAATTTCATAAACAAATATTATACTTGTATGTTCAGCAGGTGTAAGGTGGAAAATAAATAAATAAATAATAAATATAAATAAATATTGTCGGACAAATTACACAGCGTCACCTAGCCCCAAAGTAAGCGAAGCTTGTGTTATGGGTACTAGACAACTGATAAACATACGTAAATACATTTTTTTTTTGTAAATACATACTTAATATACATAGAAAATACCCAGACCAAGACAAACAGACATGTTCATGCACATAAATGTTTGTATTGTGTGGGAATCGAACCCACGAGCGTTGGTGTCAAAGTAACGTAACAGAGTGTTTCACCACTGCGCCACCGAGCTCGTCTCTAGTAAGCTCGTCTAAGGAATATAATGTAATGAATAAGTATTTCTTAAACTTAGTGTAATGATATAAATAATAGAAAATGAAAATTTTTAGGTCCTCATCATCATCACAGCCTAGGGGAGGCCTATATTCAGCAGTGGGTGATTATGGAATCATCCACTGCTGAATATAGGCCTCCCCTCTAGAGTGCCATTCATCTCTATCCTGTGATACCTGCATCCATCAACTTCCTATAAACCTATTGAGGTCGTCGCTTCATCTAGTAGGGGGTCGTCCTACACTGCGTGTACCAGTACGGGGACGTCATTCGACAACCTTTCTTCACCAGCGGTTGTCGGTTCTACGAACTAAGTGATCGGTCCACGGTCACTTCAGCTTACGTATCCTATGTGCTATGTACCTTACCTTAGTTCTACTGCTGATATCCTCATTTCTGATTCTATCATGCAGAGAAACCCTGAACACAGCTCTTTCCATAGCACGCTGAGTTACCTACCCACGCTGGGTTTCAAGTCCTAAATATACAAAATTAAGTACGTTATCGGCCCCGGATAATGTACTCAATACTGCCTTTTTTTCGTTCAATCATACATTAGGGATGATGCTAAAGGTTTGTTAGACAGCGACAGGTGAAATTAAAAATATAAACTAATGAATGAGTTGTGAATCATTCTCGTTCGTCGAGTGCTGTTATCACAGGTTCTTAATGAATGACTCGAAATGTCAGTATCTGTTCAACAATTGTTTTTTTTTTAATTGTTTGACAGATTTGGCTTAAGATTTGTTGGTAGTATGTCTATCAATAAATAGGTAAGGCACGTAGGGTATAGCGTCTATAGTAGCGTATTCGTATATGGTTAATTTCCAGGAATGTAGGAAATATATTGCGGTACAAAACTTTTAGACAGCGATAAAAGCGGTCCACTGGCAACAAACGATTTTATTTTGCCACGAACAAAAATAAACGACGATTGGAACTTAACAATCGGGCATTCTTGGCAGCTGAGAAGCATAAACCGGGATTTCGCATTATGTCCAATAGTATACAGACTTTTGGAACGCGTTCCTTTTATATTAATTAGTATTTGAGAAATTTATTTCATTTTGATCGTCTGAAAATTTATTTAAACAATTATATCACATTAACTGTTGCCCGCGGCTTCGCCCGCGTGGTCAAAAATAAAGCTTCTGTGGCGAGCTTTGTTTTTGACCACGCGGGCAAAGCCGCGGGTAACAGCTAGTGTGAACGTGCAAAGTGTGTAGGAACACGTCACCGGGATAAAAAGGCAACTTTTTATCCCAGTGATGTGTTCCTGTGGGATAGTGTAGAATATAGTACAATACAATACAATACTCTTTATTGCAACAAAATAAAAATACATAAGAAAAGAACCAATAACAAAGTATCAGTACAACGGCGTTCTTATCGCGATGCGATCTCTTCCAGACAACCTTAGGGTAGAGGAGAAGTAAAGAAATAAGGTAGGGTGGCGCAGAGCATAACTTAAAGGAAATAAAGTAATTATATAAATAAATACATAAACATACTTAACTACATAAGTTATATATAACCAAGAACACATATATAAACAATATATCAAATTAATGAATACATTGAATAAAATATACACACACTAAATGTGACTGAGGGGAAAGACAAGAATATAATGCTAATTACATAACATAATATAAATAATAATAATAGTAGAGTGAAAACGCAACAAACATCCACACATACATCCATACAATTTTTCGCTTTTATAATATTAAGTAGGATGCAAATGAGTATCATAATTTAAACATATTCATGAATACTGCACGTCTGAAATGGTATTTAGTTTTGCTATATTATAAATTAATACAGTTTTTTGGCAGACAGAGCATGAAAGTAGAATAAATGTTGTCGAGGCGCGAGCGTTGCGTAATATCTACACTCACTACTCACTACCACGACCCATTACGACGACATAATTCGACGTTGTAATGAAGGTTATGTATGTAGAGTTAAGAATGTTAAAGAAGCTAGTGAGTAAGGACCGAGTCATGTGGCGCTCGGTACTATCTGCCTACCCCGCAAATAACGATTCTCGTGACGATATAGATAGTAGAATAATAAATATAGATGATGCATATAAAATATACATAGATGCATTTGATATATACAAAGAAGAATTGGATAAATTAGTCGTTTATTAAACCTAATTTTGCAATGTAGATATACTAAAGATGTTAAATTGTGCATTGTTTCTGCATGTTCGAACTAACGGAGTATGCCTTTTCTTATCTTAACACTGACCAACCTTCCTTCCTTCAGACCAACTCACTTTCTTACGTCATCATTATGAACACGGTCAGCAAGCCTTATGTCACAAATTTTGCGCAATGCTCGCATCTCGACCACATTTATTCTACTTTCATGCTCTATCTGCCATACCCAACTTTCACTTCTTAGCACAGAAAGAATGCAGGATGAAAGAATAACGAAACCAATATACAATGCGAAATTAGAAGGATGTAGGAGCCAAGGAAGACCAAAACTAACCTACCATGATCAAATTGGCCGTGTTTTATCAGAAGGTGATGTCAGGAGCCCCAGGAATCGAGCGTACATGAAAAGAGTTATGAATGTTAAAGTGTGTAAGGACCACGTCTTATGGCGCTCAGTTCTCTCTGCCTACCCCGCAAGGGATCTGGCGTGAAGACATACATACATACAAAGATGTTAAATCTAATGATAGAATATATTAAACATCATTTAAATGTCATTAAAAAATTTGTAACGTTTGTAGACCGTATTCGCAATGATGGTTAGAAGCTGAGATGGTCTGAAAGACAGCGTCGGTATTGAAATAAGAAGAGGCATGCTCCGTTGGTTCGGATATGTAGAAAAAATGCAAGATGGAAGAATGATGAAGCAGATGTACAATGCAAAAGTGGAAGGATGTAGGAGCCGAGGAAAGACAAGACCTACCTTGATCAAATTGGTCGTGTTCTATCAGAAGGTGATGTCAGGAGCCCTAGAAACCGGCCAGCGTGCATGAAAAGAGCAATGAATGTTAAAGAAGCGAGTGAGGTATGTAAGGATCGAGTCGCGTGGCGCTCGGTGCTCTCTGCCTACCCCGTAAGGGATTTGGCGTGAAGTTATAGAGATAGATTTAAATGTAGTCGAAGTCAGTGGAAGTTTAAGCATACAAATTACGAATGTATCTAAATGTATGAGTGAACAGACAAACCATTCAGTACTAGTAAATCTGAGATTGACATTAATGGCCGACACAATGGGTAAACGATCTTTTCGTTCAAAGACCAGACTACTTCGTAGATTTTTATTGCTGGAATTTAAACACTGCTTTATTAAAGAACACAGTGAGAAAAACACCTACTGTGTTTGGGTTCAGGTTTTAATTTTAGTTTAATTAGTGTTTCTTCGATACGAGGTGTTACCAAGAAACCTATTTGGTTCTCCTGATACCTATTTGGTTTTTTAAGATAGCTATTTGGTTCTTTTTTTATACTACGTCGGGAGGAATACAAGCATGCGCTTACCTGATGTAAAGCGGGTACCGTAGCCTATTAACGCTAGCGATATATTATGTATCGCGCGATGCCTCCTCTGCTGCTTACACAGCAACTCCTTGGGAGCTTACTGGTGACCCCACTCACACGCAGGAACACAACAACCCTCTAGACAGTTGTTATTTGGCTGCGATTTTCTGTGAGGTGGAGGTACTTCCCCAGACGGGCTGCTTTGATGCGCCCTACCTCTCTTAAAAAGCTCTTTCATCTCCTTTTTTCTCCGCCTTTTGGTTCTCCTGAGACCCGGCATATTGCTTAACGATATCGAAGATTTAAATAGGAAAGAAATTGTTTCTTTCTGCTATTTAAAAATCTCCAATCGAAGATTTACAAAAAGGACAGTGATAGCCCAGTGGATAAAGAACTGGCCTAGTAACGGAGTGGTCCCCAATTCCAATCCTGGTGGGGTCATGTACAACTAAATTTGTGTTCTCGGATTCATGTAGATATGATTAATGATTAATTATCAAGTTTTCGGCCGTGATAGACAACATCGTGAGGAAACTCCATAGATAACAGAAACAATGGTTGTTTCTGTTATCTATGGGAAACTCGCACGTAACTAAGAAAGGTCAGATTTCCCTCTGGGATGTGGAGGTCTGATATCAATCGCTCCTTGTAAAAATCAATATCTTCGAAATCCTTAGGCTTAGGTACCGGACCCCACTAAAAAGTATTAGGAAACGAGATAACACTAAGAAGAAGCAGAATCAAAGTTTTAAAAAGTCATGATCTATAAATTGCTTTCAAGCATCTATTGATGCTGTTCTATGCGTTAAGAGACATCATTTATAGTTATCAGTGACTCTTTTGTTATGCTATTTCTTCTGTCCATCTTGTCTTCTACAATATTTTATTATTTATCCTCATCCTCTCCATATCCAGAGGCATCGTCTTTTAGTTCAGACATGTAGAAAGAATGAGGAAAAATGACGAAACAGGTATACAACGCGAACGTAGAAGAATATAAGCCAATGCCAAGACTCATCTATTCAAACAGACATGTTTTATGCACACAAATATTTGTCCTGTGTGGGAATCGAACTCACGAGTATTGATGTCAAAGTAGCGTTATTAACCACTGCGCCACCGAGCTCGTCTCTTATTTAATCTCAGCCTTCATATCGTAATTCCTTCTCTGCAATCACTCTAAGATGTATGACCTGAAATTAAATCCTAAGCGAAGTCAGGGTATCTAATCGTGTACTTTATCAAGTCTCGCAAATATATCAATTTCTGGTGATACCTGGTGTAAAAGGTAGGTACTGGCAAGGAGCCAGACTTTGATCTGAATGTGTCCCATTCTTGAATACGCAAAGATTAGTTTGGGAAATGTATAGAAGGCCACTGGGATATTAAATAAACTACAGAACTGGGGAAGTATCTTCAGACTGCAGACATCTCCTCGATGACTTTTTATGTTCTTGCCAATGAGCGATGGTCTGCAAGTCTCAGCGTAATCAGCGAATACAAAACCATCTGCAATGGTTGCATACTATGTGGTTTCAAAGAAGTTATGGAATGAACTTCTTGCCGAGGTGTTCTCTAAGCATTATCATGCTGTAGGTTCTTCAAAAAAGACGTGACGAGGTTTTTACAGGGTCCGCACAACGTACACCCCGTAGCAGGCCGTATATTTATTTTTCACCTTAGTGGTATAAGCCATCTACCGATTTGCGATTACATCGGCTGTCAACTGCTCCATGTCAGTCCAGTGTGTGCCTCCCGAGGTTGTATAAAATAAAGTAATGAAAACTTATATTTAAACCTAGTAATTGAATTGGGTCGGTGGTATTATACGTAATTGATGGCCGCAAAATCTAAACTATCTAACCTAAGATACGCGGATGATACCACTTTACTAGCTGCAAATAAAAACGAAAGTCTCAATGTTGAACAGAATGGAAAGGTAGCCTAGAAATTGGCCTCTCTATGAACAGAGCTAAGACGAAGGTGATGGTGATTACAAATCGGGAGACCTAGAGCTCAGAGCGGAATTGTTGACAAGTTCATCTACCTGGTCTACAGCAACTCTAACAAAGGGCCTTCGAAGATGAAATTCGGAGGAGGTTCGGTATGGCTATAACCGCTATGACGTAGCTGCAAAGAATGTGAAATATAGAGAATACAAGAGCACGTGCTCTCGTATTCTACATATTTGCATACAGCGTTCGTTGCACAGCCTATAAAGGCTGCCATCGAGATTTGCGAATCGTTACGATTCAGACGTAGACGAAAATTGGAAAGTTCTGAAAGAAAGTATGGTGGATAGTGCGAAATAAGTAAGTAGATGCGTAAAGAGACTTAGATCACTGAGAGGTGTTACCTGGTGTGATGCGTAGGTTGAATCCTCCGCGGCAAAAAGCCGAGGAAAGCGTGGTTGGATTACGTATCACCTTTACACCAGAGTGATAGTGTGAAAGAGAGGAAGAAATAAATATACCGCCGATACAAGAATGAAATCAACGCTTTAGTAAAAGGGAAGCGTGAAAGAATTACTTTGAATGAACAAGAGAGACTGGCAATAAACTTCGAGCCGAATTCGAGAAGAATGAGGGTGAAATCTGATGGAATACTCTGGGAAGCACAGGGTGGATTTTGAAACGGCAGAAGATGTATGAACCAAGTTATTTCACTCCGCAACATCGTGGAGAAGCTTTTGTCTACGGACCAGTACGATTTTCTATGGATAAGCGGAGCTTAAAAAAGCATTAATGATGGGGTCGCGCGAAAGGATCTTTGAGGCAGTTTGCCCGGATATAGCGTTGACCATAACCAAATAGGTCGTGTTTTATCAGAAGGTGACACCAGAAGCCTTAGAAACCGGCGTGCGTACACGAAAAGAGCTACGAATATTAAAGAAGCGAGTGAAGTGTCTAAGGACCGGGTCTTATAGTGATTGGTTGTCTATGCATAACCGGCAAGGGACGTGGCGTGAAAATATACATACAGACATAGTACATAGGTTAATGAAAGCTTGTTTTAAAAAGTATTTTTTTATCTATTTTAGTCAAAGTAAACATATTTGCACGTATTTTGGCAGCAATCGAAATTTGCAGTTGCGTGCCACCTTGAAATATATACGAGTATAATCTTGAAATATATATAATCTTGAAATTTCGATTTAAGGTCATTTGAAATTTTCTCGTACATATTTTTGTTTTCGTACTGCTGCTGATTTAATAAAATAAAGGCCAATAATCCTTTACTTAGGCCTCGGTGGGAATGGTTGGGACTTAGCTAACACAGATTATCTATATGCTTTCAACATCCTACAAATCTCATTTTCCTCAACATTTTATGTAATACGCAATCGAGAACATTCCTTGGCTAATACAAAAATTCAAACAAATCACGTAACTCTCTTCAAAAGAGGCTGTCCTATGAGAATCATTCTTTGATACCATTTCACCAGAAAGATATGATAGGGTTATTCCGTTTTTTCGCGTCTTAGCCAGATATCTACTAAACGGAATCTCTTTCACTTGCATTCAGAGTGTAGTCGATAGAACATCATGCCGACTACGCGATGACTGAAAGTGGATTGTGCAGTCGGTTCGCAGTTTCAATGCAGTTGTACCAATAGCACGAAAATGGCATCTAAATTGCTATTTTACCCGATTATAAAGACCATATTGCGTATTTTAAGATGCGTAGCAAATATATAGATTGCTCGTAACAAAATGCACTTTATTCCCAGGAATTATATAAATATTTACATTCCGGTGTTGCCATTTATAATCGTCATAAAATCTACGATAATGTTATTGGACATGTCTGATTTACATCTAATATAATGACTGCAGCTTTATGAGTGAATGCATTTATTTAAAATTTAATTGCTTTAGGTTATCAACGTTTTTTACATATAATATTCTATGATATTTCATATTTGTAAGCCTTATTTTATCTACTTTTTATATCCTATCAAAACGAGAAATTGTATAAATTACAAGAGTGATAAATATTGTTTTGAATTTTCGCCAGCAGTTCTATCGCGATTTCATTCAAGTTATTATGTTATGGTAGTAAGGTTAATTATCGGTAATACTTGTGTAGTAACTCTTGCTTTTGACTGTACCGAAACTAATCAGGCAAATCACTTCCCGGTGATATGCTACAAACAACCCGAGTCGGAGTATGGAGCAATTGAGTTTAATATTTGTTTATATCTAAGGTAGGAGTAATTATTCGGAACTAGGAACTAATTATTGACTACACATCGTTGATGCCGTTGTCGTTGCAAGTGTCCATAGGTTACGGTAACCAGTTTACTTAATGTGGGCCGTATGCTTAGCTGTGGATTCGATTGCGGAGCAGGACAAACATTTGTGTGCATGAATATGTCTGTTTGTCTTGGTAGGGCGCATCAAAACCGCCTGACTGGTGATGTGTCTCTACTCACAGGAAACCGCATTAAAATTACAACTCCCTGAAGGGTTGTTGCGTTCCTGCGAGTGAGTGAGGTCACCAGTAAGCTTATAATGAGTTGCTGTATCAGCAGCAGTGTGATACTTAATGTATTGCAAGTATTCATAGGCTACGGTAACCACTTATAATTATGTCTATAATATTGAAAAACACGCGATCGATCTCCTTATCCTATACCCCATGTAACTGCCTCACATCAGTCGGGATCTGCATAAAATATGATACACAACAACTTTCAGTTTGAGACGTGGCAATATATTCCTTGAGTCACATTTAATTTGATTTCCAGCGGTCTATATATATCTCGGTGGACACTGGGTATAAACGAACACAGGCGCATCTCGTGCGTGGTCGCCCTCACTTAAAAATATATGATTTGTTTACTACAACATGTAATCATCATCATCATTAGACCATTACTTTAAGCCCAAGCCTTCACTTGGGAGCCCGAGCTCGCTGTATAGAATAGAATAATAGAATAGAATAATAGAATAGAATAATAGAATAGAATAATAATTTAATTGCATAAAATATGTGGTTACATTTACGAGTAGGTCTCGTTTGATGTTGTCAGTCCGCATATTTCGCCATAACTATATGACATGCAAATATACATACACTTCACAACTATTACAAATTTGATGCAATAATTTCAATTTTAATTATTTATATACTTTCTAACTATTTTATAAAAGCAGTTAATGACTAAATTGTGAAAATTATCCAATTATCTAACGTCAGTTTTAGTCAATAAAAAATCATTAACAGAATAAAAACATTTGTCAGTTAACCATTTAGTCATCTAATTTAAAAATAGACTAAATGTTAATTCTCGTATACATTTTGGGATTTTATTGTATATATTTGCAGCCATGTAATAACATGATATACATCAGTCGGGTCATGCGTTTAGCTTGTCCAGATTCCGTACGTTGCCTGCATTGCAGAATTTAGTTTGTTAATGACTTCTACTTAAAACATATTATTTTTCTGTATATATACATAGCCCTAGAAACCGGCGAGCGTGCATGAAAAGAGCAATGAATGTTAAAGTAAGCGAGTGAGGTATGTAAGGATCGAGTCACGTGGCGCTCGGTTCTCTCTGCCTACTAAGGGATTTGGCGTGAAGTTATAGATAGATATATACAAAAACCTCATCTCAATCTGGGCCAAACGAGACTCAAATCTTATGTAGATTTGACACTAGTTTGGAGCAAATTTTAACCCAAAAGTTACAGCGCAAGTCGGGCTCATATCAAACATTTTATTAACCGCATAATTAAGTTTGCCTATTAAGAAAATATATTTATCTATCTATATCTTCACAGCAAGTCCTTTGCAGGGTAGGCAGAGGCAACCCTGCGCCAGATTACCCGATCTTACCCACATGTAAATAAATCATGACACTTATGTGAAATAAACTTAAAATTATTTTAATGCGAATAAGAATATACCTTTAAATATACTGTTGGTTAATTGATTAATTAAGTTTAGAAAATGACATTTGACGAATCAGAACTTTTTATGGACTTAACCGGTAGGAATAAAGTAAGGTTTGGGAAACTGAAACAAAATTAAGATTTGACTTTTAATATTTATTGCATTGCTTGACAAATCAGAACCACAGTGTGCGGTTAAAACACGCGTGCGGCGTGACTAATTGTAACTTGCTTTGTATATGAGGAGTTGGTTACTAAATCTTTTATATTTTGTGTTTCTCAGGTAGACTCTGACTCTGAAATGGACTCTGACTCTGATTCGGACTCTGAATGATTATGATGATTTGGAGTATGATAATAATTATAACATTAATTTTACTTTTATTAATATTTGTTAAAAAAGTTTCATATTTATGTTTTTTAAGATTTAAAATTGCCATTTCATTATTTGTTTTATTGTTTCTAAATTAATTATGACGTGTACTTAAATTTGATAATATTTAGTTTTATATTTTGTGTTTATTATTGTAAAAAATATTATATTTCTTGATTGAGGCATAGTTTAAAAACGGTTATCTAAATAAAGTTAAATAATCGTATTGTTTTTATGGCGCTAGTGCCAAGCTGGAATAAAGGACTAAACTTTTGATGCAATACAAAAAATAATAATTTTGATTATTGTTAAGAAAAGGCACCTCTGGCTGTCTTATGCAGTATATCAAAAAATTCAAATATTTCAAGGATTGACTGCCTGAAAAATAATTGGGGCCAATTGTAAGAGACCGGAGATATATTTTTTATTCTGTCAGGTGCACACAAATTTTTGAATAAAAATTTCTCAGTGTGCCGTTATAAGTCTGTACTATAATAATACAATTTTGGAGTATGTATTTGGTAATAAAAGTCACCACTTTCGAGATTACCCATCGGATGTATGTGAAAGCCGGAATCCAGCCCAGAGTGCGACGTTGTATAAAATAAAATACAATGTATTAATATACAAATTTTTCTCATTTAAATTGATAGGCTACGTAGAGCCCACTGACAATTTTGCTTACTCATAAATAAAACAAGTCAAGGGAAATAATGTACTGTTGCTTTTAAAATCTCACATTTATATTTTAAATACTCGTAGTTTTTCATTCCATCGAACCATTTGTGTAAACACTTTTTCGATTGATCGAACGGCTTCTTTTCGAATTGATGATTGAAAGCTATTACAGCTTCTGACCTCGTGAAAGCCAAAGCTCGCATCAAATCTTCAAATACTAACTTCAAACTATAGAAACCACATCTTTCATTCTGATCTTCAATATTTGGTAAAAAACAATTTAAAATCGATTTCTCCAGACCTTTATACAAAACAAACAGTTTTGTGATTCAAAATTATAATATTTAAAATTCAAACAAATACCAGGTGCTCGGTTTTCCCTTTGGGTTGCGGAGGTCTGACGTCAGCAGCTCCATAACAAAATCAGTATCTCTGTCTAATCCTTGGGTATAGGTATTGAATCCCGCCAATCCTAATGGATTTCGAAATGGGAGTTAGCCAGGAAGAAGAAGAATATGAACAACCTGTAACGCAGAAATTTTAGCGTGACAAATATAATATACCATTATATTGTTTTGAAAGGGCAAAAACAGAACAGTTATATTATTGTAACCGATAAGCAATTACCAAACAAAAAAAAACTTCTTTCTAGTTTTACCGCTTTTAATAATCTATTTACATTGGTGAGATCTGCTATCTAACCTTAAGGATTTGGAGAAGCTACTGTTCTAGACATAAAACGATTGTCAGACCTCCAGAGGGAAGTTCAGACCTTACTTAGGTTAAGTCAGTCGGCTTTCGAAATATAATTTCTCACGATGATTTCTCAATTGATTTCCTCACGATGCTTTCCCTCAACACCGAGCAAGTGATACATACAAACATGTGCATAAATCCGAAAACAAAATCCGAAAAAAAAATCACATTTTCTTCCACTGTAAGAGTTGAAGGAGAGAAGATGTCCCCTAGTAGTTACACGACCAACTTCCATCTCACAGATTCTATTCACACCGTTCTCTAATAGTCATTACGTTCGGAATCCTCTCCATAAAACCAATGAGATCCTCAAACCAGGATTAAAACGCCAGCCAAACTAATCCAGATACTTGTAAATAAATAATGTTCACGAATATAACCATGTTTCATCCCCATTGACATGTTATGACACGAAACTAATCTTGTATCAAAACATTTAATCAAATTATGACCTCTGGATTTGAGTGGTAACGTAGTATGAGAAACTGTGTCATTATTCGTATCTCATATATTAAGACGATTACTAGCAGATTAGTTCAAATTAAGTTTATTTATGTAACGGTTGACTGATAATGAGGCAATAAGGAGGTCCATCAGCTATAGCACCGTTTTAACAGATGATAGATCCAACCAATGGTCTACGAAGACACTTCCAAAAATATAGAAGAAAGAGGCATACAAATTAAACATGGGAAAAGAAGGGCAACCTCGAATCAAGTTAGTAGTTTGTGTGATTCTTTTTTATACAACATCGGTAGGTCTACAAGCATACTTAATGTAAAGTGGTTGCCGTAGTTGTTTCCATCCCTGCTGCTAACACAGTAACTCCTTAGGAGTTTGCTGGGAACTCCACTCATTCGCAGGAACAGAACAGTCTCCAGGGAGTTGTTATTTGGCTGTGGTTTTCTGTGAGGTGTAGGTCCAGTCTTAACTTATATATTTAAAGCTACTTTTTAATTATATAATATAATCAACTTCATACTCAATATTTTATCCAATGATTATGTATACATATTAGTTTAAACGTGTTTTTTTTTAGAAATATTGGCAGGTCTGGCTTTTTAGTTACTTAAAGAATTAACTTATTGGTTAAGTATGCCAAAAAATAAGTATGTTTATTGTCATCTATAATAAGCCAACATGTAAGTAATTATACCAAAAGAATGTCCATATCAATTCACACTTATCCGTCTGCTGGTATACGGCCCTCTCTTAAGGGACTTAAGCGTACTCCGCCATACAGCTAAACTGCGAATTGGCGGGTTTCAAGAACATTTCAAGAACAGTGGGTTCAAAATCTTGCTGTAGGATCATAGAGCTGTTTCGCAGAATTATACAAATGGATTTTATGTCATTAAATATCAAATAGTTGAACGCATGATATAAAATATATATCTAAGTGTGTTTGCTATATGTTCATTTTATTAGATTAGCACAAAAAATGTGAAAGTGACAGTATCTGAAGAATTAAAGTCAGTGCTTATTAAATTGAAGTGCTTTTCACAAAATTTATTGCTAACTACTGAATTTGTATATGTGTACAAACGAATATTATTTAAAAGTTAAAAATGTATCAAATGTTAATTTTTTAAGACGTCGGCAATGCTCGGCTACCTGACTATAAGGTACATATTTCAATTTGTTTATCATCTATCTATCTATAACTTCACGCCAAATCCCATGCCAGGTAGACAGAGAGGGGCGAGCATCACATTACTCGATCCAAACACACTTCACACGCTTGTTTATCGTAATATAATGTATTCCGTTTCTGGCCTTCTTTCTTCTTCTTCTAGTATAAATATTGACCAGTTTGTTTTAGTGTACTACTTTGCCCCTCCCCTGTGAATACCTTCCAATTAGGCAATCAAAGGTTGTCTGAATGCCTTCATCTTTGTCGAAGATACTGACTTTTTACATGGAGAACAATCCAGAGGAAAACCAGACTTTTCTTAGGTAAGGTCAAATGTCCTTTGAAATATAATATCTTGGATGTATATTTCAAGGTGAGAAAACGAGCCTCGCGATGTTTTCCTTCACCACGGAGCAAGTGATGATTACAAATATGTACATAAATCTGAAAACACGAATTCAGTAGTACATGGTACACCGGTTGTCTGAATAAATTTGTCTTTGTACCTTTTATTCCTTATACATAATGTATATCATTGTTATTTTATTAACAATACATATATAATAAATAAACAAATCTCTACATAATTAACACCCGTATATTAGCTTCAACTTTAAAATTCACCTTCAGAAATAATTAAAATATATAAAAAACAAACTAAAAAAGGCGCATCAAAGTAGCACGGCTGGGGAAGTACCTCCACCGCACAGAAACTTGTGACCATGCTATTTATTGAATTAGGTTTTCAGTAAGCTCCTGAGGCGTTAGCAGCAGGTGTAACAACGCGCATGCGGCACTTCCTTTATAATTCCTGTAAGTAGAAAATGTTTATAGGATACGGTAACCACTTTATATGAGGTGGATTGTACGCTTAATGCTTATGTAAAAAGCTCATTTATTTTTGCTGTGTTTCATATATATTTGCTTATATTTTGTTTTAATAATTACGATTACATATGAACGTAATTGAACTAATCTTGTTTATCTGTTTTACATTCATCATTATGTAAACAAATCCATACCATCAACGTTGAGGTAAGTACACGGTATATATTAATTACATTTTACTACATTTACCTGTCCAAACATACTAACGTAGAACACAAGATTAAATAGCTGCATTCGCACTCTGTAACTGAGATAATCTGTAACATCCATGGATGAGGCGGGAAGTCGCTTCAGCGGCCGGCGCTGAAGTGAAAGCTAAGCTCGTCTGAAAGTGTAGCCAGGGCAGGCTGGCATCCGCCTAAAATGGGGTGGTCGTGCACGATGGTATCGAATTGCTGGTATAAAAGCCATCAGAGCGCCCCGCCGCTGGTCAGAACGGCTTCAAACGTGAGTACGCACGCACGTACACCACCGCGCGGTGCGAGGCGTCTGAGAGTGATCGACATCCATCGCGAGTGTTACCAGTGCCGGCTTGAAGGACGCGGCGGCTGATTTATCGATTGGATTGATTTGTGAAGTGGCTGAGGAGTGCTTCGGTGTTTGGTTCATGGCTCGATTGAAGGATTAAGTGATTGATTGGCAACGTTGAAAACAGTGTTTGTTGAAATTATTAAATTCGTTTAAATCAATGCAAACGAGTTTGCTCATTTTGAATTAGAAACAATCAATCAGTACCTACCCATATGTAGTAAAAGTATGAACTTAAATAGGAATCCAATTGACCCATCGACCAGCACCATAAAAGACAATAAACAATCCACGGTCGACTAAATCGGTTGGCGGACGTCCAGCCAGCATTCCTTGTGACGTAACATCCGCGAAGGGCCTTTCGGTATAAGCTAATAAAAACGCGCGCATAAAACTCGGGTATTACGCAAACGCTGCGCTGGCAGCGTTCCCGGGTCGGCCACTGCTCGCGTTACCTCCACAAATAGACGCACGCGCACGCCTCGGTTCAAATAGTTCCTCGGAAAAGAATTCCCGATTAACGTGTGGTGTGTTTCACAGGAAGGCTCCAGGGCTGCGTTCTCGTGTCTCGACTAGCCCAGAAGTCTCGTTAGCCCTCCGAAATGCCGAAGCCAATCGTCCAAGAGGGTGAGGACCCTGATCCAACCCCGTACCTGTTCGTTTCTCTCGAACAGAAACGTATCGACCAGAGCAAACCCTACGATGGCAAGAAAGCCTGTTGGGTTCCGGACGAGAAGGAGGGCTTCTTACAGGGCGAGATTAAGGCAACCAAGGGTGATTTGGTGACCGTCAACCTGCCCGGAGGCGAGGTAAAGGATCTTTCTTTTAACTTTTAAGTTAACTACAAAGTACATACCGCGTAATGATTACATTTAAGATACAATAAATGAATTCATATTGAATATAAGTATATTGCAATAAAATAAAATAGTTTGAAATATACTTAGTAGAAAATGAAGCATATTTGTTTAGCTTTTTAAAAAAATAGAATATTACCTTCATAAACAGTTGCTATATTAGAAAGAATGCTTTTGAAACTTTACGGATAGTAAGAACCATGAATGACAAGTGGCGTTTGGTTCCGTATCCTATCATGATAGTAAATGATGGCGTTTGAAATTGAATACGGATAAATAAATTTGAAGAAATTACTATTGAAACAAATGGTTAATCATTTATTGGGCAAGGAAACCTTCAGTATTTATTATTTAATTCGAACATGTACTTTAAGTTAATATATAACTATATACATGTAGCGAGTTGTAACATAATCTTAGTTTTAATTTATACAAATAATAAAGTTGCATATTAAATGAGCAGGAGAAGACATTAAAAAAGGAACTCGTCTCCCAAGTAAACCCGCCGAAATTCGAAAAAGTCGAGGACATGGCGGACCTTACATATCTTAACGAGGCTGCTGTGCTGCACAACCTCCGACAACGATACTATGCGAAACTTATCTACGTAAGTTGGCGCTCCGGCGCCTCATCCATTATTTAGCCCACTAATTAAATGCTCTTTCCCCACAGACAAAAGACTTCAAGAAGGATCTTGTAGGTCAAGTCAACCCACCTAAGTACGAGAAATGCGAGGATATGTCCAACTTGACATACCTCAACGACGCTTCAGTTTTGTATAACTTGAAGCAAAGATATTCTAATCAGCTTATTTACGTAAGTCGGGCCTAGGACAGCGGTTTCAGCGTTGCAGTGGCATGATCGTCTCCCTATCTCTCATCGCGGTAGACACGTTTCTTTTGGATAACAACCAAGTTTTAAAGTGCATTAGCTGTCCATGAACGGCGCAATTAGTCTTGGATAGACGTATCAATTTGGATACTATAAATAGTAACTATCGATACGTTGGCTGAATCTATTTCAGTTGCGTTTTATTAGCTATTTTTGTCGCTCGTAGAATATTACTATAAAATGCCTCAAAATGATTTTAAGATGGAACGAATAGTACCATCAATTTTATTTTAAAGTTTTTCATCAGTCAATTAATCATTCAATTTACTGGTATGTTAATACAGCTTTGATGTTGACCTTTGATGTAAACTATTTGTTTATTTTGCTTTGCTCATTTTAATTGAGGCATCTGAATAAATTTTACTGTCAAGTGGCATATAAATAAACCAAACACCAGATATAGTTCCTTCAACCTTCTTCAATGAGGTTATTAATATTAGTCAAATACTATGGAATTATTAATATTATCTGGATACATAGATACAAGAAGCGTGTCTACATTTCCACCACGATACCTTATCCCCATTGTGACTAAACCAGACCTTCTAATACCGGTCTTGAACCCTCTACACAGGACAAGTCGGTGACAAAGGACTCCGGAGGGAATCTTCTTTGTGTTTTTCTGTCTATATAGTTTAGTTAAGTTTAGAATAGTTCTTTTATTGTTTACAATTTTGTGTGTCGCAAGATTATTACATTCTTTTAAAAGGGATTTAATGATCTTATTTATTTCTTTCTCTAAGTAGAGTAAAAGGTATCATTACAGTACCCCTTCTCTACGATTTGCTATTTACAGGACCAAATAATGTGTTATGTGTTTTAATAATGAAATTCTCTGTTGCATACTACAATAACATTAAAGATGTATTCGAGTATTTAATACACGAGAACATAAAAAGCACAGAGAATTTTGTTAAGTTTTGTAAGGCATAGAGATTCAAAGTATCAATACAATACTGGCTCTATGTTATGTGTGTTTTTGGTGTTACTGATATGTGTTCATATTTTTCACATTTATCATTATTATTCATGATTGCTGTTCCCGATCAAATTTATTGACAATAATTTTAAGCCCTCATTACGACCACTTCTCCATTTTCATACGAAATAAAATTCACTGTCCTCTTCACCTTCCTTTTATCCTTTTATCTTCTAAATATATTAGATTTTAATATTTTCCATGACCTCATGATATTTCTCATTTAATCAAGCTTTCTTAGAAACCTATATTAACGTTTAAATCCCCAACTTTTTACTCACTAAACTCCGCGCCATATCATCATCTTTATCATCAATATCTCTATTAAACTAATATGCACATTGACTAATAGCTCCTTTATCACCACAGACGTACTCGGGTCTCTTCTGTGTGGCTATCAATCCTTACAAGAGGTTCCCCGTGTACACGACACGATGCGCCAGGCTGTACAGAGGCAAGCGTCGTTCGGAAGTGCCACCCCACATTTTCGCCATTTCCGACGGTGCTTATGTCAACATGTTGACCAACCACGAGAATCAATCTATGTTGATTACGTAAGTTGTTATTTTTTTGTATTTTTTGTTTCATATCAGATTATATATTTACACAGAAGAAAGGCTCAAAGTACATATCAAGCTAGTATGTTTGCGTATTATCTTTATTGGAGAGTAGTGTAGCATTATGATAAACATGAACTAATTTCCGGGTCCCGTCTAATCATAAAATATAAAATCTCTATACTGTGTAAAGTTTTCATACGCATAGCAAAATTGTGAAGTTGATAACAAAATTGAAAATAAAGAAAACGAGTTCGCAATCAGAGAGATTATGTAAGAAAGTAAAAAATATTAATATCATGGAGTCTTCTTATACACATGAATTAAAGAAAATTGTACAATATCTATACAGCGGTGAGTCTGGTGCCGGGAAGACTGAGAACACGAAGAAAGTAATTGCGTACTTCGCCACCGTTGGTGCCTCACAGAAGAAGGACCCGACCCAAGAGAAGAAGGGCTCCCTTGAAGACCAGGTCGTCCAGACTAACCCTGTACTTGAAGCGTTCGGTAACGCCAAGACTGTGCGTAACGACAACTCCTCCCGTTTCGTAAGTATATAGAGTTTGCTATTCATTGCTTCTTTAAAAAAATGATAGGACGTCTCTTATGAGATGAAACATAAGAGAGAGATAAGGTCATACCTAGACGTTCCAGTAAAGCGGAACTTTGCCTGAAAGTCATGAAACATAGAGATGATAGAGACAAGTGTAATGCTAAATTACTGACTAGAATGTACCTCTTAAACTAAAAAGAGTATTGAATGTGAAACTTTTATTTTGAATTAGCAATAATTTCTTTCTTCCACATAAGGTTTAAATTCAAATATAGGTATTTGTTTAAAAATCGTCTGCCAAATGTACCAAGCATACGATTACGACGACTAGATAACGATTAGTGTTACTTTTATTTCTTAGTATTTTTAATTAAAATGTTATTTCCGCTTTTGCACAGGGTAAATTCATCCGTATTCACTTCGGCCCCTCTGGTAAACTGGCTGGTGCTGATATTGAGACCTGTAAGTACTTACATTTTTTTTAACTCATCTCGAACTCTCTTAATTAGTCTGCTAATAAATTTTTCATCTCTACAGATCTGCTTGAGAAAGCCCGTGTCATCTCCCAGCAAACGCTTGAGCGTTCTTACCACATCTTCTACCAAATTATGTCCGGATCTGTGCAGGGCCTTAAAGGTTTGTATAGCTGATAGCAACCATATGAAAAGGAAAAAAAAACAAAGCAATACAAATAATTACATATTTTAAAGAATATTTAAATAAAGACATTTTTTTATAGCTAAACTAAATTGGAAAACATAAGATATGTGCAATAATTGAACCAGTTTCTAACTTAAACTAGAATCTTTGAAATCAATAAACCGCAGTTATATTTAACTTTGTTTGATCAAGTAATATTTTGTAAAATAAAAAATGATTGGAATTATTATTAAAGCTGAAATAATAAATGACATCATGATACCTAGTTACTTCAATGTTTAGAAAATATTGCTTGATTTTTATATTTTATACTGATCACTGCACAAATAAATAAGAATGACGTTATTCTTTTTACTCATCATATGTAAGGTGAAGTGGAGAACGTAAAACTAACAATTTCTAAACAGCAAAGATCGAATTTTACGTAGTCGTTTATCATAATTTTGAATGAGTAATTACCCTGATCTAAAGTATAAAAGTTTATAATAATATAAATATTTTTCCTTATTTTTTATTGACGATGGAAATATAACCACCACAACTTAAGAAGTTTGTCTCGCTCTGTACCGCTACCAGTGGTAACAGCTATTGACATGGCTCCTTTTTAATGGACACCTTGGTCCCCAGTGGTCTTTCGGGTAATTGTTATTTGGCTGCACTCTTTTTTGGTGTCAGTTTGTTTATGATTACCTATCAAATCGCTATATCTCTCATAAAAGTTAAAATTTAATGATATTTAAGTCATGATAATGTGATAGCTTCCTCTATGCCAGGGCAAGATTATCAGTCATTTTTGGTTGGTTTTATACACTTTGCAGTTTTAGAATAAATACCGTGATATTAAGCATAATCGGTTATAGTTTGAAATATGATGTATAAGATTACAAAATATAGTAACATTTTTCGCATCATTATTCAACACAGCTCTTTGCTGTTTTTCATAAGACGTTGAAAAGTGAAGCGAAGGAGTAATTATGAAAATAAAAATGGTGACAGACTTCCTCCGGTAGGGATTTACTTCACTTCATCTTTAAACTCGGCGACGCTTGAATCACCAGCCATACAAATAGAGGTGTCCTATAATTATAACACCTACTACCAACTATATACGCGATTTGCATTTCGATGTCAATATATGAGTAGCAAAACATATTATTTATTCATGAATATTCTCCTCATTAAGTATTGCTGATGATAAAATCCTCGCCCTGTATAAGAGAGTATTTGTAACCTATTAAATCAGTAGGAGAAGCGGCTCTCGCCAGAGATCGAATAGACTTAGTTATAATTTCTCTAAATTTTAAGCAATAAATCTTTTAAAATTGACGATATTAGGGTAATTTTTACTGAAATATTATCTACACTGAAAGAATACCCTCATTCTACAGTATGACACTTCACAAAACAATACTGTTTGTATTATACATTAACATGACTTTGAATACTTAGAAATGTGTCTCCTGTCAAACGACGTATATGATTATCACATCGTATCGCAAGGAAAAACTACCATCCCCAACGTAGATGATGCCGAAGAATGTTTATTGACCGATGTAAGTGCAGCCTTTCGAGACTGAAGGCTGTTAGTTACCAAGTGTTTCCACACCCGCCTTGTTTCCAAGCCGCATATAACCGGCTGGCAACTAGGATAAGTATGGGCCCTAGAACAGGCACACGATATGTTTGCTATCCTAAAATCTTCAAGAATCTTAGCATGCTTACCTAGTTTTAGTTTATCATCATCAATTATCAAATGTGACTGTAATTGATGACGTTTTTAGCCATCTGCTTTTTGTCCAACGATATCAATGAGTACAACATCGTGGCGCAAGGCAAGACTAGCATTCCTGGCGTAGATGACGGCGAGGAAATGAATATTACCGACGTGAGTCCAGAATACGTGTACTGGCTCATATCACATACTTTTCTTCCATCTATCACTATCATTGCTTATGCTTTTCCTCGGGCTTGGCATGTCTAAGTCAGATCTCGGGTTGATGTTTACAGAATTGACGATGCTAAGCAACCGCATGTCGGACTATCCCCTCATTAGTCAGGGGAAGACACGAATACCAGGAGTCAACGACGCAGCAGAGTTCGAACTGACGGTTGTAAGTCTCGAACTGCGCATGGAGCGTGCGTCTTGATCCCGATATCCGTGGATTGGATAATTTGAAGCCCAAATTTCTGACCTGTACATGACAGCCCGCTCCCTGCAAGAGTTCAAACGGGTTTTCGCACAGGTTTTTATCACGAATATAGTCATCCTGTCCAGCACGAGCACACCCACGTGAACTAAAATGTGTACAGACACGACACCAACAGATAGGAATACGATAGTATATTTCAGGTGATAGCGGACTTAAACAAGGTTTATTAATTGACATGATTTATCTACAGCCATGTGTTTGTTATCAAACGACATCCACGATTACTATAACGTCGCCCAGGGTAAGATTACCATCCCCAACGTCGATGACGGCGAGGAATGTTTGTTGACCGATGTAAGTGAAAAAAATTTAAGTGATATTCCACTGAAGTGCTATGTGACGCACACTTGTTTGACATAGAATGTAATCTCCACCTAAAGCCACAACAACAACTTGTAGGCACGGAGAAGAATTTTCCACATATTTATTTCCTGAAAAAATAATAGTATGTAGATAGTGAAAGTTCTTGGGGAGCAGCAGAACTGTTAGACGATTCCAGTCTTATTCCCTTTTTATTAGACACCTGTACCATGTTTTTTTTTTATTGAAACCATAATTGTTTCCTGTGCACTATTGGCGAAACGATCTAGGTAGTTGGCAACGAAGTTACTAATATCGCTAACTCACTCCATTTTATTGCTGCTACTAATATATTAAAACTATTCAATGTGTATTTGTACATTTATTTCCACTTTTCTTACTGCAGAAAAGTGACTGCTAAAAAAATTGCATTATTTTTAGCGACAATATTATATTGTTGTTTTAATAACTTCATAAAGTAAAAATAATTAAATTGTCAATTATCATATGAAAATTTGCCCACTTGAAAACGTGGTGATCTATAGAAATATTTGAGGTTATAAAAATAACTATGTGGCTCTCATTTTTGTTAAGTTGTACTAACATATATATTGGTCTTATAGCAAGCTTTCGACATTCTGGGTTTCACCCAAGAGGAGAAGGACAACGTATACAAAATCACCGCCGCTGTAATGCACATGGGTTGCATGAAGTTCAAACAGAGGGGTCGCGAGGAGCAGGCTGAAGCCGACGGCACTGAGGCAAGTAACAAATACATTTTCAAAGGAGCTCCAAAAAGTGAAGACTGCCAAAGTTAATATATCAGTTAGATAGAATGTATGCTCAATTTTTTCATTCGTTTGTTTACAGGACGGTGACAGGGTTGCTAAACTCCTTGGTGTTGACTGCGCCGACTTGTACAAGAACTTGTTGAAGCCCCGTATCAAGGTCGGAAATGAGTTCGTGACCCAGGGTCGTAACAAGGACCAGGTCACCAACTCCGTCGGTGCCCTTTGCAAGGGTATCTTCGATCGTCTCTTCAAGTGGTTGGTCAAGAAATGTAACGAGACTCTGGACACCAAGCAGAAGAGACAGCACTTCATCGGTGTACTGGATATTGCTGGTTTTGAGATCTTCGACGTAAGTATCGGGGAACGGTATTTAGGTCAGCCAATCAAGTAACTTTTAATTATACAATCTATATACAACATTAATAGAATTAGTACTACCCTTTTACACAATATTTTGGTGGAAGGGAGACCCGTATCTGGACAAACCAGTATGGATTATTATTATTGATTAAATAAAATAGTCGAAGATCAGTATGTTGAGTTTTATAATAATTGTTACATAGTATACGTGCGTATATATATGCAGAGTAAATATGATTATACGTACATTAGATAACTACAGTTCATCTGATGTACTTGCTGTATTACTTTTGAGAATTCAAAATTATTTTAGCGATTTGCAGTAAATGTAATCTATCTCAAAGTAATGTTCCTATGAAGTCTATATAAGTTTGTATCACTATAATAAAAGAAAATCTAAAAATAGGGGTAATGGCTGACCTAAGTTGCCAACTATGATGATAAATATGATGGGAATAAAATGGCAAGCAATTTCGACAACTTATACTCAAATTGTTTACTAGATAGTAGATGAAGCAGTGTAGCCAGAAGTTGTTAGAATTAGATACCATACAATGATAATGATAATGTTAACAACAATTTATTTCTTAGTACAATGGGTTTGAGCAACTTTGCATTAACTTCACAAACGAGAAACTACAGCAATTCTTCAATCACCACATGTTTGTGTTGGAACAAGAAGAGTACACCAGGGAAGGCATTCACTGGGAATTCATTGACTTTGGGATGGACTTATTGGCCTGCATAGATCTTATTGAGAAGGTACAGCGATTGTGCTCAACCCCTGGTTGGACACATCTAGTGCCCTGTCTGTAGATGTTGTTATATCATAGCTTTCTCATTACCTCGCTGACTAACGGCGGTTATTAGTATGTATAGAATAGTCTATGCTAACCGTGTTTCCTGTCCATTTATGTTGGGTTCCTATTTTTATTACAAAAGTACAACGGTTTCGAGCAACTCTGCATTAATTTCACCAATGAGAAGCTGCAGCAATTCTTTAACCACCACATGTTCGTACTCGAACAAGAAGAGTACAAGAAAGAGGGCATCAACTGGGCCTTCATCGATTTCGGAATGGACTTGCTCGCTTGTATCGATCTTATCGAAAAGGTAATAGTCGGATGGGTTACTACTTCGACCCGTCGATGCTCGAGCTCTCAAGACGGGGATAATTATTTAAACTTCATTCTGGGCTACACGGGTATAGACTAGTGTGGTCGTCCTTTTTCACAGGTTTTAGGATAAACTAATTGTGGAACGAAATCCACGACAGTTTTTACTTTCCTAACTTAACTTAACCTCCTGCAGTTCAACGGTTTTGAACAACTCTGCATTAACTTCACCAACGAGAAACTTCAGCAGTTCTTTAACCATCACATGTTCGTTCTGGAGCAAGAAGAATACCATCGCGAAGGCATCGAATGGACCTTCATTGATTTTGGCATGGATCTCCAAAATTGCATTGACCTTATAGAAAAGGTAGATGGCGGCAAGGCAACTATGAACGCTTGCAACTCGCCACCTTGGTTCTCGAACAACGTACCACAAATTTTTGCCTTTGTTTCTTTAAAGAAGTTAGACTATACGAATTGGTTTATGTACGTTATTGGAGAACTAGATCAATGCTATATGCTCGTTGTGTTTCTTGTAACTTGAACCGTGTGTCCTTCTTTCTTATTTTTTCACATTTAAACCACGAAGACAACCACACAAACTTATACAAGGTTTTTGTTGAGTAATTAACATTTCGGATATGTTTTCATGTTTTCATGGTGCAGATGAACGGATTTAATCAACTCTGTGTTAATTTTACCAACGAAAAATTGCAACAGTATTTTAACCATTTTATGTTTGTGCTCGAACAAGAGGAATATGAAAGGGAAGGGATCCAATGGACCTTCATTGATTTTGGTATGGATCTTCAAGCAACAATAGATTTAATAGAAAAGGTATTATAGGAATAACGTTTATAGCTTGAAGCATAGGGCCGCGATAGAAGAAGCTTCAGGCTGGCAAAAGTCGAACCCTGCCAACGCAAGTAAATTTCACTGGCTGCCCCCTTCGCTCTATGAAATCGCGTAGTAAAAGCATAAGCTTAACACGCAGATCTATGAAAAGTCAAACCGGGCTATGCATAAATCCTCTTATGAATGAAAAATAATGTTCCTTAAGCTATCGCGTATCCAAATATCTAAATACACAGCTGTCAGGACTGCACACAACAGCTACGAATCACGTTATTAAATATGCGTACAAGTAACATTTATAAAGCAATTTGATTGTAAAACAGTAACTAATATAATACGCATAGTTGGCTATTTCAAAATATATATATTGGCTTTTAAAATTGTACGATGCAATAGCTACACTTTGACGCTACAATATATACCAACTTAATATCTATTTGCATGATGCTTTACTGTTTAATGCTTAACAACTACGTAATATCAACGTTTTATGTTCCCATTCGTATACTTAAATCTTTTGCAGCTCCCTTTTTTGTAATATCAAGAACTTTTGTTTTAGCAATAGATTTTGTATTTCACTCTTTTTATTAAGTATTTTCCTTTTTGTGTACAATGAAATAAGTTACATTGTAATTATATGTTAAATTTCGTAATTTATTGCCATGAACTTTGTAGTAAGTGAAATTTCGAAGTCATGTCATTCAATTAGCATTCAGTTAGCAAAGAAATATTAAATGTTTCAATTAATTTTTTACTTTACTATGAACCTCTGGAAACAAGTAATACTCTGCTTCGCGTTCTAATCTAACTGGTCCGATTTCAGCCTATGGGTATCCTCTCCATCCTTGAGGAAGAGTCTATGTTCCCCAAAGCTACCGATCTAACCTTCGTTGAGAAGTTGAACAACAACCACTTGGGCAAGTCTGCTCCTTACCTGAAGCCCAAGCCCCCCAAGCCTGGTTGCCAAGCCGCTCACTTTGCCATTGGCCATTATGCCGGTAACGTAAGTATCTATTAAAATTAAATGTCTTATAATTTAATTTATCTTTAACGTCTGTAGAACTTGCAGATTATCTTATTCATTACACTCTACTTTGCATTGCTTTAACGCAAAACCTGCCTACACCGTTATATTGTTGTTAATATAGAAAGCGATTTTATTTTTAAACTTTTACTATACAAGAACACTATTTTCTATCAATCTCTTCATAAGTTTGTTATGCTACTATGAAATATTTTACAGTATAATTATCTTGTAAACTAGGTCGGCTACAACATCACTGGATGGCTTGAGAAGAACAAGGATCCCCTTAACGACACTGTTGTTGATCAGTTCAAGAAGGGTCAAAATAAACTGTTGCTCGAGATCTTCGCTGACCATCCTGGCCAGTCTGGTGATGCCGGTGCCGGTGGTGGTGGCAAGGGTATGTATCTAATCTATTTAACTTAAAACAACGAGATAATTTAACTTTATACCAGAACTTCTTAGCAATTTGAAAACAATAAGTCAGGCGTACAATGCCGTATATATACCATGAGCTGTAAGTTACCTCTGTGAACATATATTTTGATAATGGATGACGGAAATTCTACAGTAAACATACTTCAATATTTCCATAATCTAATATCATCATGGAACCAAAACCAAGTTCATTAATATACTTCAGTGTTCTTGGGTCATTTGTTTGAAACTATCCCATGATGAATCTGACACAAAAATAGTCGACCGACTATGTATGTACCTCACTTCGTAATATTAACTACCATAACAATTTTTATGATTTAACATTTATCACAAGATTTCCTTGATCACCAAATGCCCCATAAAATTACTTTATCTGACACATTCGTCTTAATAATTAGGCGCTGGTGGCAAGCGTGCCAAGGGTTCTGCTTTCCAGACCGTATCATCACTCTACAGGGTAAAATGGACTACAACCGGAATTTGCTTCTGTGTATTCCACATGGCTTACTGTCTTCGTCTATCAACACGCTTAAGGATAGCACCTCTAGAACTATACGGATAATATTATACTTACTTCATCAAGATCACATCATGGGTATATACCTGACTATAGGTGCTATCCTTCCACGCTTTCACATTAATCATGTCCGTCCGTGTCAATGTATGTTTTGCAGCACAGCTCATGACGACGACGATGCTCTAAGTGTAATAGTCTGATTGAGTTTTTTATTTGTGAAAAAAAGATAGCATCTGACCACATTCTCACTGGTGGGTATTGATGTGGTCCAACGTATTGCTCATCAGCTCTTATATTGCCTATTTATCCTTACCTAATCTCCTGGTTGTATATATTGAGAAAACAGACATTCGTATAGTAGGTATTCTTATAGTAGGCCATCTACTTGCCCCTCTGCGGGAAGAAATAGGAAACATTAAGGATATCGTCGTCAATAAGTAGCTGTCACGTTGGAAATAGGATGTTATGTGACTCTTGATGCCCTCAGTATTTTAGCATCCGTTCTCACGCTTTTGCATAAAAACGCATCCTTTGCTATATGCACTTCATATATCTGAATTTTTATGCAAGAAGACGAGGCGTACGTGTCTTTATACAAAATATCTGTTTCCAATAAGTAAAATTGGTAATCGATACTGATATGATTTCAGTGGTAGTATTGTGTAAAGTTGAACTAGTCATCAAATTTGTACCGAAGTGTGCAAAGAGCTAAAAATTGGAACAGACACATTTTAATATACCAGGTAGGAGAAACTAGGTCCAAATGGCACACGTTTGTGTCGAAAAAAGATATAAGGCAAGATTCAAATGAGTTGCTATCTTTTCAGACAAGTACAAAGTTAAAAAACAAAATTATTAGTTGATGCTACCTCGATTCCGCTAACAGAATAGATTATCTTTTTACAATAAAATAATGAATGTACATCAAAAAGTATCAGGGGATGAATCAAATGTAGAAGAAACGGCACTATTTTGTTGTAAAATCTAGTTCACTGGTATGAGTAAATAGGCATAAGGCTGACTGTGCAAGATACCACATATTAGAAACAAAGAAAACGCAGCTTGTTGAAGTCTCTGTGATCGTCTGTTAACTAATCTTTGCTTGTCAATGTACGTCTATAGGAGGCCGTGGTAAGAAGGGTGGTGGTTTCGCTACTGTCTCCTCCGCTTACAAGGTATATGACATTTGAATTTTAGATGATGTGGGTTTTTGATCACCTGGTTGTTGTAGTGAACTACATAAATGTAGATCTACAACTTTGGAATGTAGTTAAAGTCTATATTGATACAGTAGATTTTGATTAAATGTTTTGTAGATATCACCTAAAGATTTGTAGACATGTACGTTTATAGTAACAAGGGTAATGCACTTCCACTATATATCATTTAATGTGCACAGTATTTGCTAATCCGTAGGTGCACGGCCGCAAATAATCGCGAAATAATGAAACATAGAATATAAGTTTCTTTTTCAAGTTCTACAAAACTTTCATGACCTGACAGACATACCTACTTTCCTGACAATTAAGTTTTACTCTTGTCTACATCTCCTATGTGGATTTAAAGGGTTCAGGTATTCGTTATTTTTTATCACAGTTGTCCTATTATTCATTATCGCTACATTTGCCGCTGGTAATACTAAGCTTTTGTGTGTCAGTGTGTTTTATTGTCATAACAAGTGTTTTTGAATTATTTGTTTCATGTAATGTACTATAAAATAACATTCAATTCGTAGATGAAGTACCAATGAATTGGGTGCTATTTTATCATCAAATACATTTGCAAGTTTTAAGTTCAACGTTGTAATAATTTCAATTATGTGAAAATATATTTATAATGCATATAATGACATATTTTATTATTCGTAAATTCATAGAGCGAAATTTTATAAAATTATTGTCTAACGCTTTATCCAATGTTACTAAATTGTCCATATGAACGTGTCTCCATATTAACATTACATCCATATTCACAGGAACAACTTAACAACCTGATGACTACCTTGAGATCTACCCAGCCTCACTTCGTGCGTTGTATCATCCCCAACGAGTTGAAACAGCCTGGTAAGATTTTGTCGATATCATCATATTTTGCCAATATCTTCATTTCTTTTTTACTAAACACGTGTAATGGCGAGCGAGAAATTTGCCCGATTGTATCAAAAGGATGTTTAATGATGGAGATCACCAAGTGATCATCGATAATGATTACATGAGTATCATGTTCTGTTTTTGTCTCTTAGGTCTCATCGACTCCCATCTTGTAATGCACCAGCTGACCTGTAACGGTGTGCTTGAGGGTATCCGTATTTGCCGTAAAGGTTTCCCCAACAGGATGGTCTACCCTGACTTCAAGCTCCGGTAAGATTTCATCTGGAACAGAAAGGAAATATATTGGCATCATTTAGACATACGTTATTTAATAACGTGTAATAATTATTTACGTCAGTTTACTCGAACTACTTTCGTAATATAGTTAGACAAATATTTATGATACAGCAAATCTTAAAATTAATTTGTTTTCATATCAAGGGATTAAATTTGTTTTGGAACGACTATATTTCGGTTGCTAAGTCTAAACAAAATTCTTTTACTTGTGGAATATTTGGAACAGTTTTATTTTAGACACTGTAGCTGACTCCTTTGACGTCCGCTAGCCTCTTACCAGGCACTATGTGAGTAACACTTTCTAAATTTACATTGGTGAGTCCGATTCTATACTGATTCAGACTTGAGTTGTTTTTTTTTCATAACAGCTTGTCAGCTGTTCCAATGATGTTCTCAATGCCACTTGAATATTTTATGTATGATACATTTTTTCTAGCGTAATCTGAAGCTAATATATATTTTTTAATAAACATCGTCCAAGTTTAAAATTAAAGATAGAAAAAGAGTTTAATTAGAAATAAGGATATTTTTCAAATTGAAACACAATTATACATGCGATTTTTTTAGAGAAAAGTTATACGTCATGAACTTTGATTATCTTTATTAGTTAGAGTAAAACCATACCCCGGTGGCGATAATACTAAAAGAAATTTCTACTAAATATTTGCATAATTTAGTGTAGATAATACAATGCACATACAAGAAAGATAAAAATAATATTAATGTTAATAGAGCCATTCTTTTTATATTCAAAAGTTCCCAGATTCAAGACTTTACTATTTGTGCCTTAATAGGTGACATAAATAACGGTTATTGTTTAACAAACAGTTACATGATTCTTGCTCCTGCCATCATGACTGCTGAAAAAGATCCCAAAGAGGCAGCTAGGAAGTGTTTGGAAGAAGTTGGTCTAGACCCTGAAAGCTATCGTATTGGTCACACTAAGGCAAGAATTAGAAACGATATCATCTTCGACTGGTTTTAGCATGTGATATAAATACAGATGTATTACACAAACTCTAAAGAATAGAGTTGTTTTAAATTCCTACGTATACAAGTGGTAATACGCAATTTTCTAGGTTTTATATTATAAGTAGTTGTCAATAATATTACCTTCGTGTGTTCCCCTAGTCTCTATATCCACAGATACGTAATGATACGCGTATTTCTTTTTATCCCGTGAAACGTCTTATAAGTGGTGGTGAAGACAACCAACTTGAAAACATCAGCCTGTGTTAAAATTCCTACTCCTTCATAAACTCCTCATGTATTTTTAATGAAACCGTATATGTGACATACCCTGATTGTGTGCCCGTATTATTTGATAATGTAGCTACAAGATCCTGGCCCCTCAAGCTGTGGAAAAGGAAAGTGATCCTAAGAAAATCGCTCAAATCATCCTGGACGCGACTGGTTTGGATGTCGAGTCATACCGTCTCGGTCATACAAAGGCATGTCCTGAACCCGTTTCAGTAGTTAGCGGTGTGGAAGGAGCAACTGGTCAGCGAGTTGCTAGGCTTGGATATGCTTTTTGTCAAATTATTATAGCACCATTTGAGACCGGTGACATAATTTGACTATCAAACCCTTAAGCGCTTACCCTTGGAGCCCAAGTTACTCAGGCTTCCGTTTGTGTGTCCTCTATCCTAGCTGATCTACATACATATACACTTGTTATCTCATTTTGTATACTCCCGAACGCAGATACAAAATTCTGTGCCCGAACCTGCTCAAAGAACCAATAACACCAGAGAAAGCCACAGAAAAAATTCTCGAACATACCGGCTTGGATTCGGAGTCTTTCAGACTCGGAAAGACAAAGGTAGCGACAGCATGCAAACACAACATACTACTAACACCTATATTTCTGTATGGATAATATGTTCGCTTAGTTCTCCTCACTGCACTGTTATTTGAAATACCTACATGCTACTCGTATTTGCACTGATAACTAACCATACTTTGTATACTTTTGATATTTATTTGTATTATGGTATGTATAAGTTATAATTTTATTTTAGTAGAATTTTCGTTCAAATTATTTTTAGTAGTATTTTTTGTTCAAAGTTACTTAATCATCAATATCATTATGGTTATATAAATTTTATTTATATTGGTTTGAATTGGATATGTCGCATGCTGTCAAAATTTAACCAAAATGTAATTCGTACGTAATATAAAAGATCATATAAAGGTTGTACCAGAAATTTTATGATGATGCTAAAAAAATGTGGTAACAATTTCTACAACGGAACCGGCATCTATGTTAAAAATAATATCCTTCCGCATTGAAAAATGAACAGGTGATGGTACAAATTTGAAGCTAGAGGTTGATGTTGTTCACGATTTCGATGTTCATGTTAGTATGTCGAATTTTGATTTTAAATTCGTTCTAATTTCATTTCAGTTTCTGGAACATCCTATATATTTCGAGACTATATACAATAAGTAAATACTCCCTTTACATTCGTAAAGAGATTAACAAACTGAAATGTAATAACTATCTACATGTACTTGTGACACTTTATGTACTTGTAACAGATGTAGCTAACAAAAATTTCGACTCACACGGAGTCTGAATTCTAACGCTTAACATGTATGAGCAGGTGTTCTTCCGCGCTGGTGTCCTGGGTCAGATGGAAGAGTTGCGTGACGACAGGCTGTCCAAGATCGTTTCATGGCTCCAGGCCTACATTCGTGGTTACCTCTCACGTAAGGAGTACAAGAAGCTGCAGGAACAGAGGTACACAAAAAATATCTCCATTAAAACTACTATTAATGTATTAATTGAACTGCAGTTAAAAATAATATTAATTTGTTTAGAGTATCTCTCCAAGTTGTCCAGCGCAACTTGCGCAAATACCTGCAGCTCCGCACTTGGCCCTGGTGGAAACTGTGGCAGAGGGTCAAGCCCCTTCTCAACGTCACCCGCATCGAGGACCAGATCGCGGTAAGCATCTTTCATCGTCACTTACCTGATTAAAACTGTTAAGTGCTCTGACCCAATATACTCGGATGTAGCGCGCATGATTCAGGAGTACGTAAATAGAACTGACCGCGCCCACCTGATGGTTACGTGACACCGAAGCACCTGCCGCGTCCATTTCTGGATTCCTGCCCCCTCCCACCGCATACCGCTCTTTTCCCTTACTCAACATGAATGCGGGGGCGAGCATTTCGCCGCGCTGGAAAACTCCAGCGCTCTCAGTAGCGGAGCGGTCGGCGGCGCGCGCACCCTTCCTGCACTCACGAACGAACCGAATTTGCATTTCTCTGTGAATTGATCTGTTTGATTGATGGTGTGAATAATTAGCGATGGCGACACTTCACGTGGTAGAATGGGACGAGACGATGAATACAAGTGGCAACGTATTACAGGAATTGGAGAAAAAGGCCCAGAAGGCCCAGGAAGCCTTCGAGAAGGAAGAGAAGCTCCGCAAGGAGCTCGAGGGCCTCAACGCCAAGCTGCTTGAGGAGAAGACCGCCCTGCTGTCCAACCTCGAGGGAGAGAAGGGTTCTCTCTCTGAAATTCAGGAGCGTGCTGCCAAGCTCCAGGCGCAGAAGGGCGACTTGGAGTCTCAACTCAGGGTAAGTACACTAATTATCTCACAAATTTAATTACATTTCATATCGGGGCACACTAGTTTCAATATATTTAAATAAAATTAGGGGAAGTGCATAGATCATAAGATAATGTACAAGCGAAGTACATACCAAATCATTGACACTCATTAAGAAAATATTTAGGTCGCGAAGGTGTAGTTCGACGCCAATTAATCTCAACTCTAATTACCTGATTAAAATTACTGCTAATTAATTGAACTGAAATATTGATTCTGGTATAAAAATAAAGATACCTGCGTAAGTAAAGCAAATAAATATCGGAATACAGTGTTGCAAATTACTTCACCGCGGGGTTTAGCGGCCGGGTATCTTTAAATAAACATACGCTTGTTTATGTGTTGGGAATAGTTTTAAAAGAGTTAAAAATACATCGTCTGCAGCTTGCAGGATTTTATTGCAACTATTGATTAGTTTTACCTACACTCTCCGTCGATTGACAGGAAACAGGCATACAGCTAGCAACAAAATATACTCCGCCACTTTTCGATGTCGATTAATATATGAACGTATTCTATTTAAGGACACCCAAGACCGTCTGACTCAAGAAGAGGATGCACGCAACCAGCTCTTCCAGGCCAAGAAAAAGTTGGAACAGGAAGTCTCTGGCCTGAAGAAGGACATCGAAGACCTCGAATTGAGCGTCCAGAAGTCTGAGCAGGACAAGGCTACCAAGGACCACCAGATCCGCAACTTGAACGATGAGATCGCTCACCAGGACGAGCTCATCAACAAGCTCAACAAGGAAAAGAAGATGCAGGGTGAATCTAACCAAAAGACATCTGAGGAGCTCCAGGCGGCCGAGGACAAGGTCAACCACCTCAACAAGGTCAAGCAGAAGCTCGAACAGACTCTTGATGAGCTCGAGGACTCCTTGGAGCGCGAGAAGAAACTTCGTGGTGACGTTGAGAAGCAGAGGAGGAAGGTTGAGGGCGACCTCAAGCTTACCCAGGAGGCCGTCGCCGATCTTGAGCGCAACAAGAAGGAACTCGAACAGACCATCCAACGCAAGGACAAGGAAATTTCGTCTCTCACCGCCAAACTGGAAGACGAGCAGTCCCTTGTCAGCAAACTCCAGAAGCAGATCAAGGAATTGCAGGCCCGCATCGAAGAGCTCGAAGAGGAGGTCGAATCCGAACGCCAGGCTCGCGCTAAGGCCGAGAAGCAGCGTGCTGACCTCGCTCGTGAGCTTGAAGAGTTGGGTGAGCGCCTTGAGGAAGCCGGTGGCGCCACCTCTGCCCAGATCGAGCTTAACAAGAAGCGTGAGGCTGAACTCAGCAAACTCCGCCGCGATCTTGAGGAGGCCAACATCCAGCATGAGTCCACCCTTGCCAACCTCCGCAAGAAGCACAATGATGCCGTCGGCGAAATGGGTGAGCAGCTCGACCAACTCAACAAGCTCAAGGCTAAGTGAGTATTGCAATATGTATTATACAATTAACTACCTTTGTTTCCAAGATAGTCCATTGCATTTTTATGTATATTTAAATTCACCCTACCTTAAAAGAACTTATTTTAGTGACAAACAAGCATACCGCCCAACTCATGTGTAGCAGCCTAACATCGCTTGCAAAACAAGGCGTACCGCTCACATGTTGTCACCTTTGTATCTTAAATCTCTAACAACTCCTCGGGAGTTTACAGGTAGCCTCATTAGCAAGAACACGACAATCCTCCTAGGAACTATGTGGCTATGGTTTTCTAAGTTGGAATTACATTCCTAATCGAACCCGACAATTATTAAACTTGACTGGGCTCTATTAAAAGTTCAGTTTTGACCGTAGATAAAAAGTAACTATATTATCACTGAACTATGATGCAAATCCAGGGCTGAGCATGACCGTGCGTCATGCTACAACGAGCTTAACAACACGCGCGCGGCTGTCGATCAAGTTGCAAGGGAAAAGGTAACATGTCCACCTTAGAGGCATGTATACCGCCTGGGATGAACCTTGCATGGAACCTCTATTGTTTTAAACCCGGACAAACTTACAGCTACACAATCTTGTACACGACATTGTGGCGGAATTTGTGATCCTAAAACCCCGATCATTTTTAGGACGACATGATCTCCTCATGTGACAGATGTTTTCGACAATTTACTAAATTGTTTTTGTGATATTCTATCTATTCAGGGCTGAGAAAGAGCGCTCTCAATACTTTAGCGAAGTCAATGACCTCCGTGCGGGTCTCGACCACTTGTCCAACGAAAAGGTACAAATTGTCAACGATGTGTTGGCATCAGAGATCGCAATACCGCTTTGCAGCTTTCGCAAATTAGTTGGCAGCAAAAATAGAAACATAAAACATTCAAACATTATTCATGCTACAAACTCGAATCTTTCTGACCAATAAACAAATTAACAAAATCCTTTCAATGAAAACATTTAGCGTACAAGGCTTTATCGTACTGTGTGTTTCTGTGACAACTAAAAATAGAAAAGGTAAGACTGCATGAATAATAAAGAAAAAAAAAACAATAACATGAACTAAATAGCGTGCGATTAATATTTTTTTCGATGTTTTCGAATATTTCATTAATTATCCATATAGCAATTCACAACATCAAAAGTATTCCATACATATAAATAATAAGTTCTCAACTCAATAACCAAATATCAATATGAGCATCGATATATTATCACCTCTTTTATAATAACTTGGTATCATTAAGCAATATAAATACTTAAACACGTTACGTATAACAGGCTGCCCAGGAGAAGATGGCCAAGCAGCTGCAGCACCAGCTCAACGAAGTCCAGAGCAAGGCTGACGAAGCCAACCGTACTCTCAACGACTTGGATGCCGCAAAGAAGAAGCTGTCCATTGAAAACTCTGACCTCCTCCGCCAATTGGAGGAAGCTGAATCTCAGGTGTCTCAGCTGTCCAAGATCAAGGTGTCACTCACTACACAGTTGGAAGATACCAAGAGGCTCGCCGACGAGGAAGCCAGGGTAAATATTGTTTTATTCAAAAGTACATTCGAATAGTTATACTACACGATATAATGATCTAATATTGTGATTTGTTTATTACACAGGAACGCGCTACCCTTCTTGGCAAGTTCCGCAACTTGGAGCACGATCTGGACAACATCCGCGAACAGGTCGAGGAGGAAGCCGAAGGCAAGGCTGACCTTCAACGCCAGCTTTCCAAGGCCAATGCTGAAGCTCAGCTATGGCGCTCCAAATACGAATCTGAGGGCGTCGCCCGGTCTGAGGAACTCGAGGAGGCCAAGCGCAAGCTCCAGGCCCGCCTTGCCGAAGCAGAGGAGACCATCGAATCCCTCAACCAGAAGGTTGTTGCCCTCGAAAAAACCAAGCAGCGCCTCGCTACCGAAGTCGAGGATCTGCAACTCGAGGTTGACCGTGCTACCGCTATTGCCAATGCTGCTGAGAAGAAACAAAAGGCATTCGACAAGATCATTAGCGAATGGAAACTCAAGGTCGACGACCTGGCTGCCGAGCTTGATGCCAGCCAAAAGGAATGCCGCAACTATTCCACTGAACTGTTCCGCCTTAAGGGCGCCTATGAGGAAGGCCAGGAGCAACTTGAGGCCGTCCGCCGTGAGAACAAGAACCTCGCCGATGAAGTCAAGGACTTGCTCGACCAGATTGGCGAAGGTGGCCGCAACATCCATGAAATCGAGAAGGCCAGGAAGCGTCTTGAAGCCGAGAAGGACGAACTCCAGGCGGCTCTTGAGGAAGCCGAATCTGCTCTCGAACAGGAAGAGAACAAGGTCCTGCGTGCTCAGCTTGAACTGTCCCAAGTCAGACAGGAAATCGACAGGCGCATCCAGGAGAAGGAAGAAGAATTCGAGAATACACGCAAGAACCACCAGCGTGCTCTCGACTCCATGCAAGCCTCACTCGAAGCCGAGGCTAAGGGCAAGGCTGAGGCCCTGCGCATGAAGAAGAAGCTTGAGGCTGACATCAACGAGCTTGAAATCGCCCTTGATCATGCTAACAAAGCTAACGCCGAGGCCCAGAAGAACATTAAGCGCTACCAGGCACAGATTAAGGACTTGCAGACCGCTCTTGAGGAAGAACAGCGTGCCCGCGATGATGCCCGTGAACAGCTCGGTATCTCGGAACGTCGCGCCAATGCCCTCCAGAACGAGCTTGAGGAGTCTCGTACTCTCCTGGAACAGGCTGACCGTGCCCGCCGCCAGGCTGAACAAGAACTTGGTGACGCTCATGAACAGCTTAACGAACTCTCCGCCCAGAATGCTTCCCTCTCCGCTGCCAAGAGGAAACTCGAATCTGAGCTGCAAACCCTGCACTCCGACCTCGACGAGCTCCTCAACGAGGCTAAGAACTCTGAGGAGAAGGCGAAGAAGGCTATGGTTGACGCCGCCCGTCTTGCCGATGAACTCCGCGCTGAACAAGAACACGCACAGACACAGGAGAAACTCCGCAAGGCTCTTGAACAACAAATCAAGGAGCTGCAGGTCAGGCTTGATGAGGCCGAAGCTAATGCTCTTAAGGGAGGTAAGAAGGCTATCCAGAAGCTCGAACAGAGGGTAAGAGAGCTCGAGAACGAGCTTGATGGTGAACAGAGGAGACACGCTGACGCACAGAAGAACCTCCGCAAGGCCGAAAGACGCATTAAGGAACTGACCTTCCAGGCTGAGGAGGACCGCAAGAACCACGAGCGCATGCAGGACCTCGTCGACAAGCTGCAACAGAAGATCAAGACTTACAAGAGGCAGATCGAGGAGGCCGAAGAAATCGCCGCCCTCAACTTGGCTAAGTTCCGCAAGGCACAGCAGGAGTTGGAGGAGGCCGAAGAGAGGGCAGACCTCGCCGAACAGGCCATCAGCAAATTCCGTGGCAAGGGACGCGCGGGTTCCGCTGCGAGAGGAGTCAGTCCGGCGGTAAGTTGAACTACTTAACTCATTGTATATTTCTTCAAAAGATCTTTCATAACACTAAATTTTACTATTTCTTCAATTCAGGCGTCCGTTAAAGGGCGCCCCTAAGTCAGCACTGGAGTACTATGTAAGTCGGCAACTTTTGTTGCACGCTCCCCACGGCACCAGGAACAGTGCTCCTTTGATATCGACTCCATAGTAGAATGCAGATAGTACCTCCATTCATCCATTGATCCAGACTTCTTACATTTGAAACCTCCGGCATGTCTCCTGCATGTGCTGGACCGTGTACGCGGCAGGGGCACGTTCTGACTTTGTGATCTTGTTGCAGCCCCAGCGCTCGCGCCCCACGTTCGCTGACGGCTTCGGCACCTTCCCACCTAGGTTCGATCTGGCGCCCGAAGATTTCTAAACGTTCCACTACAGAAAAAAACAAACGGACTGTACAGATTTTTCGTTGAAATGTAACTTACTTTTTTATACATAGCAGTTGAATATGTGTTACGAAGCGTGAAACGAGAAACTGTAATTTTTTTTAATACCACAAAAAAATATACACTCTAGTGATCTAATCTTTTTACGAAAAGCTATTTTGTAACTTGTTGATATTTATTTATATTATTTATTACCGTGAAGTATGTATCGGATGCGAGGCGACGGCAAGAGGCGCACGCGCAGGCGTTCGCTAGCTCCCGACAGAGACACACCCGCCACCCCCTCACCGACGCCGGCTCGTGCCCCTCTCTCTGTCGCCCCCTTTAACATCTAATAAAGCGATATCGTTGTCATAAAATACTACTCAAGGTTTTTCATTTTGTACTCCCTGTAATCGAATTGATTATAGAGAGTTCTACCTTCTACGATCTATAAAATCAGAAAAGAATCTCAGTTTCCTGAACGACCCTAGTTTTATAACAAGTGAAAACAGATTTTCTCCAATGTTGAAATAAGTTTCGAAGAGGTTGTTCACGGCTTATCTATTGGACCAAAGGTATCACGAATACATTCTGCTATCTTTAAATCATCAGAAAAGAAACTCAGTGTACAGTCGCGTACATAAATATTTCTGTAAGGGTGAAGATTTTTTAAAGGACCTTAGCTTTATCAAAACTGAAAATAGCCAATTTAAAAAAATGTTTTGAATAGGTTTTTTACCTTGCTAATAAACTACCTTCTAGATCAAAAGGATCAGGAATCAATTAATCAGCTGAATTGCCCTTACTTATATCTAAGTAGTCATTCGATAACGCTGACAGGTTGTAGAATAGAATAGAATAGAATAGAATTTATTTGTTAAACATAGGTGGTTACATTATGGAGGTGTTGGTTCACATTTATAATTGTGCTCTATGTTTTGCCCTCAGGCATACAAATATTTAAAATCGCTTTGTCAACATCATGCCAGAAAATTAATAAAAAAAAAAAAAAGAGAGTTATTTACACAATATGTATCACGTGCAGTTAAGCCTAAAGTTAGCCAGGGCATCTTTTTATGGAATGTCGAGAGGCATACAAGTATACAGCCCGCCTAATGTAAATTCTTTACCGTAACCTGTGAACAGTTAGAATACAAGAGTTGCCAACAAACAAGCGACACCGTGACATAGGAGTGCTACACGTGCATTGCCACCATCGCTGCTAACACGCTGACCTAACCTTTGTGTTGGTCTGGGTGTTTTAAGAGAAACAGAAAACTGCAGCCAAATTACAACTCCCTTGTTGTTGTGTTCATGCATGTAAATGAGTTCACCAGTAAGCTCCCTAAGGAGTTGCTATGCTAGCAGCAGAGGTGGCATCGCGCGAGTGATACTTGATGTAATACAAGCGTTCATAGGCTACGGTAACCGCTTTACATCAGGTGGGCCGTATGCTTGTATGCCTCTCGACGTTTCATAAAAAAAGCTAACTTACTAGTATGACCCTAACGCTCAGATGATATTTTTTATACCACTTAGGTGGCAATCAGGCATCTGGGCATACCGGAATGACTACAGTACGGTATGAGGTTCTTCATAAAGAGCGTGAAAAAGTTAATGCGCAGGTCGGTAACGCACAAGGATGTCCCCGGTGTTGGAAGCGGCCATAGGCTACGGTAACTGCTTACCATCAGACCGAGCATACGCTTATTTGGTACCTTAGTGATATAAAAAAAGATCGCAGCGGAATATCATCTCCTAAAGCAACAGTGGTAGCAACACACTCGCTTTTTACACAAGTCACTCGCTTCTTTAACATTCATTGCTCTTCTCATGCACGCTCGCCGGTTTCTAAGGCCTCTGACCTTACAAAACACAATCAATTTGGTCATATTTGTCTTTTAACATTTTTATAGTCAAAAATGCACATGTATGCGTCTTGTATTGTGTCTTATTTCGTGACTTACATTTGTTTTTTTATGCAACGTCGGGAGACATACAAGCATACGGCCCACCTGATGTAAAGCGTTTATGAGCACTTGCAATACATTAAGTATCACTCGCGCGATGCCATTTCTGCTAACACAAGAGCAACCCGTCAAGGAGTTGTTACTTAGGTACGATTTTCTGTGAGGTGGAGGTACTTGCTTGTTCCACCCTCCCACCCATGCGAACCTACGAGCGTTGATGTGAAAGTAGCGTTATTAACTATTGTGTCACCGGGGTTGTCAAGTTGCTAGCTTAAGTTGTTTAACTATACCTATAATGATGTCATCGCCCATAGAATTGGACTCCGTATCATCAGGCGGGTTGTATATTGTTTGCCACTTTATTACGATCTAGCGTCATGACCTACAAGTGTACGCTTACTACAGCAGAGCGTATACATAATATACGTAAATACATACGCGTTTCGCCTCTCGTATCGCCCATTGGTGAAGGTAGCTGAGAAGTATTGCGAATGCATAATTGAGTTTTAGTATACAACCGGTCGTCTCGGAGGCATGTCTGCTCGTCTGTTTGTCCTGTTCACGTCGTGTGTATACGCGGTGTATGCCAAACAGTGTTACTGGAATTCCACCCCATATTTATATTACGGAAGCAAAACACTCTACGAGGATGTGCGAGGGGATATCAGAAGCGCACCCACTTTGAAAGGTATGTTTTTAAACGACTTCAAAAGGAGGAGGTACACAACTTGACTCTTTAGTTGTGTGTTTACTATGTTTTTAATTTTATGTTTTGTGTACCTTGTATACTTAAACTACATATTTTTAGACCAAAAAACATTTTATGGATAAATAAAATTAAAAATGCAAAAATATATCGTAACAGCTATAACATAATCGCGGACAAAGTAGAGTAGTCCACCCAATTATTGGCAATTTAAGAAGCAATCTTGAAATAATTACAAATATTTAATGTCAAATGGAATCTAATACGATTGAAATTACTTACAATGAATGTGGATAAGCCTCAAATTTTTCATTAATACATTACTTTCAGTATTTAGTTAATATAAAAAAAAGACTTAAGGTAATCCACATGCTAAAACCCGACTATTGGCACTTTATATCCAAAGTATTGGAATCTTATTATTCGTCTATAAATTTAAGGACGCCAATTGGCCAACGTTTCTATGGATTACGGTATTATTAATATTAATTTTAATACCATTAATTTAATAAAGATATCGCGGATACCGAACCGGTTTTGACATATTTATTTAGTGGTTGAGGTTAGCCCTAACGTGGTCAACCTGAAGCTGGGGTATCCCGCGGAAATTTCTGGAACGAATAAACAGTGGAAACTCCATACAAAATTTCGAGTCACCGTATAAGTATAACATAAATACTACTTTTACCAATATAATTAGCAATACTCAAGTTCATAAATTATGGAAGCCAGAAACATCGACATTTCTAATGAAAAGGCAAGTCGGAATGAGAGAGGGCATGTATGATTTGCATGAAAGTCTACATGTACTCGTCATTGACTGTACTAGCAAAAAAAAAAACATTTGACGAGCTCGGTAGAGCAGTGGTGAAACGCGCTGTTACACTACATTGACACCAATACTCGTGGGTTCGATTTCCACACGAGACGAACATTTGGGTGCATGAACATGTCTGTTTGTCTTGGTCTGGGTATTTAAGAGAGGGCGCATCAGAGCAGCCCTGCTGAGGATGTTTCGTAGGATAGCGCGTTCATACAAACAAACAAATTCTTCCGCTTTGTGTATTAGTATAGATTGGTATGTAAGTGTGCGTTTTTATTGCAATCAAAATATTGATCTCGATAACTGAAATCAAATAAATAAAACATTATTCTATTTAACCGGACCTCTAATATGTGTTTTATCAATCGAGTTTTTAATTTTAGGGCAATCCCCACTTTGTGATAAACGTTAAAACATCGTGACTCATTTATCAACATGACCTCCGATGCGAACAGCGGAATCCGATTAAGTAAAATTAAGTACGAGTTAAGCTTAGAAATCGGCAAGCGTGCATGAAAAGAGTCATGAATGTTAAAGAAGCGAGTAGTGTAAGGACCGCGTCTTATTGCGCTCGGTTCTCTCTCCCTACCCTGCAAGGGATTTGGCGTGAAGTTATAGATAGATAGATATCCACCTCGATGTGGCAGTAGTGGTGTTAGTATGCATAGTATCTAGAAGTATAAGGTGGAGGACTCCGTTCTGCAATGTACGTCCTTTGGCTGAAATGATGATGATCCACCATACAGGTCGCGTAGTTTATAATTTGGGGCCTATTTATATTCCGGGTCAATGCAGAGCTACAGAGACGAGGTAAATCGTAGAAAAGCGTTTGGAAGAATTTGGTTTGTGTTTTGCACAAGACTTCGTAGCTGTGACTAATGATAGCCCTAAAGTTAGAATTAAATTTGGACGGAAAATTCTTATGCTTAACTGAAATGGTACTATGCTTAAATCACGCTATATATTTATCTGTTATAGCTACATAGTAACAACGCTTAAGAACTTTGGCATTGATAAACAAAATAATTAAGTTTAATTTTGTAAGGTCTATACCAAATTTAAATTAATAGTCGAACGGTCGAAATACGTTGCATCGCTTCATTAGGATGTATTAGCACTAGTTAAACCGACAATAGATTCCATTAAGCTCGTTAAGCGTATCGTTGATCAAGTCTCTAATTGTGTTTGAATTATACACGCAATTGTTTCAAGAAAACCAATTTAGAGCAGAAAGAGTACTATGTATATTGTCAAACTTCTCGTTTTGTTGATAAATATCAAAGCAATCTCATCCGCAAAACTATTCCTGTATGTTTCTGCGTCACATAAGAAAGATACAGGGTTGTTGTGTTCCTGCGTGTGAGTATTTAGATTAAAATTAGGAATGGACTGAGAATTGATCCTTGAGGTTGCCCAATTTTTACATATATTCATTTTCGTTTCATATCGTTGATATCAACAATCTACTAACATTTAAATAAGATGAGATTAATTTGTAAGGTAGCCCTCTAAGTCGATAATCATTTAGCTTAATTCCTAGCTGATGATCGATACAATCAAATGTTTTTGCGAGATCACCAAAGACCCCGATGGCAATGTGAGATCCCATAAGCATTTAAGCCATGAATAAGACCAATCACATCATCAGTAGTGAAATGTTAGGATGACACAGTTTTAAAAGGGAAATTAAATAAAAAATGTCCAACGAAGATCATCATTCAACTAGTAGCTATATTTTGTATGAACGATTATTATGTGCAATGCTTAAATATTTTATAAATATGACTTTTTTTATTAATATTGTATGTATGATTATATTAGAAACAGAATTGGTCGGAAAGAGAGTGTCGGTGTTAAAATAAGAAGAGACATGATCCGTTGGTTCGGACATGTAGAAATAATGCAGTATGATAGAATGATGAAGCGGATATACAACGCAAATTGAAGGATGTAGGAGCCGAGGAAGGTCAAGACTTAACTACCATGACCAAATTGGTCGTGTTCTATCAGAAGGTAATGTCAGAGGCCTTGGAAACTGGCGAGCGTGCATGAGAAGAGAAGGTGTGTAAGGATCGAGTCACGTGGCGCTCGGTTCTCTCAGCCTACCCCGCAAGGGATTTGGCATGAAGTTATAGATAGATAGAGAAATAGTACCTCATAAAATCTATGTATAAGTCAATACGTACACTTCACACGACTGGGCGTGATGTTGACTGTACCCATCGATCTCTGTACCAGTGAAAATGTACGCAATAGTGCTGGCATTTTGTCAAGTTATCACTTATAATCGGATTCCGCTGTTCGCGTCGGAGGTCATGTCGATAAATGAGAGTCACGATGTTTTAACGTTTATCTCAAAGTGGGGATGTCCCCAAAATTAAAAACTCGATTGATAAAACACTATTAGAGGTCCGGTTAGAATAATGTTTTATTTATTTGATTTCGGTTATCGAGATCAATATTTTGATTGCAATAAAAACGCACACTTACATACCGGGGAAGTACCTCCACCTCACAGAAAACCGCAGCCACATAACAAATCCTACAGGGTTGTTGTGTTCCTGCGTGTGAGTGAGGTCACTAGTAAGCTCCTAAGGAAATGTTGTGTTAGCAGCAAAGGAGACATCGCGCGAGTGATACTTAATGTATTACAAGCGTTGGTAACCGCTTTACATCAGGTGGGCCATATGCTTGTATGCCTTCTGACGTTGTATAAAAAAAATATCTAGGAAGTTTATAGGCTACTCATCATCAAGATATGACTTTTACAAAACCGGGGAAAAGACAAACAGTGGTTCCCAGGCGATACCGTTATACGCACGGACGAAGTCCCGGGCTGTAATTAGTAGTAGTAAACTCAAGGTACATACTTCTTCGACCTAGTGACCAACTGGTCCCCGGTTCGAATCCTTGTATGTATCACTAAATTCGTGTTTTAGAATTTATGTACATATTTGTAATTATCGCTCGGCGGTGAAGGAAAACATCGCGAGGAAACCCGACATACCAAAGAAACACCCAAAAAAATATATCTCGAAAGATGTGTGACCTTACCTAAGAATGAATTTCCCTCTGGGAGATCTGCCATGCAATTCTCTAAGCGACTCGTAATGGCTGTGTGCGTCGCTGTGATCACAGATGTCACAGCTTTGACATCGTCTACTGCGATCACGGCTTTTTATTTGGTATTCTATAAGGCTGCAAGCGGACGCGAGGCTGTTTGCCTTGTAGAATTCCAATTCCAAACGCAGCCTTGCGGCGCTAGTGTCGCACAACCATGAAAAGCGACACTAAGGAATTGCAATTTTGTGTTCAAGGCTATATAACAGCCGATGTTTCCGAGGATGTAAGGATGTTTGCTCTTGCAGAATTGCATGGCTGAGCTAATCACACAAAACGGATTACAACAAATATGCATGTAAATTTTGCTTACGAAAAATAACGCCAGATACTATTAGCTATTTATACACAAGTCGTTTTAAGTTTATATATTTGTTAAAGAAGTGAGTGAGCCATGTGATGAGCGAGACATGTGGTGCTTAGTTCGCTCTGCCTCACAGCTCCTCACCTCACAGCGTAAAGATTTCCCTAACCCATAAAATAGTACAGTTTCTCCCTCTATTTCTCTGCACTGACATTTTGGCCTCTAGAAATAAAACTATAAATGCGATTGAGATGCGGTTTTCACCAGAAAGTCAAACTAAATTGCATCTTTCTAATGGTAACAAAATGGAGTTAATTTGATAACCGGAAGTATTTAAAAAAGTACATTTTGTAAAAGTAGTGGTGGGATTTGCGCGAAGCGCGAACTCCAGCACTTGTATAATATAATTGATCCAGTAACAGTCAATGTTAAAGTTATTAAACCTGCAGGATGCAGTCCAGTCGGCGTTTGGATATTAGCCCGACATGGAGCAAGAAACGCCGGACCTCATAATATCGCCAGCATGAAGGATGCCATGAAACTGCAAGACGAGATCGTAAAGAGTCACGCCGCAGGTCTAGGAGAGATGTGCGATGAGGTAACTGCACAATTGTTACAACTGAACAAAAATGAATACATAATGAACCGTAGTAGATATTTTTGTATGCTTAGTGCATTTACCACGATAACAATTAAACTTTTCAAAACTAGAATCGAACTAACTTTTGTTAAGTTCGTTCAAAATGGTAATAAAGTGTAAAGAAAAAAAAACAGTGGTTAATCTCACGTAATTTAACTCTGCAGCCTTGATAACAATGGCACTTTTGTAAGTATATAAATACTTGTGTGAGGTTGTACATGTAACTTGGAATACATTGTTATTAATATTAAAATTTTCACCCAGGACAGTGAGCAGATAACGAAAATTGAAAACCTAATGCGAATTTATTAGTAAACGTAATAAACACAACACCTTCAACCAAGAATTTCACAGTTCCATGACAATGATCGACGAGAGTAGGTACACATTCTTGTCAAAAAGGGTTTTCCGAGTTAAAATGGCGGATATAACCCGTATTAATATAAAAGTTGTTAATTTAATTCTACTTACATCACATTTGACATTTGGAAGTTATAATATTGAACACTATTTACGTAAAAACATTGAGTGCATTATTATTGGCAGATATAGATTTTGACGTGCTCGGTGGCTGTCGTGAATGACGCGACTTTGACAGCAACGCTCGTGGGTTTGATTCCCACACAAGACAAACATTTGTGTGCATGAACATGTCTGTATTAATCTGGATGTTTTAATAGAGGTAGGGCGCATCAAAGCAGCACGTCTGGTGAACTACCTCCACCTCACAGAAAACCGCAGCCAAATAACAACTCCCTAGAGTGTTGTTGTGTTCCTGCGTGTGAGTGAGGTCACCAGGAAGCACCTAACGAGTTGCTGTGTAAGTAGCAGAGGAGGCATCGCGCAAGTGATACTTAATATTATTACAAGTGTTAATAGGCTACGGTAACTGCTTTACATCAGGTGGGCCGTATGCTTGTATGCCTCCCGACGCCGTCGCCGGGAGCAGGTGGATGCAAGCACCACAAGACCGACTGCTGTGGAAGTCTAAGGGGGAGGCCTATGTTCAGCAGAGAGGACGTCTTTCGGCTGATATGATGTCTTTTTTTAGGGTTCCGTACCCAAAGGGTAAAAACGGAACCCTATTACTGAGGCTCCGCTGTCCGTCCGTCCGTCCGTCCGTCCGTCCGTCCGTCCGTCTGTCACCAGGCTGTATCTCATGAACCGTGATAGTTAGACAGTTGAAATTTTCACAGATGATGTATTTCTATTGCCGCTATAACAACAAATACTAAAAAATAGAATAAAATAAATATTTAAGGGGGCTCCCATACAACAAACGTGATTTTTTTGCCGTTTTTATCGATAATGGTACGGAACCCTTCATGTGCGAGTCCGACTCGCACTTGGCCGATTTTTTTTTTTACTACTCCAGACTTCTGCTTTGATGTGCCCTACCTCTTTTAAAAAAGGCCATTTATAAAACCATAATTAGGAAAATTTTATACAACGTATTCCAACTTTTTTATTTATTAAAGCAGTACCAACTGCCCAACTACTCTTCCAGTGTATTGCAAGCGTCTGTAGTGTTCATCACATTAGGTAAGGCGCAAGCTTACATTGTTATTAATGCCCGTCAATGCAGGAGAGTAAAAATATTTATATTATTCACTCACCTCTTCTATCTCAATGTCATTGTTGACATGGCATTGAATACTTTTAATGCTACTACTATCCATTATACGTAGTTGACGTCATTAGTGTTGCCATAAATTGATCAAGCACTTTATCGATATAATAGCTTGTTTAACACCATAAATTTGTGTTCACATTCGATAGCATAATCCACCACTTTCGACCATTGTTCTCGCCCAATCGATGAATAGGTAGGTAAGAAAATTTGTTTCGGATAGATTCATTGAAAGAATATGTAACCTTTCTTTCCAAATTTATTTTATGGGGTGCTCTGGATATGGAAGTCTCAATACATGATACCCATGTGCTACTATGATAGTATCTTTTGTGTACTGTAGGAACTGCTGTTTGTGCTGCTGGATAATATTATAAAGTGTCGGTTTTAATGCTCTTGCATCAAAATTTATGTTATTACTGATATATGATTCTTGCATTATTCTTTTAACGGAGATAGTCTTCGGCTCCATCTCCTAACGTGCATTGATACGATACATTAATTACCAACCCGGAGTTAGCTTGTAGGTTAGTGATACGTTTTTCAATCAACCAGTTCTCATAGTTTGAATTGCTCAATTCTTGGTAATCTATTGTAGTCTGATCAGATTTATGTATTACATAACATTTAGGATAAAACCATTTGCATCACCCGGTTGAACTATTACGATTTCTGCATCTTGGTCCTTTAAAATGGGATTTTAGGTGGGATTATAGCTTAGTCAGTTTTTATTTTTAGTTTTTATTAACTTACAGCTTAGTTTTTACTCTCGTCAGACCAAGTAAGTTCCCTTTGTTGGGTTGAAGGTATATATAATTTCGCTACTTTCGTGTCTAAATCTTTTTACCTGAACTCTTTTCTTTGAACTCTTACTTCATCTTTTTCTGTATGTAACTTGTGATTTGATTTTTTTTTTACTTGACACAGCTTTTTCAGAATTCTACGAAAAGTTTCTCTGCTACAGGTATTTAGTTTATCCAAAAGTACTTTTATCATTGCTGGCTTCTTTTTCAAATGAAAAGTTTAGTTATACTCGTATTACTTGAGAATCGAAATCATCCAGTTTTAAACGGTATGTTTTTTTAATCTTCCTTTTCTGGCGTTTAAATGAAGATCTAGTACAATGTCCAGCCCTGTACCGTGTACTCCTTTTTCCTTCAAAATTCGTGTAAGCGTTCGCTTAAAACTTTTGGTAGTACGATCAATTCATTGCTGATTTTTTTTCTCATATGCTTTTTAATGATAAACTCACGCACATACGTAGGTCACACTATAAGTTTTGCGTAACTTAAAAAAAATCGGCGAAGTGCGAGTCGGACTCGCGCACGAAGGGTTCCGTACCATTATCTATAAAAACGGCAAAAAAAAAAACACGTTTGTTGTATGGGAGTCCCCCTTAAATATTTGTTTTATTTTAATTTAATTATTTATTCTTTAAGTAAATATATAACTAAATATTCTGTGAATATCTCAAGCGTCTACCTGTTGCCGTTATCAATATCCAGCAAAAACGAGCAAAAAAATCACGTTTGTTGTATGGGAGCCCCCCTTAAATATTTATTTTATTCTATTTTTTAGTATTTGTTGTTATAGCGGCAACAGAAATACATCATCTGTGAAAATTTCAACTGTCTAACAATCACGGTTTATGAGATACAGCCTGGGGACGGACGGACGGACGGACAGCGGAGCCTCAGTAATAGGGTTCCGTTTTACCCTTTGGGTACGGAACCCTAAAAACAACATGTTATAACCAAAATATTGTGTTTATTGCTTTTCAAAATACTCTCCTTTACATTTTAAACATTTTTTCATGCGATCGAACCATTTTTTAAAACAGGAGGACCACAGATCTGAAGGCATGTTTTCTACGTGCTGATTGAACGCTATCACTGCCTCTTCGGAGTTGGTAAAAGTGAAACCTCTCATCAAATCTTTGATTTTGGGGAAAATACAGAATCACAGGGTGCTAGGTCGGGGCTATGCGCAGGATGGGTAACGAGTTGTACTTTTTCGGAAGTTAAAAATGACTTTGTTTTGTTGGCCGTCTGTGAAGAAGCGTTGTCATGATGTAGGAGAACGCGGCTTTTTGGTCGTCTTTCGCTAACTTTTTCTAACACCCTGAGTAAACAAATGGTAGAATACCACTCGGCATTAACACTCTTTTGATCTTCAAGTGGAATTGTGCAGATGGGACCCGTAGCTGAGAAAAAAAACGCGATCATTTTTTTACCAACGTTTCTCGCCTGCCTCACTTTTGTTGGCCTGTTCTCATTTTCAAACACCCATTCACAAGATTGCTGTTTTTTTTTCGGGTTCAAAACAATAAATCCACGTTTCGTCTCCTGTGACAATGTCATAAACAGCATTAGAATGTCCGTGGTCGTACTTCAGTAGCATCTGTGAGCACCATTCCACACGAGCCCGCTTCTGCTCCGCTGTCAGTTCATGAGGGATCCAACGTAAACAAAGTTTCCGAACTTTCAATTCTTCTTGTAAAATTTTCTGAATTTTGCTCATACCAATCCCCAATAGTTATCGAATTGTCTCATAGGTAATACGCGGGTTTTCTTCAATTAGCCGCTTAACAGTAGCCACATTATTTACGTTGACTGCAGTTGAAGGCCGCCCTTCACGAAATTCGTCATGTAAAGAAACTCGACCTCTCTCAAATTCAGTAAACCATCGCCTCACGGTGCTCAAAGAAGGTGCTTCTCTCCCAAAAGCATTTTGAAGACGAGCAGCACAGTCTTGCGGAGAGAGAGAACTTTTAAAATCATAAAAAATCATCGCTCTAAAATCTTTTCGACTCAATTCCATTTTCGTTGCGTACGTAGAACTTTGATGTGTGATAAAAAACAATTGACAAATGATTTGCCGCCAATTGTTTTTTTTTATTACTAAGTAGATTGCAACGTTTCAAAAAATATAACATTCGAAATTCAAATAGTTCCGATTAGCTAGAAGTGCAAAACTTTTAGTGTGCCCCTAGTAGTACACATACACCTCGCATGCCTTTATTTAAAAAAAAAACGTCCTTTCTAATGAGGACATTATTGTTATAACGTTACGTATAGTTTAACTAGTGTAACTATCAAATATTAACGCCTGCCGGTAAATTTTAAGAAGTACGAGTAGTTTGCGCGTCTCGCTCCAAATCTACCGATAATGTCAGAGATTTCAGGCGCATCACTATACCTACGCAACGATGACGCTAAAAATGCTTCTTTTTATCCCATTTCCTATCCATTGGGATTGGCAGGGGTCGAACCAGCTACTAATTAGTTAATGAGTTCATTCTTTGTCCACTAGGCTATGGCTGCTCTTAAATTCCTTTTGGCCTTTAACTTATCAAGTACATTGTACTTTATATTTTTTACGAGCATACCTAAATCCTGTATTTGCTGATCTTGTGCTGCAGATTATGAGTCTTTCTTATAAGTATCATTCAGTTCAGTATCGTCACGCCAGTATTTTTTTTTAAACAACGTTTTAATAAAATTCTATTATTTCACAGGACATTGAAAACCTAAAGAAGTGGAAATGGAATAACACGATCGATGATACGGCCTATCACTTGATTGCTAGAGGCTACAACGAATTGCACGGAATTGGCTACAGACTCCATGAGAAGTTTCCGTCTCTGATAGAGAATTTAGACGATTATTATATTAGACCTACAAATGAACAGAGAACTAAGGAGAGTGCCAAGGCTTTTGTTAGAGGCCTGCAAAAAGCATTTAATATAAGTGATCCTATGGACACAGATGTAGTATTAATGGTATTATTCACTTATTAATTTTTTTTGTCTATTTTTATTTCTACAGTATTATAACACATATTTTATATATAATTACATAGTGGTGAACTGTCTGCTTTATGCAGACGATGCCGTGTTATTACCAGAAACACCATCTGAACTACAAACGCTGTTCACAATAATGAAAGGCGATTGTATGAAGAAATGCTTACTATTGAATGTGAAGAAGCATAACATAATGGTATTTGAAAGAGAAGAAACCAGTGTCTACACTGCAAGGGATTTGGCGTTATACATACATACATATAATAATAAACGTATGAGACGCATACAGTCAGGCTGACTGATTAAGGTACCCCCATACGACACGCGCAGTTCTCAAAATGCCACGTTCTTTATCCGGCCCTTAATCCAGGGACTTAGCGAAAGTCGCCAGAGATGTTGGTCGAGACATTTCGCTATTAGATCATTGACTATCAGGACATTTATTGTTGAATTCACGTCCCACATTGCAGTAACCTCGTGAGCTAAGTCCAAGTATGTTGATGAGTTATCATTCTCGGTCTTCATAAGGCACACACGGAACGGTGAGATCAACAAATGCCCTTCTCTCCAACCGGTCTACCATCACGATATCAGACTTATTAGCTGTAATAGTCCTGTCCATAATCCATAATAAGGTCTATCAGCATTTTATCAAGGTATTATTATTTAGTTTAATAATCAGTACAGTTTTTTTTTTGTCGGACAAATTACACAGCGCTATCTAGACCCAAAGTAAGCGAAGCTTGTGTTATGAGTACTAGACAACTAGTAAACACACGTAAATAGGTATATATTTTTTGTAAATACACACTTATGATACACAGAAAACACCCAGCCCAAGACAAACAGACATGTTCATGCTCACAAATGTTGTCATGTGTGGGAATCGAATCCTCGAGCATTGATGTCAAACTAGCGTTACTAACCACTACACTCGTGGTTAAATAATAATTTATTCAAAGTAGTCTATCTATCTATAAGCGCCTTTCTGGCCTAAAAGCGCACCATAGTGCAGACTTAAGGCGTTCCACGGAGCTGATGCGTACTGATCCACCCAGGTGTGAATATAGCTGCATACAGCACCGAATCAGGCGGGATGAGGTGAGCCGCGTGCCATATAGTCGCGTGGATTGTAAAGAGTTGACTAAAAGATTCAAATACAGATATAGATATATGCATGCCTATTCAGTGAAAGACATGCGGCGAGTCATTCCGACTTAGATGTGGTTGTTTGCTGGACAGTTCGCAGAGATAGGACTAAGCAATATTTACCCATATATATATGATATTATATATGTGTTTACTTGAAAAACAGATAAGAAAGGTTGCTATAAGTCTCCTGTAATAAGGCCTATTTTGAAAATAATCCAATAAAATGCTAAGATGTTTTTATAGTCATAGATACGTTGTACACGCTCTAGAATGGCAACACGAAAGTAAGGTAATTGCCCACCTCGCATTCAGTTGGGCACGCTCTCGCGTCACGTCTATACGTACTTCGCCACAAAGCGTAAATAAGTTATTTCTGGCAAAAATGCCTTCCTGTGTTTTTAGATGGTCCACAAATTACACGACAACTGTTAAAGACAAGGAAAACGTGTCATTTCATTTGTAAGTACAGTTTTTTTTATTAAAAACATAGTAAATGTATTTAGTTTTTAGCAATATTAAAGCGGGTCGGTAAAACAGTGCTCGCGCCAATGAGCGCTCAGCAGCAATCAATACGTAACTAAAGATGTATATTCATCTCTTTCTAACGACAGGTATTCCCTATCATTTGTCTCTTTTTAGAGCAAAGTGTGATAATAAATAACTGTACGTCGATATAGTAGTACTTGCGCCATTTTAAAATACAAAAATGTTCGTGTATAACGTGTCTACCTTTGATACGTCGCTGATAAAATGTACATTTGTAGTCGCTACGTGCATATATCAAAAATATTTGAGCCCCCTATTAGTGAATTTGTCTAGCTCCTCTCCCAATGCAGCGCCCCTCAGGGTCCTTGATTGTTACGTTATATTCAAAGCAAAGAACTATGTATACATTAAGGATGCTATAAATAATTGATTGATGAGTATTGAGAAGTTAAATATTCTACCTGGGTAAGTATAGTTGAGATGTGGCGTGTCTCCACCTCACGCAAACAGAAAACTCGTATTCAAATAACGACTCCCTGGAAGGTTATTGTATTCCTTGAGTGAGGTTACCAATAAGCTCCTGATGAGTTGCTGTGTTAGCAGCGGGTGTGGCAAACATAGATATGGCCTACCTGGTGGTCAATTACCGTAGCCTATGAACACTTGCAATGCCACGTGCGTTGTCAAACCTGAACAAACCTCTTCACGTCTTTCTTTAGTAGTTTCATGCTATAGACCTAGAGAAAACCTCGGCAGGGAGTTTGTTTTTTTTATACTACAACGAATGACGAACATGCATACGGTTCGCCTGATGTAAATTGGTTACCGGAGCCTATGAACGCCAGCAACAAAAAGAATGTCGCTAGCGCGTGGTCTGACTTCAAAAATGTTTAAAACCTTTACCCTGAAAGTGACTAACATAGTTATTCTTTACAGCCGTATAAAATCTGCCCACTGCACAGAGAAGAAGTGTGGCTTGGAGACCAATCGCAAAAAGAAGTTGACAGATATTATAACACCGAAGAGTTCATCCAAGTAAAGTATTCAAGGCCTCTATTACTACTCCCACTTTGTTTCATTAAACTGGACAGTACGCAATTGCATGAGCTACTTCTTCGCGTGATCCCATTTCCTAATCCATTAGGATAGACGGGGTCCGCTACCTAAGCCTAATGATTTGGCGAATACACTGATCTATACACGGAGCGACTGCTATCAGGCCTCCACAACCCAGAGGGAAAACTTGATATTCCTTAGGTTAATCAAATCTTTCAAAATATAATTTCTTGGACGTGTGGGTTTCCTCACAATGTTTTCAATTGTGAAGTGGAATCTGTACACGTGCAAGTATTAACATTGATGTTCGTATGTATTGAAACAAAATGGAAGCGGTTAAATTTGTTAACCCTATTTCTGAAATATTGCTTGATAGGTTGAACCGAGGCACTGAAGATGTATGTACATAGCAAATGAAATAAACACATTCGATTACTTTGAATGTAGACTACAATTTGTACAACAAAGTGGAAGGCTCAATCTCGATATATACTATTTTATTGCAACATTTCTAAAAAATAGCAACACTAATTGATAGGGAAGTCTCTGCGGGGTAGGCAGGAAGAACTGAACGCCACATGACTATGTTTTTACACACTTCATTCACTTCTTTATTATTCATAGACCTTGTCATGCACCTTCTGATAAAACGCATCCAATTCGTAATTCTTTCCTTCTGCATTATTTCTACACATCCTAACCAACGGAGGATGCCTCTCATTATTTTAACGCCGAGACTCTGTTTAGTTATATTCGTAATGTACCACGGTGTCAAACTGTTTTTCTCTGTATCTCTATAGTTGTCTGCAGAGAATAAGTTCAACGAATGCAGGATTACGCATGGGTGACGTAGAGGTCTGTCTGCTTTATACAGATGATGCCGTCATATTATCACAACACCATCTGAACTGCAAACACTGGTCACAATAATGAAAGACGATTGTATGGAGGAAGACTTAATATTTAATGGGAATAAAACAAAGATAATGGTATTTGAAAGAAAAGAAACCGATGTAAGGATTATGGTTGATGAAGAAGTGTTGGAACAAGTGGATGATATTGTATATCTTAATGGAAGGCACGCCGCTCATGTGGCAAATCGAGCGAGTGCTTGAAATAGTGTGAATGAAGCGTTGGGAAAACTTCTTAGCAGCAAAAGCTTGAGCCAGAAGGCACAGCTCGCTACATACAATGCAAGTCCTATGCTTACCTATAGAAGCGAGAACTGGGTATGGCAAAGAGAGCATGAAAGTAGGATTAACGCGGTCGAAATGCGAGCGAGAAGAGTGTCGGTGTTAAAATAAGAAGAAGCATGCTCAGTTGGTTCGGACATGTAGAATTAAGAAACAGATATACAACGCGAAAGTTGAAGAATGTAGGAGCTGAGGAAGGCCAAGACTTACCTACCATGACCAAGTTGAACGTGTTTTATCATAACCTTCTGATGATCTATGTACCAGGAGCCCTAGAAACAGTCGAGCTTGCATGAGAAGAGCAATGAATGCTAAAGAAGCGAGTGAGGTGAGTGTAAGGATAGAGCCATGTGGCGCTCGGTTCTCTCTGCCTACCTCGCAAGGGATTTGGCAGCAGATTAATATTTGTGCCAGGGGTATTCGCTCTTATCTATAGTTATATCAAACATGCTTATATATTATGTTACATGCCTATAGGGAAAAAACTGAAAAAAGAGAAAAAGTAAAAATGATACGCCTTGCTAAATATTTGGATGCTCAGGCCAAGAAAACAAAATAAAAAAAAATCGCCCAAGTGCGAGTCGGACTCGCGTCGCGTCGTGCGGGTTCCGTACCATTATCTATAAAAACGGCCACTATCTATAAATCATGTCTGTTGAATGGGAGCCCCACTTCAATATTTATTTATTCTGTTTTTAGTATTTGTTATTATAGCGGCAATAGAAATACATCATCTGTGAAAATTTCAACTGTCTAACTATCACGGTTCATGCGATACAGCCTGGTGACAGACGAACGGAGAGACGGACGGACGGACGAACGGACAGCGGAGTCTCAGTTATTACTCTAAGTCTCAGTAATAACTGAGACCTTATGTACGGAACCCTAAAAATGATCCAAGCGTAAATTTGTCGAAATTTGTGTGGTGATTTGCTGGGCAATTTTATTTAGTGTAGCTACTTGTGTATTACATGTGTTTGATGAATTGTGTGTGAGGATGTAGTATCATGTATTAGTTGGGTGGTATGTATTCATGTGAATATATGTGATTCAGTTTATATTATGTATCATTATGCATCAATGCCTGGACCTCGTCGTGATCCCTATCTTTTAACCTAGATGCCAGGTTTTTTTACAATTACAATTATTTAAAATGTTATTTATTTATATAAGCCCTTGCATGAATGTCATACTCAATGAATGGAACATCAGAAAGTGGATCATCAGCAGTTTTCAGGCAGTAGAACAGTTGAAGCTACTCAAAAACTTACAATTATGATTTTCAGTTGATTGGGGACCTACACCGCCGTACCGGCCTTTCTGAGGCTATATCAGCCACCAATATAACAGGAATATATGACTTGTGCCGCTTCTTTAGGGGTTATGCCGATGACAATCGGTCACCCTGGTGCGCATTGTTCACACATCAAGAAATGATGCTATTGGACTATACAAGCGATGTCAAACATTATTTCAGGTACTGCAGAAATCTTTATATTTGTTCACATAACAGGTTTAATTAATAATTATACTACATAAAAGATAGCTTGATTTCTGCGACATATGTCAAACTGACATTCCTGGGGTTGTCAGGATATAAAAAAATGTCGATTGTAGCTCAATAGGATTGTACAAAAGTACTGATATTCGTGATCAAAATTATTTACTTCTGGATACTCAATGAAATCAAATTCCTGTAATACGAAAATCGCAGACATTATTATCTACAAAACTTATTTCTTCCTCTTCTTAGGGTTCCCCAGTTTCTTAATCTATCAGGGTTGGTGGGATCTGCTACTTAATTATAAAAAATTCCCGAGGATATTGATTATGCCACGGAGCAACTGCCATCATACCTCCACGATCCAGAGAGATTCTTAGGTTAGGACAACTAGAGTTTTCTTTGGTTAGCTCTCAAATATAATCTTTTGAGCGTGCTCGTTTTGTCACTATTTAATACTTCCTCCCTATATCTAGAAGTAATATTTACAGAATTTATCATTTTTTATCACAAGGTGATGTTGTGTGTGTGTGTGTGATGTGAGCCGTAGGGACCGGCGAGCGCACACGACAAGAGCAGTGAATGATAATAATTGTTGTTAATAATATATATGAAAATGGGCATTCGCCGGTAGCGGAGCGCAGACCCAAGCTGCCGGTGGTTAGGGCTCCATAGTGAGGAACTTTCTCACAATGCGGGCCGTGTCCAAAAGAACCGCTTTCTGAATCTGGTTCTTGATCCAACTGTCAAGCGAGAGTCTCTCAAGATAACGGTCGAGACTCTTCGCTATAAGTCCGTTCACTGACACGACTATCGGAACAATAATCGTTGAGTCCACACGCCACATGGCGGTAACCTTGTGAGCCAAGTCCAAGTACTTAGAAAGTTTTTCTTTCTCGGCTTTCATGAGGTTCTCATCATGGGGAATGGTGACATCAACGAGAATTGCAAGGCTCGCCCCCCGATTTATCAGCACGATGTCAGGCCTATTGGCGACAACAGTCCTGTCTGTGATGATAGACCGGTCCCAGTAGAGCGTGACATTGCCATTTTCGAGAACTGGCGCTGGTGCATACTTATAGTATGGTACCTCAGAGCTTACAAGGTCATATTATACTTATATAGCGTATACGATTATAAGTTCTAGCTGTTCGTTTTGCGTTCATTTCCAATTCATCCTTTTTGAAGTAAAACTTCTGTACGTGCGCTTGACTTGGAGAGTAAGCTGGTGAATGCGTGACGAAAGCGTTACGAAAAGTGTAATCGGGCGAGGCGAACGGAAGTTGAGAGGGAGATATAAGTTAGTGAAGATAGAAAGAGAGAGAGAGAGTTACGTTTCGTATATTACTGTAGGGGCAAGAGAGAGAGGCGCGAGCACACATGCTTTCTCTCTTTCTCTCATAGCGATAGTTTCGTATATGTAAGGCACAGTGCAGGCCTATTGTCTGTATCACACTATGGAGCTAAAGAAGTTTTACTTCAGTCGTGTGGTCTAAAGCACACTCATTTTTTGTTGCCAGAAACGGATATGGACATCCAGTAAACGCGAGACTTGGAGAATTCGCCCTGAAAGACCTTCACGAGTTCCTAGAAAGTGCGGTGAATACTTCCACCAAAAATCTCAGGGCATACTTTTGCCACGATAGCTTACTGGAGATGGTGTACAGCGCTCTCGGCTTATTTCGAGATTATCCAGGAATCTCCGGATCAGAGAGACTCGTTACTCGAAGGTGGCATACCAGTTTAAATACGCCTTTTGCTGCGAATATTATTTCTATTCTGCATAGGTAAGTTTTTCAATCACAGATTTTTTTACGGACACAACTTCGACAAACAAAATCTCGATGAACGCTAGACCGACAGATCATAATTTCGACGTGCAGTAGATCGACAGAAGACTAAACCGACACAGTATATCCCGACAGAACGCTATCGTAACTGTCAGTAAGGCCGACAAAACGCTAGATCGACACCCTTTTTTGACGAACTCAGTGGCGCAGTGGCGAAACGCGCTGCTACGCTACTTTAACACCAACGCTCGTGGGTTCGATTCCCACGCAGGACAAACATTTGTGTGCATGAACTTTTTTTTATGTTGATTCTGCATAGTGGCTCCTCTTCGTCTGTTGGTAAGCGAAAAGAGGAGCCCAAATTGCAGCGGCAACTGACAAAGGACTACAGTGTCCTGTCAGTTGACGCTACCATGCTGGCCCGCAAGGTGCTTCTTCAAGCTTCGTTTGAAGGATCCCATATTGTAGGAAAGAGGAAACACATGTGCACGCAAGGCGTTCCACTTTTTAATAGTTCGACGGAGATAGGAGTTGCCGAGCTTTTTAGTACGAGAACAAATGTCCTCAACAGTGGAATGATGACATCGCAAGCCTGCACGTGTGGTTCTGTGAATGAACTTGTCTGCTTGTGTTAGTCTGGGTGTTTATAAGAGAGGTAGGGCGCATTAATGCAGCCTGTCTGGGGCGGAAGGACCTCCACCTCACAGAAAACCGCAGCCAAATAAGAACTCCCTGGAAGGTTGTTATGCTCCTGCGAGTGAGTGTACCAGTACATTTCTAAGGAGTTGTTGCGGTGGCAATCGCGGAGGTGTCATCGCGCGAGCGCTACTTAATGTATTGCAAGCGTTTATAAGCTACGGTAACCACTTTACAACAGGTGGGCCGTGTGCTTGTATTCCCGACATTGTGTAAAATATACCGATCATATAAATAAAAATAAACTGCCTTATTAACCACTGCGCCACCGAGGTGATCCAAATAGTAAATTCTTATCTCTTATTTAATTCTGTTCACAGTTGCCCCGCAGCAGTTGCCTCTACTTATAAAGTGCAGTTGTTCATCAATGAAAAGGAAGTTCAACTTTGCAATGGCAGCGCATGTAGTTGGGAGGACTTTGATAAAAAACTTAGGCCATTCCTTAATGCTACTCTCGCTGTATGCAATCATCGGAAAAATAGAGCGATTTGTTGACATAAGAATGAACATATTGAATAAAAAAAACATTATTTTTTATTAAATTACTTACGGTTTGCAAAGTTTACGGCCCGCCTGAAATTAGCTTCGTCACCGTAGCCAAGAGGTCTACATTACAAGTAGTAGGTGTTGCTCGCGCGGACCCCACTGCTGCCAATGCAACACCTCGTCAGAAGGTTCTTTCAAGGAAGGTACATTCAGTCGAGTAGCTCTTTTTTGTTTTATACTACGTCGGGAGGCATTCAAGCATACGGCCCACCTGATGTAACGGGTACCGTAGCCTATTAACACTTGCGATATATGACTATGCTGAGCGAATATAAAAAAAAAGTGTGCTTGGCCCGACACTGTCTATACATATAAATATAATAATAAATAAATAAATAAATATTGTCGGACAAATTACACAGCGCCACCTAGCCCCAAAGTAAGCGAAGCTTGTGTTATGGGTACTAGACAACTGATAAACATACGTAAATTTTTTTTTTTTTTTGTAAATACATACTTATTATACATAGAAAATACCCAGACCAAGACAAACAGACATGTTCATGCACACAAATGTTTGTCCTGTGTGGGAATCGCACCCACGAGCGTTGGTGTCAAAGTAGCATAACAGCGCGTTCCACCACTGAGCCACCGAGCTCGTCGAATCAATTGTAACAGGCTGACGTCTGTACATTATAGATATTGAAGAAAAACCAATATAGGGGCTCTTTATAGCAGCGATAAAGTCCAAAATAAGTTTTAGAAGAATTTTTGTCTGTCTATCTGTTCACCGGTGTAAAGTGATCTCACTTCGAAATAATAGTCTATAAGCAGTAACTCTTACGGGCTATGGAGCTGGTGAAGAACTTTTCATACCACGCATATCACTCATTCCTGTATAATACTAATGCGGGAAAAAATAAGTAATACGGAATGTGTAATGTTTCGCTATGACCATCAACACTTAGAGCCGCCGGTGTCGATCTCAGGACGAGCTGTTTCTCACACAGACAACTATATGCTGTTTGCTCACTAGCTCAGATAATTTGTTTATAATGACTCCTATGAGTAGACATCAAATATTGTATAAATAGAAATTCTTCAGTTTTTGTTGTTTGATTTTGCACAAAAATTAACACTATTTACCCGTTCCAAGTTCATTTTATTGTATTTAATTGCCATATTTTTTTTATCCAACGGCAATCGTCGATGCTTAGTGTATTACCGTAGCCTATAAACGCTTGCAATACATCAAGTGTCACTCGCGCGATGCCACCTCTCCTGCTAAAACAGCAACTGCGTAGGAGTTTACTGGTGACCTCACTCGCACGGAAGAACACAACAACCCTCTATAGGAAGTTGTTATTTGGTTGCTGTTTTCTGTGGGGTGGAGGTACTTCCCCAGACAGGCTGCTTTGATGCGCTCTACCTCTCTTTAAAATACCCAGACAAAACAAACAGACATGTTTATGCACACAAATGTTTGTCCTGTGTGGGAATCGAACGGTGGGTGCGGTATGCGTGTTGTATGTTGCCAGGGCCAGTCCGTTGTGGTGGTAGCCGCGGTATCCGAGCTGGGGATTCTTAGCACCCCCTGCCCCGACAATACTCGGACCGCTACCGGAGCCAGGATCAGCGGGGCTGCCGGTGACTGATAGAAAGGATTTTGCCATAGTTGCCACGCTTGGCTAGCGGGTTGGCAACAGCAGTAAGTCATTAAAGTAAGCAGGAGACGCTGCTGCCCGTCTCCTGGATATTTCCCTTAGTCGCCTTTTACGACACCCTATCTCAACTAGTGATGGGGTGGCCTATTCTTACGCCGCACTATGGAACGTACCCATTCAACGCGTGGGACAAAAAACATTGTCATATAACATAACATACAAGATCGCTACCGCGTTGCCACACTCGCTGCTAACAAATCAACTACTCAGGAACTTATTGGTATCTTACACACCCGCAGGAGCGCAACCTTTCAGGCAGTTACTGTTTGCTCCAGTCATCTGTAAGGTGGAGGCGATACTACCTCAGTCAGGCTGCTTTTTTACGTCTTGCCTCACTTAGTCCATGTTTATTACTTGACAGGGTGCATCACGTGCCCCACTTTTATTTCAAGAATTACGAAAGAAGGTTATCGAGAAAGAGTGAGTGGAGATATCTGCAGGGGCCGCCCTAGACGTACACGTATAGATCAAATTGATTTTTTTTGCTGAAAAAGGACCAAATAAAAAGGTTGATGAGTGTGGAAGAAACGAGAGAGGTATGTTTGAATCGGTGCACCTGGCGTGTCGTAGTCTCTGCCTACCCTTAAGGGAGACAGACGTGATGATACGCCTGGCTGACTCATTTTAACGTCAACACAGTATGGTACTGGGTCACTATCATCTAAGTATAGAATACTGCGATAAAATATATCCAATGCATATTGACAAATTTAGTTCAATTAAATACATTCAACTTTCTACATAATACTTATATTTATGACAAACGTAAACGAGCATGCTGTACTCAATAACCTCTCTAAAACGCAGTTTTTAATACAATATTGCGTAATTCATAAAACTAAAATTATAGGCATATTAAAAAAAAACAGCCAAGTGCGAGTCTAACTCGCGCACGAAGAGTTCCGTACCATTATCTATAAAAACGGCAAAAAAATCATATCTGTTTTGTGGGAGCCCCCTTAAATATTTATTTATTCTGTTTTTTAATATTTCTTATTATAGCGGCAACAGAAATACATCGTCTGTGAAAATTTCAAATGCCTAACTATCACGGTTCATGAGATACAGCCTGGTGACAGACGGACGGACGGACGTTCAGCGGAGTCTCAGTAATAGGGTCCGTTTTTTACGGAACCCTAAAAAGTGTGTTTACAAAGTGTATGTAAGTTACACTTCTATACACTTGTCTGTACTGATATAAAACACGTTCCGTAGATTCATAAATAATATTTGCATAACGACCTTGAATATAGTCACAGACAAAACTGGAGAGACAATTTCCAACCAACTTCGTGGTGTCGATTTTAGATGTCGGTGTGCGAGTTTAGATCATATCTCTCTCATTTCTTCCTAACACACCTAAAGAAGAACAATATCTAAAATATTTTCTACCTTGATGGAAAATATTTTAGAAGATTAAGGTAGAAAATCGGTTGGACTATCTGTGTTTGGTTACATACATACTTGTATCATATAAGTTTAGGAATCTGCAAGTAATTGTGGGTACATTTACTTATTATGCATATTAATATAATATTTATATAAAGAGAACTCGCCCCTCAGTAATTAAGGCACATGGATGACTTCCAATGGCTATATAAATTTTGTCTTGGCGCTATGTGTTGGGGCCGATTAGTTACTAGTACTTTAAGTCTGACCAGATTATGGAACAGAACCTTGAAATCTGTACCATGGGAGATGAAATATATTATCAAATAATACAATTAAGTAAATTCAACTAGCAACGGAACGATATCTGATTTCAACTCAAATAAGCTGTAAGAAATATTTGTGTTACAAACATAAGGAGACCTAGTTTTGTTATATGAACGCCGTTTGACAAGCCCTCCAGTGTGTTAGGTTCCTTATAATCTAGATTGCAGAAGTCCCTATTGGCGTGTTTGAACGGTGACAATTTCTCCAGGAACTGGCTCCAGGTGCAGCCCTCAACTGGACACACTTCCGTTTCCTTCTCATTGACGAATATTTGGACGCGATATGTCTCGTTACTGGATTGACATCTGAAAATAGAATCATATATTTATTATATTATTACAGTATTTACATATATATAAATTAATAATATAAGTTCATGACTCTATCCTTACATACCTCGCTTCTCTAACATTCATTGCTCTTTATGTTTAATTTCCGATTATGTTGTAAATTTCCCCCCAAAATCAGTCCCCAAAACATATAATCCGTAAATTAACGAAGATAAAATTCCTCTATTTCTGAATAGATACATATCTATGTATTTTTATTATAATAAGTACGTATAACAGTGTAAGCAGGGAGTAAGCAGATAGGTAATGTAAATCTACATTCACCAACCTATTATTAGGTAATATTACTGAAGTTCATAAAATATGAAAGCACCGAATATTACTCCAACGAAAAGATAAATTGGATTTAGATGCAATAATACCGAGACTAACCTACCATGACCAAATTGCTCGTGTTTTATCAGAAGGTGATGTTAGGAGCCCCAGGAACCGGCGAGCGTGCATGAAAAAGAGCTATGAATATTACAGAAGCGAGTGAAGTATGTAAGGACCGCGTCTTATGGCGCTCGGTTCTCTCAGCCTAGCCCGCAAGGGACCTAGCGTGAAGATATACACATACACACACAGATACAATAAATAGTTTGGCGTTGGAAAACTAAATCCTTCAGACATTGACATAGGTCGCGATTAGTTTACCAACTGTAAAATAACTTTGTGATCGCTAAAAAAATATTTATACTAATAATTTTCGTAAAAAAATTTTTTTGTGATGTAACTACAAATTGACGGTTTTCGGATTTTTTCTTTCTCTTGTGCTACATGACATTGCTTCTTGCCAAATTTCACGACTGTAGGCAACGGGTACTCTATAGGTTTTGATTCCCTTGCGAGTGGGCCGACCGCTTTACAAGTGGGCTGTATGCTTGTTTGCCTCAAAACGTTGTATAAAAAATAATAAATAAATAAATACAAAGTAAAGCTCCAAAGTAAGCGAAACTTGTGTTATGGGTACTGGACAAATGATAAACATACATATCTAAATACATTTCTTTTCTTGTAAATATGGTACATAGAAAACACCCAGATCAAAGCAAACAGAGATGTTCATGTACACAAAATTGTGTTATGTGTGGGAATCGAACCTTCGAGCGTTGGTGACAAAATAGCGTTATTAATCACTGCGCCACCTGAGCTCGTCGGTGAAAGGTACTTATACTCACTTGTTTAACACCGCTATAAAATTAGAAGAAAATGACGCAGTAAATGATGTCCTCCACCGTCTGTTGGGATCCCTGATAGCTCCATGAATGGGAAGCTCATCCTTGAACATCCCCAGGGCGCAGAAAGTCATCTCCATCATGGTATCATGTGTAAAGTATGAGACTATATTCTTGCCAGTGCCGTTGGTGCCAGCTACCAAATTTTCATACAAGTCCTTCAAAACAAGTTCTCCTAATTTCGCATTAACCTGTAAAAATGAGAATCATATTATATTCTGACGAATATGTAACAGATCGCAGAGAGAGCATGAAAGTAGAATAAATGCGGTCGAGATCCGAGCATTGAGCAAAATTTGTGGCATAACGCTTGCTGAACGCGTTCGTAATGAAGACGCCTGATGTAATATAAAATTTATTCCACATTTTATATAATAGAAAATGCCTCAAAAAGCGTACTGTAGTGGATTGCCTCTCATCAAGATGGTGAGGGTGAAATTTAAGTTTGTGGTGAGTAGTGCGGCATTAAAAAAACACGACTTTATAGGTATGCACACCACACCAGGATTCGACTTTTTTTTTTTAACGGGACAGGCCCACCACTCATACCCACCACTGTGTCTCCTGTGTAGCCAGAATTAACAGCGGCGCCCACCAAAAAGGCAATAAACAGTGAAGTCCATTGCTGTCCCGGGGGTTAAACTACAGCTGCCTTGGACCTCACAACGAATTTAATCAGAAGAAATTTGTAGGAGTAGGAAGTTTCGGTATTGACTTCCCCTCTTGGCAAAGTGAGAGACAGCAATATGAAAAATAAGGCATTTAAAACCTCAAAGAGATGGCTAGTCGAAGACGAGACTGTCGGATATTGGGTCGATTCTTTCTCCACTTTGACTGCTGTTCGCTCATCCAGGATCAAGTGTACGTTACTGTACATTAACCACTTACCGCAGATCCATAACCATTCCTATAATAGTGCCTGACATCATCTTTGTACTCCAAAATGGTCAGATCGTCGTTGGAGAACACAGCGCACCAGGGCGATTGCAGCACCGGACTCCAAGAGCGGTAGAAGCGGCAGAGCTCGTAAAGTGTGTATGTATCCTCCGAGGAAATTTGGGTGATGATACCAAGTCTGTCCTGGACCCTGTTCCGTACCTGTAATTATATAATTATCTCGTCATGCTGTATGCTCAATATATGTTGATATTATGGAAATGCATCATGACATTGACACTCTTATACAAATACTATATCTATATATATATTAAAATCAATATATATGTACGTTTGTCCTCTATGGACTCGAAAACGAAAGGAAGATTTCTGGCAGGAGGGAATCCTGAAATGGAAATTATTTTAATTGATGAATAAGCTGAAGGTAACGAAACGAAAACGAAGTATGTACTTACAGATTGGTACTCCTCTGTACTGATATAAGTGTTGATGTTATTCTCTATGGTGTCACCAGACTTGACTTCTTCATGATACCTGTCACAGGTATCATAGGGCTGCAAAATGGAAATCATTATAAACCCTGACGTGCTTTTTTGTTTTTTTTTTATACTACGTCGGGAGATATACAAGCATACGGCCCACCTGATGTAAAGCGGGTACCGTAGCCTATTAACACTTGCGATATATTAAGTATCACTCGCGCGATGCCTCCTCTGCTGCTTACACAGCAACTCTTTGGGAGCTTATTGATGACCTCACTCACACGCAGGAACACAACAACCCTCTAGGGAGTTGTCATTTGGCTGCGGTTTTCTGTGAGGTGGAGCTTCCCCAGGCGGGCTGCTTTGATGCGCCCTACCTCTCTTAAAACATCGAGACCAAGACAAACAGACATGTTCATGCACACAAATGTTTGCCTTGTGTGGGAATCGAACCCACGAGCGTTGTTGTCAAAGTCGCGTCATTCACAACTGAGTCACCGAACCTTGGTTGCGCAGTGGCGAAGCGCATTGTTGCGTTACTTTGTCACCGACGCTCGCGGGTTCCATTCCCACACAGAGCGAACAATTGTGTGCATGAACATGTCTGTTTGTCTTGGTCTCGATGTTTTTCCTTTTTTCCACCTCACACAAAACTGCAGCCAAATAACTCTCTAAAGGGATGTCGTGTTTCTGCGTGTGAGTGACCCGGTAAGCTCCTAAGAAATACATCGTATGCCGTATGCTTGTATGCCTCCAGACGTTGTCTAAAAAAACACTACTTATGAACTCATGCTGTATCCTTCTAAGCATACTTCGGTAGGTCGTTTGGTCCAGAAATCGGTGAGACAATGTAGAAGTAAGCCTCGTTGGAGTCATACAAATAAATACCATTCAATTTTGGCTGAGAACAGTGGCCTGCTTCGATCACACTCTGAACTCCATAGGGACCAAGCACGGTATCGTAATTGTAGCCCTTGGTTCCAATACAACACATACATCTGCCTTCATTCCTTTTAGCGAAATAAAGACTCTCCCTTAGAATCCTATAATTCAAGTTCTTGAGTATACGCTGAGCTCACAGGAGTGTACACTTCACCAGAAAAACTCACGTGATCGCCAAGTTCATACAAATTCAGAGAAGTCTTGGGCCTGTGGAGGCCTGACAGATGACGACTACAATGTAGTGGTTTCAAATTAGTTAATAGATTCAGGCGTTATTTTGCGAAAGTCAAATTTACATGCAATTTGATCTAACCTGCTTTGTGTGCTTCCGCCACCAATTAGTTCATGCGGCCTAGCGCCGGCCGGCACCCACCCACTACTGTTAGTACATGGTACATGCCGACGCTGCGATGGCTGCTCCGGTAGTCTCTCCCTCGGCTGCTGCGGTCGTCCGCCATCTGGAACAGAATCCGCATGCCCCCACCACCTCCGTCGCTGCCACGACTGGCCTGGTCGTCGCTGCGACACGTGTTTCGCCTCTCCACGAGGCATCATCTGGCGTTGTAGACGTTAATCGTAAGAATAACATCTTGTAGCATGTCCGCATGAACTAATTGGTGGCGGAAGCACACAAAGCAGGTTAGATCAAATTGCATGTAGTGGTTTCACTCTTGTGCTACAAATGTATGAAACATTTGAAATAGAAAAGTGAACCCATTTTTACTTCACTATTCTACGTTTTTTTTTATTCAACGTCAGGGGGCATACAATCATACGGTCCACCTGATGTAAAGTAACTACCGTAGCCCAATTAACGCTTGTAACATATATCATTCGCGCGATGCCTCCTCTGCTGTTTACACAGCAACTCCTTAGGAGCTTACTGGTGATCTCACTCACACGTAGGAACACAACAACTCTCTAGGGAGTTGTTGGCTGCGGTTTTCTGTGAGGTGGAGATACTTGATGCGCCCTACCTCTCTTAAAACATCCAGACCAAAACAAACAGACATGTTCATGCAAACAAATGTTTGTCTAATGTGGGAATCGAAGCCACGAGTGTTGATGTCAAAGTCGCGTCTTTCACGACTGAGCCACCGAGTTAATCGAAACGTTTACATTTGTTTTATACTAAAATCACTGTAATGTATTCACTTTTCTGATTAAAACATATAAAACCATTGATATAGAAATAGAAGAAGTGAAACCATTACAATGGTTCTTCATTTTAAGAAACTTACCTTAATGACTTCGTCCTTGCTCCCCGGCTCGCCCATAGATAAGTTCAAATCAGTACCCTCTGTCAAACCATGAATAAATGCCATGGAACTAGTTATTGTCCTCTGTGTATTCGTACTCCTCACGTAGAACTGGTCTTCAGAAGCCTTCAATAGGTGCGGGTATCGCTCGCGGAGCCGCTTGCCAATGTCGAATATCTCTTCATATCCAGTTCCCGTGAGGAAATTTGGAGAGACTTCTAGAGTCTGGTTCCAAGTCCAGCTTTTCAAGTTTTCAATGTCCTGGAAAAATATTGAAGCGTTCCAAAAACTATATAGGTACGCATGTGGCTGTTTTCTCTTATCCCACCCTCTCCCTTCCGTCATAGAACCACACGTGCGGGCTTGCGACGTCATTGTTCCACTGTTGAGAACATCTTCGCATACCAAAAAGTTCGGCAACTCCTATCTTTGTCGTATCAATAAAAAGTGGAATGCCTTGCCTGCACATGTGTCCCCTCCTTCCTACAATATGGGATCCTTCAAACGAAGCGTGAAGAAGCATCTTGCGAGTCAGCATGGCAGCGTCAACTGAAAGGACACTGTGTAGTCTTTTGTCGGTTGCAGTAGCGATTTGGGCTCCTCTTTCGCTTACCGTCAGGCAAAGCGGAGCCACTAATGCTGAACTTATATATATATATAAAAATAATAATAAGATGGAGGTATTTCTCGCTGATTTGAAGCCCTACATCTCTTAAAGCACCCAGACTAAGACAAACAGATTACGGGTCGGGGGGTAAAGTAGGACTGGCGGCTCTTATTGGCTGGTTCACGGATTAACTTTGCGGCACTCATTCGTTAAAATATCCTCCCATTGGTCAGAAGACTAGAACCGCTGAGATATTTAGGCGCTAAACCTACGCAATGAACATTAATGATTACAATTATATAACAATCTATATACATTACAAGAGTTCATAGATTACGGTAACAGCTTACCATGAGGTAATCTGTATGGTTGTTTGCCGACTTAGTGATACAAATATAGCCTGTAGTCGTTTGTAATTCCGGTGATAGCTTAGTGGATAAAAAACCGGCTTAGTGACTGACTAACCCGGTTCGAATCCTGGGATGTACCATTAAATTTATGTTTGCGGATTTATGTACACCTACTTATTGCGCATGCTTAATAAGCTTTTTTATACAATGTCGGGAGGCATACAAGCACACGACCCACTTGATGGAAAGCTGTTAACATAGCCTATGAACGCTCGCAATTAGGTACATTAATTATCACTCGCGCGATGCCACCTCTGCTGCTATCACAGCAACTCCTAAGGAGCTTACTGGTGACCTCGCTCACACGCAGGACCTCCAGGAGAATCCTCCAGCGAGTTGTTATTTGGCTGCGGTTTTCTTTGAAGTGGAGAAACTTTCCCAGACGTGCTTTGATACACCCCACCTCTCTTAAAAGCTATAAGGTATATGTCCGAAAAAAAAACAATGGAACGTGAAATTAGAAAATCGTAACCGTTATCACTAAATCATAAGATACCCACCTGGGCACAGAGGTGGCCCTTGCCTGCTTTGTGACTCTCAATAATATCGTCCTTCAAGGCGGCTATCTTTTTCATTTTGTCTGTGGTGTCTACTTCCGGATTTCGGTTGCCATGTCTGATTACGGCCCAGACACTGACAGCCTCACAATCTGTAATATTTAAGTATAATTGTAATTTAATACATACATTCTATCAACTGTAATCTACCAGAGGGAGACTTTGTACAAAAGTCGTCCTGCGTCCTTTGTCTCACCTATTTCTACCGCCAAGCAGCTATATCTATATAGCTGTGTTCCAGTTTGAAGGGTGAGATATGGCAGAGAAATTACTGGGTACTGTGACGAAACAGCCTTAGGTCACAAGATTGGAAGCGCGAGTAACATAGCGTCAATAGGCTGTGGTGACCACTTACCATCTAATGCGAGCCGCATGCTTATTTGTCAATCTAGTTTCATAAAAAAATCTTTGTACGTAGATTTAAAAACCACAGGATACATTTCATATCATTGCACCTTTTTTCCCACCGCACTATTCCCAGTAATCACTCGTCTTTCCATACCGGCATTGCACCTTCCGTCCTTGCTAAAACCGCATCTAAGATATACAATCTCATGCATTTATTCCAACACTGCATCATCAACCATAATCCTTACATTCGTTCTGGTTTCTTCTCTTTCAAAGACCATTATCTTTCTTTTCTTCGCATTCTATTATAAATAAAAGATTACGGGCACAATTAAATTCGGTTTACTATTGATTAACGACTAACAAGACAAGAAATAATTATCGGTCACTATTCAGTTAAACGCGTACAGTTCCAAGGAGACTAGCGCACACCGCGACGGTCCGATTCAGAATAATAAAATAAATAAATAAATATTGTCGGACAAATTACACAGCGCCACCTAGCCCCAAAGTAAGCGAAGCTTGTGTTATGGGTACTAGACAACTGATAAACATACGTAAATACATTTTTTTTTTTGTAAATACATACTTATTATACATAGAAAACACCCAGACCAAGACAAACAGACATGTTCATGCACACAAATTTTTGTTTGTTTGTACTGTGTGGGAATCGAACCCACGAGCGTTGGTGTCAAAGTAGCGTAACAACGCGTTTCACCACTGAGCCACCGAGCTCGTCACCGAGAATGGTCGCCGGCTACCCCACGCTTCCTCTCCAAGACTCCGTACAGCTCCACCAGGTGGCGCTTGCGTTCCGCAACAACTTCAAAAGATACGGACGACTCATGAACCAAACCTTCCGTACTCATAACAGAATGCGACACGGCCATCCATTATTATTCCACTTTCATGCTCTTTCTGCCATACCCAGCTCTCGCTTCCATAAGTTAGCGTTGGGACCAACACTGCATTGTGTATAGCGAGCTGTGCCTTCTGGCTCAGGTTTTTACTGCCAAGAAGTTTTCCCAACACTCCATTCAGACTATTCCCAGCACACACTCGTCTTTCCACGTCAGCGGTGTACCTTCCATCCCTGCTGAAAGCGCATCCAAGATAAACAATCTCATCCACTTGTTCCAACACTACATCAAGTCATCAACCGTAATCCATACATTAATTCTGGATTCTTTTCTTTCAAATACCATTACCTTTCTTTTCTTCGCATTCTATTATAGTAAGCCTTTCTCCATACAATCGTCTTTTATCATTGTGACCAGTGTCTGCAGTTCAGATGGTGTTTCTGCTAATAGGACTGCATCATCTGCATACAGCTAACAGTTCACCACTAGGTCACCCATGCGTAATCCTACATTCGTCGATCTTATTCTCTGTAGACAACTATCGGACGAAGGTAAGGATCATTTTTGTTTTTTTCGCATTCAACCCTTCAGTGTTCTTTTTTTTTTCTTCAGTCTTTCATTATTACGACCGGTGCTTGCAGTTCAGCTGGTGTTTGAGTTAGTAAGTAGGTGACATCGCCTGTATAAAGCAGACTATCAGTCACTAGGTCACCAATATGCAATCCTATATTCGTAAAACTTATTCTCTGCAGACACTCAATGTGTGTCCCATTCAATGATAAAATCAAAAAGGCATCAGTGGATATGGTTCCTAGTTTGAATCCTTGCAATTTTTTTATACAGCATCGAGAGGCATACTAGCATACGGCCCACCTGATGTAAAGCAGTTACAATAGCCTATTAACGCTTGTAATATATTAAGTATCACTCGCGCGATGCCTCCTCTGCTGGTTACACAGCAATTCCGTAGGAGCTTACTGGTGACCTCACTCACACGCAGGAATACAGCAACCCTCTCGGGAATTGTTATTTGGTTGCGGTTTTCTGCGGTGGAGGTACTTCCCCAGACGGGTTGCTTTGATGCGCCCTACCTCTACCCTACCCTACCCTACTGCTACTTCCAGACTAAGACAAACAGATATGTTGATGCACACAAATATTTGTCTTTTGTGGGAATCGAACCCATGAGCGTTGGTGTCGAAGTCGCGTCATTTACGACTGAGCCACCGAACTCGTCAAAGATTCAGTATTTTCAGATTTATGTACATATTTGTAATTATCACTTGCTCAGCGGTGATGGAAACATCATGAGGAAACCCGGACGCCCATTTACGTCGCGTTTTAAGATAGGTAGACGCTTGCGATATATTAAGTATCACTCGCGCGATGCCTCCTCTGCTGCTTACACAGCAACTCCTTGGGAGCTTACTGGTGACATCACTCACTCGCAGGAACACAACAACCCTCAAGAGAGTTGTTATTTGGCTGTGGTTTTGTGTGAGGTGGAAGTACTTCCCCAGACAGGCTGCTTTGACGTAATTCACACGATAAAAGTGTTACATAGTTCAGTGATAATTTCATAGATACATGGCTAAATGGAAATATAGTTCATGTACTCGTAGATAAATTCATTTAATGACTCATTGAACTGTCCGTACGATTCATACGAGTATATAGTTTTAACGATAAGTCAAAGTATGAGTAACCCAGTAATGTAAACCAACGTGGTGCTCGCGAGACAGGCTTTATCTAATGCGAGATTCGCTGTCAGTCAACACTTTACACTTTTTGAAGTAAAATTTCTCTACGCACGCTTGACTTGGGGAGTAAGCTGGTGAATGCGTGACGAGAGCGTTACGAAAAGTGTGATCGGGCGAGGCGAACGGAAGTCGAGAGGGAGATACAAGTTAGTGAAGATAGAAAGAGAGTGTTACGTTTCGTATATTACTGTAGAGGCAAGAGAGAGAGGTGCGAGCACACATTTTCTTTCTCTCTTTCTAGTATATGTAAGACACAGTGCAGGCCTATTGTCTGTATCACACTGTGGAGCAAAAGAAGTTTTACTTCAGTCATGTGGTCTTACAGCATACATTTATCTGATGTAAAGTTACGGTACTCTATGACCACTGGTGATACATTAAGTATCACTGGCACGACGCCTCCTCTGCTACTAACACAGCAACTCCGTAGGAACTTACTGCACCCCAGCATACGCAGGAACACGACAACCCTCCTGGGAGTTGTTTTTTGACTGCGGTTTCATGTTAGGTGGAGGTACTTTCCCAGACGGTCTGCTTTGATGCACCTTACGTCTCTTAAAAATCGGCCAAGTGCGAGTCGGACTCGCGCACGAAGGGTTCCGTACCATTATCTATCGTTAAATATTTATTTTATTCTATTTTTTAGTATTTGTTGTTATAGCGGCAACAGAAATACATCATCTGTGAAAATTTCAACTGTCTAACTATCACGGTTCATGAGATACAGCCTGGTGACAGACGGACGGACGGACGGACGGACGGACGGACAGCGGAGCCTCAGTAATAGGGTTCCGTTTCACCCTTTGGGTACGGAACCCTAAAAATCACGTTTGTTGTATGGGAGCCCCCTTAAATATTTATTTTATTCCATTTTTTAGTATTTGTTGTTATAGCGGCAACAGAAATACATCATCTGTGAAAATTTCAACTGTCTAACTATCACGGTTCATGAGATACAGCCTGGTGACAGACGGACGGACGGACGGGCGGACGGACAGCGGAGCCTCAGTAATAGGGTTCCGTTTTACCCTCTGGGTACGGAACCCTAAAAACACGCAGACCAAGACAAACAGACATGTTCATGCACACAAATGTTTGTCCTGTGCGGGAATCGAATCCGTGAGCGTTGGTGTCAAAGTAACATTACTGACCACTGCCCTGCCTATAAATAATGTTTATTGACTTAAAGGTCATACATACATAAACAAAGGCCAGCGGATAATCATAATATCAACTTTTCACCATCGTTGGTGTCAAACTAATGTAACGTAATCCTTGCTTCAGTTTGGAAGCGCTCGTCAAAATTTGTTTAATTTAAATTTTGAATCTGTGGCGGTACCCATTCACATTCCCTCGAAAAGCCATATTCGAAACTAAAAGTTTTCACTCAAACTCCATTCATTTTCACAGAAAATGTTTCAATTTCGATTCGAATTTAATTATCCGAAACAATGTGAATACCCCCAGAACTGGTATGTATTTTATAACTTTTTTTATCTCAAATTAGTGATGGCATTGACACAATGAAGGAATCTCCGTATGCGACGCGGCGTGCGCTCGTTTTTTGTGTCATTGGCCTGTTATCAAGTACCTGCACTGTGAATTTATTATTTGTCGTTCCGTGAAATGTTCAGTCCAGTAGGCAGTTTATACTGATATCAGGAGCCCTAGGAACAGGTGATGATAAGTAAGCATGAAAATAGCTGTGAATATCAAATAAGCGAGTGAGATGTGTAAGGAACGCGTCTTATGGGGCTCGGTTTTCTCTGCCTATCCCGCAAGTGACCTGGCGTGAAGATAGACATATATGTAATGAATTTGAGAACATTAGTATTTTACACTTTTTTAATATCCTTTTACAAAATTGTATTTTGTCATTATTATTTAACGAAGATTTCATTGCCCAGGGTATAAATCATTTTGAACTGTTCAAATAAAATCATTGGGACGAAAAATATTAATGTGTTCTTGAAAGTGTCAACTAAATTCATGCCTATTTATTTCACAGCAACCCTCGTTGGTGTTTTCAATCTGACTGTCATCGTGATTACTGTGAGTACTTTACTGAGCATCACTAATGATATGCTTCATTAAATCGATTTAAGTAACGCGTTTAACGTTATCAGTTTCGATATTTTATTACAAATTCTTACCCCTATTAACGTATTTCTCTCTGAGATTGCATGGTTCAATTCATATCTTCGTGGTCATCGGAAAGCGTTAAAACCGAGTTACTAGTCGTGGACTCTGATTTTATCTACAAGCGGGTGTGTCTCAAGGCAGCGTCTTATCTCCAATACTCGTCTCAGTTTTTGGTAACTGAATTACCTAAGGTCTAAGGTCTCCTCGTCGATATGCAGATGACGTGCAGATCTACGACTATTGTTCTACCTCAAAAACTGTAGAGGCTATAAACCGAGATATTTTTGCTATCAATGAATGGTTTATTAGTAAACCCAAGCAAGTCTCAAGCTATCGTCGTTGGTAGCAGACAGATGACGTGTAAATTGAATTGAAACTTTGTTCTGGATGTTGTGATAGATCCAGAACAAAGTGCGTAATGCAATTTAATCTAACCTGCTTTGGATGTTTGTACTACCAAACAAGGTACCAAATTTCATATAAATTTGATGTCCGCGATGTTATGCCTTAATCTACGAGTAATAACAATAGAATGCGTTATGCTTTTAACGTCCTGAGGTTACTCGAAAACTTTTTACTTTCCAAACTAAAGTTATGCTAGATCAAATTCGCGTACTCCAATTTTGACGACCTCGATGGAGCAATGGCGAAACGCATTGGTACCTACATTACTTGTCACGTGGGTTCGTGGGTTCGTTTTCCACACAGGGCTAACATTTGTGTGCATGAACATGTAGGTATGTTTATCTTGGTCTGGGCGTTTTTAAAAGAGGTAGGGCGCATCAAATCAGCCCGTCTGGGGAAGTACCTCTATCTTACAGAAAACCGCGGCCAAATAACAAGTTTGGGTTGTTGTATTCCTGCGTGTGAGGTCACCAGTAAGCTCCTAAGCAGTTACTGTGCTAGCAGCAGAGGTGGCATCGCGCGAGTGCTACTTTATGTATTGCGAGCGTTAATAGGCAACTGCAGCCGCTTTCCATTGGATGTGCCTTATAATAAAGTATGCCGTATAGTAAAATAAAGATTAACAAATACGCTAATTTTTATCTACACAACAGGGATCTCGTGTAAAACTTGAAATACCGATAGTCATGGAGATCATTAAGAGAGGTAGGGCGCATCAAAGCAGCCCGTCTGGGGAAGTACCTCCACCTCACAGAAAACCGCAGCCAAATAACAACTTCCTAGAGGGTTGTTGTGTTCCTGCGTGTGAGTGAGGTCACCAGTAAGCTCCTATGGAGTTGCTGTGTAAGTAGCGTAAGACGGTAACTGCTTTACATCAGGTAGACCGTACGCTTGTATGCCTCCTGACGTTGTTTAAAAAAAAACATGGAGATCGCAGCTATTACATGAATATGCGATGCTATTATGACGTGGTAATATGATAACATTATCGTAAAGTACTGGGCCACCGTATTTTCGGATCGCGTCAGCGTCATTACTAGGTACTGCTCAATGTACTCGTAATGCTCCCAATTTGTCACACCATTATCTTTCAATCAAAGAAAAAGAACACAATTTTCACAAATAGAATAATAAATGTGTATTTACGTAGTGTATGAATTTATGTGTATGTATATGAATAACTAGATATTGTATATAAAATAAAATAAAAATAGTTATTTATATATTACAAGTGCTGGAGTTCGCGCTTCGCGCAAATCCCACCACTACTTTTACGCTTTTGTTATTACTGTTCTATACAAATGACCGATGACTGTAATTACAACCTGGAAGTACAAAATGTACTTTTTTAAATACTTCCGGTTATCAAATTAACTCCATTTTGATACCATTAGAAAGATGCAATTTAGTTTGACTTTCTGGTGAAGACCGCATCTCAATCGCATTTATAGTTTTATTTCTAGAGGCCAAAATGTCAGTGCAGAGAAATAGAGGGAGAAACTGTACTATTTTATGGGTTTAGGGATTTACATTTTCAGGAACAACGTTCCTATCTCTTACGGAACATGGTCAAAATGGCCGACAAATTAAAAAAAAATCGGTATTGTTATATAATTGACTATTATAAAGAATAGACCAATATTTTTTTTCAAATAGTGTGCCATCTGTTTATCAATACGATCTTTCATCTTGAAAATCAGTGTTTTTGCCAAATCCTAAGGTTTAAGTGGCGAACCCCGCCTATCTTAATAATGATAATGGAAACGAGATGACGCTAGGAAGAAGAGGTTGATCTTAGAGCCAACCTAACCTAACCTAACACTAAATGAGTTAAAATTCTGTGTCTCACAATAATATACGCATAATTAAAAATCTAATATACAGATTTAAATAAAATATATACCATAAATAAAAATAAAATTAAACTAAAATAACTAACCCCATTTGTTTAAAATCAAAGAGACCTGCAATTGAAATAGTTCCTATGAATTACCTAAAAAAATGATTGTTTTTGTGAATGTGAATGAAACTTTTTTTTTTATTTAAAAGTAAAGTTGCCAAAACAAATATCAAATAATATAAATAAAACAAATTACTTACTTGATGGGTTTGAATAATCCCTGATATCTCCTCGAACCGAATCGTACGGTGTCTTTGTAGCGTACATAGTATTCGGGCACTGGGCATTCCAATAGCATGATTCCTTGCTATAGACTAATTTAAAAAAAAGAATAGCAACACACGTATGTAAAATCATCACGCCGGCACGGAAGCTACACATCATCTGTTTAGAATTTGAAGTTATCTGTTTTTATAGCTGCGTTTATCTTGCTTTATCTGCGTTTGAAGTGTTAAAGGCACGAGTCCGCCGCCTTTTTTTCTCCTAATGTCAAATTGTCCATGTTAAATTATTACCTAAAATTGTTCCTCGGACATGACGTCATTTCTACTCAAATTGCTTGTGTAAGGTTGGTTGGGTACAGTTTGCGTTGTCAACATGACATGACATGGTCATGCAGTATCTTTATTGTAAATATGTAATAGAAAAATATTTAAGTTAACTAATATTGTTATACTACTTGTAATCCGTCTTATTTTACATAAAGTGTTATGAGATACGATGTTATCATTGAATATTTAATTACATAGATTTTTTTTACCTTAGGCACGTTCAATTTTTTATCCTATTATTGATAATTTTTTTAAACTTATTTATTTTTCAATCTGCACCTGATCAATTATTAAGAAATATGATAATTCACCCAGTTATTAGCACTTGCAGAAGCAATCTATTCTATCTTTTTTTTTTGTTTTGTACAATAAGGTTGTTTATTGTATTAAATGTATTATTCATATATTGTCTCTTCGATCTATTCACATTATTATTTTTACCGACCGGTTTCGCCTTTACGGCATTATCAATTATTTTATATGCCGTAAATGCGAATCCCGTCGGTAAAAATAATTATTAAATAAATTGTGAAGTGGAATCTGTACAAGTGCAAGAATTATCTTTAACGAGATGTCTTCAAAATTCCACCAAGCGCCTACAATCAATATAACACATCCTGTTCACAATTTTATTCTGTATCGCAAGAGTACAACACTACAACAGGCAATTTCTACTTATTGCAGGGAACATAACCTCCACATTAATATCTCAGTTTATTATTCATACTGCACACATTCCGCTGTGACACGAGTTAGCAACACGCCTGTACTTTATAACTGCACTGGGTGACCGGATTCTGCTACTGTTTCCTGTACTATTCTGTTCATATGACGATATCTCAAATGCTGAAACGGATTGTTACGGAACTACAATGTTATTGGTGTTAGTTAGTTTCTTAGCTGATCTTAACGTTATCCCGTTTCCTCCAGTAGGATTGGCGGGGTCCGCTACCTAAGCCTAAGGATTTGGCGAAGATACAGATTTTTACATGGAGCGACTGCCGTCAGACCTTCACAAGCAGAGGGAAAGCCAGACCATCTTAGGTAAGGTATCTACACGTTTTCGCAATATAATTTCTTGGGCGTGTGGCTTTCCTCACGATTTTTTTCAAATATGTACATAAATCCAAAAACACCAATTTAGTGGTCTATCTATCTATCTATCTATAACTTCACGCCAAATCCCTTACGGGGTAGGCAGAGAGAACCGAGGGCATTTAGTGGTACATTCCAGAATTCGAACCCGGGACCAGTTGCTCAATAGGTTGGTTCTATAACCACTGGGCTATCACTGCATAGTTTCTTAGATGATTATCAGACATTATGAAACGAGGATTGGCTCTCTAGACAGGAGAGCTATGTTATGTATTTTTTGTTTTTGTAATGTCTAATTGACAATTTTAAAAGAGACCTATATTGACAAGTTTCTTTCGGCATTTCTTCTTAGCCAATGGTCATTTCCGAAATGCAACTAGATAAAAAAAAAGGAAAAAGAGAATTAAATAAGATACAATAAGATTATATTTCAAAAACTGTAAGACGTGTCTAAGTGCCCGCGAGGGCCCAATGGCAAATGAAGAATTTTTATCTTTTGTTATCTTTCATCAACAGTAGTTTTGAGAGTAATCAAAATTTCCTCTCCACAAGTCGATAAAAAAATCTATGTTGTTTAACTATACATACGCCATTCCTATAGACTTTCAAATTAGAAAGGACATTAATGGCCGTGCAATCAATTCAAGTATCACAACAAACAAAATTTACAAAATTTAGAAAAAATTGTGTTTTATTTAGTAATTATTGTACTTCCTTCGTAAAGTTTCGATTAATTTATGTTTTTTTTTGCTTAATAATCATAATCATCATTTATTTGCAATGAGTACATCAATATATGTAATGATCTTAATAATGTAATTAATGTATTCAGCCTGCTCGCAGGCGTACAAATATTAATTGGATTCTAAGCACGACTTCTCAAGATTAAAATAAAATAATTAAAATAATATAACATTTCAAGCATTTAAACAGTCTAAAATTTTGTCAATAAAGTATTATGTTACAGTCACTGTAATATTATAGTATGTCAAAATTATTATTCTTCGTTTTATTTTCGATATAGTTAGTTGGATATAGGGAAATAATGATATAAAAATAATTGTAATATATAATAGTATAAATTCCGTTAAATTTCAATTATGCAGTAAATATATCATTCTTGTTTAGTGTCGATGAGTTCTTTGACGCTGTAGAAACATTTATCGTGTAACCAATTCGTTAGAGTAGTTTTGAATTTGTTTTTATTTAAACATTTTATATATTACTATTTTATATATATTTATCAACCGTCACAAGCTATGCATAGCTTATCCGCGGTTGATAAGTTCTTACATTATAGAAGAACGCATGACAAATAAAAACAAACATCGAAAACCAAACTGTGTACAACCAAACACTTGAGCGGGTACACATTAACAGTGTACCCGCTCAAGTCCAACCGAGACACCTCGACCCGTTTGTGCAGGTAATTATTAATGAGCTAAGAACATGAAGCCACGTGTGCCGCGGGCGGCGCACCCTCAGCTGCACACGCACCACACAGCCACCATCTTGTACCAGCAGATTTTAGTTAAAATGATGATCTGCATGAAGCAACCAAGAAATTCTTCATGCAAAAGATCACTCGTGTCAATGTAGGTATATAAATGTCGGTGTTCTGTTGTCTGTAAGAGAACGGCACTATACCGGACGAACTGGCTAAGGTTCTGTGATTCATTGGCCACAACTTGCCATCGCCGAGACGTGACCGACATAATAACGATGACTTGGCTCTTTAACTTGCACGGAGGTACGAAAGAGACATGATCATATTATTGGTTTTATCGCGGAAATGTCAATAATGCCTTATCAGGACGAAAATTTAACATAGATTATATGTAGATATTTCGTTTTATAAAGTAAAAAATCGGCCAAGTGCGAGTCGGACTCGCACACGAAGGGTTCCGTACCATTATCTATAAAAACGGCAAAAAAAATCACGTTTGTTGTATGGGAGCCCCCTTAAATATTTATTTTATTCTATTTTTTAGTATTTGTTGTTATAGCGGCAACAGAAATACATAATCTGTGAAAATTTCAACTGTCTAACTATCACGGTTCATGAGATACAGCCTGGTGACAGACGGACGGACGGACGGACAGCGGAGCCTCAGTAATAGGGTTCCGTTTTACCCTTTGGGTACGGAACCCTAAAAACGAAGGCCAGGGAGAGACGGATTAATTTCAAATATTAAAAAAACTATTTCAAGCAAGTAATAAATTTAGTTACTGCAAAGTATTTAGAACAAAAAAATGTTTTCTTTGATTTAAGACGACGTCCGGAAACGAATCAGATATAAGTACGGAGAGAAAGTATAAGGATGTAGGAACCGAGAAAGGCCAAGTCTCACCTACCGCGACTAAATTTATCGTGTGTTATCAGAAGCAACTGCCAGCAATTAATGTTAAAGAAGCGAGTGAGGTGGGTAAAGACCGCCATGTGACACTCGGTCCTCTCTGTTTACTCCGCAAGGACTCGGTGTGAAGATATAAATCGCTATAAGTGGTGACCTCATTCACTCGCAGGAACACGACAACCCTTCATGAATGTTGTTATTTTGGATGTGATTTTATTTATTTATTTATTTATTTATTATTATTTACATACAATATTGAGCCTTACAGATAAATCCAATACGCTCAATATTGTTCAAAAATTGGCATTATCATTATTAGGTAAACATAAATTCAATTATATATTAAATACACTCAATTATAATTAAAATACATTCGTATATATTTCGTACTACCTAAGACTCTCGGCATATTCTACAGCCGTTCTGTGAAACTGTACTTTAGTACAACTGAACAAGTCGACCTCCGGGTATTTTAATGCCAATGCATTAAGCAATCGCAGCGCTCGATTGATAGGAGCGTAAGCTGCTGCAGTTGTTCTGGTGGCCTGGAGCGCGAACAAATTGTGATATCGCGCCCGATTGTAATTATCTGGTACATACAGTGATAGCAATTCCAACACCGCCGGATCATGCTTGTATCCCCTAAGCAGACTGAATACATACTCCATCATTGAGACCGTACGTCTCAATTCCAGAGTATTGTATCCAGTCATACCCAATAAAAATTCACTGGGGTATATGGTTGGATAACCTACGTGATACCCATACTGTTTATTGTATAACCATCTGATAAATTTTCTTTGTAATTTTTCTAGCATAAGTATATACTTAGCTTCATTCATATTTTCTGTGAGGTGGAGGTACTTCCTCAAACGGGCTGTTCTGATGCGCCTGCCCTCTCTTTATTTGTTTATTTTGCGATAAACTACATAAGATGATGAGATAACATCCATGAATTTATATCATTTATCGATAAGTACATGTTGCGGATAACGTGATAAATTTAGCATTAGGTATCATAAATGACCAGTTACAAGCTTATTCAATGAATTATTTTTACCATATTGACCTCATTCTTCTTGTAATCGTTATTCCGTTTCCTATTCCATTAGAATCGGCAGGATCCGCTACCTGAACCTAAGGATTTGGCAAAGATACTGATTTTTACATGGAGCGACTCTCATCAAACTCTCTCTATATCCAGAGGGGCAACCAGCCCTTTTTTTGACATGGTCACACATCTTTCGAAATATAATCTCTTGGACGTGTGGGTTCCATGACGATGTTTTCCTTGCAATTTGATCCAACCTGCTCTGAGTGCTTCCGCCACCAATTAGTTCATGCGGCCTAGCGCCGGCCGGCACCCACCCACTACTGTTAATGCGTGCTACATGCCGACGCTGCCATGGCTGCTCCGGTAGTCTCTGCCTCGGCTGCTGCGGTCGTCCGCCATCTGGAACAGAATCCGCATGCCCCCACCACCACCGTCGCTGCCACGACTGGCCTGGTCGTCGCTGCGACACGTGTTTCGCCTCTCCACGAGGCATCATCAGGCGTTGTAGACGTTAATCGTAAGAATAACATGCTACAAGTGACAAATCCATCGCAGTGCCGTCCCTTATATTGAATTGAGGGTGGGGGTGGATGGTGTGAGCAAAAAGATATTTAATAGTGGGGAATGGTTTACGTCAGTCTGTTTGTTCATGAGAGTAATTTTAGAATTTTTATGTTTATTAATTTCTAATTGTTCCCTAATATTTAGTTTTAAACCTTTGTCTATGGTGTGTAAAATTTGATATGTATTAGTGGGGGATAAGTTATGTCCTTTGTCTATGAGATGCTCGGCGAAGTGTGAACTTTCTGGGCGATTGTTTTTATACGCCGATGCGTGTTCGTGAAATCGTGTTACAAAGTTACGTCCCGTTTGACCGATATAAACGTGTTCACATTCATCGCAGAACAGCTTATAGACGCCGGATTTTTTATTGGGCGGGATTTTATCTTTAGTGTTACAAAGTGGCTTGAGTGAATTATGGGATTTGAGAGCAACATGTATGTTATTTTTTCTAAATATGTGAACTATTTTGTCAGTGATTTTTCCCAGGTATGACAAACTCGCATTGTATTTATTTGTCGAAATATATGGAACCGCGTTACGCGGTTCCATATATTTTATATTTCAATATAAGGGACGGCACTGCGATGGATTTGTCACTTGTAGCATGTTATTCTTACGATTAACGTCTACAACGCCTGATGATGCCTCGTGGAGAGGCGAAACACGTGTCGCAGCGACGACCAGGCCAGTCGTGGTAGCGACGGTGGTGGTGGGGGCATGCGGATTCTGTTCCAGATGGCGGACGACCGCAGCAGCCGAGGCGGAGACTACCGGAGCAGCCATGGCAGCGTCGGCATGTAGCACGCACTAACAGTAGTGGGTGGGTGCCGGCCGGCGCTAGGCCGCATGAACTAATTGGTGGCGGAAGCACACAAAGCAGGTCGGATCAAATTGCATGTAAATTTGACTTTCGCAAAATAACGCCTGAATCTATTAACGATGCTTTCCTTCATCGCCGAGCAAGTGACAATTACAAATATGTACACAAATTCGAAAACATAAATTTTGTGGTACATACCAGGATTCGAAGCACGAGCACCAGGGGCCGGTTGGTCACTAAGCCGGTTCTTTGTGTACTGAGTGTATCATCATTTATCATATTGACCGGTTACTACTAATATTTTCTTGGTTGGGATAGGTCAAAACTTTCCCATGACTTTAACTCGATAATTTTGACGAGCTCGGTGGCTCAGTCGTGAATCATGCGATTTAGACAACAACGCTCGCGGGTTCGATTCCCACACAAGGCAAACATGTATGTGCATGAGCATGTCTGTTTGCCTTGGTGTGGATGTTTTAAGAGTTGTATAAAAAATATATATACTAGGGAAGTTAGGGCCTGCGGCGCAAACGCAAGCGCGCTTTTTATCTTTTAAATAGGTAACAGCAAGCTGTGTAGCAAGCGCGCTTGGAAACTTAGTGCGTCAATCTAAAAAATGCTTGGGCATTTCATTTTATAATTAAATAAAATTAAAAAAAATAAGTTAAAAAAGATAACTTAGTAAAAATTACCAAAAAAATGTTGAATATTCAAAATTCGATTACTGCGACGGCCTCGAGGCATCTTGATGAAATTAGAATTAAAAACCCAAAATTTAATATAATTTAATATAATTTAATAAAAGACTAATTTATTAAAAAACTAAAAAAACAAAAAGGAAAAGATGAAAAAAAAATAAAAAAGAGGAAAAAGGAAAATTTAGTACTACCACTGCAAAAGCACTGCTCACAGTAGGGACAAATCTTCTTGGACCGATTTTTCTGGAACAAAACTTCTTTTTTTGAAAAACAAATTTCAACTGGCACAACTACGACATCTAGGCTACACGATCACGAAAAAAGGGGGTTTCAAACTATTTTGGTTTTGGAGAAGTAGAGCGTACAAAATACCGAGAAACTGGAGGTCGACCTCACATATTGCTCGCTTGCTATCGCGCGCTTGCAATAAATAAATTCTACTATTAGAACAGGATGTTGAACTACTTTTTACACATAGATTTGACACGAGACATCACATGTAAACAATTGGAAATATTACTATTATTTTTCAGTTTTATTACTGTTACTCAACACACTCAGTGATTTATTAGTCATAAAGTATATATATCTTCACGCAAGGTCCCTTGCAGGGTAGGCAGAGAGAATCGAGCGCCATAAGACGCGGTCGTTATACACCTCACTCGCTTCTTTAACATTCATATCTTTTAAATAGTTAATAGATTCGAGCGTTATTTTGCGAAATTTAAATATACATGCAATTTTATCTAAACTACTTGTGTGCTTCCGCTACTGATTAGATGATGCGAACTAGTGCCGGCCGGCACCCACCCACTACCGTTAGTGGATGCATGCCGCCTCTGTCATGGCTGCTCCGGTCGTCTATGCCTCGGCTACTGCAGTCATCTCTGCAAATGTTCGCCGTCAGAAACGTGAGCCGCAAGCACCCGCCACCGTTGCTGCCCTGGCTGCTCTGGTCGTCATTGTGAGACGAGTTTCGCCTCTCCACGAGGCATCCTCAGGCGCTGTAGATGTTAGTCTTCAGAATAGCATGCTACGAATCTTCGTAAAATAGTTTACATCAAATTGCCTGATTCATAGCTCTTTTCATGCACGCTCGCCAGGTCCTAGGTCAGGAGTCCATCACCTTCTGATAAAACACGACAAATTTGGTCATGGTTGGTGATTCTTGGTCTTCAACGGCTCCTACATTCTTTCACTTTCGCATTCTATTGGCTGCTCTCTCTGCCATACCAAACTTTCACTTCCATAAGTTAGCGTTGGGATACTGTGCCTTCTGGCGTAGATTTGCCTGCCTAGAAGTTTACCGAACGCTCCATTCACGCTATTCCCTGCACTCACTCGTCTCTCCACTTCAGCGGTGTACCTTCCATCGCTACTAAAAGCGCTTCCAAGATATACAATCTCATCCACTTGCTCTATCACTGCATCATCAACCGTAATCCTCGTGTTTGATCTGTTTACCTCTCTTTCAAATAGCAGTATCTTGGTTTCTTTCATATTACTAATAACATGTTATTTTTAATGTTAACCGATAACATCTTTTAATTTACTATTAGTCACTTTTATCGTAACATGGGTGTCAACAAAGGGAAGCCGATTGAGAGACATCAATGGACGTGATATTCACTAATTCTGTACATGGCGGATCATGGGTGTAGTATCAGTTGTGCTGATAAACATTTCAGTGTATCAGCATCAAAGACTTGGTGAGTTAGATAGGTTGTTGGTGCTGTAATAAACCTTTACGCCAAATCCCTTGCGGGGTAGGCAGAGAGAACTGAGCGCCACATGACCCGATCCTTACCCACCTCTCTTGGCTGGCATTCATAACTCTTCTCTTAAGATATAATATAAAAAAATACATATGTGCCATTAGACCCTCACGAGCATTTATACGCGTCTTTCATTCTTTAAATTAAATGCCATTGTATCATTACTTTAATTTTAAACCAATTTCAAAAAAAGGAGGATGTTATCGATTCGGTTGTTTTTCTTTTGTGTTTGTTACCTCAAAACTCCATGATTTATAAACCGATTTGTTTTTTTGTAATCGAAAGGATATAACTTCAGATTGGTCGTATACATTTTTTTTCAAAATTTTCAAAATCCATTCAGTAGTTAGGGTTTTAAATCAAAATAACAGGAAAAATATGTCAATCAATGACGTTTACGGTCACATTTTTTAGCCTACGGACCAATGGGAGAATATTTCCGACAAATGCCGCGAGATGGCTCCGTGGCAAGCCAAGAAGAATTGCGCATTCTACTTTACCCCCGAACTGTAGCGGTGAATTGAGTTACTACGTAAAATTGATCTCATCGGTTCTCCGTTAGTAAGAACCGAATCACGTGACGCTCTGACCTATCTCGCGAGGGACTTGGCATCAAGATTCATATAGATATTATCAAACAAACATATTTTGAAGCAACTTTTATTATAAAAATGGCGAGTTGAAATTATTCTATGATAGAATTAAAAAAAAATGGATTTATTTTCTCTCCCATTTATTTATCCTCTACTGCCTTTGCAGTGACTACACAAATACTTAAGTTGAACTTGAAGACTTCTAATTTCTGGCTTGCATCGACTGCAGTACTGTGAAGAAGGTGTATGACGCCTTAATGATCTGAAAATAAAAAAATAAAAAATACAGCCGAATTGAGAACCTCCTCCTTTTTTGCAGTCGGTTAAAAATACACATACCGCCCGCCCAAACGTTGGCACCCGCTCAATTATTGGCATCCTTACATTTATAGACAAATTCATTCTAACACTTTTTTTAAAGTTATAATTCTTTAGGCGCGTTAAGAAAAAAATCGCCCAAGTGCGAGTCGGACTCGCGAACGAAGGGTACCGTACCATTATCTATAAAAACGGCAAAAAAATCACGTTTGTTGTATGGGAGCCCCCCTTAAATATTTGTTTTATTTTAATTTAATTATTTATTTTTAAAGTAAATATATAACTAAATATTCTGTGAATATTTCAAGCGTCTACCTGTTGCCGTTATGAATATCGAGTAAAAACGAGCAAAAAAAAATCACGTTTGTTGTATGGGAGCCCCCTTAAATATTTACTTTATTCTATTTTTTAGTATTTGTTGTTATAGCGGCAACAGAAATACATCATCTGTGAAAATTTCAACTGTCTAACTATCACGGTTCATGCGATACAGCCTGGTGACAGACGGACGGACGGACGGACGGACAGCGGAGTCTCAGTAATAGGGTTCCGTTTTACCCTTTAAGTACGGAACCCTAAAAATGAAGAGAGTTAAATTTTAAGATGCGCGCGCATCACTGTAACACAAAAGTAACAAGTTGAAGCTAAACTACATAGTACAAATATAGCGAAGCATGCTTTTGTATTGTCGTGCTTTAAATTTGTAGGTAGCAGATGTGATAGTTAAGTAGTTGTACAGTTTTGTAACAGATGGCGCTTTACTTACGCGCTACACATGTAAACAGTAAATTGGAAATGCTTAGTATAACATGAAAATTTATAAGAGGTAATCTCTTTATTTAATGATGCCAAAGAAGTATAACTTCTCACGCGCTCTTTTTTAGTAATATACATATATTTATTAAGACACAACATAAATATTTACACTGTATAATTAGTTATCATATTTTACATGTGATACCAAACTTCTTTAATGGCAATTTGAGATGTACGGCACATTTAGACCAAATACAAGGAGCATGTCTATTTGCAAGTTGGGGGGCATCGTTGCTCGGCGTCCGTAGGAACTACCACCTTTCCTAGGCTCACCCTACACGTGTCCTCTGGGTGGTGCTAAACGAGCAACAACGCCGAGTATCGGGCGGCGGTAAATAACCTGACAAGGCTACCACGAGCCTTGAAGAACTAAATCCCTTCAAAAAGTGTGGCTATGGCACCTTGGGAAAGTGCCATAAGTACTCTCCCAACCCCTTCAATATGGAAATGTCGAATAATGAGAATGATATGTCATGCGATCCGGCTAACCCCCGGCGCTCACAGGTACCCGGGCCTGAGAGTGTGAAATCTGTTACCGAAGACTGCACAGGGGTAGGCGACCAGGCCCCTGCGCTAGTGAATATTACTGGCAGCAGTAGTAGCAGCGGTAGTTTCAGCAGTACAATGCACAAGAAGCTAGTACAGCAAGTCTTTCATCCTGGCTTATTTACAAGAGTGGGATCCTCATCCACAGGGAGCTCTCCTTCACTTGGCACTCATCCTATCACTAGTGAAAACTCATCGACTACTGGCATAGAGGCAGAAACAACTTCAGCTTGCCCACCACCATGGCAAAGAGTACCTATAAGTAGAAATCCTAAGAGAAAAAAATTATCCAGCAGCCCATCTCCTGAAGCAGTAGAAACATCAAACAGATTTAAGGGATTGACTGTTGATGCAACTGAAAAAAGAAATGTTCAGTATAAGGAAAAACGACCTAGTAAACCTCCACCAATCATCCTGTATGGTGTGGAAGACATCAATAAACTTACTGAGCTATTAGAAACAGTAGCTGAAAAACAAATGTTTACTCTCAAAATTGTTAACAGAAGCCAGCTGAGAATAAGTAGTATGGATATTGAAACATATAAATGCATCATTGGAATAATCCGACAAAATAAATTAATTGGTCACACCTTCAACCAGAAAGACAAAAGGTGCTACAGAGTAGTAATAAGGAATCTGCATCCGACAACACCAATAAATGCAATCAAGGAGGAAATCGAAGCTACAGGAAACACTGTAGAGGGTGAAATCATCAATGCTAAGTTCGGACCTGATAAAAAGCCCACCTCGACATTCTTTGTTAACCTGTCACCCGGACCGAATAATAAAATTGTTAAAGAATTGAAATTTATATACCATCAGTCCATAACCATTGAAGACCCGAGTAAAAAGACATTGATTGTACAATGCCAAAGATGCCAGCAGTATGGACACTCTAAGAACTACTACATGCGCCCATACCGCTGTGTAAAATGTGGAGAGTCGCACAAAACATCTGAATGTCAGAAACGAGATCGAACTACGCCAGCTCAATGTGCTCTGTGTAATGGTGCCCATCCTGCTAATTATAAGGGGTGCGAGGTATATCAGGAAATCTTAAAAAGACGTTCCAAGCCAGCAAACATAAGAGTGGGAAATCATCAGGCTGCAACTGGCAAAATAGAAAATAACATCAAGAAACCTGTATTGCAAGACTATACCACCACCAATAAACGTAGAGATGGGAACAACACATATGCAGATATAACAAAACTACATAACAAGCAGTTAACTGTAGAACCTCCCGATCCACCATCTCCTGTAGTTACACCCAACATTGAGCAGATCATTCTGAAACAAAGCGAGAAGTTTGATCTTATCATTCAACAAATGAGCACCCTGATAATGCTCATGACACAACTAGTGGAAAAGCTAATAAAATGACTGCAATAAGGATGGCAACGTGGAATATAAATGGATTGGCCCCAAATAAAAATGAAGTAGAAGTCCTGATGACTCAAGAACGCTTAGACATACTATTAATTTCTGAGGCACACTGTACTACTTCGTCAAATATTAAATTTAAAAACTACATTTGTTATACCACGACACATCCAGATGGTACTGGACACGCGGGCAGTGCGATAATTGTAAGAAAATCGCTTAGACACCACCTACTTCCTGAGTACCGGACTAACCACATCCAAGCCACGACAATAGCGGTCGAAGACAAATGCGGCTACTACAATGTGTCTTCAATATACTGCCCACCGAAACATAAAATCAGCGAGGAAATGTTTTCAGAATACTTTAAAACTCTTGGTAATCGATTCTTGGTGGGCGGTGACTGGAATTCTAAACATATACAGTGGGGCTCGCGACTGACTAGCACCAGAGGTAGACAGCTAAAACTAAGCTTGGATACAAATAATTTGAAGACAATCTCCTCACATGAACCTACATACTGGCCGACAGACACCTCAAAAATTCCTGACTTGCTTGACTTCTTTGTCTTCAAGGGATTCCCAGCTCACTACATTAAAGCTGAATCTTGTCTCGATAGCTCCTCAGACCACAGTCCGGTACTGCTGACGTTGAGCACGATGCACATAGAAAAGGAAATCACAGTGAAACTCTATAATAAATTCACAGATTGGGATTCATTTAGAGAATTCATTAACGAACGATTACAGTTGCAAGTTGCGCTTAAAACAGCTGATGATATAGAAGATGCAACTAAATACATCACAATTCTTATACAAGAGGCCTGTTGGAGGAACACACCTCAACTAGACTCTAGTAGGAAAAAATACAATTATCCGCTTGACATAAAGCAAGCTGTTCTGGAGAGACGTAGGCTTAGACGTATCTGGCATCAAAGCAGATTGGAGACGGACAGGGCAAATTTCCACAGACAAGCTATGCTCCTACGGGAAATGTTACATGATTTGCAGAACAAGACCCTGGAAACACAACTTGAGTCCCTGACAGCTACTGCAGCTACTAATTACTCTCTGTGGAAATTTGTGAATGTGAATGATAGACCTCAGATGGCAAAACCTCCACTCAGAAGTGATGGCGGTTGGGCCCGCACATCTCAAGAAAAGGCTAACGCATTCGCAGATCATCTGACTAAGGTGTTCAGCCCGAATGTGGCACGAGACACAGACTCTGTGGAAGCTGTTGAAACTGTTCTTGGCCAGCCCCTACAGATGTCACCTCCACCGAAGACTGTCACAGTACGGGAGGTCTGTAGGATAATAAAAAGCCTGAAGGATAAGAAGGCTCCTGGGTACGATCTTATCACTAAGGAAATATTAAGAGAACTTCCTAGGAAAGCACTAGTATTCCTGACTATACTCTACAATGGTATATTAAGACTTCAGCATTTCCCTGATCATTGGAAGATGTCACAAATCCTAATGATACATAAGGTTGGCAAATCTGAAAATCAAGTCACTTCATATAGGCCCATCAGTTTGTTACCTATACTGTCGAAGGTCTGTGAAAAAATCGTGCTACATCGTATAATGCCTCTTCTAGTAGAAAATAAAATCATCCCTGACCATCAATTCGGGTTTAGGCCGCAACACTCAACCGTAGAACAGGTGCACAGAGTGGTCGAGAGAATAAGAAAAGCATTAGAGGAAAAGGAATATTGTTCTGCAGTATTCCTAGACATACAGCAGGCGTTCGACAAGGTTTGGCACAATGGTCTTCTTTGCAAGATAAAAAAGAATCTCCCTCACAACATCTACATGCTGCTTAAATCGTACCTAGAAGCCCGTCTCTTTCAGGTTAAGGAAGGCGAATCAACCTCTAAATTCTTTACCATAAAAGCAGGAGTGCCTCAGGGCTCAGTGCTGGGACCAGTATTGTATACTCTCTACACGGCAGACTTACCGCAGATGGCAAACATCACCACAGCCACATATGCCGATGATACAGCAATATTGGCAAGCAGTAAGGATCCTGCAATAGCGACAACCTTACTCCAAAAGGGTCTCGATGCCACCACCAAGTGGCTCCAGAAATGGCGGATGAAAGCAAGCGTAGCGAAATCAGTTCACATTACTTTTACCCTACGGAAGGAGAACTGCCCTCCAGTGCAATTAGAACAAGCCACATTGCCTCACAAAGAGAGTGTAAGATATCTTGGTTTACATCTAGACCGACGACTAACCTGGAGTCAGCACATCAAAACCAAAAGAGAAGAACTAAAGATTCGACACAAAAACCTCTATTGGATAATGGGCCGCAATAGCAAACTATCCATAGATAACAAGCTCTTGATATACAAGACCATACTGAAACCAGCTTGGATATACGGCATACAGCTCTGGGGAAGTGCAAGCAACTCCAATATTGCAGTATTACAGAGAATGCAAAATTCAATTTTGAGAGCACTTAGCAACGTACCATGGTACATCACTAACTCTGAAATACATAAACACCTAAATGTTAACACTGTGATGGATGAAATCTACAAATGTAAAGACCATTATAAAAGTAGGCTAGAAAGGCATCCAAACATTCTGGCAACTAGCCTACTTACACGAAGCTATGAAAAGCGACTCAAAAGGAAAGACATTGTGTAATAGTGAAAACAACACAAATTAATAAACTATGGAGGAGCTGCTCTCACTGGAGAACGCACTCGACGCAACAAGAGCACACAACACATCTGCTTATAGTAGAAGACTGATTGCAGATAAAAATCACAAAAAAAAAAAAAAAAAAAATTTGCAAGTTGGTATTATTTAATGAACAAAACTCTACTTATTACTAATTAATCGTATACAACTTTATATAAAAGATTTAAACTCAAAAGCCTGTTCAAAACTTCGATGTAGTTTTTTATTTTGTTTTTTTTTTGTTAAACTCGTCGGGAGGCATACAAGCATACGGCCCACCTGATGTAAAGCTGCTACCGTAGCCTATTAACGCTAGTAATACATTAAGTATCACTCGATGCCTCCTCTGCTACTTACGCAGCAAATCCTTGGGAGCATACTAGTGACCTCACTCACACGCAGGAACACAACAACCCTCTAGGGTGTTGTTATTTGGCTGTAGTTTTCTGTGAGGTGGAGGTACTTCCCCGGACGGGCTGCTTTGATGCGCCCTACCTCTCTTAAAACATCCAGACCAAGACAAACAGACATGCTCATGCACACAATTGTTTGCCTTGTGTGGGAATCGAACCCACGAGCGTTGGTGTCAAAGTCGCGTTACTAACCACTGCGCCACCGACCTCGTCAGCTCTATATCATTACGAATAACGTGTTGCACTAAGATATAACACGTAAATTATAAAAACTGCTCTTAAAAAAATATTTTTTAACGTCGATTTATAAAACTAAAAACTATTTAATACAATAAATACAAATTTTACAATAACTTCGAGATTAGTTTGACTCCCCATAAAAAAATGATCAACTTTTGTATGAATACATTCAAAGTCAGGGGTTTCTTTCCACAACAGTATGCCGTAAGACATAATGCAGTGAAAGTACCTACTCGTACATGAAATAGACTGGGCGTGCAGAAGCCATATCCATAGTTAGGATATAACAAGAACAAATGACACGTTTAAAAATGTGAATAACTAAAAACTAGTGAATAATTAAGAAACTATATGGAGAGAATGGTGAATACTCACAGACGTAAAGGCAGCCAGCGAGAGCGTGGTGATACCGCCAGCTGTGATCCGAGAAACGCGGACTGAACGCAGCATGACCAAAAGTATGGATCTCCTGAGTCGAGCTGAACATGTGTGCCACGGGCACTCATAGGCTGCAGATGCTATTTCTGTACTCTAAAAAAATATTTTTAAATAAATTTTGGCGTTATTTTCAAACAACGAAATCAGAAAATATATAATATATAACAATACAATTTTTTATTTTTATTTGTCGGCCATTTTGATCTTTTTATTCCATTTTGCCATTCACACAAATGGAATAAAAAGATTTTGAGATTTGAGTTAAGAGATAAAAACGGTGTTCCTGAACATTCCTATTCTACTTTTTTATGCTGAATCCGAATCTGAAGTCAAAATTCGAATATTCGAAAAAAGCGACAGACAAACACACAGACAAACGCACATACAAACGCACAGACAAACATATAGATTTCATATAGGAACGGTGTTCCTGAAAATTGCGTCATAATAGAATCTATGAATATTTAGCTGACAAAGATGTTTGAAAACTATTCAGCGTCTCTTCTTATTTTGACATATCGTCATATGATTTGTTCCTTGAAAAATGTCTTTTATGAAATGATTTATTAATAATGTGTTTCAGTTTTTGTCATCAGTGAACTTTAGTTATAATACTGAACCACACCTCAATTCAAACTGTGTATGAACTTGTTAATTATTCTACAGTATATATATATATATATATATATATATATATATATATATATGTATATTGTACTAACAAACAGTAATACTCAATTTCGTATTGAACTGAATGCATATGTATATTTATTTTATTATGTAATTACCATTTTAAATTGATCTCTCACATTGGCTCTAACTCTCTGTTACTTGCGGAAAATGTATTAAAAACATACACAAATTAATGTAAAATGGCCAGCCAATGCTCATTTGTGTCACGTCTAATGCGACAAAACGTGTAACATTATTGTTGTATGAAATCAACATTTTTATGGTAAAATTGTTTTCAATTCATGCCATGTAACTTCCACCCCTTATTATGTAGCTATAAAATACATGACGCACCTGTATCGAGAGCTCGTTCCCTTGATAGCAATATAAAAATACTTGCAACATCATAGCGCCGAGGTACATTAATAGAGATAAAATCCGTACCATATTCTTCACTTCCTGTGGAATTAAAATTATTAAATTTATTTGGTCACTTTTTTGTACAATTAAAAACAAAATGTTTTTTTTTTTACACCACTAAGGTGGCAATCAAGCATACGGCCTGCCTGATGTTAAACAGTCACCGTAGCCCATGGACATTTGCAACACCAGGGGCGTCACTCATGTGTTGCCGACCCTCTAAAAACCTCTTCACGCATTTCTTGAAGAACTCCATGCTGTAGTCCCTTGGAAAAACCTCGGCTGGGAGCTCATTCCACAGCTTGAGTGTTCTCGGAAGAAAACTTCTCTGGAACCGCACCGTACGCGACCATAGCGGTTCAAGCGTGTGAGGGTGAACTCCCCGCCGTCGGCGAGCGGTGCGGTTATAAAAATGTTTCAATTACATTAAAAAAAAACGCCTGCAAATGTTTCGTTGAATGCAATGCCAACCAACTAACCAAAGACGAACTGCCTCTTTGTAAATATAATGGATATAATTTATAACAATTCTATCTTAGCAAACACTATTTACAACAATGAAAGATACCAAGATAATGTTATTTGAAACAGAGACAACAAATGTTATTTGATGTAGTGTGGATGAGATTGTATGTCTTGGAAGCGCTTTTACAATGCGAAAGTGGAAGGATGTAGGAGCCGAGGAAGACCGAGACTAACCTACCATGAACAAATTGACCGTGTTTTATCAGAAGGTGATGTCAGGAGCCCCAGGATCTGGCGCGCGTGCTCGAAATGAGCTATGAATGGTAGAGAAGCGAGTGAAGTGTGTAAGGACCGCGTCTTGTGACGCTCGGTTCCCTCTGCCTATCCTGCATGGGAACCTGACGTGAAGATATACGTACATACATACGTTAGATATTTCTAAAGCTGCGTTTATTGTAAAAAACTACTTACGAAAGCTAATTGATACGCCGTCACACATATTATGAAAATCGAGACAGTGAACTGGACAAATATAGGCTCCGAGAAATTCTCCTGGATTTGAGCAGCTGTCCTCAGCACTGCCTGGTGCTGCGCCACGCAGCTTCGAAGACGAGTTGCAACTGTTTTCTCATCTTCGATTGAAAGCATCAGCTGAAATCAATATCACAATGGCCTACCATTATATGTGTTACTAGTTGTCCTCCACGACTTAGTTCATTTTCTATTTTCTTTCTTTTTCTTCAGCTTCTAAGGGCCGTATTGTGATATAGAATAGCTTATAATCTTCCTCGATAATTTCCAATTGGCAGTTCTAGATATTAGTACGTTGAAATAAAATATTCCGCTTCATACATTAGTAAGAGATACATATCTAAACTCCATTTCAATCACGAAAGATTATGATTCTCAACATGAACCTCAGACCTTAGACCTTGTTGAAAGGTGGACATGACATGAACGTATTCTGAATGTTTCTTACATATACCACAGTATTTGTTTACGGTAGAAGCGAGAGAGGTATGTTTGGATCGGTGCAGCTGCCGTTCCATAGTCTCTGCCATTGCAATGCCCATTGGGTTAACAATGGGAAACAGGCGTGATGTTATGTATGTATGTTGTATAAGGTAGCATAAAAAATTCGAATTTATTGAAATGAACTTTAAACTGATCAATTTATTTTAGTCTATCATACCATGATCATACATCGTTACCTTTTTTATTTTTGATGAAAGTTTGTAATTGGATCGCAGTGTAGTAGAATGTAAATGGCTCCATCATCAGTATAATCGATACCAACCTTAATGCACGTGCTGCAGTGGTTATACCAAAAGGTAAGTAAGCTGTTTTGTCGTTTAAAAGAACACAAACATAATTCTGTTTGCAAATTTGGTGTAACGTCTTTATATTGTGAATGGTTATAATGAAACGTCGATCTTCAGTTTGGAGAGATAAAGGTTACTCAGTTAAAGGAGCGAGCGAGATATGTAAGGACAGAGTCTTGTAACGCTGTATGCCTACCCCGCAATGAATAGCATGAACATATTGATAGATATATAGACATGAGTATGATACTATTTGTGATGATACCTTTATGGTATCATCACAAATAGTATTGCAGTAATTTGATTTGAAGGTAAACTAAAAAGTAACAAAATCGTGTATATAATAATTGTACTTCACAGTGAAACCGATTTAATAAAAATGATAGCAGATTTTTTTTATACAATGTCAGGAGGTAAATACGCATATAGACCACCTGATGTAAAGCGGTTACTATAGCCTATGAACACTCGCGATACAATAAGTGTCATCCGCGCGATGCCATCTCTGCTGCTAACACAGCGACTCCTTAGGAGCTCACTGGTGATCTCGCGCAGGAACACAACAACCCTCCAGGGAGCTGTTATCTGACTGCGGTGTTCTCTTAGGTGCAGGTACTTCCCCCGACGGACTGCTTTGATGCACCCTAACTCCCTAAAAAACACCCAGACCGAGACGAAGAAACATGTTCATTTAAACAATATTTTTATGATACTTAAAGTTGGTTACAGCATCGTGAATGAAACAAATTATGCTATAATGGAATAGAATGGCTATAGTAAAATTTGTTCCATTGAATTAAACAATTTTTAACGGAAGTATCGCGTGTTTTATTTATTTTGTTGAACCTGACGTTTCGAACGCTTTGCAGCGTCCGTGGTCGCAGGAAGACTAAGGTGATATTTGTCTTACATTAGTTATACAATTATTACATCTACCGACATGGATGGATTAATTATATATGTTCCGATTCACACAAAAATCGCTCACAGTGTCCGAACGTTTTTTAGTAGATCTCTGGGTTTGTTCCACTTTCTACGCTGAAACCATCTAAAAAGCTGGACTACTTTTTCAAAACGATCGTATACATATCTCTGAAAGAGATCGCTTTCCAATAAGACCGCCTTTTGTGTTTACATTGTGTATATGTGGTGCAATAAAGTGTATTGTATTGTACAATTGATATACCTTTGTTGAGTCCTGACCAGAAACCAGGGTCTTAAGTGATAGCGCCAGGAGTTTTAGTCTGCAGCAGCACTGGGCTATCGTCGATGTGACTACTGTATCGAGGCTCATGTTCACCAGCGCTGCTATGTTCAACGCCACGATCTGAAACCATGGATCACTCTTAAATTATTAGACATGTAGAGTGCTGGTATGACATTTAGGAAATAACATATGGAGAACCAATGAGATAGATTTTGCCCAAATTACTATTTGACTTACCCCGGAGTGTGTGTAATAATACTCAGAGTGCCATCCTATGTACTACACAAACTGCCTTCGTTACAATACAATTTATTGCACCAAAAGAAAAATAAAAAGAACGGAAAGTACCTGTACAATGGCGGCATTATCGTGATACGACTTATCTTGGTAATCGATAATCAATGTATAGATATGGGTGTGTTCCCAGACTTGATGAAATTTAGTAAATTAATTCCATTATTCAAGTCTGGCGAAAAAAGTGAACTGGGGAATTACATACCCACATCTATTTTGCCAGTGTTGAGTAAAGTATTAGAAAGGATAATGCTTCACCTATTGCAACTCTATTTTAAGACCAATGAAATTTTTCATAATTCACAATACGGATTTACAGCAGGTAAATCCACTACAGCTGCAGCAGTAGCAATGGTCAAGCATGTTCTTTGTCTTGGCTAGAATAAAAGTAAAAAAAACAATGAAGGGTAGTACAGAGTTGTAACTCGCAGTAAGGTGATGCTATGTGATGGTGGGAAAGGCATCGCTCATTATAAACTTTACCGCCCAATAAAACGATTCGGATCACTACTACCTACAGCTGATGAACCTCAAGCAAGAAATAGAGAAAAAATGGCCGGAATTAACAGAACCGGTGTGATTTTTCATCATGATAACCCCAGACGTGTGGTCTTTAGACATCTTTAGCCACTCGGACAATATTTTGAGAACTTGGTTAGGAAGTGAAGTGGTGGATGCAACCATAAAGATAAAAGAAATATATAGATAAAGATGAAAATTCTTTATTGCCTTTAGACCCTCACGGGCACATAGACACATCTTACATTCTCAATATTGTATCTTATTAATTTTTTATATTTCCTAAATGCCAAGTGTGGAGCTATTGACTCAATAATACAATAAAATACTTTTATGGACATTCCCCTATGATTTTATTTCGCTTGATTGAACATGTGTAAATTTGAAAAGCTCCACTCTTGGTTGTACACTCTCCTTTAACAACTCAGCAGCAACATTTGGAGATGAATTGAGGGAGTCAGTGGTAATGTAAAGGATATTACTGAAGTAGTCATCAAATAGATTTGCTACTTGTTTAGCAGCTGTTACAGTTTGATTATTATGTTTAATAGAATACTCATTATCCCGTGGTTTATCTTTACCTGATTCCTTTTTAAAAATATCCCATACAGCCTTTATTCTATTGGATGAATGCTTAATTTTGTTTTCAATATACATCGATTTTGCAACTTTGCATACATTTTTAGATAATTTGGAATATTTTTTAACATATTTTACAAAGTCCGGGTCAAATCTATATGGAGGGAAGGTCCATATAATTCAAACATTTTGTTTCTACTTATCAATATATCTGTAGTTGCCCAATCATTAAACTTAAATTTATTTGTGGTACTAGTCTTTTTATTTTTGAATATTTAGCCATATGACCTTGCACCCTCAGATTTCCCCCTATTTAGATCCCTTCAGAATAATTAAGACAGTGTTAGGTTAACATCATGAGACTACTGTCAAAACGACTTGTCGCAGTTTTTTGATCAGAAGCCCCAAAATTTCTACAGTAATGGGATTATATCACGACCTACAAAATGGCAACAAGTTATCGAACAAAACAGCATCAACATATTATAATCAAATGTAAATAAACTATGATAAAAGTTATGATAAAATACGAAATAAATTGTTTCCCAAACTATTATACACAAATAACGAATAATATATATAATACAAATAATGATGCAATTCGATAGACAATAAAATGTAGTAATGTTAAGTACCTGATGTGCATACGTCAACTCGAATGCAGGTGACTTGCTGGTATCATACGGGTACCTGAAAAAAGTGTATTTTTACATGACAAAACGTAGCAATGCACTACTTCTGTTTGCCAGAATCTAGCTAGTTAGGTTGATACACCAAGGTCCAGGTGAGGTTGATATTGATGGTGAAGGTGAGACGTCTCAAAACTTACTGTACTTATACGAACCGTGCTCGTAACGGTAGAGCCGCTTTCTCAGCACTTCCTGCCAATCCGAAGACCGTAGACATCGACAAGAATATGTAGAAATAGAGAAGTAGTGATGTCTCCCGGTCACAGCTTATAAAAAAAAAACGAATAATTTTAGTACAAGAATATTTTAAGAACAGTATATTCAATAACAGTCCGTTTAATAGTCGATAAAAGTTTATGCGACTACCTAGCGTTGTCCCATTTTCTAAGCCTAAGATTTTATTTATTTATTTATTATTCGGGAGTCTTACTTATGCATGTGTATTGTAAAATGTGTCACCTTATTGCTAATTACAAAACTCCACTAATGTGTAGTCAAGTGATAAAGAAAAAAATGTAATAAAGGGACTTTACTTTTTGACAACTTGAAACAGGAAAAGTTGTTAACTTTTAACAGGAGAAAAAACTGTCTGCAGTGTAAGTCATAACTGAACTGAAGCAGTGCTGGTGTGGAAGAGGTCGATACTCAAATCGTGCTTATTAATCGCGGAGGATGCTCTGTGCAGAATTGCGTTACGTCTATAATTGCTGAATGCTGCTGGCACGTCTACTCGGACGCGCTGTCGCAGTCTAGATATAAGTTTTGATATGGAGCGAATGAAGTCAGAATGCCACGACCACGACCCACAGAGACAACCAGACCATTCTTGGGTTAGGTTACACTTGTTTTAAAATAAAATTTCTAGGATGCACGGGTCTCCACACGATGTTTTCCTGCACCGCTGAACAAGTGATAATTACAAACATGTACATGAAGCATAAACAGAGATTTAGTGATACGAGTACATTTCACACCAAGATTCGAAACAGGGACAACTCGGTTAATTATCTGTTTCGTTATCGACTAGAATACCACTGCTCTAAAATAAATGTTTGTGTAACTTATAGAAAAAATGATATTTTTAAAACAGTTGTTAGAAATCATAAGAAACTATTTACAGTTTCAGCTGTGCGGTTAAAAGAACGCTTGGATTTTTTAAAATAATGAAGTCATAATTGAAATCGAGGCAAGTTAATTAACCACCTACACAGGCATCATTTGTTCTATTTATTATGCGCAAAATATTAAGAGAGAGCGCTGTTCGTGAATATCGGATCGAATTTATATGTATATTTTTCGAATATTTAACTTCTGAAACCTCATAGTTGACTTTCTCTCATCATCAAAGGGGTTAACATCAATAAAGCTAAAGCAACCATAAACAGCAGAGTGTACCGTGTGCTGATAAAGTTGGCTGTGACTGTAATGACGATAGTGAGCCTTAGATTTCAAAAGCTTAATAAAAATAGTATAGTATAGTAGTTATTGGCTATTTAAAAAATTAATTTATTTTAAACACATAATCTTTGCAACTTGCGAATAGGCAACATGTCAACAAAGCGGATAAGACCGTTATTTACCATTAGTGTGGATATAAAATTTTTGTTGAACAACAAAAGCGTCAAACCTTTTGTTAAGCAATTGACGGTAAAATATACCTTTTAACTGTAGATATTCCTTCAACTCTATCTTCCTCCCTCAATTCCTTATCAGCCTCGTCCACAATAGCTTGTATGTTTTCCCGTCTCCAAAGGACGTTGATCATCTTTAGACAAAGTGTTATATTGGTAAACAGCATGAAAGCTGCGCTAGTCATCAGAGATATGTCCCCCCACACGTAGAGCAGTTCCATTGCTTGAACGTAGATGTAGAAACCTGAGGATTTGAAAGTTTCGCATATTTTATTTCTCTAACATAAATTTATATTTAGGGCATCCATGTACTGGTGCACGAGATGTGAGAGGATCCCGCGGTGGATGGAGAGTCGACCTCATAAGATTTGTTGGGAGTGGATGGAAGCAGATGGCTCATTATGATGATGCTGATTTAAATATATAAAGATACAACACTTGGTGTCCGTTCGTCTGTCCGTTTAACTACTAATATAATCTTATGAATATAAAATAATGAAATCTTACGAATTGTACTACTGAAGCCTAATATCAAATTTATCCCAAATGTGATTTAGTATATAACCCACTTGAGTGAGACATTTTGTATTAAAGATACGAGTGTGCGAAGCGATACTCGTCTCTTCAATCCAGTCCAGTTAGGTAACTCCAACTTTGAGAATGAGGTTTCTCAACATCAATCATACCATCCAACTCGGATGGACAGCGTTCGATAAATTGCCAAAGATTTTCTTGTCCAAAATACTTCTATATCGCAACACGGAAGTCTTCGATCGGTATGTGTTGCCAGTAATGACTCAGTGAACACAGAAACGTGGTCCCTTACGGTCGGAAACTTAAGGTCGCACAGCGTGCCATGAGAGAGCCGTGCTTGGAATTGCTCTGCGAGTAAGATTCAGAAATGAGCACACCCGTAGCAGAACTGGAATCATGTCGTGACTCTAAAGATCAAGAAGCTAAAGTGTCTGTGGGTAGGCACATAGCTCGGAGAACCGTTGATGGCCACTGATGAACCTCTGTGTCCTGACATCTTGTGAATATCGCAAGGAGCTTGCTTGCATCCATCGGGATGCAAGCGGGCAAGACAGGTCGTTGTGAAAGTCTAAGGGGAAGCCTGTGTTCCACAGTGAATGTCCTTTGGTTGAAATGACGATGATGATGATGATGATGACATGATGATTACACAATAGCGGGAGGCATACAAGCAGACGGCTCATCCGATGTAAAATGTTCACCATGACCTATTGCGGTGCGTTGTCGCCGCTGCTGCTAACACAACAACTTCTTAGGAGCCTGTTCGTAACCTCATTCACTCGAAGGAATATAACAACTATCCAGGAAGATGTTATATAGCTGCTGTTTTTTGTGAGATACTTACTTATCCAGATGGGTTGTTTTAATGCACCTCTCTTAAAACCACCTACACTGAATATCCACTATCAACCAGGCTAAGACTAACCTACCATGACCAAATAAATCATGTTTTATCAGACGGTGATGTCAGGAGCCTTGGAAACCGGCGAGCTTGCCTAAGAAGAGCAATGAATATTAATGAATCGAGTGAGGTTTGTAAGGATGGAGTCATGTGGTGCTCAGTTCTCCCTGCCTACCCCGCAAAAGATTTGTTAGAGATAAATAGATAGACACTATCAAATACCAACTCCCTACATTTGTAGTCACGGGAGTAAGTACGGTTACCAGTATGCCCCTGAAGAGTTACTCCTTGTTCGGATGCTAAACTGAGGGTGGCAACGCGCAATCGTTACTCCATGTAAACCAAGCGTTCACTACAATAACCACATCAGGTGGACCGTACGCTTATTTTCTTCCGATCTAGCATTAAAAAGAGACGCAGACTCAGCATGACGATTATGAAACGGTGATATAGGGGTAACATACTTCCGATAGTAAACCTTCCATGAAATACTTACCAACTAGGAACATCAAACTGAAAAATGTGAAACATTTGGATAAAATCCTTTTCCGACCGGTTAAGTCCCTCGGCATCCAGAAGCCCACCAGTTTGAGCATGGTGAGGGCCAGGCACAGCGACCACGTCACGTTTCGGACGTACAGTTTCATAATTACAGACGCCAGCTTTTTGTGAAATTGTCAACAGCGTACACGTATTTATTTGTACATCTTTGATTGGTGCAGAGATTGAAAACATTTTTTTAAATATAAACAAGATTTTATATCTCCACTAGCTATCCGCCCCGGCTTCGCACTGGTTATATGATCGCTACCAAACTTCACAGGATCACCTGCTGGGCTAACCTGAAAATTCACTGAAAATTTCATCAAAATCTGCCCCGCCGTTTTTGAGTCCATAGAAGACATACAGACAAACCTTCATTTTTATATATATAGATTACAGAAATTGTTAATAGCTCTAAAAATTCTACTCATAACTTCGCTCGCAAAAAGGGTTAAATCGTCTTTAAAATTCAGAAGCTGGAAAGTTGCGTGAGCTGGTACAGTCGATGTCTTCAATAAACTGACCAGTAAACTGACGTTTTAGTCCTGAGTCACTTTATGAGGCACTTAAGAGTGCCGCAGCGATATATGCTAATAACATGTAAAAATTTTTAACAAGATCACGGATTTATTTTAGATTTTTGCTTATTACATGCAATGAGAAAGTTTTAGATAAATCAAAAAGGAAGGCGAGAAAACTTTTCTAATGTTCGGAAAATGCGTGGAAATATGAAAAATTGAGAAAATAAAAATTATGATGCAAATTTTTAACTAGGGAAAAAATATTTTTCCCAGTTAATAATTTGCATCGTATTTTTATATATATCGCTGCAGCACCCTTAAGTAAGTTGATGAAGGAAATGCAATCAAAAATTAACTTATTTGCAATAGGGATTTTTGCTAAGAGATATTAATTTATCGTAATAAAAAATAGCTAATTACAACATAACGATGTAAACAAATTCAGTCTATTGGTGCAATAGTATGGTAGGTTTTACGAGGTGATGCGCCTTCGTTCGAAACTCGCTATTAATTATGATTTTTTTCATTTTACATTTTTGTAATGCGTTCGTTTTTATTAATAAAAAAATTATAAAAAACATACTATGATGTATATAAGTATGTATATTCTTGATTGTAAAGTGTAGGTGATGTTATTGTTATATATCATACATTGTCTATTGCACTTCGTTGCAAAAAACAGCCCATATCTATATGTTTACTTTTTAATAACACGAACAATAAGATACTTAAATTCTGACTAACTTTAGTTTACTAAATGGTAACTTTGTTATTTTAGTAATTAGTTATATATATATATGTATATATGTATTACATAGTATAAGTATTAATGTTAGATCGTATTACTATTATATTAATATCTCAAAGACTCATTTTGTAAAAAGAGTGATACTCATAACATAAATACTAGATATAAGCATAATCTTGTGTTACATCCAAGCCGTCTCCACAAAATAAGTAATTCTTTTATGGGGCAATTTATACGGTTCTATAAAAAACTTCCCAGCAATATATGAGAATTGTCAATAAACAAATTTAAAACTACTATTAAAGCCAAATTGTGTAGCAGGGCATATTATAAAGTATCTGACTATATTAATGATAAAAATGCCTGGGATTGAGTCGATCCAATTATAATGTAATTAATAAATTATGTAAATTTGTTTGGATACCAAAAGAGGGATGCCTGAGTTTTTTGGCAGTATTTTTATCAGTAGGTAGGGGAAAAAATTGTGACGATTCCAAACAAATGTAACCATTTTTACAGAATAAAAAGATTTTGACTTTGACTATCAATGCAAAATGTGGTAGATAAAAAAGAGAACATTGAGAAATACGATACAATAATGTTTCATTTAAAAAAACTATGAAACTAGCTTCGTGAAAATAGCTTTCAGTAGTTCATTGAAGCACTAAAATGATTTTACATCCTGATAACAACGATCAGATATACAATAGCAATACAAAATGAAAACGGTTTAGCACTCATGACATATTGTGATTGCTATATACATAATCATTGCTTGCCAGAATAGTTTGACACTATAATGATCCATCATTATTAAGCTGTTAAAGTAATTCTCACCTACCGAGAGAAAACTACGTTACACTAGCACGTGTTTCGTGAAAAATTAATTTCCAATTAGACCATCAACAATCAACGTAACAATCCACGAAAATAGTTATTAAGTTACGAATCTGAAAACATTATTGTCGACAGACTAACAAATGCCCACGTCTTTGTATTGTTAATATGAGATATGTTTGTGATTTTGACGAGCTCAGTGGCGCAGTGGTGAAACGCGCGGTTACGTTACTTTGACACCAACGCTCGTGGATACGATTCCCACACAAGACAAACATTTGTGTGCATGAACATATCTGTTTGTCTTGGGCTGGGTGATTTAAAAGAGGAAGGGCGCATCAAAGCAGTCCCTCCATCTCACAGAAAAGCCGCAGCCAAATAACAACTCCTTAGAGGGTTGTTGTATTCCTGCGTGTGAGTGAAATTTCCAGTAAGCTCCTAAGGAGTTTCTGTGTTATCAGCAGAGGTGGAATCGCGCGAGTATACATAATGTGTTGCAAGCGTTTATAGGCTAAAGTAACCACTTTAGATCAGGTGGGCCGTATGCTTGTATCCCGATGTGGTATAAAAAAAAATTGCAATGTTGTAAATTATTGTTACAAAAGTTATTATGTCAAAAGCATTGTTATTTGAATCCGGGCCCTTTTCCCGCAGCTAGGTGTCATGAGTGCCCGTTTGATGGGTTTTTGAAACTGCTGCTTTTGCTGCCAGTAAAGTACCTGAAGGAAAGTTCGCAGCTTCTTTATGTTGCTATAGGCCTAATATTGGCGGCTGACAGCATGTAACCTTCGGCCAGTGCGCTAGTTTGCACTCTGAATATAATTTAGTTGATGTACGACAGTGAAATATGAAGGTAGGCAGTAGTAAGGGTATGAAACAATCATGATATGTGAAGTTAGAATGATTAATAGAAAAATCAGAAATAGCACTAGACGAGAACTGTGGAGACATGTGGAGATAGGATGTAGTGGCAAAAATTTAAAAGGGTATGCTGAGATGGTTTGGACATTTGGAAAGAACGAATGACAAAAGAGTTACGAAAGAAGTGTATCGAGCAAGAATAAGTGGAGATATTGGCAAGTTAGTGATGGGAAAAAGAGCCAAATCAAAAGCACCCAAAACCGAAGGGCATGCACGAAGAGGTTGATGAGTGTGGACGAAGTGACAGAGGTATGTTTGGATCAGTGCACCTGATGTTTCTGCTTACTGTGACTTGTGATGATATAATAGGGATTAAAGTATGAAATTGCCGTTTTATAGTAATAGATGCTTTGAATTGACATTAAACCTTCATTTTGATTTTCGAGTGAAACTTTTTTCACGTGATACCTATGAGGTTGTTCTTTTAAAAAATGAGCAACGTTTGATTTTCGATATTCAATTGTTTTTTTTATTCAGCTTAGACGAGGAAGACCCTATTATTTATTCGTAGGGGAAGACGGATACTTCGAAAATCCAACTAAATGCAACTGAGCTATTAAATTATGATATAAGAGCTCAATGGAATGATCAATGATAGCCCAGTGGATAAGGAACCCGCCTGATGACCAACAAGTCCCCGGTTCGAACCCTAGCGAGGGCATGCACTAAATTCGTGTTTTCGGATTTATGTACATACTAGCTGCTGCCCGCGGCTCCGCCCGCGTGGAGGAAAATAACCCTATTTGTTAATCCAGATCATAATCTATCTACGTGCCAAATTTCATTCAAATTCGTTCAGCCGTTTAAGCGTGAAAGAGGAACAAACATCCATCCATACATACAAACTTTCGCATTTTTAATATTAGTAGGATTTTAGGGTCGACAACGCATGAGTGACACCCCTGGTGTTGCAAATGTCCATAGGCTACGGTGACTGTTTACCATCAGGCAGTCCGTATGCTTGTTTTCCACCTTGGTGGTATAAAAAATGTAATTATGACTTGTTAGGCGGTGATGGAAAACATCGAGAGGAAACTCGTCCAAGTAATTATATTTCGATAAACGAGTGGCCTAACCTAAGTAAAAGGCCGGATTCTTCCTCAGGGTGAGCCTCGCCAATCCTGTTTGATTAGGAAACTGGATAATGCTATAATGTTCGATGGTGTCATTGGATGGATTCGATAGTGTCAATACGTAGATTTATGCGTACGGTAACCACTTTACATCAGGTGGTTCGTATGATTGTAAGCCTCTCACGATTATGAAAAGGAAAAGTGCAAAATGTGTAAAGTGTTTGAGGTCATGTGCCAGAAGCGAGCTCGTTCGCGACCCCCATCCCCAACAATTAGATTGCTATTCTGGACCGAAAGCTCACCTATGTGTGGGTTAGGTGTGAACTAAGATGCATGCGGCGGTGGGGGCCACATCCACAATCGAGGTCAAGGAGAGCCGAGTGCTGCATAGGCACATGGAATATGAGAGGTGGATTGAGTGATAAGACGAACGAGCTGATGGACGTAATGAATGAGAGACGCTTAGATGATTTGTGTGTGATAGAGACTAAGCACAAGGAGAGCGACACCGATGATCTCCCAGGTGGGATGATGGCCCTGTGGTCTGGGGTAGACCGGGACGATCACGCCAGTGCTGGTTCGGTGTCGTACTCTCCTCTCGCTTAGCCACTGGTGTAAGAGATTACTGTTTGGTAGGGCCTAGACTTCTCTGGGTTCGTATGAAACTGGGTATCACGCGAGTAATTCTGGTCGCAGCATACGCTCCCGAACTAGAGAAGTTTTGGGAGTCTGTGAGGGATGTTCTGGATTTAGTTGAAGGGAATGAAAGAGTGGTTATGTGTGGAGATTTGAATGGATGGGTTGGGACCAAGCGATACAGCTATGAAATTGTTCTTGGTCCGTATGGAGATAAGAGAGTGAACGAAGCAGGTAAGTCGATTCTAGATTTATGTATGAGACGATACCTCCTCGTGTCGTATACTTTATTTCATCACAAGGATATTCACACTTATACATGGAGACGGAATGACCAAAACAGTTTTATTGATTTGATTTTAAAGATAGACGTCTCTGAAATACTATAATTATAATAATAATAATAATAAACCCCGCAGGGCAGCTTGTGGCGAGCTGTTGGTGCGTAACGACACCACGGGTACCCGAGTGCTCCAGAGAGTCGATCAGGGCCTTCGTCTCCGGCGTGTCTTCGTCGGTCGGAGTGGAAAACTAAGAAGGCCCGCAGGACTCTCAGCTCTGGCTTGCCTTCATTGGCCGTCCAGAGAGGAGTCGATAGAGTATATCGCTCTAGCAGGTGATATGCTCCAGGGGTGGAAGTGTTAAAGGGCATAACGCCGCGAGTAACTTCGGAGAAAGCGCAGCACACCTCTCAACACCCCTGAGTCACTCACACCGGTGTTGCCCCCGGCCGACTTTCTCAGGCATTTCGGGGGTCCATCTAGTGAGTGGCGAGCCACCGCCTGCCGGAAGTAACATCAGATATGATAGTTATGGCAGGCGTCCGCTCCTCTTTTGCAATAGCCCGGTTCTAATAATACCTCCTAATCTCATTTTAATAGCCCACTTTTTTCCGACATATTTCCAATAGTCCCAATACCTGCCGTGACCTGTTCATTGGTATATTGTCCCACTGATATCCCCTGGAGTGGGTCACGGCGGGTGTACAACATTACATAGTCTTTTCAAAGGGGCCTCTACGCGTTGGATCCTTATCCCCGCGCACGCCTATCAAATGACCGGGATAATGCCCGTGAGAATAATAGAATATAATAATAATAATAATATAATATTTATTTTTCTCACCACAATTTTGCACATTGATAATTGGTATACACAGTATGATAGTATCTACATGTGGAGAGAACTGGTGCTCGAGCTAGGGAGGTAAAAACCAGCCTGTGTTACGAGTCACCAGGCTCCCCTCGCTTTTTATGATTTACCAAAACTATGATGAATTAACGAACCGCTACGATAATACAATACTTAATATCTATGTTACAATTAACTTTCACTAACAATTAGATGTGAAAAAATATACAAAAATAAAAATAAAAAGGCAAACAAGAACATTAATGTTACACACATGTAACACACTCTTAGTTCAGATTGGTAAAAATGAAATATGAACTACATGCATCTAATAATTAGCTCATCTGTACAGTTTTCGTATGAATATAGATTCAGTTAGAAAAAAGAGAAGACCCAATACAGACGAAAGCAAATTCTGTATATTTTAATTTTAACAAAGTTTGAGGAAAATAGCAGATATAAAGTGTAAAGTGATGTATGTATGTGTGAATTTACATAATGTAACAGTGGATATAGTCCATGGGTGGATGTGTAAGATAAAAATCAGACAATCGTGGTTAGAAGATTTTCCGTTGCGTCATAGTCCAAAGTTTTTAACCATCTTGTTGTTGCATCCTTACATTGTTTCCTAGTCATAGAGTAGACAGCTAGTAACTTGTTTACTTTATTGTAAAGATGGCTCCCTTGGAAGCAAAAAAAATGATTAGTAAATTTAGTTCTGAATCTTTTAGTGGGGCATACCTTATATTTTCTTCTCTTATTGATACTGAGGGGATCATAACCGACTTCAATGTGAGATCTGCGGATAGTTGAGAGTATGAAATATTGCCTAACGCTGAGTACGTCCCATTTCTGGTACAGATCAAAGGTAGGATATCTGAAGGGGAGAAAACCAGCAACTTTCAGAATGGCCCTCTGTGCCCTCTCTACCTCCAAAATCTGAGTTTTAGCACCCCCACCCCATGTCGTTATACAGTACCCTATCAATGATTGGCAAAGCGCTTGGTAGGTAGTCTTAAGCAATTTGTTATCAGCTATATGTCTCAAGTTTTTAAAAACATATATTAGTTTCCGTAATCTGGAAACCAAAGATTGAATATGTAACTTAAAACTGAGTGTACTATCGAGTGTAATGCCAAGATACCTAACCGCATCGCAGCTTTGCAGGGCACTACATGAACACTCGTCGCCATATTTTCTGCAGGTGTGTGCAATTAAAGTTTTGGGGAAGGGTATTGATTTTTTCGTAAGTCCAAAAGTGAGAAATTTGGTCTTCGAAACATTCAACGTCAGCATGTTCACACCCAACCAAACACACACCCTATTAAGACCAGCTTGGGCATGAGCGTAAACCTCATCCCAGCCCTCACCATCGAACACAAGGGCAGTATCGTCGGCAAATGTGAACATGCTCCCCTGCATAAGTGGCAACTGGCAGAGATCGTTTATGTACACTAGAAATAGCGTAGGACCCAAAATACTACCTTGAGGCACACCACAGATAACAGGATGCTCATCACTGACCCATTCCTCAATTCTGACCCTCTGCAGTCGATCAGCAAGGTAGTCCGTGAAAAGTTTTAGCGGTAGACCCCTAACGCCAATAGCCTCTAGTTTTTCAAGTAGGAGTGGTACAGAGACAGTGTCGAATGCCTTGGCAAGGTCCAAAAAAATCGCTAGCGTTTTAGATCCTGAGTCCAGTTTATTAATGATCAAATTTGTTAGATCATGAACCGCGTCATCAGTTGATTTATTTTTTCGAAAACCATATTGAGCGGACGAGAGTAAATTGTTATTTTCAAGATAACCAACCAGGCGACGGTTCATTAACCGTTCTAAAATTTTTGATATGGCAGGGAGAATAGATATAGGTCTGAAATTGTCAACACTGTCTCTGTCCCCGCCCTTAAAAATAGGTTTTATTAAAGAAATTTTCAGCGCGCGAGGGAAAGTGCCGGTACTGAAAGCGAGGTTGCAGATGAAGGTGATTGGTTTGATAAGTAAGGAGCAGTAAGTCTTCAGTAGTCTGCTTGAAATAATATTTAGAGGCCCCACTCTTGAAACGGACCACTACTGCGATAACCACTTTACAGGTGGGCCGTATATTTGCATGCCTCCCGACAATGTATAAAAAAGAATATTAACAACTCATTTCACAAATATTTTATTTATTACATGAACACAGTACGAGAAAACATCGAAGTTGATTCTAGTAATCACTAATATTACTAGTAAATGAAGTCTTAACTAGGACCTAAACTAGTCTAGTAGGAGAACTATTCTAATTCTAGGGTAATTTATTTTTCATTGACTTGCTTTAATAATGTGAACAGCGAATACGATGCTTTGATAATCTGCAAACAAATGAGACATACACAATTTTATCATTTGGAATCAAGACTGTTCTTCCGATAGCTCTCAAGTTGTAGAACCAGTACCGAAGTTTTCGCAGCATGGGGTTTTTAAAAAATCGGCCAAGTGCGAGTCGGACTCGCGCACGAAGGGTTCCTTACCATTATCTATAAAAATGGCAAAAAAATCACGTTTGTTGTATAGGAGCCCCCCTTAAATATTTGTTTTATTTTAATTTAATTATTTATTTTTAAAGTGAATATATACCTAAATATTCTGTGAATATTTCAAGTGTCTACCTGGTGCCGTTATCAATATCGAGCAAAAACGAGCAAAAAAATCACGTTTGTTGTATGGGAGCCCCCTTAAATATTTAATTTATTCTATGTTTTAGTATTTGTTGTTATAGCAGCAATAGAAATACATCATCTGTGAAAATTTCAACTCTCTAACTATCACGGTTCATGAGATACAGCCTGGTGACAGACGGACGGACGGACGGACGGACGGACAGCGAAGTCTCAGTAATAGGGTTCCGTTTTACCCTTTGGGTACGGAACCCTAAAAAGGAGTTAGAAGGTTGTTAAAGGGCCATCAGTGCAGGAGTGACGCCTCTGGTGTTGCAAATGCATGCATGCAATCCATGCTACGGTAACTGCTTACCATAGAACAAAAAATAAGTGATACGACTGTGATGATATTTTTTTTTATACCACTAAGGTGGATTTCAAGCATACGGCCTGCCTGATGGTAAACAGTCACCGTTGCCTATGTACATTTGCAACACCAGGGGTGTCACCCATGCGTTGCCGACCCTCTAAAAACCTCTATACGCATTTCTTGAAGAATTCCATGCTGTAGTTCCTTGGAAAAACCTCGGCTGGGAGCTCATTCCACAGCTTGAGTGTTCTCGGAAGAAAACTTTTCTGGAACCGCACCGTACGACTTAAGCAAAGATAAATAAATAAATAAATTAAAATGTAGCTGTCGGCATCATATCGAGCAATTCTTCAGAACACAACCCGTTGTACAATCGGTAGAACACACAAAGGGAGGCAAGATCTCTCCTTAAACTTAAGGGTTCAATACCGTGTAACAATGATTAAGGACACAAACTGGCGCAGTTTCACAATGATGTTACTCCTCTGCATGAAATAGAAGCTTGTACCCTTTCCCGACAACACTTACAGAGTTGTTCCGGTAGGTTGTATTAATGTAAGTAATATTTTATAGTGAGTAACAGGCGACAAGCTCCGTGGCGCAGTGGTTAGTAACGCTGCTTTGATACTAACGTTGGTGAGTTCGATTCCCACACAGGTAAAACATGTGTGTGCATGAATATTCCTGTTTGTCTTGGTCTGGGTGTTTTTAAGAGAGGTAGGACCAGTGAACGGAGTAGGACGCATTAGAAGCAGTCCGTCTAGGGAAGTACCTCTCACAGAAAACCGCACCCAAATAATAATTCACTGGAGAGTTGATGTGTTCCTGAGAGTAAGCGAGGTGACCGGTTACCTCCTGAGAAGTTGGTGTGTCAGGTGTCAGCAGAGACGGCATCGCACGAGTGATACAAGCGTTTAAACGTAACAGTAACCGCTTTCTATTAGCGACGTCTGCTTGTATGCCTTCCGATGTTGTATAATAAAAACGGGAGAGTGTGAGATTTGGCATAATTAAAGATCATATGGAGATATTTGACGAGCTCGGTGGCGCAGTGGTGAAACGCGCTGTTACGCTACTTTGACACCAACGCTCGTGGGTTCGATTCCCACACAGTACAAACATTTGTGTGCATGAACATGTCTGTTTGTCTTGGTCTGGGTATTTTCTATGTATAATAAGTATGTATTTACAAAAAAAAAATGGATTTACGTATGTTTATCAGTTGTCTAGTACCCATAACACAAGCTTCGCTTACTTTGGGGCCAGGGGGCGCTGTGTAATTTGTCCGACAATATTTATTTATTTGGCTATAAGCCAAATGACAACTCCCTGGAGGATTATTATGTTAACAGCAGAGATGGCATTGCATAAGTAATACTTAAAGTGTTGGGCCGCACGCGTGCCGCGCAATCTACGGCGAGCAGCAACAAATCGCATTCGCATTCGCTAAATATGTACACGGCACAGTTCCTATACGACAACAAGTTTTGGTCAATGTGACTAGCCTGTAGCAAACTAAACTAAACTAAACAAACAATGTGAGTACGGCCTTTAGCATACTGACAAATAAAATAATACATACGGCCATGAAAGAAGCTAGCGAGAGCGTTGTGAAGCCTCCAGCGACGATGCGAGACATGCGCCGGCAGCGGGCTGTTATGAAGACGAGATCTCTCCTGAGAGACGGCGACATCGCCTGCCAGGGGCAGGAGTACGCCGCGCCGGCTATTTCTGAACTCTGAACAAACAACAGCTGGTTTAATTACAATGAAGAAGAATAGGATTGTGGACTCATCTTGTCATTCAAATTCGATGCTTTTCTTAACCGTATATGTACCTACCTGGTGGTATACATTTCAGACGAAGATAACTGTACGGTTTTGACGTATTTGGTGGCGTGGCGTTGTTACCCTACTTTGACACCAACGCTCGTGGGTTCGATTCCCACATAGAATAAACAATCGTGTGCATGAACATGTCTGTTTGTCTTAAACAGGGTGTTTTTAAGAGAGGTGTGGGTGCATCAAAGCAGCCCGTCTGGGGAAGTACCTCTACCTCACAGAAAACCGCGGCCAAATAACAACTCCCTAGAGGGTTGTTGTGTACCTCTCTCTAATAACATAACATATAATTCCTCAAAAATATAGTATACCTCTTCGGACAGTTGATTCCCCTGGTAGCAGTAGAGGAATACTTGGAACATCATGTTCATCAGATAGGTTCCCATTGAGAACAGATGCACCATATTTCCGGTTTGCTGAAAACAATGTAATGATTGAATAAAACTACATGTTTATACAACTTTGGGCGCGTACAAGCATACGGTCTGCCTCCCTATATATGTATATATATATATATATATACACAATGCAGTACTACGCTAACTTATGGAAGCGAGAGCTGGGTATGGCAGAAAGAGCATGAAAGTAGAATAAACGCGGTCGAAATGCGAGCGCTGCGCAAAATTTGTGGCGTAAGGCTTGTAGACCGTATTCGCAATGATGATGTTAGAAAGAGAGTTGGTCTGAAAGAGAGCGTCGGTGTTAAAGTAAGAAGAGGCATGCTCCGTTGGTTCGGACATGTAGAAAGAATGCAAGATGAAAGAATGACGAAGCAGATATACAATGCAAAGGGAAGGATGTACGAGTAGGAGCCGAGGAAGGCCAAGACTTACCTACCATGAGCAAATTGGTCGCGTTCTATCAGAAGGTGACGTCAGGAGCCCTAGAAACTGGCGAGCGTGCATGAAAAGAGCAATGAATGTTAAAGAAGCGAGTGAGGTGTGTAAGGATCGAGGCGCGTGGCGCTCGGTTCTCTCTGCCTACCCCGCAAGGCGTGAAGTTATAGTAGTAGTAGTATATATATACATATACTTCACTACACTTTCGCATTCATAATTTGTATAGTTTGGAAATGTTGATGCAAGGAGTTCAGATACTTACGGAAACCAACTGGAACGCTGTGGCGCAAATGATGACAAGCGACACGTTGAATTGAATGAAGGTAGGCTCCGAGAAGCAGTGCTGTATCTGTTGAGCTGCCGCCAGCGCGTGCTGGTGCCGCACCACGGACCTGCGCAGCCTCGCCTTCACCGCCCTCTCTTGTTTTGGCGTCAGAAGAAGCTGCGTTAAAAGAAACAAAGTTCCATCTATCTCTTCTTCCCAGCGTTATCGCGTTTCCCAATCCATTAGGATTGGCGGGGTCCGCTACCTAAGCCCAAGGATGTGGCGAAGATACTGATTTCTACATAAAGCGACCGCCATCAGACCTACAGAACCCACAGAGAAAGCCAGACCGTTCTTAAATTTGGTCACACATCTTTTGAAATATATACGTAAGAGTTCGCGATGTTTTCAGTGATGAGTGTCTGGACACCGAGCTTCGTTCATCGTTTTAGGGTTCTGTACCCAAAGGGTAAAACGGAACCCTATTACTGAGGCTCCGCTGTCCGTCCGTCCGTCCGTCTGTCACCAGGCTGTATCTCACGAACCGTGTTAGTTAGACAGTTGAAATTTTCACAGATGGTGTATTTCTGTTGCCGCTATAACAACAAATACTAAAAAACAGAATAACATAATTATTTAATGGGGCTCCCATACAACAAACGTGATTTTTTTGCTCGTTTTTCCTCGGTATTGATAACGGCAACAGGTAGACGCTTGAAATATTCACAGAATATTTAATTATATATCCACTTTAAAAATAAATAATTAAATTAAAATAAAACAAATATTTAAGGGGGGCTCCTATACAACAAACGTTATTTTTTTGCCGTTTTTATAGATAATGGTACGGAACCCTTCGTGTGCGAGTCCGACTCGCACTTGGCCGATTTTTTTATTTTTGTGTAAAATCTTGTTTTCAGGAACAACACCTACATATCCAAAATTAGAAACCGTACCTTGTCTGAACAAAAAAAATTGATCAAAATCGTTAGAGCCGGTACCTTGAGACACTAAATATATTTATAATAATTTCTAAATAAATATATAACATTTTATAAAATGTTAGAAAGGTATATACAAAGTTCAAAATTTTAATTTCAATACTTTTTTTTTAATAGTATATGGCAATAGTGTTGCTACTTTATGCCAGTGTCAAAGTATTCAGTTTAGAACCATTTGAAAATCTTAATTCTATGTTCCAGCTTCAGGAACTGTGCTGAAAAAATACTTGGGAAGGGTACCTAGACCCCAAAAAAGTGCATAAACGTGTTATATTTGAGTTTTTTCATTACTGTATAATTTCACTAGCACTTATGTTACAAAATACTATCGAAATTATCACATAAAACAAATTTTATACTGAATTGTAAAAATTTCAAGTAGACCAACAATGTCACTCGTCAAAAGCGCGGGAAGAAGTCCATTTCAATACTTTACAATGTATGTAAAAACCAACGCCCTCTGGATATTATTTAAAGAAACGATACAGTGGTCGTAGCACTTAAAGCTTGAGGAAGCGCTGCTGTCTAGATTTGTGCTGCGTTGTTACAGACACTACAATTTAGTTTTGAACTCAGCCAAGAGATGGCGCTTTTAAATGAAACAAAACAATTTAATTGATTTTTAAGATCATAGGTACGACAAATCGTCTTTAAAGATTTTGTAGCCATTCTGATTTAGGTCATGTCATGAACGACGACACCACTCGCGACCACTTTTCACCACGTACTAGATTAGCTTAGTTTCTAATGATGATGATGAATCGCTTATGCGTCAAAAAGTAGGCGTGTTGGGATTTTAATGAACTATAATTTAAACTGTAATTAGTTAATTTCTTTGCGGTTGAAGAGATCGATGGCAACGTTGCTCGTCTCGAACGCGCAAAGAAGAGAAGCAGGGGCGAATCAAAGCAGCCCGCCTGGAGAAGTACCTCCACCTCGCAGAGAAGGAATGACCAAAAAAGTGTGATTGATTTGATTATAATAGATAGACGTCTCCGAAATGTTATAATGGATACAAGAGTTGAGTTGGAGAGAAATTGGTCGTGTTCTATCAGAAGGTGATGTCAGGAGCCCTAGAAACCGGCGAGCGTGCATGTGAAGAAGCGAGTGAGGTATGTAAGGATCGAGTCACGTGGCGCTCGGTTCTCTCTGCTTACCCGCAAGGGATTTGGCGTGAAGTTATAGATAGATAGATAGACTGCTGTTATGTTCCTGTGTGTGAGTGGGGTCACCAGTAAGCTCCTATGGAGTTCCTGTGTCAGCAGCAGAGGTGGCATCGCGCGAGTGATACTTAAAATATTGCAAATGTTTATAGGCTACGGTAACTGGTTTACATCAGGTGGGCCGTATGCTTACAGACGTAGTATAAAAAAAAAGATAAGCAGGACCAACCGCGCCTGCGTTCAACCAGCCTGGTTCATCGATGAGTTTTTGCCATCTTGTGTTTTTTTTTTTTTTTTTATATTGGCTCAGCATAGTGGCTCCTCTTCGCCTGTTGGTAAGCGAAAAGGGGAGCCCAAATTGCAGCGGCAACTGACAAATGTGTCATCGTGTACCTTCGTCGGAGAGATAGCTGATTCGTCTGTCCTGCCATGCAATTCTCTAAGCGACTCGTAATGGCTGTGTGCGTCGCTGTGATCACAGATGTCACAGCTTTGACATTGTCTACTGCGATCACGGCTAAATTATTTGATATTCTATAAGGCTGTAAGCGTACGCGAGGCTGTTTGCCTTGTAGAATTCCAATTCCAAACTCAGCCTTGCGGCGCTAGTGTCGCACAACCATGAAAAGCGACACCAAAAAATTGCAATTTTGTGTTCAAGGCTGTAACAGCCGATGTTTCCGAGGATGTAAGGACGTTTGCTCTTACAGAATTGCATGGCTGGATGTTGATGTTGTCGATTGATGTATGTATATGTATGTATGTATGTATATCTTCACGCCAAGTCCCTTGCGGGGTAGGCAGAGAGAACCGAGCGCCATAAGACACGGTCCTTGCATACTTCACTCGCTTCTGTGACATTCATAGCTCTTTTCATGCACGCTCGCCGGTTCCTGGGGCTTCTGACATCACCTTCTGATAAAACACGACCAATTTGGTCATGGTAGGTTAGTCTCGGCCTTCCTCGGCTCCTACATCCTTCCACTTTTGCATTGTATATCTGTTTCGTCATTCTTTCGTCCCGCATTCTTTCTACATGTCCGAACCAACGGAGCATGCCCTTTCTTATCTTCACACCGACACTCTCTTTTAGACCAACTCTTTCTCTCACGTCTTCATTACGAACGCGGTCAGCAAGCGTTATGCCACAAATTTTGCGCAATGCTCGCATCTCGACCGCATTTATTCTACTTTCATGCTCTCTCTGCCATACCCAGCTCTCACTTCCATAAGTTAGCGTTGGAATTAGCACCGCGTTGTGTACAGCGAGCTGTGCCTTCTGGCTTAGATTTCGGCTGCCTAGAAGTTTACCCAACGCTCCATTCACCCTATTCCCGGCACTCACTCGTCTCTCCACATCAGCGGTGTACCTTCCATTGCTGCTAAAAGCACTTCCAAGATATACAATCTCATTCACTTGCTCCAACACTACATCATCAACCATAATCCTAGCGTTTGTTCTGGTTGTCTCTCTTTCAAATACCATTATCTTGGTTTTCTTCGCATTCAATTGTAAGCCTTTCTTCATACAATCATCTTTCATTGTTGTAACTAGTGTTTGCAGTTCGGATGGTGATTCTGCTATTAATGCCGCATCGTCTGCATAAAGCAGGCAGTTGACCACTGAGTCACCCATTCGCATTCCCACATTCATATTTCTTATTCTCTGAAGACAACTGTCCAGATACAGGATGAACAGCCGAGCCGACAGCACGCATCCCTGTCTGACACCAATATTGACATCAAACCAGGGCGACAAGCTGCCGTCCACCCGCACACATGCTGTACAATCCTCATAAGTGGATTGCACAGCACGGAGTAGGTCACCGTCAACCCCATATCCGGGCAAAATGTTCCAGAGATTCTTTCGCACGACTCTATCAAATGCTTTCTCAAAGTCCACAAAACCGCAGAAAACCTTCTGATCCAAAGCCAGATGCTTCTCTACGATGTTGCGGAGTGAAAAAACTTGATCCGTACATCCTCTGCCGCTTCGAAATCCACCCTGTGCTTCCCAAAGCATTCCATCGGATTTCACCCTCATTCTCCTTTCAATGATTTTTCCATACACTTTAGCTGCTAAGCTGATCAAACTGATGGCCCTATAGTTGGCGCAGTCCATACGTGAGCCCTTGCCTTTATACAAGGGCACGATGACTGCGCGTCTCCAATCGCTCGGGACCCTTCCGGTTCTCCAGCATAATTTGCTCAAAAACCAGAAGGCGTCCCTAACGCAGGTACCACCTAGCTTGATCATCTCAGCTGTTACCATATCGATTCCCGCTGACTTTCCATCTTTCAAACTTCGTATCGACCATTCAATCTCATCCATAGTAATGTCTTCATGGTACGCTGGCACTGCCGAGTCAATCACAGACTCATTCACAATGCCAGCGTCATGGACATAATCATACATTTCTCTAAAATATTCACTCCACCGTTCTAACACTTCCTGAGTGTTAGCAAGAATGCCACCAGCTTTACATCTTATCTTGTCCATTCTGGATGCTGACGAACCACTTCGAGACTTCTTTACCTCTCTCCAGAAGAGTTTGGTATTTGCCTCGAAGTTCTTCGTCAGCTTCTCTTCCTCAATCATATGTAGTCTTTCACGCTTCTCTTTCACTAAAGCTTTGGAGTCATTCTTGCATCGACGGTATATTTCTTTCTTCATTTCTTTCATACCATCACTCTGGTGCAAAGATGATACGTAATCCAGCCACGCTTTCCTCTTTTTTTCCACGGAGGATTGAACCTCCGCATCCCACCAGGCATCTCCTCTTAGTGTTCTACGTCTCTTTGCGCATCCACATGCTTCTTTCGCACTGTCCACCATACTTTCTTTCAGAACTTTCCAACATTCGTCTACATCTGAGTCGGAAAGACTCGCGTTCGCAAGTCTTTCACTGACTAGACGTACATACGTACTCCTCACACTTTCATCTTCCAATTTTTCACTTCTTATTCTTTCATGGTCTCCGAAAGGAATACGCACTCGCCAGTGCCTCCACTTCTTGAAAAGCCCCACAAATCAGCTTATCACCAGATAGTGGTCCGTTTCAAGAGTGGGACCTCTGAAGGCTCTTGTATCCATTAACGACTTTCGGAGACGTCCATCTATCAAAATCAAATCAATCACACTTTTCTGTTCATTCCGTCTCCATGTGTAAGTGTGAATATCCTTGTGATGGAAGAGCGTGTTCGACACAAGGAGGTTTCGTTCCATACATACGTCTAAAAGTAACTTACCAGCATCGTTCACTCTCTTATCTCCGTATGGACCAAGCACAGCCTCATAACTGCTTCGCTTGGTCCCAACCCATCCATTCAGATCACCACACATAATTATCCGTTCATTCGCTTCGGCCAAATCCAGAATACCCCTTACAGTCTCCCAAAACTTCTCGAGCTCCTGGGGATCAGCAGAGCTCACAGGAGCATATGCTGCAACTAAAATTCCCTTTTCTGTGTCGATTGATGACAGTCGTTTAACTAAGTTAAGAGATGTATGTCGTATACAAGCGGCCCAATTAGGGAAGCACCACAACCTTACAGAAAACCGCAGCCAAATAACAACTCCAGGAGGATTTGTTGGGTTCCTGCAGGTGAATGAGGTAATGTAAATAATGAGTGAACTTTTGGAGAGTCTCTTTGTTACCAGCGGGGTGTCATCGCGCTAAACATCTACTTAATTTCTTGTACTGCAAGCGTTTATAGTCTACATCAAGTAAGCCGTATACTTGGATGCCTGCCAACGTTATATAAAAAAGCCATCAAGTGCCAGTCCGACTCGCGCAACGAGGGTTCCGTAACAAAAAAAATTGCTTTACTTTATTTCTGCTACATGACATTGCTTCTTACCAAATTTCATAATTCTAGATCAACGGGGAAGTACCCGGTAGGTTTTGATTCCCTTGCGAGTGTCAAAATATGCGCATAAACGAGACATAAACAGCCGTATCTTGTTATTGAAGGGATTGCAGACCTGAGTATTTGATATTAGTTTCAGCTTGATAGCTCCACCCGTCCCTAAGAAAAGGGATCTTGACAGCCGGACAGACAGACGGAAAACAAAGTGATCCTATAAGCTTTTCCATTTGATGTACGCAACCCTAAAAATGACAGTTTGTATGGGCGACGTAACTGATAATAAGTAAGTCAGTGTTACCAGCTACAATTTGCTGCCGAAAGGAATTAAAATCCAAATGTAGCCCGCAATAATTACCTATGGATGTAACAGCTGGCAACTTTATTTCACCTATAAGTTGATCAACCAAATTAGTCGTGTATCAGATGCCTTAACAACAACCAACGAGTGTGCATGAGTAGAGAATGAAGAAGCGAGTGAGGTGTGTAAGGAGTCATGTGTCGCTCGGTTCTCTCTGCCTACCCTACAAGGGACTTGGCGTGTAGTTATAAATAGATATAACTTTGATAGCTCAGTGGAAAAAGAACCAGACTATTACCCTACGATCTTGGGTTTGATTCCCGGCATCTACTAAATTCGTGTTTTCGGATGTCTGTACACATTTGTAATCATCACTTGCTTGGCAGTGAAGGAAAACATCATAATGAAACCGGCACTTCCAAGAAATTATATTTCGAAAGTCGTGTGACCTGACCTAAGAAAAGAGCTGGTCTGTAAGTTGTGGAGATCTGACGGCAGTCGGCTCCATGTAAATATCAGTACCTTCGCCATATCCTTAGGCTCAGGTAGCGGACCTCGCCAATCCTCATGAATTAGAAAAGGAATAAAGCGAAGAAGTTATCTAGTAAAATGACTACTACATAGAACGTGATCTTTTGTTTCCTAACACCTACATTAAAAGTTGTTCTCGTGAGAAATTAACTACAATACAATTAGTTAATGGACTCAGGTGTTATTTTGCGTAATTAAAATTTACGGGCAATTTGTACTCAAACTAAAGTACTTTGGTTGAGACGACGGTGAAACATACAGAGTTACAACAAATTGCCTGCAAACATTTGTGTGCGGTTTGTCTTGGTCTGGATGTTTTTAAGAGAGGTCAAAACATCGCCGTTCGCGGAAGTACCTCCACCTCACAGAAAACCGCAGCCAAATAACTACTCCCTGGAGAGTTGTTATGTTCCTGCAAGTGAGTGAGCCAGTAAGCTCCTAAGGAGTTGCTGGGTAGCAGAGGTGGCATCGCGCGAGTGATACTAAATGTGTTGCAAGTGTTCATGGGTTACGGTAACCGCTGTACATCAGGTTGGCCGTATGCTTGTATGCCTCCCGAAGTTATATAAATAAAGCCGTCAAGTGCGGGTCCGACTCGCGCTCTGAAGATTACGTAAAAAATATTTTCGCAAATTATTGTCGCAAAACAGTTTTTTTTTTTTGTGATGGGACTTGAAATTTACGGTTTTTGAATTTTTACCTTTACTTGTGTTTTATGAGCTTGCTTCTTTCCAAATTTCATGACTCTAGGTCAACGGGAAGTACCCTATAGGTATTGATTCCCTTTCGAGTGTCAAAATATACGCACAAACGAGGCACAAACAGCCGTAAGGCTATTTGTGCCTTGTTTGTGCGTATATTTTGACTTGACTATTTGATAATAAGATTTATTAATGAGATATTTCATTAAACAAATCATTTGTTATTAACTCAGTTTTACAAAACTAAACTTAGTTTGGTTGCCACATCAAAGAGATAATTACGATGAACAAAACTTAAATAAATACTCATCGATACTAAAATTAAATTACATCCAAAATTAAATAATACCTAAAAACTTCCTACTCCTACAAATTTCTTCTGATTAAATTCGTTGTGAGTTCCAAGGCAGCTGTAGTTTAACCCCCGGGACAGCAATGAACACCACTGTTCATTGCCTTTTTGGTGGTCGCCGCTGTTAATTCTGGCAACACAGGAGACACAGTGGTGGGTACGTGTGTTGGGCCTGTCCCGTTAAAAAAAAACCTAATAAATCTAAAAAAAATTATAATCTAAAAAGTGTGGTCCCCGCGGCATTGTACCAACGATGCTGGCAGCATTCCCGTGCTGAGTCGCAATACTAATGCGGTGAACGAGAAAGCTACCAGCCATGCAATTCTCTAAGCGACTCGTAATGGCTGTGTGCGTCGCTGTGATCACAGATGTCACAGCTTTGACATCGTCTACTGCAATCACGGCTAAATTATTTGGTATTCTATAAGGCTGCAAGCGTACGCGAGGCTGTTTGCCTTGTAGAATTCCAATTCCAAACGCAGCCTTGCGGCGCTAGTGTCGCACAACCATGAAAAGCGACACCAAAGAATTGCAATTTTGTGTTCAAGGCTGTGACAGCCGATGTTTCCGAGGATGTAAGGACGTTTGCTCTTACAGAATTGCATGGCAGCTCGTTGGTCGCCAGTGACGAATAATATTTTATTAATAATATATTAATGCTATTAATATTAATTTTGTTTTATAACTGGTATTAGCCAACCAAGTTTTACGACATACCGCGCGTGTTCAGGTGTCTCGTGGAAACCGCATTTTCACCAGAGGGAGACTTTGTACAAAGGTCGTCTGCGAGGGTACCTCTGTCTCACCTATTTCTACCGCCAAGCAGCTGTATCTATATAGCTGTGTTCCGGTTTGAAGAGTGAGATATGGCAGAGAAATTATTGGGTACTGTGACGAAACAGCCTTAGGTCACACACAAGATTGGCATTGCGCGAGTAACATCCCCGCGGTGTTGCGAGCGTCAATAGGATGTGGTGACCGCTTACCATCTGATGCATGCCGCATGCTTGTTTGCCAATATAGTTGTATAAAAAAAAATCTTACTGTCTTCCTTTTTTCTCGGCCTCTAAGGTTCGTATCGCGATGTTGAATAGGTAGCTTAAAACCTTCTTGAAGAATTAGACTATCAAATCCTAAAATGTTTTTTAATAGATAGATAGTTCCAGAGATCAGTGCGTTCAAACATACTCTTTCGCTTATATGTTAGTGTAGATACCGAATTATTATTACCAACCGTGTCGTCATTTACAAGATCCTGGCAGAGCGAGCTCAGTGATAAGCCGACCAATTTAAGTTGACAGTAACACTGGGCCAGCAGAGTTGTCACCACCGTGTCCTTGGACACGTTCAGGAAGGCTGCCACGAACAACGCGTACACCTGGAGGCCGTACGTCAGCTCGTATGCCGGAGACACCGTGGTGTCATAGGGGTACCTGGAAACAATATTGGGCTGAGCCTAAGATGTTTTTCTAGTTATAAATACGTCGTGTACGCTCTAGAATGGCAATACGAAAGTAAGGTAATTACCCAACTCGCATTCAGTTGGCCACGCTCTCGCGTCGCGGCTATACGTACTTCCCCACAAAGCATAAATGTCTTAAGATATATATTCATCTCTTTCTAACGACAGGTATGCACTATCATTTGTCTCTTTGTTAGAGCAAAGAGTGATAATAAATAACTGTACGTAGATATAGTACTACTTGCGCCATTTTAAAATACAATACAGTTGGTGTATAACGTGTTTGCCTTTTGATACGTCGCTGGGCTGAGCTATGAAAAAATACGTTATGAGTAAAACCAATATTGCCAAATCCGCCATATACACTCATTTGCAAAAAAAAATGTCCACTAATGATTTCCCCCGTAAATTGAAGTGAGCAGTGTTATCCCAGTGGATAAAGAACCACCCTATTTAACAGTCCCCGGTTCTAATCCTGGCATGTACCACTAAATTTGTGTTTTCGGATTTATGTACATATCTGTAATCATTTGCTCGACGGTGACGGAAAACATCGTGAGGAAATCCCTACGCCCAAGAAATTATATTTCGATAGACGTGGGACCTGACCCAAGAAAGTTCTTTTCCCTCAGGGTTGACCTCGGCGGTCGTTCCATGTCAAAATTAGTATCTTCGCCAAATATTTAGGATAATAATGGATTAGGAAACGGCTTAACGCTAGGTAGAAGAAGTCACTAATGATAACCTTCATACATTTTAGTAATACTTGATGTATTACCAGCGTTCATAGGCTACGGTAACCACCTTATATCAGGTGGGCCGTGTGCTTGTATGCCTCCCGACGTTGAACAAAAAAAAGAAGAATTACATATATTTTCGTGTAACTTAACAATACAATTCAAACTATGGATATTATCCAAGGAACTGCATCATGTGATTCATCAACAAAAGCTCGATGAGGTATTTAGAGGTTCGGCAACGCATGAGTTGAACACCCCTACAGTTGTAAATATCCATAGGTGACTGGTGGCTATGGTGACCTTTGTGTAAAAAATATCAGAAAAAGAATCATCTCCCCAGACATCAGGAAACATAAATAACATGTACTTCTTCTTCTTGGAGTAGAGCTTTTATTGGTTTAAAACGGTTACTGTAGCCTATGAAAGCTCGCAGTATATTAATTATCACTCGCGCGATGTCACCTCTGCTGCTAGCACAGCAAATTTATTTAGGAGCCCACTCACACGCAGGAATATGACAAACCTCCAGGGAGTTGTTATTTGGCTACGGTTTTCTGTGAGGAGAAGGTACTTCCCCGGACGGAAAGCTTTGATGCGCCCTACCTCTCTTAAAAAGCTAAAATTCAGATTGCAAAAGTACATTACCAAGCCCGAATCGGCAGATCTCCACTTTCGGCGCTGCCAGCGAAGCCGATGATGGTGACAAGAGTCAGGGTGAAGAAAGTCGCCAGCTGTAGTTTCGTTTGTTCGTCGCAACTAGAAAAAAAAACATTAATCATGCAAAATACAACAGCATATAAGTCTACGAGACAAGGTAACACGAATCATAGAGTTATATTTGTTGCAAGAAGACACCACTACCGTCCACCAAGATCGAAATCAGAACTCAAATTTAATTGATTAGGTTATTCTAAATATAACAACAGTTAAGTCTGGGAGACAAGGTAACACAAACCATATAATAATGTTAAAAATCAGTGCAGTACGATGTGCGAACGAATACGGTCGCTTCCCGCCGCACAGCACAGTCACGAATATTAATTCGCGAATGGTGCGACCGCGACCTAGCCGCTGTTCGCTATCGTCGCTATGGGTTCCAAACAACTCATAACCAGTTCTAAGCGTTCATAAAATACCTGCCAAGTGTGGCAACTATGGCAAAAACCCCCTCAAAATGAGTACGACAAAAAGACGCAGTCGCCGGCAGCCCCGCTGATCCTGACTCCGGTGGCGGTCAGAGTATCGGTGAGGCTAGGGGTGCTAAGAATCCCCGGCTCCGATGCCGCGGCTACCACCACAACAGACTGGCCTGGCGACATACAATACGCGTGCAATGAGGACCGACGAGAAGACAAAAGAGCTGGAAGAGGAACAAAGAAAGATGCATTGGGATATAATAGGACTGTCCGAAGACAGGGGGAGGACACGGTGATCCTTAAATCCGGCAACTTCCGGGAGTCCCAAATCTGTCCCAAGGTGGGGTCGGGTTTATCGTCCGTAGGCCCCTCGTTAGCAATGTACTAAAGATCGAGACTGTGTCGGCGAGAGTTGCATACCTTATACACAGAATTACCAAATGGTATTCGCTGATTGATCTCAATAGTGTTTCTAACCAGGTAGGTCTCAAGATGAACATGGACAAGACTAAGATCATGTCGAATGTCCATGTTACACCTATGCCGGTCACGGTTACATAGAGCAGGTTATTCAGTTAGGTAAGTCTAACTTCGACCGAAAGATCAACAGACGAATTCAACTCGGCTGGGCAGCGTTCGGGAAACTTAGATACATCTTCTCGTCCAAAATACGCTCAACTCAACGCCTGAAGAGCAATGTCTTCGAACAGTGTGTGTTGCCAGTGATGACATACGGAACTTAGACGTGGCCCTTCACTGCAGGCCGTATGGGGTAGCTCAAGGTCGCTCAGCGTGCTATGGAAAGAGCTGTGCTCGGGGTTTCCCTGCGTGATAGAATCAGAAATGAGGATATCCGCAATAGAACTAAGGGAACTGAAATAGCTCACAGGACACGGAAGGTGAAGTGGTATAGTGAAGTCCCCGTACTGGTGCACACAGTGTGGGACGACCCCCCACTAGATGGAGCGACGACCTCGGGAGGTTTGCAGGGAGTCAATGGATGCAGGTGACACAGGATCGAGACGAGTGGCACTCTAGAGAGGAGGACTATGTTTAGCAGTGGATGAATACAGGCTGAGATGATGATGAGGGTTCCAAAACTCATCATCTGCCGACCTTCATGAAGGAAGAATTCTGGCCGGAGGGAATCGTGTTTCGGAAGTTCCGAGGACGGTTGCCTAACGACACGCGCTACACGTCGCCGACTCTACGTGGAATTAGTAATTAGTTTATGTTTTAATTTAAAATATATGTCTATGGACCCGTGTTGTAAAACCTGTTGTCTAAATACATTTTTTTTGTATATAAACGTGGCAAAAAAGTGTTGTGGGATGTCTGAAGACAGTCGCACAATAATCAGTATCCTGTCCAAATCCTTAGGCTTAGATAACGAACCCCGCCGATCCAAATGGATCAGGAATCGGGAGAAGAAAGAAAAGAAGAAGATAAAATACACTTAGTATTGTCTTAGGTTTTCGCGATTGTTACACATTGAAATTAAACTATTTTTAACGGAAGTATCGCGTGTTTTATTTATTTTGTTGAAACCTGACGTTTCGAACGCTTTGCAGCGTCCGTGGTCGCAGGAAAGACTAAGGTGGTATTTGTCTTACATTAGTTATTCAATTATTACATCTACCGACATGGATGGATTAATTATATATGTTCCGATTCACACAAAAATCGCTCACAGTGTCCGAACATTTTTTAGTAGATCTTTGGATTTGTGACTTGATTATTTTTAGGACTGGATCCCAAGCAGGTGGTACTTGCCAACCATCTTCTCTATTGAAATTGGGGTGTTTTCTTATTTCAATAGCCTCGCGCAACATTCTCGGCATGTAGCGATTTTCCTTGGCGAGGATTTGTGGTTTATCGAACCGGATGTAATGGTTTGGTTGGTCCAGTGTATGTTCACATACTGCAGAGTTTTTATCGCGCCTATTCTTCATGTCAGCAATGTGTTCTTTCACACGAGTACCTACGCTTCTCTTTGTTTGCCCTATGTATGATAAACCACATTCGCAGTCTAATTTGTATACTCCTGCATCTTGTAGGGGGATATTAGACTTGATAGGTCTTAGAAATTGACTGATCTTCTTATGGGGCTTGAAATAAGTTTTAATTGAAGCTCGCCGTAAGATGTTGCCAATTTTGTCTGTGACTCCCTTTAAGTATGGTAAGATGGCAGGTTGACGTTCAACTGTAGGTGGCTTCGGGCGGCTTCTGTGACGCATGCGAGGGAGTGTGTGACTATTGCTCCGCAGTACTTGTTTGACATGTTGGAGTTCCTCCTCTAGATGCTCAGCGTCGCAGATGCCGTGTGCTCTCTGAAACAAAGATTTGCCTACGGTAGCTAACTGACATGGATGGTGGTGTGAGTTACCATTGAGATATTTGTCTGTATGGGTGGGTTTCCTATACACTGTGTGAGTAAGTGAGTTGACAAGTTTCCTGGTGATTAATATATCAAGGAATGCTAGTGAATTATTTGCCTCTAATTCCATGGTGAATTTGATTTTATTGTTGATGGAATTAAGGTGGTGTAGGAATATAGACACTTTATCTTTGGGTATGACAACAAAAGTATCATCTACGTACCGTTTGTACATCTTCGGCACAGCCGGTGCCATCGACAGCACTTTCTCCTCAAGGTCTTCCATGAAAATGTCAGCGACAACAGGAGAAATGGGAGAGCCCATAGCTACGCCATCGATTTGGGTGTAAAATTCGTCATTCCAAAGAAAATAGCCAGATGTTAAGCAAAGTTCTAGAAGTTCTCCATATTCCTCAGGCATGTCATTTTCACGCAGCTTCCTCTTCACAGTTTCTATGCAGTCTTGTACAGGTAGGCAGGTGAATAGTGACTGTACATCAAAACTGACCATAGTTTCATCACTAGTCAATTTTAGGTCTTTTATTTGGCTAATGAAATGGTAGGAATCCTTAACATATGCACTTGTATGTCCACGAAGTTGTGAGAGTACCTTCGATAGATGTCGAGCCAGTTTGTAGGTTGGTGTGTCAATCTGGCTAACTATGGGTCGTAAAGGAATGCTGTTTTTATGTATTTTCGGTAATCCATACAGTTTTGGTGGTTTAACGCAAGAAGGTACAAGCATGTTTACGTCTAGATTCAGTTTTTCGGAGTGTTTCCTTATTAATTCTTTAGTTTTAGTAAGAATTTTTGCGGTGGGTCCTTAACATACAAGTGCATATGTTAAGGATTCCTACCATTTCATTAGCCAAATAAAAGACCTAAAATTGACTAGTGATGAAACTATGGTCAGTTTTGATGTACAGTCACTATTCACCTGCCTACCTGTACAAGACTGCATAGAAACTGTGAAGAGGAAGCTGCGTGAAAATGACATGCCTGAGGAATATGGAGAACTTCTAGAACTTTGCTTAACATCTGGCTATTTTCTTTGGAATGACGAATTTTACACCCAAATCGATGGCGTAGCTATGGGCTCTCCCATTTCTCCTGTTGTCGCTGACATTTTCATGGAAGACCTTGAGGAGAAAGCGCTGTCGATGGCACCGGCTGTGCCGAAGATGTACAAACGGTACGTAGATGATACTTTTGTTGTCATACCCAAAGATAAAGTGTCTATATTCCTACACCACCTTAATTCCATCAACAATAAAATCAAATTCACCATGGAATTAGAGGCAAATAATTCACTAGCATTCCTTGATATATTAATCACCAGGAAACTTGACAACTCACTTACTCACACAGTGTATAGGAAACCCACCCATACAGACAAATATCTCAATGGTAACTCACACCACCATCCATGTCAGTTAGCTACCGTAGGCAAATCTTTGTTTCAGAGAGCACACGGCATCTGCGACGCTGAGCATCTAGAGGAGGAACTCCAACATGTCAAACAAGTACTGCGGAGCAATAGTCACACACTCCCTCGCATGCGTCACAGAAGCCGCCCGAAGCCACCTACAGTTGAACGTCAACCTGCCATCTTACCATACTTAAAGGGAGTCACAGACAAAATTGGCAACATCTTACGGCGAGCTTCAATTAAAACTTATTTCAAGCCCCATAAGAAGATCAGTCAATTTCTAAGACCTATCAAGTCTAATATCCCCCTACAAGATGCAGGAGTATACAAATTAGACTGCGAATGTGGTTTATCATACATAGGGCAAACAAAGAGAAGCGTAGGTACTCGTGTGAAAGAACACATTGCTGACATGAAGAATAGGCGCGATAAAAACTCTGCAGTATGTGAACATACACTGGACCAACCAAACCATTACATCCGGTTCGATAAACCACAAATCCTCGCCAAGGAAAATCGCTACATGCCGAGAATGTTGCGCGAGGCTATTGAAATAAGAAAACACCCCAATTTCAATAGAGAAGATGGTTGGCAAGTACCACCTGCTTGGGATCCAGTCCTAAAAATAATCGAGTCACAAATCCAAAGATCTACTAATAAATGTTCGGACACTGTGAGCGATTTTTGTGTGAATCGGAACATATATAATTAATCCATCCATGTCGGTAGATGTAATAATTGAATAACTAATGTAAGACAAATACCACCTTAGTCTTTCCTGCGACCACGGACGCTGCAAAGCGTTCGAAACGACAGGTTTCAACAAAATAAATAAAACACGCGATACTTCCGTTAAAAATAGTTTAATTTCAATAAAATACACTTAATTTGTGTAATAGAGATTTAAGGAAATGCATTCAAAAAGATTCTTACAATTAGAGAACATTATGCATCAAAGCGGCCTTATTGCTAATAGCAATCTTTTCAAGGCAACTTTGAAGTAATGAATCATTGTACAGGAGAAGAAGTCCAAGACTCGACAGCGATGAACAAATTGGTCGTGTTTTACCAGAAGGGGATGTAGCGTGCATGAAAAGAACTTTGAATTTTAAAGAAGCGAGCAAGGTGTCTTAGGCACTCGGTTCTCTCTGCCCATCCTGAACCTGAGAAAGATACATGTAGCATTGAATAATATGGTAATGGCAGATAGCGCCTGTGTACTCATCTCGTACTGCCACTGTACATTTTTAAACCGTAAAATCGGTACGAAACTGTTGCACACGCTTTTGGCATCTGCTAAGGTTTATAGGGAATGCAAGACGCGTCGTGTGTATGAAGACTTAACACTGTTCACATTAGTTTCACTGTGGACACGTCCTTTGTCACTCAATTATTCATCGATACTATGTTAGGAATAGATTTTGTATGAAGTCTTAACGTAATTCACTAATTTTAATGTAATCTACACTAATACATAAAGCGGGAGAGGTGGTTTATTCGAACGCGTTAATCTGTGGAACTATACGAAGGAATGAAAAGATCTTCTTGGATTTGATAGCCCAATTTTTCAGGAGGGTTAGGCTATTCAACATCATGAGACGACCACTACGAGATACGGGCGGAAAAGTCGCGGGGTGGAGGGTTGTTGTGTTCCTGCGTGTGAGTTAGGTCACCAGTAAGCTCCCAAGGAGTTGCTGTGTAAGCCAGCAGAGGAAGCATCGCGCGAGTGATAATTAATACGAGTATATCGCAAGTGTTTATAGGCTACGGTACCCGCTTTACGTCAGGTTGGCTGTATGCTTGTATGCCTCCCGACGTAGTATAAAAAAAAAATATACCAAAACGATAGGAAAAGTCCCCAAAGAAATCGCCCTACGTAACAGAATCCTGTATAAAGTATATTTTCTATCATGTTTTCTTTCCAATTTAGGTAAATTCTAATGCTAGTATCTACCTCTTTACAATAGCCTTTGCTTCCTCAGTTTCAACACTCCTGAGCACCTCGTCAGCATTGTCAATGATGCTTCGTATCTGCTTCTCCCTGATCGCCAAGTTAATGAACTTGCTCGCTTGTGCCACATTCGTGAAGAGAAGGTAGGCAGTGCTCGTCATCAGAGGAATGTTTCCCCAAATCATGAACAGGTCTATAACTTGAGTTATTAAGTATATTCCTGAAAATAGTAACATATAATAATGAAAAATCCTAATTTGATCTTATTATATAATATTGTTTTTTTATACAACGTCGGGAGGGGTACAAGCATACGGCCCACCTGATGTAAAGCAGTTACCGTAGCCTATTAACGCTTGTAATATATATCACTCGCGCGATGCCTCCTCTGCTACTTACACAACAACTCCTTAGGAGCTTACTGGTGACCTCACTTGCACACAGGAACACAACAACCCTCTAGGGAGTTGTTATTTGGCTGCGGTTTTCTGTGAGGTGGAGGTACTTCCCCAGACGGGCTGCTATGATGCGCCCTACCTCTCTTAAAATGCGCCCTACTTCTCTTAGTCTCTGCCTCGGCTGCTGCGGTCGTCCGCCATATGGAACAGAAAACGCATGCCCCCACCACTACCGTCGCTACCAAGACTGGCCTAGTCGTCTCTGCGTTACCTGTTTCGCCTCTCCACGAGGCATCCTCAGGCGCTGTAGACGTTAATCGTTAGAATAGCATGCTACAATGACTTGTTTTAGTTCCAGATGGCGGACGACCGCAGCAGCCGAGGCAAAGACTACCGGAGCAGCCATGGCAGCGTCGGCATGTTGCATCTACTAACAGTAGTGGGTGGGTGCCGGCCGGCGATAGTCCGTATGAACTAATTGGTGGCGGAAGCACACAAAGCAGGTTAGAGCAAATTGCGTGTAATATCTCATTGTTCTCGTTTCTCTTTTTTAACTTACCAGCATTTCGAAAATGAGTATTGTCGAAGAAGAAATGCCGAAATAAACTTTCCAATAAATCTAGATCTTAAATCTGATCATCATCATCCGAGCATTCGTCACGGCCGCGTCCTAAGGGGCCGCTTTCCAAATTCTTCTTCTCCAGCAACTCTTACTGTGAGACCATTGGCACACATGTCATCCCTTACGATCGAGTCAGCACCCCTTCCCCATTCTACCGGCTTGATATAACAATAAACCTACGTCAGTGTAATAGAACAATTGGTATAACCCCCAGCCGAGGTTTTCCCAGGGGACTACAGCATAGGGTTCTTCAAGAAAGGCGTGAGGGGGTTTTCAAAGCTTCGGGAACGCATGAATTCTCCATCACTGGTGTTGCAAATGTCCCTAGGCGACGGTAACTGCAGTATACCACTAAGGTGGAAAACAAGCGAACGGCTTGCGTGAAATGATATTGAGCAGCTACCGCAGCCTACGGATAACTGCAACACCAGAGGTGTAACTGTGTCGACCAGATAAAAACTTGTTCACGGCTTTTTTAAAGATTTTAATGTCACCACTGCCTGCGGCTTCGTCTATCACAATATTGCGTTCCAGGCAAATATTTGTTAACAAACAGACAGACACAAACACAAACTTACTTTCGTATCTGTAACAATGATGTGGAAGCATGGATTTAGTGTTCTTTAGTTAAGTTTACTGATCAATATCTTACCTAAGAGAATCATAAACGAAAAGACACCATAGCTATTGTAAATTAATCTTTTGGCTCCATCCAAGTCATCTGGCGCCCAGAACCCAACCAGCCTCAACGCTGTTAGAGCCAAGCGGAGAGAGAAGTTACGATTATCAACCGAAATGCCCATCATTAACTTACCAATGATGACTGGAGAATGGCTTGCAGCTTGAATTCAGTAGAAAGCAACTATGAATTTACTCACGAATTCTTTATTAGGCAAAATCAGTACTTAACAACATTTGGCGATTTGTTGCCCTGGATTTACAGGTACCAAGAGGGGTGGCGTGCTATGGGCTCCTCTGTTCATTCCCTATTTCGATAATCGTCTACATAGATAGATAGATTCTTTATTTGTATCTCCAACACACACATAACAATTTGTTACAATAATGCTTATAAATGTAAGCAATACAAAGAAACATGTTCACTGTAGAGGGGGTAAAAATCATATGTGTGCCGCAGTAACACAAAATGGCTGTAACTCAGCTACTTGTTTTGTCCTGTTGAACAAAATGCTGATTATTCTACTACAGCCGCAGACCAACCGCGAAAAATAGGGGGTAAATGAATACGTGAATTAAATAAATCAACAAAGTCGTAATGTGCCCACTGCAGTAGATAGAATAAGATTTCCGAATGTAGAATTGCGACAGGGTAACCTAGTTGTTACTGGACTGCATGGAGAATACCGTGTAACAGAAACACCACCTAAACGGGACAAGTTATAATAATGAAAGATGACTGCACGAAGAAAGGTTTACTCCTCTATCAAATACTCATCTCTTTCGATTTACCCCGTTTTCGAATCCATTAGGATTGACGGGTTCGCTGCCTAAAACTCAGTATTTGGCGAAGATACTGATTTTTCTATGGAGCGACTGCCGTCAGACCTCAGCAACCCAGAGGGTACACCAGATCATCTTATCTCATACTCTTCTGTTTTTTTTATATTCAGCACGAACGCAAGGGTTGATGGTTCACAAAGGTTAATGATGTTGTAACAGGAGGGTGACAAGGTATATTTTGGATGCGCTTTTAGCAGATATCTTCCCTAGCCTCAGGCAGCGGAGTCTTGGAAGGGTTGCCTTCCAAGAAGTAGACATTTCCGCGGCACTGTCCTTAGAAATGTTTACCACCTCTGCTTCTTCGCAGTTGATAATTGTCAGTTTACCCAATGTTACATGCACAAATATAATTATGTTATTATCATAAATATCACCCTCACGGCTCGAAACTTTGATTTGTGAGCGATTTGTGTTTGTACAGTCGGAACGGTAATTAACTTAACAATTATACAGCTTTTCTGTGACTAAATCTAGAAATTGTTTATTTACTCAGTTATACGTTGGTATATCTTTTATTAAGGGGCGTATGGGACCTCTTTAACTGTCTGGGGGCGAATGGAATGGTTATATACCGTGAGGGGCGAGATATACGGGGTGCGAGACCATTTGCAACTTCTTTAACGTATTGTTTTTGTATGGTTTTTATACAACATCGAAATGTATACAATATACAGTTTAGCCTATGGACGCTTGTTCTGATGTAAGAGAAGGTTGCGAAGTAGTAAGTGGAAGTATCGTCCCCATTTTACATCAGGCGGGCTTGTTTGTTTCACGACGTTGTATAATAAATACGTACGGGTTACCCAATGTAAAATGGTTACCGTAGGTTATGAACGCTTACAATGCAAGGAGTGCCGGTCGATATAGCCACAGCTTCAGAGCTCACTCTCTTGCAAGAATATAATAATCCTTCGTGTTTTTATTTGACTGTGGTCTTCTGCTTCTGTAGGTGTACTACCACAGTTATTAAACAGCAGCAAGCACCATATGTACGTAAGGATGACTATGTCTCTAAAAGATAAAAAATGCCATTAGGTCCTCACGGAAACTTAGATACGTCTTATATTCTATAAAAGAGTTCATATTGTGTTTTGTTAATTTTCATAGCTTGAATCTCTCTTTTCTACCAGCATTTCGAAAATGACCATTTACGATGAAGAAATGCTATAAAGATGACAGTGAGCCCTTACACATTAATAAATTATGCCACTAAGGTGACAATGTATTCTATGTATATTGTTGCAGCGGTGTCTAATACTTATATATTTCGATTTTATAATAAAAAAAATAATGTACACAAACTGCAAAATGGCAGTTTACATGGTAGGTGTACCTGTACGGAAAGTATAATTCGTGTATGCGTTGCATGGTCTATATTGAGATGCAATTATGTCAATTGCACAAGAACTTCATGCAAAATACAATTCCACAGCTTGCGTGCAATTCTGATGCAGCATGACTGCTTAGTAGTCTGCAGTAAGTCTGAAGTTTATCTTCACAGCATTATGTTCGGGTACGTTGTTGGGCACATGCCTCTCTATATGCAGTGTATCTGCTTAGCAGCCTGCAAGCTACTTATATGCTCGGTAGTCTGCTGTTTATCTGCTTATCTGTTTGCAGTCTGTCTTCACAGAATTAGTTTTAAATCCGCTGCTGCGCATATGATTCAGCTCTCAGCTTAGAGTCTAAATTGTAAAAAGTATTATTTCAATCACAAAGTAACTGCGAAGAGGCTAAAGGTTCATAATATATTGCAATGACATAGTGAATAAGTAACGTAGATAAGCTACCCGCATGGCTTGCCGGGCCGTTCGTATCTGATCCACACTGGGACGTTCACTTTTGACCCAACACTTAGCACTTGATGAAATGTGAATTTAACAGTAAACGCCTTAGCGGTAAATGTAAAGAGAAAAAAGAAAGACTGCTGCCATTTTGAGTTCGAAAACTTTCGAAAGAATATTAATTGAAAACGGGAAAACAAGCAAGTACATGATCGAGAGACAAATGAGCATACCCACCTGTAAAGTAGTTTCTGTAGCCTATGATCGCTGTTAACACAGCAACTTCACGGGAGCCTCATCAGATCGTATTAAAACGTATTATTGGCTTTCAGCGGCTTAAAACAATTTAAATGTTTTTTATACAATGTCTGACGTACAAGCATACGGCCCACCTGATTTAAGGTGGAAACTGTAGCCTATAAGCGCTTGCAATACCATTGCAATGGCACCCCCGTTGCCAACACAGCAACTCCTTAGGCGCATAGTGGCAAACTCACTCAATCGCAGGAGCACGACAACCCTCAACCAAGTTCTATGGGGAATCTAAATTACTCTGTGTGTTTCCACAACCGGTTAGGTTTCATACGAACTAGCGCCGGCCGGCACCCATCACCGCCGCTAGAAAGCCACGCCAGGCTGCTCACTAACATCTACAGCGGAGGTAGCGTGTAAAGGCGAAATATGTATCGCAGATACGTCCGGAGCAGCCAGGACTGCAGTGGTGGCGGATGCATGAGGTTCACGTTGCAGGTGGCGGACATCCGTAGCAGCGAGGTCATGTCACACCAACTTTTGTGGGTGGATAAAGATGGTAGAGGAGGCACACGAAGTAGTTTAGATCAAATTGCCTCTAAATTTGACTTTCTCAGAATAAAGCCAGAAACATAATCTACCTAGTCAGGCCGTAAGTTCTGTTACAAATGAATATGCATTTATTTTTATGAAGTAATGCAATTTTAATAAATTTTTTATGTACACATTTATAGAAGTCTCAGCTAAAAAATAAAAAACATATGCTGTTCGAAAAAGCCACATTTGGCTTTGACACAGGCCTTTAATCTGACTGGCCACGAATCTATGGATTTGCACATTGTTTCCATAGGAAATTTAGCCACTGCTTGCTCCAAAGATTTCTGAAGAAGAGAAGAGACAATGACGGCGTGTTGTTTCGTGTTCTAAAACCGACCATAATTTCTAAGGGGTTCAGATCTGGGCTAGACGAGGGCCAATCTTCAGTTCTTATAAAGTCCGGAACGTCAGTTTTGAGTCAGGCATGGATAGTTCGTGCCGTGTAGCCAGGTGCAGAGTCCTGCTGGAAAGTCCACGGTACATTTTTAAAAAGTGTATTGCTGATAGGTTTCACAACACGATCCAAGACAGTCTCTTGATATACGTCGGTTGAAGTCTTCACTCCTTTTTCACAGGCGCAGGATCATGATCACGTTGTGCCTTTCCGACCACTTGGGCGGCTTCTTTAGAACTGTGCGTACACTTTGTGATTTTGCTTGTTGTAGTGCTCTTCAATCGTGAAATTTTTTTTCATCAATAAAGAGTATATTTCTGTGCCTTTCACCTGCGTATCGGGACAGAAGGCGTTTTGATCGATCGACTCTCTTCAACTGTAGTGATTATTTTTTAGAGCATGTCCTATCGACGATAAGGGCCGAGCTTCATGTCTTGTTTTATTATACGCTACAGAGTCCTAGCGGGAATCTTAATTTCTCGCGATAAGAGTTTTTAATCGGGTTTCGGCGAAATCTGGCTTTAACAGTATTAACAACTTTTATGGTCTTCAACAGAGGAAGGGCATATCTGTTGATAGTACGATATACTAACATACGCCTTGATTTGAAATGTCTTGAATATGACCGACGGCTCCATACCCACTTTGTGCAAGATAATCACTGCAATACTATTTGCTTTAACACCCCATTCAATATTGTAATTTGATAATAAACACGAAAAAAATATATAAAACGGCGGGAAATCGAAAGAAGTCTTTAACATAATAAACGCGTTCCAAATTCAAAATAATTAATGAGAAATAAAAAGAAAAACTTCTATATAACCGTATTTATGACCAGACTAGTTATATCTTCACGCCAGGTCCCTTGCACGGTAATCAGAGGGAACTCAGCGCCATAAAACGCGGTCCTTACACATCCCGCTCGCTTCTTTAACATTCATAACTCTTTTCATGCACTCTTTCGTACACACTCGCCAGTTCCTAGTACCAGACATGACCATCTGATAAAACACGACCAATTCACTTGTGGTAGGTATGTCCTGACCTTCCTCGGCTAATAGTTCCACGTTCGCATTGTATATCTGTTTCAATATTCTTATCTATCACGTCAAAAATTAATTTTTGGTCATTATTAATCTTTACTACGATAGCCAATCATTTCGTGATGAGGGATTTCTTTTATTTAGGTAATAGATAAAGGTTAAAATATAAAAAAGACAATTGCCTAACAAAGATTAATTTTCATTGTTAATCTTTTGCAGGATTTTGTAATTAAAAAGAACTACTAAAAATATCGTTCTTTATTTTTCATCTTATATTTTATTTACACATACTTTTATAACCTTAAATCATTTATGTATTTTCGCTTTACAAACGATCTACAACTGAAATAAGGGGAGAGATGGTATTTTTTGACATTTTACATGAAATCTCGAAAATTACGTAGTATTGAAAAAAGAAAACCTGTTTCGAAATATGCAAGTGAGTCCTTTTCATATGAGATCCCACTTGAAGTAGAAGCTGCGCAAAAATATATGCCATAATTTGCAAAAACAAAAATACATAATTTATCTTTTGCAATAAAGTTGGATAATACAACTGTTCTAAATTTCAAATCGATAACGTTAGTGAATGCTGAAATATACCACTGTGACAGACAGATAGACCCCTTTTTACCATTTTCACGCAGACTCTTAAAAATCACTCGTGACTTTGGGCAAAGTCTTTGATAAAATTTGTTCACAATTAAGTAAATAATGAATAAATCATTTTAAAAGAAGTAGGGCTTATCAAAGCAATCCGAATCGGGAGTTGCCTCAATTTAAAAAATAACCACAGCTAATAGACATCTTCCAGGAAGATTGTGTTCCTGCGAGTGAGTGAGAACACTAGTAAACTCCTAAAAAGTTGCTCTGTTAGCATCACGGTTTAAATAATGAAATATATTTTTACTTATTTAATGTCAAAATTTATTATATATTCATTATTATTACATTATATATTTAATCACTTTATATCAGGTGTAAATGCATGCTTTCCGACGTTGCATAAACAAATTTTTCTTTACTAATTCTCCAAAGATCGCAAAGCGAACCAGCCTTCAGAATTAAATATGGGATACATTGCAGATGTATGTATACCATCAGCAGAAACAATTAAACAATGGCTTTAGTGAGCACCAGCCTTCGCCTCGATCCATCAGCAGCGAGGAGTTGTTGATTGGTCAAATCTGCGAACATCACAGGAGCTGCGTGGGCGGGTCTGGCGTTCATTTTATTTATCGAGGACAGACCTTAGGCTGGTTGTAGACGGAAGGACCTATTCCCATCATTCTAACCAAGAATAATTTCCAGTGCTACGAGTAGAATAGAATAATTTTATTTGCTCAAATTTATATACATGTTTACAAATACAGTGAAGCAATCACGTTTGAGGTTTTACACTATTACAAAATATATTTTTTTAATATTTTTTTGAGTTTATTAATTAAGGAGTTACAAAAAAATGTCATAAATAAATTGGATTATTCAATGTCATAATCAATTAGTATCTGTACTGTCATGATTCTGGTAATTCTCCTACAGAATACGAAATCAACAATTTCGTAATTCTATTCTATTATGAAGAAAATAACCTATGGAGAGTCAATAAGCCTGATATTGCGTAGTAGTAGTCGGGGGTAGAGAAGAAGGCGCTCTTTTTGGTTAGTTCGCTGATGAACATCGCGGCACTTATCGGCTTATGGGTTAAATAACTCTCCCATTAGTCAGCAGGCTCAAATCGCTGAGATTTAGGCGCTAATACACAACGTTTTTGTAAGGGCTAAGTGCCTAAGTGGGCTGTAAGTTTATTGGAATCCCTAGGAATTAGGTATTTTGTTATAAATTAATACTCTCCTGGGGCCGTTTGGTCTGAGGGATGATGTTAAACACCAATTTACCTACTAGGAAAGTAAACTGGCGTTTAAACGCGAAAGTAGAAGGGCGTAAGAGCCGAGAAGGCCAAGACTTACCTACCATGACCAAATTGATCGTGTTTTATCAGAAGGTGATGTGAGAAGCATTAGAAACCGGCGACTGTGCATGAGAAGACCAATTAATGTTAAAGAAGCGAGTGAGGTGTGTAAGGATCGAGTCACTTGGCGTTCGGTTCTCTCTGCCTACCCCGCAAGGGGTTTGGCGTGAAGTTATAGATATAGTTTACTAGGTTTTCTAGTATACGTTACGTTAAAGTATTTTGCTTCCGTAAAAAAAAATGACATATTTAAATCCTTATAATAGTTAACGACACTAAAATTGATATTATATTTGATGAGAGCAGTGATGGGCTAGTGGATAACGAACCAGACTGTTAATTACCTGATCTGGGTTCGAAAACAGGTAAGCATGTACCACTAAGTTCGGGTTTTCGAAGTTATGAACATATTGGTCATGTTCTATCAGAAGGCGATATCAGGTGCCCTAGAAACCGGTGAGCGTGCATGAGAAGAGTAATGAATATTAAAGAAGCGAGTGAGATATGTAAGGATCGAGTCACGTGGCGCTCGGTTCTCTCTGCCTACCCCGCAAGGGATTTGGCGTGAAGTTATAGATAGATAGTTAGATTATAATTATGATTTACACGTCCATTAAACTATTTTTCGAAACACGTGTCACCTAAGAAAGGTCCATGGTAAGATCAGTATCTTCGCCAAATTCGTAGGCTTAGATAGCGGACCCCACCAATTCAAAATGAGCAAACGGTAGGAAGAAGGGCATTTTTTTTATTTGTTGCGTTTTACTTTTTAACTTTTATTTGGCTATATATTTGAGATCACCTTTGAGCATCGATTCTGGGCAACGAATGTCTGTCTATACAGTTTCTCTAAACCAGAAGGCCAATATGTGAACACACATTGCTTCTCTAAATGATCGCAAATTTTAATGTCGGCATTTATTTTCAAATTCATACCTGCAGTATACTTAACGCATCATACTTCTTGTTCTTGTAGTTTCTCGTTGTACATACAACGCATGTATACAACCGGGGATAATATTTATAAGTATTACCATGTCCTCCTGGAAAAAATATCGATATATAGATATATTTTTAAAAATATCGATTACGATATATATCGATATATATTTTTGATTTGCCCATCCCTTGAGCAACTGCATTCCGCAAATATTTTTTTAGAGACCAATGTCACCGATTATTAATTGTTTCATATTCAACAATACGCGTTCATGAGAAAAAATACGAGTGTGCTTTAGACCACACGACTGAAGTACAACTTCTTTAGCTCCATAGTGTGATACAGACAATAGGCCTGCAATGTGTCTTACATATACGAAACTTAACTCGCTGTGAGAGAAAGAAAATATGCGCTCGCACCTCTCTCTTGCCCCTACAGTAATATACGAAACGTAACTCTCTTTCTATCTTCACTAACTTATATCTCCCTCTCAACTTCCGATCGCCTCGCCCGATCACACTTTTCGTAACGCTCTCGTCACGCATTACCAGCTTACTCCTCAAGTCAAGCGCTCGTAAAGAAGATTTACTTCAAAAGAAGAGAGAGGGAGAATTCATGTAATACGGCGACATTTCAAAGGCGACCTTCAACCCGCAACAGATTCAATCGGGAGATAACTCCCACGTTGCGTCTGGAGCACATCATTTGTATTTTTTCCGACGCACAGGGTTCCGGGAGTTGAGACGTTCCGACGACGTCGTTTCAAATCTCACACGTTCCACGTCGACGAGCGGTGCTTAATGTATTACAAGCGCTCGTAGGCTACGCTAATCACTTTACATCGTGTAAGCCGTGTGCTTGTATGCCTCCCGGCGTTCTATAAAAAATCTTAGCATCGTACTTGGATATCTCAATCTGGCTGGAACATCATGGGCACAATTTCAACGGTTTCTATCTTGCCAGTCGGGCCGCTCTTGGATTTTCCCGACCAGCTTAAGCAATAAGCACTACGCCACGGCATTATCAACCCCGTCCGGCCGAACTCCCATAGTTGCCGCGTGATCCATAACCCCTCGCAAGGTCACGAACCAATGCACCTGACCGGCCAATGTGGTCTTCGTCTTACACCCCATAGTAACTGACTTAATTAGAATAAACCGTGACAACTATACGTCACGAAAATTACCAAAAGTCATAAACGCAATTTCTTTTTTTAATTAAAACTTTTAAATGAATTTTACAATAATTGAGAGCTCGTTGGCGTCGTTGCGCGTATCATTCTAACCGAACACGCACGTTAAGCAACGTTGACCGCAGCCTGTCTATGGATGGGTTTATCTACTTCGAATTTCTCCGTGCTTCGGTGGGCACGTTAAGCCGTCCATCCCGGCTGTTGTCGATAGATGCCAGTCTTTAAGCTAAGCCAGTGGCCTTCGGGCGGCTTGAAAACACTGGCCTCCGCCAATCCGCATTTGAGCTGCGTGGCGGAGTATGCTCTAAACCCCTTCGGTTGAAGTGAGACCCGTAACCCTGCAGTGGGATATGAATAAGGGTTGATGTGGTTACAATAATTACTTCACAAATTACAATTCAATATTTAATTTAACAGCAGTCCTATTCTATGACCCTCTTCACGGCAAGAGTGAGCTTTTAGTACTTGCACACTTTATTATCATGCTATATATATTTTTTTACAAGGTCGGAATGCATACGATCGTACGGCCCTCCCGATGTAAAGTAATTAGCGGAATCATCGCTCGCACATTACAACCACTGCTGCTAACACAGCAACTCCTTAGGAGATTACCTTACTAACTTCACTCACTCGCACAATCCTCCGGGGAGTCGTCATTGGGCTGCGGTTTTCTGTGAGGTGAAGGGACTTCCCCAGTCGGACTGTTTTAGTGCGCCCTACCACTAAAATTGTGTAGACAAACAGACATGTTCATGAACACAAGTATTTGGGAATCAAACCCACGATGTCAAAACACACTCACCATACTTATTCCCAGGAACATAATAATCAAGTTATTATTTTTTACGCTTGTTTCATTGAGATGGAGTTACTTCCCTAGCTGTTCTCCACGAGTTGTTTTGATGCGCCATATCTCTCTAATGATACTGCTTTACAATATGCGGCCTACATAGCACGGTCCATGCAACGCTGAGATATGCTATGAATCTCAGAACCCTGCAATTCACATAAAAATCAAATCAATTACATCCCTTGTACACCACCCTTAACAGTGCCGAGAAAAATAACAAGTGAAAATCACAATTCTCCCGATTCTCGGTACCCAGTGAGGCAACTTGTTGCGGTGGGCGTGTCGCCCCGCCTCCAGCGTGGTCCACGGGCCCACCGGGCCAGTGGGCCCACGGAGACAGTGGCACCGGAGACCCTGACGACGCAGCACGTACGATGGCACATCTGCTGAGATTCGACATGAGTTTCTTATCGCCGGAACGCTGACGACTACTAAAACGAAAGGTATGTGGCTTATTTAATGAATTCGAAAACCGGCTCAATTACTAGAGTTTGCTGTTATTGTAAATAATTTCAGGGATTTATTTAGACTTCAATGAAGGCGTTTCTCCGTTTGACTTGTCTGAACACTTCGCAACATAATGTCTTCATGACTTTTTATACCACTAAAGTGACAAACAAACGTATAGCCTGACAATAAAAAGTTTTAATTTAATAAATTTATTCAAAATATATTTAAAATATTTATTAATACATTTTCTTTTATTATTTATTACATTAAAATCTTTTAATTTAATTAAAAGAATTTGCGTAATAACTTTTTAATCTTTCATCAAATCGAATTTCATCAACCCTTCACCAAATCAAAAGGTCATCAAAAGTCTGTGAATTAAATGTATATATTGATCTATCTATAACTTCACGCCAAATCCCTTGCGGGGTAGGCAGAGAAAACCGAGAGCCACGTGACTCGATCCTTACATATCTCACTCGCTTCTTTAACATTCATTGCTCTTCTCATGCACGCTCGCCGGTTTCTAGGGCTCCTGACATCACCTTCTGATAGAACACGACCAATTTGGTCATGGTAGGTAAGTCTTGGCCTTCCCCGGCTCCTACATCCTTCCACTTTTGCATTGTATATCTGCTTCGTCATTCCTTCATCTTGCATTCTTTCTACATGTCCGAACCATCGGAGCATGCCTCTTCTTATTTTAACACCGACGCTCTCTTTCAGACCAACTCTGTTTCTAACATCATCATTGCGAATACGGTCTACAAGCCTTACGCCACAAATTTTGCGCAGCGCTCGCATTTCGACCGCGTTTATTCTACTTTCATGCTCTTTCTGCCATACCCAGCTCTTGCTTCCATAAGTTAGCGTTGCCAACACTGCATTGTGTATAGCGAGTTGTGCCTTCTGGCTCAGGATTTTACTGCCAAGAAGTTTTCCCAACGCTCCATTCACACTATTCCCAGCACTCACTCGTCTTTCCACATCTTCGGTGTACCTTCCATCCCTGCTGAAAGCGCATCCAAGATATACAAACTCATCCACTTGTTCCAACACTTCATCATCAATCGTAATCCTTACATTAGTTCTGGATATGTATTGATAATAAAAGGAAAGAAAGGCAATCTTCAAAATCTTCTTTATATTTTAGACAACTTTTTTATCTTAACATCAGATCTTCAAACAAAAGACACGGGACTAAATTCGGATTTACCTTAATACAACGTAGTTTAAACTACTAAAATCCGTAGAATCAGTCATGCGATCGGATAATATAACTAAAAGAAACATATTCGAGGAACATTAAGAAAAGTGGGACACACCAAAGCAGCACCAAGTACCTCCACATCACAGAAAACAGCAGCCAAATAACAACACCTTGGAAGTGAGGTGTTCTTGCGAGTGAGTGCGGTGACCAGTAAGTTTGGTAGAGCCGTGATAGCAACAAGGGTAGGAACCTTGGAACAATACTTCATGTATTGCAAGCGATCATAGGTTACGGTAACCACTTTACATCAGGTGGGCAGTATGCTCGCATGCCTCCCGACGCTGTGTAAAAAACGGAACCTCTTTTATTGGAAACCGTTAAATAAGAATATTAAAAATCGGTTCAAGATAGATATAGCGAAAATGCACAAAAAAAAATACGGAACACATTGAAGTTTTTTTAAAAAACTTCGAAATTTCCGTTTTTTACCACTCCTCCTTGTGTAATCCATACTTCCACACTTATACAATAATATAATAAACGTGAAATTCTGATGTGAACAAACAAACATGTTTGTTCAATATATTTACAATATGCAGTGAACAAACAAACAAACATGTTCACATCAGAATAGAACACTGCAATGTGATTCTTGTATGTATGGTTAATAAGGTTGTATAGAGATAGTGGAAGGGTCAGAGAGCGACATAGGCTACTTTCTATCACGGTAAAATAGCTCAATGCAATGAAAAAAAACACGTTTTCTTTCCATTTAACTACGCGGACAAAACCTCGGGCAACAGCTGATGATATTATGAAGCACGTATAGCGAGAAGTAATTATTTAAAATAACATATACGTAAATCATTAGCTTAAGTAATTTGTTCTAAATAAACGCTTTACATTCTTCTAAAAAATACGTAAGTAAGAAATTCTATATTTGATGTGAATACGTTTACGTATGTTCAATATGAATTTATTTAATAAATTCATATTTCTTTTAAATCGGTTTTTAGATTTTACAAACTTTTCAATCACGTTTAAAAAAAATTCAAAAAAACTTCTCATTGCATATTGTAAATGTATTGAGCAACTTTAGTTTTCAGGACGCCATCATAAATGAGACAAATCCCTTCAAATCAAAATCAAATAAATTGAGTTATCTATTCATTGGTTGTAACATAATTTAGTTACCAAGGGAGAAAGGATGGTGGAGACTCCGGGAAACCATTTACGCTTAAGATTCAAACTTCACGACTATGTAAGGTCGCCATTTAAGGGATGCTGGCAAATAACCTGAGAGAATTTATATTGCCTTATTTCTGAAACTACACTAAATCTATTGAACACATTGGCAAGTTTATTTAAGTGTATAAATTGAGGACACAATTGCATATATATTTTTTTAATCTTTATTTGTAATTGTGTATTTTTTCTTCAAAATTCAATCTTTACCTTTACTTAACCTATGACATTGTCTATTTTCAAGTGGCAAAAATACTTTAAAGCGGAAAAAACATATTTTTTAAAGTACTAATAAAGTAAGTTTTTTTGACTGAGTCAAATGCTTTGTTCAAAGTACACACAAACCCTTTAGCGGTTTGGAAAAAATTGAGCACAGCACAATCACACAAATGCATACATTCTTTTCAGCGTTATCTCGTTTCCTAATTCGTTAGGATTGGCAGAGTCCGCTACCTAAGCCGAGATACTGATTTTACATGGCGATATTGCTTTCAGAACTCCGCACAAATAGGGAAATCAGACCTTTTTTAAGTTAGGTCACACTGATTGTCTAGAAGAGATCTCTTTTAGGGATAAGTCCGCCTTTGTAACACGAAATTTATTGTAATTTATTTTGAATGTAACGTACAATAAAGATATTACAACAACAACATATTTCAAAATATAATTTCTTGGACGCACGGCTTTCTTTTACCGCCGAATAAGTGATAATTAATAATAAAGAAATAAGTTCATAAATTCGAAAACACAAATTTAGTGTGTAGTAGTACACGGTAGGTTCTTTATCGACTGGCTATCAGTCACTCAATAATGTTATACAATGCTTCTAGTGGTAAAACGTAAACATACCAGCAAAATTTAAAATTTTCCTTCCTAAAATACCAATTCAAAAAATATCTGAAAATTACTGTAAACGAGATATTTCTGTGTTTCACCATTACATGTATTATTTTATAGTTATGTATGGCACAACTTGCTTTACTATATACATCACAAACCATCTCGGTAGCTCTCCATCGGTAATCGAGATTCGTAGATTCGAACCGCACTTAGGCACTGAAGGTGAACTTTTCCGTATATTATACTATGACACAAAGATGCAGGGAAGGCAAAGAAAACCGAGCGCCGCATAAATCGATATACACCTCACTCGCTTCTTCAACATACATAGCTCATCTCAAGCACGCTCGCCAATTTCTGAGGTTTCTGACATCACCTTCTGTTAAAACACGACTAATTTGGTCATAGTACGTAAGTCTCGAACTTCCTTGGCACTTACATCCTATAAAAATATTTAGAAATAAATCATCATTATATTCAGAGCTTAAGTCAACCTCGCCTGCACGTGATACATCTTGTTCGTTAGTTGGAAAAAGTGGTTAAGTAATATTCAATAAAGATCGGGAATATATTACAAATAACCGTACCCAAATGACAATTGTCAATTTCAAGAAGAAAGAAAAGTTCCAAAGAAAAGTTCGATAGTTGAGTCAGTTTACACGAACACGTGGAACAACCAGCGACAACCGCTTCATCGGTATACACGTTAAATCAATGGCCTCGGCTATTATCTATAGATGACAGTCATTAAGATAATTCGTAAGATTTTTTTACGTACCCAAAAAAACAAACTATACATTCTGTGTACTAAGTATCGGGAATTTGTCAATAAAACAAAAAATACAAATTATTCATCTAAATTTATTTTATCGCCTTCAAAGTAGGCCCCATCGCTTGCAATACAACATCTCCACCGCTTCACCCAGTCTTCCATACATTTTTCATAGGCTATTTGCGGTATGGCCTTTAGCTCATTCAGCGAATTTTCTTTTAGGGCTTCTATCGACTCAAAACGTTTTCCTCGAAGTGGTAAATTTAACTTGGGAAATAAAAAAAAGTCAGACGGAGCCATATCAGGTGAATACGGTGCTTGGTCGAGAACTTTTGTTGAATTTTTCGCTAAAAACTCTTTCACTATAATGGCTGTGTGTGATGGTGCATTATCATGGTGCAGCATCCATGAGTTGTGTTGCCCCACAAATCTGGACGTTTTCGGCGGATACTCTCACGCAAACGCTTCATGACGCCTAAATAATATTCTTTATTCACTGTTTCTCCCTCTGGAAGGAATTCGGAGTGAACCACACCACGGTAGTCAAAAAAAACTGTCAGCATCACCTTGATTTTGGAGCGACTTTGCCGCGGTTTTTTGGGTTTCGGCTCGTTTTCGAGACGCCATTCTGAAGACTGTTGGCTTGTTTGCATGTCGTACTCATAAACCCATGTCTCGTCGCCAGTTATTATACGTTTCATAAAGGTCGGATCCGTAGAAGCTCGGGAAACCATGTCTTCAGCGACATGCTTTCGCTGCGCTTTTTGAACAAAATTGAGCTCTTTTGGAACTAGTCGAGCGGCGACGCGTTTCATGCCTAAAATGTCAATGAGAATGTTGTGGACGGACTTAAAAGATATGTTCACCTCACTAGCCAACTCTCTCAGACTCATACGTCGATTTTCGAGCACTAGCTTCTTGATTCTGTCGATGTTTTCTCTGGTCGTAGCGGTTGAAGGTCTACCAGAACGAGGCAAGTCTACTACTACTTCTCGGCCTTCTTTAAAAGCCTTATACCATTCATAAGCCCTTGTTTTCGATATACACGATTCGCCGTAGGTATTTCGCAACATTTTTAGTGATTCACCACATGAAATATCATTTGAAACACAAAATTTAAGGCACACTCTTTGTTCAACAATATTTTCCATTGTAAAAATCGCCGAGGACTCAAAACTATGACCAACAAAAAGTGTAGTTTAAAACAAATTAAATGACAGATCCCGCTCAAATTTTGCGCGCTAAATCAGTACAGTGCTACCAACATGCAGTAAAAAAATTAGAACGACCTCTTTTACGCGGGTCTTTTTATTGACATATTCCCGATACTTTTTACACAGAGTAGTACATATACTCACGTGGAAATAAACAATTATTTTCTGAAAATGTATAGAAATAAAACTGACAATGGTATCTGGAAATAATTTTTCTATCTATATATAACACGCCAAATTGCAACTTTGGCAACAATTATATTAATCCTAAAAGGGGTAAATATATCCAAAAGGGGTGACTACAATGCAACTAATCACCCGCAACGACAATGAGACAACACGACGAATGTAGCATTGTTTTCCATTACCAACGACATAGCATTTTCCTGAACTGATACTGTATACTGAAAAGTGTTTTACACCTTCAAAAAGCCGTACCGGGTGGCGCAACCGGAACACCTTTTCTTGTGTGCCAACAATGAGCCAAAACAGTTAATTTTAACTGTGACTTACGAGGTAACTGCTGCGAAATTGCTTGTAGTGTTACATACTGCAATGAATTTTGGGTTTTACGCTAAATACTCTTACGTTATTTTTTATGTTGAGCAGTAATAAGTATAAAGCACCGCCCTATTAACCTAGCGGCCTTGGTTCGAATCCAGCTTTGGGCATTTACTTCTAAATTCGTGTTTTCGTATTTATGTACATATTTGTAATTATCGCTTGGTTGGCGGAGACGGAAAGCTTAGAGAGGAAACCCGCTCGTCCAAGAAATTTCACCAAGACGTTTGACCTAAGGAAGGTCTAATTTTCGCCGTGGCTTGTGGAGTTCTAATAACAGTCGCTCCATGTCCAAATCAGTTTATTTACCAAATCCTTAGTCTTAAGTGGCGGACCTTTCCAATCATAATGGATTAAGAAGCGTTACAAAACAAGAAAGACATTATTTTTCATATTAAGCATTTGCGTTATTTAAACCGATTACCGCAGCTTGGAGTTGCTGTGTTAGTAGCAGAGGTGGCATCGCGCGAGTAATATGTAATGTACTGCAAGCGTAAGGTAACCGCTTTACATCAGGTGGGCAGTATGCTTGTATTCCTCTCAAAGTAGTATAAAAATAATAACTACGCCTGTTTCTAATACTGTCTAAGAAATATAAAGCCTGGAAGCCTGGCCTTTACAGGGTCGGTATCGTATGCCTCTCCAAGTAGTATAAAAATAATAAACATATGTATGTACACGAACAAAAAAAGAAATAAATAATTATACAGGATTTACTCGTCACAGTACCTGAACGAACGTGGATGACCACGGCATGAGCTATTTTTCAGAACGCTCATGCAACATTCAAGATTTGTCTTCGAGAAATCAGAATGTTTGATATGAACTACTTTTAAAATTTAAACAAAAGCGAAAGTAATTCCCAAGTAATCTCAAACGAAGGGCTAACAAAGTGGGCACGCCGGGCATTCTCGACGTTTCGACTTCCCGCTATTTTGTTTTTCCATTTTCCACGACAAGTTCTTTTTGTTCCCTAATCGTTACATTTTTAGTAAATTTTTCAAATATTTTCACCGACTTCAGATTAAGAGGAATTTGGTTAATGTCACGTTAGATTGAGAACACCCGGATACCAGAACCATGTGGTTCGATTCGGAAATTGATTTTTCTATACCACTAAAGTAACAACCATACATAAGCATACGGTCTGCCTGATGGTAAGCAGTTGCGTGAGTTGCCGACCCTGTAAACTCCTCTTCAAGTTTTTCTTGAAGGACTCACTTTAATTGAAATAATTAATAATACCTTTTTTTTATACAACGTCGGGAGTCTTACAAGCATACGGTCCACCAAATGTAAAGTGGTTACCGTAGCCTATGAACGCTTGTAAAACAATAAGTATCACTCGCGCGATCTAGGGACTCTAGGAATTGTTATTTGGCCGCGGTTTTCTGTAAGGTGGAGGTAATTATCCAGACTGACTAGATGCGCCCTACCTCTCTTAAAGTTCCAACTGCCATACCTACCTATAAAAAATAAAAAAATAAAAAATAAATATTGTTGGACAAATTACACAGCGCCATCTAGCCCCAAAGTAAGCGAAGCTGTTATGGGATACTAGACAACTGATAAACATACGTAAATACATTTTTTTTTTGTAAATACATACTTATTATACATAGAAAACACCTATACCAAGACAAACAGACATGTTCATGCACACAAATGTTTGTCGTGTGTGGGAATCGTACCCACAAGCGTTGGTGTCAAAGTAACGTAACAGCGCGTTTCACCACTGCGCCACCGTGCTCGTCTATGATTTTATAATAAAGCGAAGAATATTCCTTTAACTTTCTGACAATGCGTTTATCTATTATTAGGTATTAGAAACAATACTTATTTCATTCAGACTAATCGTTCGCGAGACTGTTGATGGAAAACAAAAATTTCGCGGAACTCTGTAAAATGCTTTAGAAAACCTGGAAGAACGCCAATTTAAAAATAAACCACAGATAGTAAACAAGTTCGCTGTGAAATAACTGATGCTCTGTTACTACTCTTTTTACCCTCGCTACGCTGCAGGAGTTACACCTGGAAACTAACCGGCACCCACCATACTCATCAGATCAGGTTCCAAGGGATTACGATTTTTTTCGGCATTTGGATATTATCTTCAAGGAGAAAATTTTCAAATTCGCCGTTAAAAACACTTTTATAGGGATCATCAATTCACTTTGACGAGCTCGGCGGTACAGTGGTTAGTAACTTTGGCAACACCGACCGTGGGTTCGATTTCGACACAGAACAAACATTTATGTCAATGAACATGTCTGTTTGTCTTTGATCTGGGTGTTTTAAAACAGATAGGGCCTTCAAAGTAGTCCGTTGGGATAGTACATCTAGAGCTGGATGTACTATCCCAACTACTACAACCAACAACTAGGCTCCTAAGAAGTTGCTGTGTTGCTGCTCAACAAGCGTTGAGATGTTAAATGCTTAAAATGTTAAAGTGGGCAGTATGCTTATATAACATTGTACACAAAAAACAGGTTTCTTTATCAGAAGAACTTTCATAGAAAGATTTTGACTTTGACTTGACTTTGACTTTGAAGATGAATGTATAATTCATATCTAGATAGAATGGGATGTTAACGGAAATATGAATCAATGATTGCCTTGCACAAAGTGGGTATGGCGCCGCCGGTCACAGTCAAGACACCTCAAAAGCTTGGTATCAACCGTATGTTCGTATATCGACAGATACACCAACACTTTCTGTGTTGAAGACCATAAAAGATCGGGGCGACTGCGTGCTGTTAGAACTACAAAGGCTGTTAATGCTGTTAAGCCAGAATTCGCCGAAACCTCATTAGGAAACAAAAAGTCTTATCGCGAGAAGTGAAGTGAGTCCCGCTAGGACTCTGTCGCGTATAATAAAACAATACCTGAAGTTCAGCGCTTATCGTAGAAATACAGGATATGCCCTACATCAATCTCTACATTCGAAGAGAGAGGATCGATCAAAACGCTTGCTGTCCCGATACGCAGATGAAAGGCACAGAAATAACCTCTTTACTCATGAAAACAAATTCGTGATTGAAGAGAACTACAACAAACAAAATATACAAAGTGTACGCACACAGTGTACCCGACAGACTGTGTGGTGGAGGTACTTCCCCAGACGGGTTACTTTAATGCGCCTTGCCTCTCTTAAGTACACCCAAACCAAGACAAACAAACATGTTCATGCACACAAATGTTTGTCCTGTATGGGAATCGAACCCACGAGCGTTGGCGTCAAAGCAACATAACAGCGCGTTTCACCACTGAGCTCGTTAAATATTATTTAATTGATTGTCGTAAATGTTAAATCTTCGATAAGTAGGTACCGGGGCGTAGTAAGTACTTTAACAGACAAACTAAAAGGTCACCTAACTTAGACGGCTATAGTTAACTTTAAGTTATCACCCAACCCTGTTATGAAACAATATCGAACTTGGGACACTCTTGACTTATACTATACTCGCTGATGACCGCGACTCCACCTGCATGCTTTCATATGATTTAGAGTTTCAGACATAACTAAGTTAGGAATCCAAGGTGAAAATGGCTCAGTATCATCTTTAGAATCAAAGTTAGCCTCTCTGCATGCAGTCTTACACATTAGGATTGACGGGGTCCGCTACCTAAGCCTAAGGATTTGCCGATGATGTATACATGATTTAAAACGGTTAAGTATCGCGCAATGCCACCTCTGCTGCTTATGCAGCAACTCATTTGAGCTTGCTGGTGATCTTACTCACACGCAGGAACACAAAAACCAGCGAGTTGCCATGTGTTTTATGAACTCTTTCAATATTACGACAAATACTCCCCCTGCGAGCCCAGCAACTCCACAGGACATTGAAACAACCCTGGAGTTTGGCTGGCGGTCTTGTGTGCGATAGAGTTTGAACGACGTTGTATATAAAAAGTAAACTAGATTTTCTCTATATGTCTATGTAGATGGATTAACCAGAACATATTCAATTTGTGTGCTGAACTTCATCCAAATATCTTCAGCTGTTGTTCCGTGAACGTGTATCAAATATCCATACATCATCACAACCTTTGACATTCATAACATTGGCAAGATTCATAAACGAGCTCATATTCAACTGCACGTTAAATACAATCAAGTAAAATATATCTTTCCGTTATGACTCTAATTCCCCTGAATTAATCCTAATTTAAGAATTATATTTTATACATAAACGACAAATTGTAGCTAATACAAATGTTACCTACATCAAATTGTAAATCCCCGAAAGGCGAGCTCGGCGCATGTAGCACACGGTCTACTCCCGAGGGGAAATCAGTATTATGATTTTCATTATTTTATTTTAGCTCACGACAATTATTCTAAAATAAAGTACTCGTGAAGGCTGCACACTAGGCGGATGAAGGCTGTGGTCGCTTTTTTTATACAACATTGGGAGACAATCATACGGCCCCACCTGATGTAAAGCGGTTATCGCAGCCAATGAACGCGTACAGTATATGAAGTATGAAGTATATGAATATGTACTCGCACGTTGCCAGCTTTATAGCTGTCTCGTTTAGTCCCAACCCATCCATTCAAATTTCCACATATAATCACTCTTTCATTACCTTCAGCTAAAGCCAAAACATCGCTCACAGACTCCCAAAACTCTCTAGTTCTTGGGCACGCGCTGAGCTTACGGGAGCGTATGCTGCAATCAGAAATACTCGCGTGATGCCCAGTTTAATACGAACCCAGAGAAGTCTAGGCCCTACCAAACAGTAATCTCTTACACCAGTGGCTAAGCTAGGGGAGAGTACGACGTCTACACCAACACTGGCATTATCGTCCCGGTCTACCCCAGACCACAGGGCCATCATCTCACCGGGCAGATCATCGATATCGCCCCCTTGTACTTAGTCTCTGTCATACACAAAGCATCTAAGCGTCCCTCATTCATTACGTCCATCAGTTCGTTCATCATATCACTCAATCCACCTCTCACAATCCACGTGCCTATACAGCACTCGGCTCTTCTCGCGTTTCCGGAATTGGCGCTACGTGGTAGGTGGCGGCCCCCACCGCCGTATGCACCTATGTTCGCACCGACAGGGGATGATAAAAGCGCGTCTCCTCCGGGGGACCTAACCCGCCTATCGGTGCGCTCTTGGTCCAGAAATTGCAATCTGATTGATTGGCAGGGGTCGCGAACGAGCACGCTTCTATCACAAAACCACCGTTACAGTTTTATTTTACAAAATAACAAGAAAAAAAGAAAGTATTTTAAACATTAATTTGTGCAATAATTTGTGATATTTTCCAATTAAAATAACTGCCCTATTTTTGGGCCTTTATTAGGCATAAATGGACATTAATTGGGCATTAACACTATACGTCCAGAAATGCCTAGGCAAAGACCCATCTCTAATTAAGACTGAAAATAATGTTAAAAAGTTTGCGAGACTTACCCACATTCATTATTATGTCATTTAAATCGTATTAGATTCCATTTGTTATTAAATATTTCTAATTATTTTATTATTGCTTTTTAAAGATTTATATTTATTTGATAACTTTTTTTTTTTTTTTTACATGTCAATTTATTTATTTATTCTAGTCAAAAAGTCCGCCCCGAATCGTACCTGACGCAAAAGTGCCCATAACACTTGCAGCATTCCCCCGCTGTATCGCGAGGGATATGCGTTGCGTCAAGTATGACTCGAAGGTCAGCACCACTATTCTTTAAGCGCCTTCCCAGCTGCCGCACAAATAACTTGGCTTCCGCACACCAAGCTCCGCCAACCTCCACAGCGAAGGGGATAAAAGTATAATTCGACGTAAGGGGCGCGTATTTGGCGTGTTTCTGGGTGGCCGCCCAATCGGCCGCCGCCCCAGCAGCACGAATTGTCCTAGCCAAATGCGTGGATGCGAAAGTACTGACGCAAGTGGCATCCCACACCAAACATCGACCCTTCTCCCAAGGAATGAGAGTGAGCCCGTCCGGCCTCTTGCCATCCGAACGGCTCAAACCCGGTGGCTCGAGGGTACAGGGCACCTCCACAGACACCAGAGCCCTCCGGATCACCTCATTCAGCATATAATGCCGTAGAAAACGCCCAGCCGACTTGCCGCAACTCAAACCATGGTAACCCTTGGAGTCCACCTGCGCTCCACATATACAAGTGTGGGGTTCGCACAAAACACAGCCCAATCTGAGTGCTGCGGCCACTCTCAAGGATCCATCATCGAGTGCGGTACCCATATGAGGCGACGGAAGGGCGTGAAGCCAGGCTCCCGACTCTGGAGAACTTGCCGCCCTAAGCCGGGCAATATCAGCTCCTACTGCGACTTCCAGCAACTGCCCATACCTCACCGTACACAGTCGGTCGTCCCATCGACGCTGCACACCTCTGTCTTCTGGGGGCTCAATGGCGGGACATGCTGAGGACCAAGCGCTCAAGGCTTCCTCCGCATAAGGTATCTCTAGATCGTCACCGTGCACTTGGAGTATAGTAGCGACTAATCCGCGAACCCTATGGGAGGAAGCCAAGAAGGCCGATGTGTTAATGTCCTGCATACGCCTAACGCCCAATCCACCGTGACGGACGGGGAGCGACGCTTGCGACCATTGAGCCTCGTCAAGGTGTACATTGAGAATGGTCTCCAAAGTAATCTTCATTTCGTCATCTAACTGGGAAGTGTCAGTGGGAAAGAGCCATGTTGGAGAGGTCCTCATAATGTACACCAACCTTGCAACAGATAGACAACCGCGTAACAAAGTTAAAGTGCCAATACAATAATGGATTACCCTACGTAGCCCTGGGTACAGCTAAGTGCAGCTTAAGCTTTACACTTTGACCTTTGTACCGTTCTTATGACGTTCGTGATAAGAGTTGCAATCGTATTTCAAGAGTTAAGTATGATCTGCTCTTAGCTGTCCCAATGAATGTGCATGAGAAGAGCTATGAATATTAAAGAAACAAGCGAAATGTGTAAGGTTCGCGTTGTGGTCTCGGTTCTCTCTGCCTTCCCCGCAAGGGACCTGGCGTGAAATATAGGTAGATATAAAAAAAAAATGTTTACGGTTTTGACTAGTGAAGGATTTGAACCTCCGCCCTCCGATGATCAAGTAGAACTGTATATCGGCGCTATAACCTACTGAGCTAACGAGTCTTACTGCGGTCTGACGAAACAATGTAACATATTTGGAGATGTGTCATCTTTTAGTACCTACGTAGTGTTGGCATATGTTGGAATTCTCTCAGTTGATTGCACGACGCATTGCATGTTTATATAACAAGTGTTATATCCGGACAAACACAACGCCATCTAGTTCCAAACTAAGCATAGCTTCTACTATGGTTACTAGACAACTGATAAACATACACCAGTGGGAGACTTTGTACAAAAGTCGTCTGCGTGGGTACCTCTGTCTCACCTTTTCTCGTGAACATTCACTGGTTCCTAAGTAATTCATCCAATTAGAATAATAATAATTTATTTTATTTCTTCCACAACTAAAACACACAAAGATGGTTATTTACACAGTTTTTGCGTCTATGTGTTGTGCAAGACTGGTGCCTAAACTAGGCTAGAAGCCTGTATTGCAGGTCACCAGGTCCCCACCCCACACTATAAGCAGTATAAGTGAAGCTAGATAACAGTTTAGTTATTAACATTTTAAGAAGCAATCCTGAAATAATTATAAATAATTAATGTCAAATGGAATCTAATATGATAAAAATTACTTCTAATGAATGTGTATCTCAAACTTTTTATCAACACATTATTTTCAGTTTTACTACTATGTTAATATTAAAAACAAATTAAAGTGCACCACGTTCAGAGACAACGAGCCCGGTGGCGACGTTGCTTTGACACCAACGCTCGTGTGTTCGATTCCCACATAGGACAAACATTTATGTGTATGATCATGTCTATTTGTCTCGGTCTGGGTACTTTTAAGAGAGGTAGTCATAAAAGCAGCCTTACTGGGGAAATACCTCACAGAAAACCGCAGCAAAGTAACAACTCCCTGGAGGGTTAAAGTGTCTCTGCGTGTGAGTGACGTCACCAGTAAGCTCCTAAGGAGTTGCTGTGTTCGCAGCAGAAGTCGCGGGAGCGATATTTAATGTATTGCAAACGTTCATTGTTTGTATGAAAGCGACCGCAGCATTCATCAGTCTAGTTTACAGCCTTCAAGAGTTTAGAGCCCTCACTTTATTTTAGAATAATTGTCGTGAGCTAAAATAAAATAATGAAAATCATAATATTAATACTAATTTCTCATCGGGAGTAGACCGTGTGCCACATGCTCCGAGCCCGCGTTTCAGGGATTTAGAATTTGATGTAGGTAACATTTGTATTAGCCACAAATTTGTCGTTTATATATAAAATATAATTCTTAAATTATGGGTAATTCAGGGGAATTAGAGTCATAACGGAAAGATATATTTTACTTGATTGTATTTAACGTGCAGTTGAATATGAGCTTGTTTATAAATCCTGCCAATGTAATGAATGTCAAAGTTTGTGATGATGTATGGATATTCGTTACACGTTCACGAACCAACGGTTGAAGGTATTTGGATGAAGTTCAGCACACAAATTGAATATGTTCTTGATGTTAATACATCCTCATAGACAATAGGTAGCGAAAATCTAGCTATTTTTATATAACGTTTCGAGGCGTCATCCGCCTGATATAAAGTCTATCAGCCTATGAACTACTACTGCAATACTAATACCGCAACTTTTTAAGAGATAATTGATAACCTCGTATATTCGCAGCAACGCAACAATCTTCCAAGGAGTCGTTATAGGCTACGGTTCCCCGTGAGGTGGTACTTCCCGATACATTCGGGCTGCTTTGATGTGCCCTACCTCTCTTAGATTGTACGTTTCTTATTGATATATAACCTAGTATAACCTTCTTCAAGAATTGGGCTATCAACTGACGAGCTCGGTGGCTCAGACGTGAATGACGCGACTTTGACACCAACGCTCGGGGGTTCTATTCCCACACAAGGCAAACATTTGTGTGTATGAACATGACTGTTTGTTAGTCTGGATGTTTTAAGAGAGATAGGGTCTCAAACCAGCCCGTCTCGGGAAGTACCTCCACCTCACAGACAACCGTAGCCAAATAGCAACTCTCTAGATGGTTGTTGTGTTTCTGCGTGTGAGTGAGGTCACCAGTAAGCTACCAAGGAGTTGCTGTGTAATCCGGTGGTTCCAGAGATTAGCGCGTTCAAACGTACAAACTCTTCCGCCTTATATGTTAGCATAGATTGAGAAAGATCACGAACTGTACGTGTACTTGCGTGCGTGCATGAGTCAGCTCCGTATACGGAACCCGTCGACAACGGAACGCATGTATCCATTTGCGATTCAAAATATCAGCAGGAAGTAAGAGGATATTCAGTCTCTGCATTCACAAATCGTTGCTTACTTGGCGATTTGTTTAATGGCGTACGTTTGTCGTACATTCAGTCGTCTACCGGAGCAGCTTCGGCGTGCATTCATATTAATTCTTCCGTGGAGATTATTTAAATCTCACAGAACATTTGATTAATCATTTGGTACCGTTTTTGTAGTGGAAAGACAACGTTGCAAAGCATGCGGTCCACCTTTTTGTTTAATATAAATACAGTTGCTAGCTACACAATTAGTGGCGCTCTCATGTTACCGCCCCCGCAGCTGTGCCAGCAACACAGCAAGTCCTAAGGAGCTACAGGTACCCTCACCTTTATTAACCTGAAATTTTGTAATTACATCTATTTGTCCCTTTGAGCAGATAGCCCACGGCCTATCGAGCAACTGTTCTTCGATTCGAATCCTGGCGTGTACCACTAAATTTTCGGATTTATCTACATACTAGCTGACTCGGCGAACTTCGTACCGCCTCAAAATCAATAAATGGTGTGTTAACTTATTAGACGGTATAAATTCTTTTAATACTGATACTTTTAATTTGACGAGCTCGGTGGCGCAGTGGTGAAACGCGCTGTTACGCTACTTTGACACCAACGCTCGTGGGTTCGATTCCCACACAGTACAAACATTTGTGTGCATGAACATGTCCGTTTGTCTTGGTCTGGGTATTTTCTATGTATAATAAGTATGTATTTACAAAAAAAAAATGTATTTACGTATGTTTATCAGTTGTCTAGTACCCATAACATAAGCTTCCGCTTACTTTGGGGCTGGATGGCGTCGTGTAATTTGTCTGACAATGTAAAAAAAAAAAATATTATCCTATTCCGGACGAAGACAAATCCAAAAACATAAAAATAATAAAAATCGGTTCAGCCGTTCTTGAGTTATAAATGGTGTAACTAACACGACTTTGTTATATATATATAGATTTGTAATTATCATTTGTTCGGCGGTGAAGGAAAACATCGCGAGGAAACCCGCGCGTACAAGAAATTATATTTCGAAAGACGTGACATAGCCTAAGATCTGGTTTTCCTTCTGGGTCGTGGAAGTCTGATGGGACTGCCAATAAAAATCAGTATCTTCGCTAAATCGTTAGACTTAAGTAGCGAACCCCGCCAATCCTAGTGGATTAAACGGAATAACGCTAGGGAGAAGTGGCTTTAGACGTTGTGACATATACTTTCTGATGACATTACGAATACATAGGAATAAAATAATATTCTAAAGTTTTTATAGCACCGCATGCAAAGAGTGACAACATCCTAATGCCACCTACAAAGCGTACGGTTGTCCATCCGTCCTACCTTTATAAGACTATATCTTAAGAATACCCAACTATTGCCCGATGAAAAGGTATAGATAAGACTTTTTTTTTCTTCAGTCCTTACAATCTGGAGTATATAATCATCATATATCCATATATCAATCCGTACTGTCATTATTATGATGTTACATAGCCTATGTTAACCGGGCTCCAAACGGGAAGATGTATATATGGCAAATTGATAGACGGACTAAGTCGCTCCTTGAAGGTTGGTTTATCATACGGAACTCTAATTTGCAATACGTTTAGTTCAATGCAAAAAAACTTCGTAAACTCTTCAGTTCACGGTAAAAGTACAAAAAGCCAGGATGTGGAGCCATAACGACTGTTGTAATCACCGGAAGTTAGGACCGCCGCTAATCGCAATTACACTTGAAAGCCCCGAAAATAAGGAAGCTCTGTCCAAGTCGATCTGAAGTCATCTACCATAGGGATCTCACACATTTATTGTTTTTTGATGATACTTAACAAAATTGCGTTAGTTATGCCGTATAATGCCGTAAAGGCGAAACCGATCGGTAAAAATAATTATTAAATAAAATGGTGAAGTGGAATCTGTACATGTGCAAGTATTGACATTAACGAGATGTCTTCAAAATTCCATCAAGCGCCTACAATCAACAGTACCAACATTATATAAATCAATTTAATTTCCTCCATATTTACCCAGATCTAATAATCATAAGCTGTCCCAAACCTGCTTCAAATTTGACTCAATTTTAAAGCTTATTCAAATCTAATACACACGTGACACAAATCTTAACCCAATCTGATTCATACCTAGCCCATAACAGAGCCAGATTTGACCCAAACCAAGTATAGCTAACTCCAACCTCGGAGCCAAGTATGAGTTCTTATTCTTAGTAATCAGGTTGTTAGGGTACGTTACCTAGTAGCGCCAATTCTGAATGTAGTTCTAAAGAATATGAAATAAGAAAGAGATAAAAATAAGAAAGAAAGAATTCTAAAATATCATATTAAATATTATAAATATGGCAATACAATCTTGACCAACTACTTGATCAACTGCAGGTAGCCACAATTTTTAACAATAATATTTTAGTAAATGTGGGTAAGCAAACATTATGATGTAGTTAATGCAATGAAATCACTTGTGTACCTATACCCTTTATCTACCCTTATTACTTTTACGAGTATGTGTGATTAGCAGCTTTTCTCAGTTGAAAATTCTGTATTAAAATGTAAACACTAAATGTAATCTTTTATTTATTCGAAATTAGCAAGTTTTGGCCATTTTAATACAAACCAAAAACAAAATGAGATTGCTGTTGTTACCTTGGTTAAAATTTAAAGAAAAATACGTCAAATGCCTTCTTTTCTTTTTTTGTATTCAATATATAATATAACTCAAAACAAAACACCTACAGTGTAATACATAAACATTCTAATTTGGGATCATTTAGCTTATTTTAATGAGTTAAATCAGTTTATTTAATAAGGAACTTTTGACGAGCTCGGTGGCTCAGTCGTGAATAACGCGACTTTGACACCAACGCTCGTGGGTTCGATTCCCACACAAGGCAAACATTTGTGTGCATGAACATGTCTGTTTGTCTTGGTCTGGATGTTTTAAGAGACGTAGGGCGCATCAAAGCAGCCCGTCTGGGGATGTACCTCCACCTCACAGAAAACCGCAGCCAAATAACAACTCCCTAGAGGGTTGTTGTGTTCCTGCGTGTGAGTGAGGTCACCAGTAAGCTCCCAAGGAGTTGATGTGTAAGCAGCAGAGGAGGCATCACGCGAGTGATACTTAATATATCGCAAGCGTTAATAGGCTACGGTACCCGCTTTACATCTGGTGGGCCGTATGCTTGTATGCCTCCCGACGTAGTATAAAAAAAAGAGCTAAGGTGAGGAACATACCGAAAACATTTCTTGTATATAATAATTGCATGTTTAGCTTTTTAACTACATATTAGTGAGAAAATCTTCAAAAATTGTTAGGTTTGCGTATTATTGATATATTTTCTTCTTTGCCGAGGCAGTAAACCCGTGTATCTTTTAGTGTATCTCCTTAACAAAGCGACGTTATCGCGCCCGGCATGCGACGCACGCCACGACCCTACCCTGCCCTAACGTAATGCCTCGCATTGCGATCGTCTGGCCTTTGGTACAAGTTATGAACTTATAGCTGATTTTGTTCACACTACAAAGCTAAATGAAACAGTGGAACTGACTTCATCAAATTCGACGCCAGTACGTATATAGCAACTATGTAAATAGAGGTCGAGTCAACGAACTTGGTTCCACTTTTTAAAAGCTTTTTTTATTTGAAGTTTTATTTAGTTATCATTCTATTCGAAGATACGAATGATTCACATGTTCTACATTTTTTTATACAACTAGATTGGCAAAGAAGCATGCGGCCTGCATTAGATGGTAAGCGGTCTCCGCAGTCTATTGACGCTCGCAACAGCACGGGGATGTTAAATTACTCGCGCGCTGCCAATCTTATGACCTAAGGCTGTTTCGTCACAGTACCCAATAATTTATCTACCTCATCTCACCCTTCAAACCGGAACACAGCTATATACATATAGCTGCTTGGCGATAGAAATAGGTGAGACAGATGTACCCACGTAGACGACTTTTGTACAAAACCTCCCTTTGGTAGAATTAATTGAATACGGCAATCGGAAATGTTATATCATGCTACCTTGTAGCACGCGTTATATAACTGTCTATAACTTTACGCCAAATGCCTTGCGAGGTAGGCAGAGAGTACCAAGCGCCATAAGACTCGGTCCTTACACACTTCACTGGCTTCTTTGACATTCATAACTCTTTTCATGCACGCTCGTCGGTTTCTAGGACTCTTGACATCACCTTCTGATAAAACACGACCAATTTAGTAATGGCAGGTTAGTTTTGGCTCCTACATCCTTCCACTTTTGCATTGTAAATCTAGATAGAGGCGAAGTTATTGTGTAACATACATACAAAATTCAGTCAAGTTGAAAACGTACTCCTTTTCGTCAAATCGGTTGAATATGATAATAAATCTGCATACAAATATCAATTTGAAGTTTATTTCTTTATTTATCTACAATACATGAGGGTTTATAAATATAATCTATTCCGGCCATAAGTTCTGTTACAAATGAATATGCAATTATTTTTTACGAAATAATGTAATCTTAATAAAACTTATATGTGTTATGGAACACAGTTATGGAAGTCTCAGTAAAAAATTAAAAAAAATGATTCTATTCGAAATAGCCACTTTTGGCTTCGATACAGACCTTTAATCTGTCTGACCACGAATCTATGGATTTACGTACTGTGCCATTGGAAAATTAGCGACTGCTTGCTTCAGAAATTTCTTAAGAGACACAATGTCGGCGTGTCGTTTCGAGAAGGTCATGTTCTTTAAAACTGACTATAATTTTTGACGAGGGCCAGTCTTTAGCTCTAATAAAGTCCGGAACATTGGTTTCGAGCTAGACTTGGGTAGTTCGTGCCTTGTGACCAGGTGCAGAGTCCAGCTGGGAAGTCCAGGCTACATTTTTAAAAAGCGTATTGCTGAGAGATTTCATAGCACGATCCAGGTTAGTCTCTTGGTATGCTTTGGCTGAGGTCTTTACTCCTCTTTCACATAAATGAAGCTTTGTGACTCCTTGATAAGACATTCCCCACCGAACCATTACAGACGCAGGATATGACCACGTTGTACCTTTCCGACCACTTGGGCGGTTTCTTTAGAACTGCGTGTACTTTGTCATTTTGCTTGTTGTAGTGTTCTTCAGTCATGAAAATTGTTTCATCAGTAAAGAGGATATTTCTGTGCCTTTGACCTGCGTATCAGGACAGAAGGCGTTTTAGGGCATCTCCTGTATATCGATGACAAGCGCCGAGCTTCAGGTCTTGTTATATTATACACGACAGAGTCCTAACGAGAATCTTAATTTCTTGCGATATATTTTTTTGTTTCCTAATGGGGTTTCGACCAACTCTGGCTTTAACAGAATTAACAGCCTTTGCAGTTCTAACAGCAAGCAGTCGCCCCGATCATTTATGGTCATATTGGTCATCAACAAAAGAAGTATTCGTACATCTGTTGATACTCGTAGTATGACATGCATATGAACATACGGCCGATACCAAGTTTTTGAAGTATCTTGAATATGACCAACGGCTCCATACCCACATTGTGCAAGACAATCACTGCAATTATATTTTCTTTAACACCTCATTCCATATTGTAATTTGATAATTAACACGAAAAAAATATGTATAACATCGGGAAATTGAAAGAACATTTAATAATAAACGCGTTCCAAATTCAAAATAACTAAAGAGTTGAAAAAAAGAAGTTTCGACTATAAGCGCCGAGCTTCAAGTCGTTCTTTATCATCCGCTCAGACTTATCCACAAACCTTTCAACCACATCCGCCGCTAATTTGAAAAATTTTCGCTGATGACTGATTTTGAAAACCACGTAAACAACTTGTGTACAGAATACAATCGCGTCATAGCAAAGATGTTTTGCGTGTGCCATAGTTCTATTTCCGCTTTGCTCTCATGAATTGGACCTGCACAAATTATAATTTAACTGTTGACCTCTCCAAGAACAAGCTTCTGTGTTGTACAGCGGGGAATACAACGGTGATGCGTCCACAAAGAGGCAAAGTCTGCAACGTATGGCATTAAGGAAAGAACCTATGGAGAACCGATGACACAGATATTACGTAGTAACTCAATTCACCGCTACGGGTCGGGGGGCTGCGGGACGCACAGCTCTTATTGGCTAACCCGTGAATCAATATAGCGGCTTTTATTGGCTTATTAGTTAAAATATTTTCCCATTGGTCAATAGGCTGTGGTGAGGACCTGCTGGGGTTTTTAGGCGTCAAAACATAACGCTTTTGTGTGTTTCAACTTCAACTTTACTTCAGCTTTACCGACATTGTAAAAAGGTGAAAAATGAAGGCCATTTCAGAACAAAATTTTTATCTTTGGCCCATAGCATTGGCCTGGCTATGGCCTGATGAAAGCATGTCGCCGCTGCGGGACCATAGCTTGTAGGTAGGTACAAGATCATCGTCGGAAACGGAAAAAGAACGTCCGGAGCATACACGCGTACGGCCAAACAGATGAGTAAAGCGATTACCGTAGCCTATAAACTTAGAAGCTTACTGATGAAATTACTCACACTCAAGAATGCAACAACCCTTCAGGGAGTTATTAAGTGGTTGCGATTTTCTGTGAGGTGAATGTTCTTCCCCAGACTGCATTGATGCGCCCTACCTCTCTTAAAAATATACAGACGAAGACTAACAGATATGTTTATGCACAGAAATGTTATTCTTGTGTGAAATCGAACCTACGAGCGTTGATGTTAAATTAGCATTATTAATCACTCTGCACCCTGCTCTTCGAAATACTAAACTATAACGTGGACGTAACCATGAGCTGAAGGTAGTAAAGTAAAAAAATCTGAAAAGAAATTGGAAGCAGCTGAAAAGCATCGAAATATTTGCTCGCAGTGATTGCGTAGTTAGGGGGGGGGAGCAACAAGTGGTCGGGAATTTGTTCACAATTCCACCACCCACTGCGTTCAACACACTATCCCTCTATATCTTCACCCCCGGTCCCTTGCAGGATAGGCAGAGAATCGAGCGCCATATGACTGAATCTTTACACATTCATAGCTGTTTTAATGCGCTTTTTGGCGAGCTCAGCACAGCGGTTAATAACGCGATTTTGTCACCGACGCTCGTGAGTTCGATTCCCATACAGGGCAAACATTTGTATGCATGAACATGTGTGTTTGTCTTGGTCTGGGTGTTTTCAAGAGAGGTAGGGCGCATCAAAGCAGCCCGTCTAGGGAAGTAGCTCCACCTCACAGAAAACCTCAGCAACATAACATTTATCTCGAGGGTTGTTGTGTTCCTGCGTGTGAATGAGTTCACCAGTAAGCTCCTAAGGAGTTACTGTGTTAGCAGCAGAGAAGGCATCGCGCGAGTGATACTTAATGTATTACAAGCGTTCATAGGCTACGGTAACCGCTTTACATCAGGTGAACCGTATACTTGTATGCTTTCGGAAGTTGTATAGAAGAAAACGTTCACCGGTTCCTAGAGCTCCTGATACCACCTTTTAATGATGCACAATCATTCAAAACATCACGATTTGCTCGTGGAAATGAGTAGGTCTTCCTCGGTAGGTACTGACTTCAGCTTCTACATCATTCTGCTTCGCGTTGTATATCTGTTTCGTAACTATTTGCTCTTTCTTTTTACATGCCCTAACCAATGGAGCATGCCTCTTCTTGTTTCAACAGAGATACTCAACTTTTCAAACTAACTTTCTTTCATCTTCATAGGGAACTCGATCTGCAAGCGTTACGACACAAATCTTCTTCTTCTTAGCGGTATCCCGTTTTCCTAATCCATTAGAATAGGTGGGGTCCGCTACCTAAGCCTAAGGATTTGGCGACGATACTAATTTTTACGTTATGTTACGTTACCCGCCACAAATATTAGTATATATATTTGTAGCATTAACTTTACAACATGAACCTTATGTAAGGACTAGCTGTGCCCGCGACTTCGTCCGCGCGGAATAGTTATTTTTTTTATTATTTATTTATATTAATAAAAATAAATGAAATTTCTAAAATAAAAGTAGCCTAAGTTACTCCTTATTACATCAGCTATCTGCCAGTGAAAGTCCCATCAAAATCGGTCCAACCGTTTCAGAGATTAGCCGGAACAAACAGACAGACAGACAAAAATTGTAAAAATATTCATTTTGGTAAATGTACCGTGTTGTGAAATATACATCCATATGCAATTAGTAAAAAGCGGTTATTTTAATATTACATACAAACAGACACTCCAATTTTATTTATCTGAATAGATAAGAGAGGTTGGGTGCATCAAAGCAGCCCGTCTGGGGAAGTATAAAAAGGAGAAAGGTGGTTCGTGAAATTTATCAACACTCATTTCATTATAAATACTATTTACATATTTTTGAAGTGAAAATTTCTTTAGCGGCGTTGTGCACTTTTTAGGATGAGTAAAAAATGCTAAACTCGCGTCAGGCGTGACCCTGACAGTAAGATTTTGGTGAGAATTAGAACTTAAGTTCGCTGCAGCGCTAAAACATTAGTTACCTCTAATTAAACAATTAAAACATGAAGCGCTAGATCGTTCATTGGGCATTATTTCTCGCGACCAAAACGTCGTAAATGCCATGAAATTGTTGGCGTTTAGACGTTTCGTTCAACGTAGTTTATCAACATCGCTGTTTGGTTTAAGCGGTGCAGGGCGCTTGCGCGAGTGTGCGTGTGTATTTGAGTTTAAGAGATCGGCGATGATGATGTTGGTAATGATGATGGTGAAAGAGTCGTTGAAATTTGAAATTATGGATGAAAGTTGATTTTTCTGAGAGATAAACTTTTTAATGTAAAATAATTGTAATAGTTCTGAAGTGTTAAATTTTTAATGTAATATAAATTGTCATGTTTGTGTACGATAGCGTAATAAATGAATATTTTATTTTACTACATACATGATAGTACTTTTATACTGATAAATAAAGCAATTCGTGCGAAATTATTCCCTAACCATTCCAAAATATTCATAAATGCACAACGTTAATAATGTTCAAGTTTTCACTTCTGCCGGCACTCCCGGAGTGCCACCCGTTTTTTTTTAGACTACGTCGGGAGGCATATGGCCCACCTGATGTAAAGTGGGTACCGTAGCCTATTAACGCTGGCGATATATTAAGTATCACTCGCGCAACTCCTTAAGAGTTTACTGGTGACCTCACTCACATGCAGGAACACAACAACCCTCTAAGGATTTGTTATTTAGCTTTTCTGTGAGATGGAGGTACTTCTCCAGACGGGCTACCTCCCTTAAAACATCCAGACCAAGACAAATAGACATGTTCATGCACACAAATAAATAAATAATAAATAAATAATAAATAAATAATAAATAAATAAATATTGTCGGACAAATTACACAGCGCCATCTAGCCCCAAAGTAAGCGAAGCTTGTGTTATGGGTACTAGAAAACTGATAAACATACGTAAATATTTTTTTTTTGTAAATACATACTTATTATACATAGAAAATACCCAGACCAAGACAAACAGACATGTTCATGCACACAAATGTTGGTACTGTGTGGGAATCGAACCCACGAGCGTCGGTGTCAAAGTAGCGTAACAGCGCGTTTCACCACTGCGCCACCGAGCTCGTCTATGTAAATGTTTGCCTTGTGTGGGAATCGAACCCACGGGCGTTGGTGCCAACGACGCGTCATTCACTACTGAGCCACCGAGCTCGTCAAATAATGTTTACTCAGGTTACAGGGCTACGTCCCACGATTTTATTTTTGCGTCTGATCAATACCCTGGCTAGATTGATGAGGAGACTGGCGTGATTACTGGTGCATAGAACCTATCTAATTATTTTTTTAGCTTTTAGTACATTATCTACATCATCGTTATCTTTCTTTTCAAAACCGTTTAACTTATTTTTTTTTACCTATTTTATTTACAACTAGCTGTGCCCGCGAATTCGTCCGCGCGGAATTTAACAAAAAAGTTATTGTTCAATTCAAATTTTATTTATTTGATTTGATTGTAAGTACCTAAATAAGCAAAGTAAAATAGCGAACAGCAAAATAATAATAGATACGTATTATGTACTTCGTCCGCGCGGAATAGTTATTTTTTTATTATTTATATTAATAAAAAATTCTAAAATAAAAGTAGCCTAAGTTACTCCTTATTAGATGTAACTCCGATTTTGACGGGACTTTCACTGGCAGATAGATGATGAGCTATCTACCAGTGAAAGTCCCGTCAAAATCGGACCAGCCGTTTCAGACATTAGCCGGAACAAACAGACAGACAAAAATTGTAAAAAAAATCATTTTGGTATATGTACCGTGTATACATCCATATTCATTTAGTAAAAAGCGGTTATTTTAATATTACAAACAGACACTCAAATTTTATTTCTCTGTATAGAGTATAGATGTATAGAATATGGTGTAGACCCTTCGACATGGTAAACAGTTACTGCATATACAGGATACAGGGCAAACAGAATGGCTTACAACTCATCACCAACCTCCACCGCTGTCAATGTACAACTCGTCAGGATAGATTATTACAATACAAATCTATAAGAAAGAAAGCGAAAGCAACGAAAAAAAAAATTTTTTTCCAAAAAAATTGCCATTTCTTTTTAAAAAAAGTATAACAAAAGTAAAGTAAAATATCAATCGCCAGGATCACAAAAATGTATTTAAAAAGTTAAACGACTTTTTAACATCAACATTGGACAGTTAAAGCAATCAATTTGATTCGCTTAATTAATGTACTCATCAATGTTCAATCCTTTTACGTAACTTTGAAATTGAAATAGAAGGGCTATTCACACTCGACACCACTTGGGACTTTTAGAATAAAAAGCAAGACGTGGTATGTAAGCGTTATGCCACTAATTTTGCGGAACGTTCGCATTTCGACATACTTTCATGTAATCCCTGTCATACCTAGCTCTCACTATCATAAGTTACCATTGGGACCAGCACTGCGTTGTTTATATCGAGCTGTACCTTCTGGCTTAAATTATTACTGCCAAGAAGTTTTCCCAATGCTGTATTCATAATCATAAACATATATTAGCATGTAACATGTTAGTTTGGATGACGTGTTCGCAAGATATTTGTGGGTAAGTACAGGTAACTTGTTTATACAATTCAAATGAAATTCACTTATATTAATCAAATATAAATTAAAGTGCTGGAGTTCGCGCTTCGCGCAAATCCCACCACTACTTTTGCGCTTTTGTTATTACTGTTCTATACAAATGATCGATGACTGTAATTACAACCTGGAAGTACAAAATGTCCTTTTTTAAATACTTCCGGTTATCAAATTAACTCCATTTTGATACCATTAAAAAGATGCAATTTAGTTTGACTTTCTGGTGAAAACCGCATCTCAATCGCATTTATAGTTTTATTTCTAGAGGCCAAAATGTCAGTGCAGAGAAATAGAGGGAGAAACTGTACTATTTTATGGGTTTAGGGATTAAATTTTAACTGTTGTATACTTAGTCTAGAAATTCTTTAATACTATAATAGTTTTTAACCATAAGTCATTTGTACTATTTTGTTTTGAATTTTTTGGGGGGAAGTTTTGTCCCATGTCACTTTCATACCAGCACTCACTCGTCTTTCCATATCAGTGGTATACATTCTCTTATTATATTTGCTTAAAGCGCATCCAAGATATACAATCTCATCTACTTGTTCCAACACTACATCATCAACAGTAATCCTTAGGTACATTCTTGATTTTTCTCTTTCAAATACGTCACTGTAATCCCTTCTCCACAGAAGCGTCTTATTGGCACTCTATCCACACACATGCTGAGCAATCTTTAGACGTGGAATTCTCAGTCCAGTATATCTCACCAATTTGTCCCGTGGTTCCTTTCGCACAGCCCTGTCAAATGCTGCAGTTGCTAAGATAACAAAGCTAAGATTCACAAATCAGCAGTAAACTTTCTTCTTTCAACCTTGTAAAAAATATATGGCATCCCGTATAGCATCCCTAAGTTAAATGAATTAAATACGCAATTATAACATATAATAAGCAATATCCAACCTATGGTCATTAAAACGTGCAGGGATGGTTAAAAACAAATAGCGGAATAATGCTAATGGGAAACAATTTTAGAGTAAAAAGTGAAACGTGTCGAATATGTTAATCTTGTATGTTTTTTTGTTACACTATCAAACCATAGCAAACAAATGTACGGCCTACCTGACGGGAAACAGTTCAACGGAACAGGACCTTGTCGAAGTACGACATGTACACAAAAAAAACTAATGTTATAAATGCTGTTTTTTGGAATTGTGAACCACTTTGGCAATTTCTTACGTCGTAGCGTCCGATAGTGGTTACGATTTCACTGAAGTCACTTTTAAGTGTTTTTGAACCTGTATATTAAGGCTGAGTTACTTCCCCGTACAGATTGCTTTGATGCGCCGTACCTATTTTTCGCTAGAGCTATGATCATCAAGGTTCAGGTTATGTCACGTGAACGCGAGCTTTATTTTGACTATGAAGATGGTGATTAGCCCATTATGTGCCGCCATTAATTCGATTGAGTTTTAGTGTGTTTATTGACACTTCATGAGCCCAATGATCGAGTCGTTAGCAAGGACTACTTTAACAGCACGTGGATTCGATTGCCACACAGGACCAACATTTGTGAACACACAGCTATAGGTCAAGATTTAAAAAACCATTCAAAACTTATATTTAGTAAAACGACATAAGACACATGTGTGTACATGCTCAGATGTGCCTTTTCTAGGTGTTTTATGAGTCTGGGTTCCCCATGTTTTTTTTTATACAACGACGGGAGGCATTCAAGCATACGGCCCACCTGATGTAAAGCAGTTACCGTAGCCTATTAACGCTTGTAACATATTAAGTATCACTCGCGCTATGCCTCCTCTACTGCTTACACAGCAACTCCTTAGGAGCATACTGGTGACCTCACTCGCACACAGGAACACAACAATCCTCTAGGGAGTTGTTATTTGGCTGCGGTTTTCTGTGAGGTGGAGGCACTTCCCCAGACGGGCTGCTTCGATGCGCCGTACCTCTCTTTAAACATCCAGACCAAGACAAACAGACATGTTCATGCACACAAATGTTTGTCTTGTGTGGGCATCGAACCCACGAGCGTTGGTGTCAAAGTCGCGTCATTCACGACTGAGCCACCGAACTCGTCACAACAAGTAACCTTTATCTACGTTATAGAAAACCGCAGTTATACAATGGTTGGCGCGCCCCTACTGGGGAATAGATCACCAATAAGCCCTTAAGAAGATGCTGCACTGGTGGATATGTAATCCCAGTAGGCGCCGTAATAGCTCCACATCGGGCGGGGCGAAAAGGTTGCGGACGTCGTAAGTCTAACAAAAGGGAACAAATTGTATTTAGGTTTTAAATAGGGCAATGAATGATGGCGAACGGCTGTTTTATAGTCCATAACGTTTGAGGAGGCCGTAAATAGCACACAAAGGACTCGCCGTGCTTACTCCGCGTCCATTCCCTCCCCTTGTTGTGAGGTTCAAACATATAATAAAACTGTAGCTGTGTCTGTATATCTCTTGACATTTAAACGAGTTGAAGAAAGGAGAATGTGAAGTAAGCGAGGAAATCCTCACGTCCTAAAAATTATATTTTGCCTGACCTGTGCCCAAACCTAAGAAATGTCTGGTTGTCTTCCTGGATAAGATCTGACGCAAGTGGCTCCACGTCAAAATCAGTATCTTACCAAGATCTCTTTAGGCTTAGGTGACGGATTCGGCTAATCCTAACGGATTAAGAAACGGAATAACGGAAGAAGAAAGGAAGTCGACGAAGGAAGGAAGACGACGATCGAAGTTTTATACGACGTCAGGACGCATACAAACATACTGCCCTGATTTAAAGCTGTTACCGTAGCCTATGAACGCTTGCAATACATTAAGTATCACTCGCGCGATGCCACCTCTGCTGCTAACACAGCAACTCCTTAGGAGCTTACTGATCTCATTCACACACAGGTACACAATAACCCTACAGGGTGATGTTATTTGGCTGCGGTTTTCTATGAGGTAGAGGCACTTCCTTAAGTGGGCAGCTTTGATACGCCCTACCTCTTTTGAAAACACAAATGTTTGTCTTCTGTGGAAATCGAACCGGTCAATGTCAAAGTAACAGCGCGTTTCACCACTGCGCCACCGAGCTCGTCAAAAAATTGACAGAATATGAAATTAAATGTTGCTCAAATGAAATATTTGGTTATTCGTGAGTTTCGAAATCATGTATGTATATCTTCACGCCATGTCGTAGGCAGAGAGAACCGAGCGCCATATGGCGCGGTCCCTACACACCTAATTCGTGTATGTTTTCGCCATCAATAATATGTGTTCGAATTTGGAGCAAATTTCGGCGATCTTCTGTTCGTCATCCGGTTCCTGAATATTTCAAGTAGCCCTGAAGAACAGATACAAGAATTTTGTTATCTGTTTGGTGATAGTATACCTAGTCTTGCCATAAATACTGAAACAAAGAAGAAAACATTTTCTATTGCAAATAACATTTATTACTTTTACAGTGTGTTAGTTTAATACATATATATAAAACAATTTAAAATATAAAAAGCTTATTCGAAGTGGTCTCCATTGGCTGCCATACAGTCCTTTAAACTTTGAGGCCAGTTATCAATAGAAGCACGCACTCTTTCCATGGGAAAATTCTTCACTGCCAATCGTACGGATTGTTTTAGGGACTCCAAATTATCATGGCGTTTAGAGCAAGCCGTACTCTCTAAAACGACCATAAATCATAATCCAGCGGATTAAGATCGGAACTAGACGACGGCCAGTCTTCAGCTCTGATGAAGTTCGAAACGTTCCTTTCCAACCAAGACTGCATAGACCGAGCTTTATGACCCGGCGCCGAGTCTTGCTGGAAGGACCATTCTTGGTTATTGAACATGGTGTTGTTAAGGGGCTTCACTACCTTCTCAAGAATGGTATCTTGATACACTTGTGCCGATGTTTTGATACCTTTTTCACAAAAGTATGGCTCAGTCACTCCTTCATAGCTAATACCCCACCAAACCATCACTGAAGTCAGATAGTGCCCACGTTGCACTCTGTCGACTAATTGGGAAGCTTCCTTAGAGCTTTGAGCATAAATACGGTCATTTTGTTTGTTAAAATGTTGCGCAATTGTAAAAATTTTCTCATCCATAAACAAAATTTTTCTGTGACCTCCCTTTGCGTACCGCTTCAGTAGTTGTTTCGATTTTACCACACTATTCTTTTTTAAATTATCAGTTATGAAATGACCAGTACGTCTCTTATAGGCTGCAAGTCCTAAGTCATCTTTTAAAATACGCGACATGGTTCTAGGTGCTACGAGTATCTTCATCTCCCGAGATAAAATCTTTTGCTTTCGGACAGGATTTCTTCGAATTCTTTCCCTTACTGCTTTGATCACCTTTTTCGTACGAACACTACGTGGACGGCCAGATCTTTTTCTGTCACAGACAGAGGAGGTCTCATTGTACCTATTAATAGTCCGGTACACAAACATTTTACTAATACCAAGCGTACGGAGAGTTTTAAAAATTGCATTTGGCTCCATACCTACTTTGTGTAATGCAATCACAGCGATTCGGTTCTCTTTATCACCCCACTCCATTTTAATATCTCAAAATATTGTACAATGTATTGGCGCCAAAATGAGAAAACGAAATGAACAATCATATAAAAATGACAGATTCCAAATTCAAATGTACTCGTAATATTTTGTTTATTTTTAATTGTAACAGTATTTATGGCCAGAGTAAGTATACTCGTATATTTATGTGTTCTTTTTCTTAGCATTATCCCGTTTCTCAATTCATTAGGATTACCGAGATCCGCTAACTAAGCCTAAGGATTTGGCAAAGATACTGATTTTTACATAGAGCGACTGCCTTCAGACCTCCGCAACCCAGAGGGCAAAATCAGACCTTTCGTCACACATCTGTCGAATAATTTCTTGGACGTGCCGGTTTCCTCACGATGTACTCCTTCACCGCGTTTAGCGGACCCTGGGCTCCGAAGCGAAAGCGTAGAACGCGACCGGGATTAACCCTCGGATGATGATGATGTTTTCCTTCACCGCCGAGCAAGTGATAATTACAAATATGTACATAATACGAATTTAGTGGTACATGCCCACGCCAGGATTTGATCCCGGGATCGACAGGTAACAGGACGGTTCACAATCCCTTGGGGTTTCACTGCTCGAGCAAATTTAGGCGATCATTAGTAATAATCATTGAACCGGTTACACCTCAGCTATGTTAACAAATAACTTGTTATTTCCCCTGCTATTATTCAGGGTGTATTAACGCCAACATTGATGTACGGTAGTGAAACATGGCTATGCCAGAAGAAGCATGAAAGCAGGGTGAACGACGTAGAAATGAGAGCGCCGGGGAGGATGTGTGGACTGAGACTGGTTGATAGAATAACAAATAGCACGATACGAGAACTTTGTGGAATGGAAGTTGATGTAGTGACAAAAATTGAAAAGGGTATGCTGAGATGGTTTGGTCATTTAGAAAGAATGAATGACAAAAGAGTTACGAAAGAAGTGTATCAAGCAAGAGTGAATGGTGACGTCGGGAGGGGCCGCCCTAGACGCACACATATAGATCAAATTGGTGATGTGTTGAAAAAGGGTCAAATCAAAAGTACTCAAAACCGAAGAGCGTGCGTGAAGAAGGTTGATGAGTGTGGAAGAAGCGAGAGCGGTATGTTTGGATCGGTGCACCTGGCGTTCTATAGTCTCTGCCTACCGCAATGGGAGACAGGTGTGATGATATGTATGTATTGTTATTTTGCCTTCTAAGGAGAAATGAATTACCTGATATAGTACCTATATTATTGTCTTAGGTTTTCGCGATTGTTACACATTGAATTAAACAAGTTTTAACGGAAGTATCGCGTGTTTTATTTATTTTGTTGAACGTGACGTTTCGAACGCTACATGCCGACAATGCTACGCGAGGCTATTGAAATAAGAATACACCCAAATTTCAATAGAGAAGATGGTTGGCAAGTACCACCTGATCCAGTTCTAAAAATATTCAAGTCACAAACCCATAGATGTACTAAAAAACGTTCGGACACTGTGAGCGATTTTTGTGTGAATCGGAACATATATAATTAATCCATCCATGTCGGTAGATGTAATAATTGAATAACAAATATCACCTTAGTCTTCCTGCGACCACGGACGCTATAAAGCGTTCGAAACGTCAGGTTCAACAAAACAAATAAAGTACGCGATACTTCCGGTAAAAATAGTACCTATATATAGCTTTCTAGGCGTATTTTAACTGAATTAACAATAATTATCAACATAATACGTTTTTATTGTAGTGCCGTCGGGAAACAAGAGCGTTTTACTGTTCGGATTAAGTAATTAATTGGCCATATTAACGGTTCTTCCAGGCTATTAGGAGTTAATACGGTTAAGACGTCCTTAATGAAAATTGGCGCTTGATGTGGGGTCTACTTGAAGAGTCGGAGAGATGCGCTGTTTGTAAATTGGTTAGTGTAGAAGGCTTTTAACCAAGCACTGGAAGTTAGAAGTGATGGCAATTTTATGTACTGTAACTACTAGTATATACCTATATATACCAGTGGTTAGAGACAGGACTTACGACAGGTAAAAGCATACGGCCTACCTGATGCAAAGCTGATGCAAGTTATGTTACGCTTATAAATTAAGTATCACTCGCGCGATGCCTCCTCTGCTGCTTACACAGCGACTGCTTAGGAGCTTACTGATGACCTCACTGACACGCGCAGGAACACATCGACCCAAGGAGTTGCGGTTTTTTGTGAGGTGGAGGTACATCCCCAGACGGGCTGCGTTGATGCGCCCTACCTCTCTTAAAACTTACCTACTTATTTACATTGCATTCTTATATGTAATTGCAGATGTTAATGTGATCAAATATACCATAATATTGTTCGTGTGTATGGCATGTGTAACTTCGGGAGACATACAAGCACGTGATGTAAAGCGGTTACCGTAGCCTATGAAGGCTTACAATATATTAAGTAACACTCGCGCAATGCCGCCTCTGCTGCTGACACAGCAACTCCTTAGGAGCTTACTGGTGACCTCACTCACACGCAGGAACACAACAACTCTCCATGCAATTGTTATTTCGCTGCGGTTTTCTGTCCTTAGATGCTCTATGACTCTTAAAAACCAGACTGCGATAAACAGACATATTCATGCACTCAAATGTTTGACGTATGTGGGAATCGAACGCGCGAGCGTTGGTGTCAAAGTAATGTAACAGCGCGTTTCACCAAACAACAAATATGTACCAGACAAACAAGGTAAGGTAGGCTAGATGATTATGAACTGCAGGTACCGCCAATGAGACCAAACCTGCGCTAGACTCCTCCCAATAACAAAAATACATAAATTTGCAAGCAGTGACAACCCAGTGGCTAAAGAACCGGCCTAGTCACCAATAGCTCCCTGTTCGAATCCTGGCATGTACCACAAAATTAGTCTTTTCGGATTTACATATTTGTAATTATCAGCTCGGCGGTGAAGGAAAACATCGAGAGGAAACCAGCACGTCCAAGAAATTATATTTCGAAAGACGTGTGAACTTACCTAAGAATGATCTGGTTTTACCTCTGGCTTGCGGAGGTCTGACAGCAGTCGCTCCATGTAAAAATCAGTATCTTCGCCAAATCCTTATGCTTAGGTAGCGAACCTCGCCAATTGTAATGGATTGGGAAACGGAATAACGCTAAAAAGAAGAAGACATAAATATACGATCACCAAACAGATAAGAAAAGAAAATTCCATGTATCAATTCTTCACGGCAACTTGGCGGGATAGGTAGAGAGAATCCAGCGCCACATGACTCTATCCTCGATTTACATTCATTAACAAAATTCTGAATGATGTAAACTTCCTTTTTAGAGGCATTTAAAACAATTTTGATTATACCAACAGGATGGAAAACACGCATATTGCTTATCTGATGGAAATCAGTTACCGATTCTATAAAAACCTCTCACTATCTATCTATCGATATGTTCACACCACGTAGACAGGGAAACAGGTGGAGGCAGGACGAGTAGGAAGAGAGAACTGAGCGCCGCATAACTCGGCATCTTACATACCTCATTCTCTTCTTTAACATATATAGCTCTTCTCATGCATGCTTTAGGGTTTCTGACATTACCCTCTGGTAAAACACGACCAATTGGCAGGCGAGTCTAGGTCTTCCACGACTCCTAAACGTATATACATTTCGTAGCTCTTTCCTCCTCCTTTCTTTCTACATGTCCAAACCAACGGGCTTCATTGCTTCGGACTCGTAGAAAAGAATACAGGCTTTTATTCTTTATTCGGGCTTTATCGCTTTCCAATCAATTCTATTTCTTACATGATCATTACAAACGCTCTGCTTTCTGTATGAAAAATATACGAATTTAAACTTACAGTTGATGAAAATCTCGATAACATTGTTTGTGGAGCCACAGACGAGCCATGTTTGACGACAAACAGTCTCCGCCAGATTACTTCGCAAATAAAAAATAATGAAAAGTGACCTTAGGGCACTTACGCACGGGCTTATGGTTCACGGGGCTACGAGTGGGACGAAGTAAACGCGGGGTAAACAGTGTTTAAGATGGAATTTAGGGTTTTGGAATGCGAACTTGAAGCGAAAAAAGATAGAATTGAGGTTTTAATGTTTGTCAGATGCGATCGATGTTCTTGTTTGATTGTGTACTCGTGATTACATTTTCGTTCAGCTTATTTACCACTTTGATAGGAACTTGAGTACGGAGTTCGCACGGATACGTATAAGAGCAGAGCTATAAAGACTTCTTGGCGGTTTCTATATTGATTGTTAAATCAATAATATAGACCGCGTTCGCAACGATGATTAAATAAAGAGAGTTGATCTAAACGAGAGTGTCGGTGATAAATGAGAAGAGGCATGCTCCGTTGTTTCGGGCTTGTAAAAATAATGCATAAAGAATAAAATACGAAATAGATATACAAAGCGAAAGTAGACGATGTAGAAGCCAAGGTAGGCCATACTTACGTACTCGTACCATGACGAATCTTCACCAATATAGAATTAAATACGAATCTGTCTCAATAATCCTCCTTTTTAGGGTTCCGTACCCAAAGGGTAAAACGGAACCCTATTACTGAGGCTCCGCTGTCCGTCCGTCCGTCCGTCCGTCCGTCCGTCCGTCCGTCCGTCTGTCACCAGGCTGTATCTCATGAACCGTGATAGTTAGACAGTTGAAATTTTCACAGGTTATGTATTTCTGTTGCCGCTATAACAACAAATACTAAAAAATAGAATAAAATAAATATTTAAGGGGGCTCCCATACAACAAACGTGATTTTTTTGCCTTTTTTATAGATAATGGTACGGAACCCTTCGTGCGCGAGTCCGACTCGCACTTGGCCGATTTTTAGGGTTCCGTACCCAAAGGGTAAAACGGAACCCTATTACTGAGGCTCCGCTGTCCGTCCGTCCGTCCGTCTGTCACCAGGCTGTATCTCATGAACCGTGATAGTAAGACAGTTGAAATTTTCACAGATGATGTATTTCTATTGCCGCTATAACAACAAATACTAAAAAATAGAATAAAATAAATATTTAAGGGGGCTCCCATACAACAAACGTGATTTTTTGCTCATTTTTGCTCGATTATGATAACGGCAACAGGTAGATGCTTGAAATATTCACAGAATATTTAGTTATATATTCACTTTAAGAATAAATAATTAAATTTAAATAAAACAAATATTTAAGGGGGGCTCCCATACAACAAACGTGATTTTTTTTGCCGTTTTTATAGATAATGGTACGGAATCCTTCGTGCGCGAGTCCGACTCGCACTTGGCCGATTTTTTTTTAAACATTACACTCCTTTTTTGAGACAATTGTTATAGCAGTCGTGCAATAAGCAACCATATTTTTAAAGGGAGAGAAATTTCAAACAACTGCTTTGTGCATTGCTACAATTAATTGCATCTCACAGGTAGTAATAATGTTTTTTTTGTCGTGCAGGGGGAGAGCCCAGGGCCGGAGCGGCGGAACGGCGAGTCCGAGCCTCCGACCGACATGCCGCCGCCGGACACGCCGCCCGCGCCCACCGCACCCCCCTCCGATGCCCCACCACCCGCTAACAATGTGAGTACCAATACGTGATGAATCTTGGACAAACTCAGCTCTAAAGATTCTGGTGCTCATAGCTTGTAGGCGTCCCGTCGACTAATAGTGTGAATGCTAATTACCTTTAATTTATTTAAATTGACGGATTTTGACGGATTTCCATAGTGATTGGCGAGATCCGCTATCTAAGCTTAAGGATTTGGTGAAGATGAAGAGAGGGAAAACTAGATTTGTGTGTTTACAAGTATGTACATTGAAATCACCGCAGACTATTATGGGTTTTTCACCTGTAAAAACTTTTCTCAATGAATCAATCATCCATTACCTGCTCAAATTATGCAAAATCACCGCTAGGGGGGTCTGTATACTCAAATAATTATGTAATTATCTAATTCAGCGCATGCCATTTCAATAGTGCATTCAACATAGAGTCTAACAATGTCCTTACGTTCTTGGACTTTGCATTTTTTTATAACAATCATTGAACCGCCTCTAATCGAAGACTCTCTATTAAACTAACTATTTTATAATTATTAATTCCAAATAACATTTCCAGCCAATGTTTTGTTAACCCTAGTATTTCAATATTATATTTCCTAAAAATAATTGTACTATTTGTTCACAGCCAGGAAAGCCTTGAATATTTTGATGTACAAAATTTAGGTTTTGCTTTCGTTTTGTCTTTCTGTTTTTAGAGAAGTAGGGTTAGTGTGTGTTGGCACCAATGCTTATGGGTCGATTTCTACAGGACAAACATGTGTACATGTACAAGTCTGTGTGTCTGGGTGATTTTAGAAAAGTAGGGCGCATCGAAGTAGTCCATCTGGAGAAATATCTCCACCACACAGAAAACCGCTTTGACGCTTAAAAGATGGGCCGTGCCTTGATTGTATGCCCTCTGACGTAGTGTAAAAAATGTAGGGGAGATACTCTAAAATTAATATATTTTTTTAATGATTTCAATATACAACTTGTTTGCAATGACATGCAAACCCATGACAGATTTCAATCTTGTAGTACCAGTCTTGGCGTAATGCCGAGAATGTGACCTCCTTCCGGTATTATCCCCCATAATCCGTTCCTAATTCCATTACTTAATACTATTATTTTAATTACTTCTAGAGTAACAGTAAATTGAGGTCATAATTCTCGTAATACAAGTGAACAGTAATTTTGAGTCTGGAGAGTTTTCTATATGTAATGATATCTTATGTCTGACTAAAGTGTTTTTTCCTAATAAAGTTACGTAAAGTAAAGTTACGAAATTTAAAATGTTAAGGAAATTTACTAGTTCTTTATAAATTCAATTATGTATAAAAGGAACAATAACTTTATACATACATTTGTCGCTTTTATTTACACACAGTTAAAATAAATCTGCTAATACATAAAAAACCGTCCAAGTACGAGTTGAACTCGCTCACGAAATGTTCCGTACCTCCGAGAAAACACGTTTCTTCCACGGAAACCCCTTTATAATTTGTAACTTTATTACATTATGGTTACAGCGGCCATAGTATTACATACACTTTATTACAAGTATCAACTGATAACGGTTCGAACGTTAAGCCTTGTGACAGACGGACGGACAGCAGAGCTTTAGTAATATGGTCCCGTGGGTAACTTTTGGATGCAGAGAAATAAAAAAACCCCACCACTCACCTCATCACTTTCGTCTTAAAACACTTTAGCACCTTTACCTAGTCTGATTAAACATTGTATATTTTATCATTGTATAAAGTCCAAAAGCAAATTTTACTTATCAAATATGTTCAATAGTTTCCAAATTTCATCAGGACGGAATTAAACCTCCTCGTGTTGTTCACTGCTTGCTATATTCTACCTTAAGTTACAGTTGCAACCAGTAGGTAATTAGGCAACATAAGTAGCACCAGATACGAACGACGTTCTGCATTGACTCTTTTGCTGTATTTCTTGTTACTGCCCGCCAACTGAATGGCTTGCCACATCCGGTACGATTGTCTAACAACTGACAAATATAAACCGGAAGTAGTTCGTGCGCGTGAATGGTATATTTTCCGAAATAAGTTTGTACGATAAACAATTATTAAATCATAACAGAATTATAAAATTATTTTAATATTACATACCTACGTAATAAATCTCGCACATCTTGATAATATAAATAATATAGGGTACCATCAACGTGAATAAGTACTACAGTTAAAGTTGCTAACAGTAGATAAAAGAGTTTTTTGTTGAATTGTGTACTACTTTTATTCATAATTATGTATTGTCCCGAATACATCTATATGTATAAAAATCTCGTGTCACGGTGTTTGTGGTCGCACTCCTCCGAAACAGCTCGACCGATTTTTATAAAATTGTTGTAAGTATGGGAAATAGGTCGTAAAGTAAATTTCATAAAAAATAATAAGAAACAATTTATATGACAGAACAACGTTTGACGGGTCAGCTAGTATTTTAACGTTTATTACGGTAAACTTTCATTAAAATATGTACTTGAGATAATACATAATTATGGATGTATAAATAACTTATTAAGCAATATTTAGGATTGTATATGATTATGGATAATAAATCGTGACCATCAGCGACGCAAAAACGCCGAAAAGGCTTGCCATTGGATCTCGTCGAAAAGCTAGATGTGTGGTTAAAATGCACCTGATTATGCTTTGCAAAGGACTGAAGCAACCTTCAGATTCACTTCCTTTGATATTGTACTTTGTAGGATTATCATACGGGGATACTTCATTAATGTTCTTATATTAATAATATCGTTAGTTTCATTAAATATTCCTTAAAACGAAGAATGAACTGTAAAAAACTGTAAAAAAAATATTTAAAATCATATTAATAACTTACTACCTACCCGGGCCGAATTCGCGCGGGTGATCCGATCGCAACCAAACTGCACACAGTCACCCCTGCTAATCTTAAGGTTGTTTGTGTACTTCCCAAGTCGGACTGCTTTAATGTACCCTAACTCTCTTTAAAACAACCAGGCTAGTACAAAAAGATATGTTCATGCACACAAAATGTTTGTCTTGTGTTGGTATCGAACTCACCGTAGCCATCGTTAACCACTGCGGATTGGCGGAGGCCAGTGTTTTCAAGCCGCCCGAAGGCCACTGTCGTCTATGGATAATAACCGACGGCTTAAGGTGCCCACCGAAGCATAGAAAAACTCGAAATAGATAAACCCATCCATAAACAGGCTAAGACGAAGTTGCTTAAACTGCGTGTTCGGTTATAATGACAGGCGCGACGACGTCATCGAGTTCTCTCTGTATTCTACACGTGGTTACAATTATTTAATATTAAAACCCTATCACTCTCATCACCATTATTATCATCCAATAGCCGTATTTCAGATACAGTGTTCAAATTTATAAAACAATCATAAATTGTCTTCGTATTTTCATAAAATTAAATGCATTTAAAAATTACACCTATGATTAATTTCTCACATTATATTTTTCGTACAGCCACCCCAAAAGGCTCGTTCAGTGGTGGTGTCCCTGACGCCGGTACGGGAGCGCGAGACTTGGGCGAAGAAGGCAGAGTTCCTGCTAGCCGTGGTGGGCTTCGCGGTAGACCTCGGCAATGTGTGGCGCTTCCCTTACATCTGCTATCAGAACGGCGGAGGTGAGTTTATAGTCTGCACACGGAAGTAGATCAATATAGATCAATAGACGGCCAGGGTCTGGTTCCATACAGTTTTGTTAGCTATCTTTTTTATTCCTTAACTATAAATTTCGTATCGAAGGTGGAAATCTCAAATGGGTCATTTTATCGCAAAAATACATACCTGACAATGTTTAACTTTATGTAAGAGGGCACGCTCGATGGTGACGTTGTGCATGTCACTCTAATCCCACACGTAGGTTAAGCAACGTCGACGCCTACCTGTCTATGGATAGGTTTGTCTATCTCGAGCTTCTTCGGCTTCGGAGGGTACGTTAAGCCGTCGGTCCCGGCTGTTGTCGTAATATGACAGTTGTTAAGCCAAGTTTATGGCCTTTTTGGCAGCTAGAAAATAGTGGCCTTCGCCAATCCGCAGTTAAACAGCGTGGTGGAGTATGCTCTAAACCATTTCGATTGAAGGGAGACCCGTATCCCTGCAGTGGAATGAGTAAGGGTTGGTGAAGGGGAAGAAGGGCCAAGTTTACAACGTCGGGCGTCCAATGAGCATAAGACCTACCTATGGCGCCCGCCGCGCCACAATGCGTATTTTATGACCGAAGCCTGAGAGCACTAGGTATACAAGGAGGATTATTTTTGCCAAACCCGCTACTAATATAGCTCTTAAGAAATTTAATTATAACCTCACCCACTCCCAGGAACACAACAACCCTCCAGAAAGTTTTTATTTACCTGCAGTTTTCTGCTTGGGTTCGATTCCCAACCAGGACAAACACTTGTGTGCATGAACATGTCTGTTTATCTGGGGGTTTTTATGAGTGGTAGGGCGAATAAAAATAGCCCGTCTAGGAAAGTGTGAGTGAGGTCACCAGTAAGTTTCTAAGGAGTTGCTGTGTGAGCAGCAGAGATGACAAGGCGCGAGTTATACTTAATGTATTGCAAGCGTTTGTAGGCTACGATAATCGTTTTACATCAGGTGGGCCGTAAGCTTCTATGCCTCTACGACGTTGTATAAAAAAAGGTAAGTACCCCAGACGGGCTACTTGGATGCGTCCTACCTCTCTTAAAACGCCAAGATGAAGACAAACAGACATGTTCATGTACACAAATGTTTGTTTTACGTGGAACTCGAGCCTTGGCGTCAAAATAGCAGTGTTAACCCTTCCGCCATGGGCTCTTTTCTCTTGCTCTATTTGTACATAGATTCTAGCGTAGTGTTTTTGCGGCAGGGGCATTTCTGATACCGTACTGCGTGATGCTGCTGTTTGGAGGGCTCCCATTGTTCTTCATGGAGTTGGCGCTCGGCCAGTACCACCGCTGCGGCTGTCTCACGCTCTGGAAAAGGATATGCCCTGCACTCAAAGGTGAGAATTAACAAACATGTTATTAAAATATAATATAACTACCGTACTGCCCAGGATTCGTATGGGTGATCTGATCATATTATATACGTACCGCAATGGCCGTGTACTGTGCGGTTCCAGAGAAGTTTTCTTCCGAGAGAGAACTTTTTAGTTGTGGAATGAACTCCCAGGCGATGTTTTCCCGAGGGACTTTAGCATGGGGTTCTTCAAGAGAGGCGTAAAGAGATGCACGCATGAGTGACACCCGTGGTGTAGCAAATGTCCGTAGGCTACGGTGATTGTTTACCAACAGGCAGGCCGTATGCTTGTTTTCCACTTTAGTGATATAAAAAAAACAGTCGTTAAGCTAAGTCAGTGCCCACTGACATAGCTTAACGACTGGTTTTTAATAGCTTAAAAACACTGGCCTCCGCCAATCCGTAGTTGAGCAGCATGCTGAAGTGTGCTCTAAACCTTGGTACATGAACTCTAATTAAAACTGCTGGGATACGGGTTTCCCTGCAAACAAAGAGCGATTGAAAGGTTATCACCTAACCCAGTATGGGTTGGTAGGGAATAGTACGGTAACCATTTCATACCAACGGGCCAAGAGCGCGTTTGCCTCAATGTCCTTCTGTTTGTTTGCCAATGGTGGTATGAAAGAAAAATTCGTGTCAATGTCTACGCTTAAAGGGGTTATTGTAGTGAAAGTGTGGTGCGTTGACTAAATTATTAATACAATCTAGGACTTCTTCCCGCGCTTTCGACGAGTGACATTGTTGTTTTACTTGAAATTTTTACAATTCAGTACAAAATTAGTTTTGTGTGACAATTTCGATAGTATTTTGTAACATATGTGCTAGGGAAATTATACAGTAATGAGAAAACTCAAATATAACACGTTTATGCACTTTTTGGAAGACGTGAATAAGTTCATCAAGAAAACCTTGTAAAAATCACTATCGTTTTACGGGTGGTATTTAAATTGGGTTGATTGGGTCTAGATACCCTTCCCAAGTATTTTAAATGGAATATAGAATTAAGATTTTCAAATGGTTCTAAACTGAAGACTTGGCTGATGGCCTAGATCTCTTTGCCTTTCCCCTCGGGGATAAAAAGAACAAAAAAAAAATTAATATAATCTGTCAATTGCACTACGAATGTCCTCTCTTGTCATTGCAACAATCTGTAACAGAAAGAAAACATGTGTTTATTGATAGGGATTATGAAATTTAAGGTTAAATATAATAAAAGATACACAACGCGAAAGTAGAAGGATGTAGGAACCGAGGAAGGCCAAGGCTTACCTACCGTGACTAAATAGATCATGTTTTATCAGAACGTGATGTGAGAAGTCTTACAAACCGGCGAGCGTGCAAGAGAGGAACAAAGAGGAAGCGAGTTAGGTGTGTAAGGAAAGGAATTTATTTAATACTCGTATGAAGTGTATAAGGTAAAACAAAATATTTTGTGTGTATATGTCAGAGAGAGAGAGAAAAGTAAAAAAAAAGAACAGAGAATCTAACGGTTTCAATTTTACTCTCTTAGAATGAACCTTTCAAATTTATAGCATTGGATAGTCTTTATTGCCTTTAAAATAAACTCAACGTATGTGTCCCGTATGCCGAATTTTTTACAAAGGCCATGAAGCATTTATGATCTTAAGGTACTAAAATGGTTAAACTCTGTGGAACGTATACGCAGCTAAAAACTATTAATGGATTCAAACGCATAAATTAAATGTGCTGTTACATTTTTGTAACAAACTAAGTATAATTCATTTAATAATAATCTTAGAAGCTGCGCTGCTGAATATTAAAAAAAAGTGATACGTTTTTACTTTAAGCGCCTTCACAAAACCAACAAAAATATCACTGCTGTTCAATTTGAGATGAGAATGTAAAGTTTTTGAGAGAGGTAGGACGCATCAAAGCAACTGGAGAAGTACCTCCACCTCACAGGAAATCGCAGCTAAGTAACAACCCCTTAGGGTTCTTCAGATTCTGCGAGTATATGAAATTTCTAAGTAACTGCTGTGATAGCAGTGAGTATGGCAACGCGTTCTGTATTTCAAGCGTAATAGTAACTACTTTACATCAGGTATATATATATAATATGGCTGCAGTGTAGCTTTAACTAGCTTCTTTCATCCATTAGGATTGCCTAATGGATTAGGTTGGAAAATGTTTCTTAGAATCACACGTGTCTTGAAATATAATTTCTTGGACTGCGTGCTTCCTCACGATGTTCTCCTTCACCACATATCACACATACATAAAGTCAACATAACCACACCAGGAATCAAACCAGCGACCGTCAGCTGGTACTTTATCCACTAAGCTATCACTTCTTCACCTACAGCTATAACTAGCGTTTGGTCTAATTACGTTATAAACTTAACACTATTTGACGGTTCGAGCTGTCAGTATAAATGATTATTATGTATAAATAAATAAATTATTTAACTTGCTTACTTTAAAACATGCATATAGTCTAAAGTCTAAAGTTAATTCTAAAGCCTTACAAGTCAAATAATCTCAAACAAGAGGAACTTACAGTCAACCATTGAAGTCGTACGATCTCTCAGTTTAGTTTGATGATACCGTATATAGGCATTGGAACTATTATGTTTGCACAATGTCATAAGCAATGTTATGTATGTATACTGTTGTACCTTTTCCATAAATAAATAAACTGCACTCAATTGCCAACTTACATGACGATACGAGAACAAAAAATACTTGTATGTCGGTTCCTTAGATTTTATTACAATTACATGTAGATCGCCTAAATACAAGCAAATTTATTGATCATTTGACGAAATGACTTCTATAGTAAACTAACATTTTAGTTAAGATCAACAGGCTATGACAAACAAGTAAAAAACTCTAAAATGTAATATTTTCATTTCTACTTCTAACCTTTGTCAGCCTACGTCGTAGACGTTGTAAACCCTACGGCGTAGGCATCGTAAAAAGTCGTAGGCCGTAGATCCTGTCGCGTGGCAGTCTACAAACTTCGTAGACCGAAATTCTACGGATTAGGCATTTTACCGATATGTCTCGTAGACCGTCTTGAGTAGTCTTGAGTACATTTTCAATGCCACGTTGTAGGCTAAGTCGACATTGGCAAACGCTATACGCCGAAGCTTTTCAAACGCCTCAAACGGTAGAGACGGTATGATATAAACTAATCTATCTTCTGTTTAGTTTTATCAATATAGTGGAGTCAATGCGGTATTATTTACAAATTTTTTTTTAATAACAACGGATCAGGCTGAAACAGGATGCATTCGATGGGGAAAAATATGTAAACAAAAGGACCCCAAATTACATTTGTCTACAACTTATTCTCTGAATGAAACGGTAGACTCCGGGATTTATTAACCCCCATGCTGTTCATCCAGCATTTTTTTTTAAAAATCCATCTAATTCTGATAGATTTTGGGGGGAAGAGGAATTTGGGAAATCTGACGACGGGATCGTGATCAGCGACCCTGAAAACCAATCAGGCCTATTCGGCAGTATTATTCAATTATTTTCTCAATTTTTATTTATTGAATGGGGGGAGGGGTATGTTGTGGACAAAAATAATTTGGGGTCCTTTTGTCTACATATTTTTCCCATCGAATGCATCCTGTTTCAGCCTGATCGGTTGTTATTCGAAAAAAAATTTAAAATTGACCTATTGTTATACGTACCATATTGACTGCACTAATAGTTCGATCAAACGGACATACTATTTGTAAAGTTCGATTATAATTATCCCACAAGAATTATTATAACAACTTTTTGTTAGATCGACCTGTACGTAAATTCATGGTACAGATTGTAATAATTATTAATTATAGTATTATTGGGATTATATTTTTCATGCCTGTTATTTGAGTATCTGATATATTTTGTATATCTTGAAACTGGCTCTCTAGTTGTGGATAAAATTTTGTATTTAGAGAAGTTTCTTTGTTTAGAGAAATGTGTGTGCGGTTTGCTTGTACACAATAAAAACGCCATTCAATAAATCTCATCGCTTTATTCTCATTTTTTGATACAATCTGAATGAAACCTTACAGCCTTCGATCAACAATTCACTTAAACTCTCCACAAACGCTTTTTAGACAAGATTAATAATAATTCTTAATTCATAAAGATCACTATTTATGCAAAAGTATTTATATACGTGTATTTATATTAAAATAATAAATGAATATTCTCGGATATGAATGTATGAAGGAAGGCTTACTATTGAATGCGAAGAAAACAAAGATTATGGTATTTGAAAGAGAAGAAACCAGAACCAATGTAAGGATTACGGTAGATGATGAAGTGTTGGAACAAGTGGATGAGTTTGTATATCTTGGATGCGCTTCAGCAGGGATGGAAGGTACACCGCAGATGTGGAAAGGCGAGTGAGTGCTGGGAATAGTGTGAATGGAGCGTTGGGAAAACTTCTTGGCAGTAAGAACGTGAGCCAGAAGGCGCAGCTGGCTATACACAATGCAGTGCTGGTCCCAACGCTTACTTATGGAAGCGAGAGCTGGGTATGGCAGAGAGAGCATGAAAGTAGGATAAACGCGGTTGAAATGCGAGCGTTGCGCAAAATCTGTGGTGTAACCCTTTGCAGACCGTATCCGCAATGATGAGGTTAGAAGCAGAGTTGGTCTGAAAGAGAGCGTCGGTGTTAAGATAAGAAGAGGCATGTTCCGTTGGTTCGGACATGTAGAAAGAATGCAGGATGAAAGAATGACGAAGCAGATATACAATGCAAAAGTGGAAGGATGTAGGAGCCGAGGAAGGCCAAGACTTACCTATCATGATCAGATTGGTCGTGTTCTATCAGAAGGTGATGTCAGGAGCCCTAGAAACCGGCGAGCGTGCATGAAAAGAGCAATGAATGTGAAAGAAGCGAGTGAGGTATGTAAGGATCGAGTCGCGTGGCGCTCGGTTCTCTCTGCCTACCCCGTAAGGGATTTGGCGTGAAGTTATAGTAGTAGTAGTAATATTCTCGGACATATTACACAGCGCCATCTAGTACAAAAATAAGCAAAGCTTTTGCTATAGACAGTAGACAACTGATAAACATGCTTAAATTCCTTTCTTTTATACATATATAATTTTAACACATAAATACCCAGACCAAGTCAAACAGGCATGTTCATGTGTACAAATATTCCACCACCGAGCTCGTCATGTACATAATATGTAACATGACGTGCATTATATATTTATAGTATGTATCGTAACAGACTATATGTCCCACTACTGAAGGGTTGGCTGGACGGGAGCTCTTTAAAGATAATCTCGCCCTTGAAAACTATGTGTAATAATTATGTTGATACTGTTGATTGTAGGCACTTGGTGAAATTTTGAAGACATCGCGTTAATGTTAATACTTGCACTTGTACAGATTCCACTTCACAATTTTATTTAACAATTGTTTTTACCGACCGGTTTCGCCTTTACGGCATTATCCACGGACGGATATACGGATAATGCCGTAAAGGCGTATGTGTAATAAATATTATAACTATTTTATATGTTATGTGGAGTCTTTAACAGGTATTGAACAATCATACATAAACATATTTATCAATGAAGTACCCTCGTTGACGTCAAATATTTACTGCGATTGAAACAGGCATCAAGTCCCCCCTCTCTTGAGGAAACGTACTCCCATAAAGCGGTTTCTACCAAAGTTACGCTCGTAAACTTTGGCAATTCTATACGATTTATTTATCTGTATCATGTGATAATGTAATTTATTACGCTTAAATGACATTACAAAAAGCCTATCTTTATATAAAAGCCTATTGTAGTGACGAGAACTTCCCTCAGTTGTGTAAGCCAGATAGACGACAAGTCATTTCCCTATATATTTTTATATTACTTCTGCAATTGACAGTGGCATTGGCAGACAATTGGATTTTCGAAAAATAATATTAAAAATGAATGAATCAAAATATTACGAGTACAATACTCTGTAAAATGTCAAGAAGTTAATGTGCATTGGCTAACTGATTTAATTAATTAAAACTATTATAAATGTCCCCGTAAATGTCTTCAGTAAACCCATAAATACTATATCTGAATTAAATTGCTCTATCATAACGTTGACAATGTGAGATAATTTATTTTAATCCAATTAATATAAAAAATATGACCAACGTCGTTGTATAAATAAAAATACTATTCACTGGCGGGATATTACGTTTCTGCGAGTGAGAAAGACTACTTACGGTGCATTTTTTTTTTACCCCTAGTTTCCTTTTAAACAATATCGGAAGGCATACAAGCATACTCCTGGTGTAAAGTGGTTTATAACTTTTATAACTTTTTATAACCGCACCGCTCGCCGACGGCGGGGAGTTCACCCTCACACGCTTGAACCGCAATGGTCGCGTACGGTGCGGTTCCAGAGAAGTTTTCTTCCGAGAACACTCAAGCTGTGGAATGAGCTCCCAGCCGAGGTTTTTCCAAGGGACTACAGCATGGAGTTTTTCAAGAAATGCGTGAAGAGGTTTTTAGAGGGTCGGCAACGCATGAGTGACGCCTCTGGTGTTGCAAATGTCCATAGGCTACGGTGACTGTTTAACATCAGGCAGACCGTATGCTTGATTGTCACCTTAGTGGTATAAAAAAAAGTGGTTACCATAACCCACGAAAGCTATAATTTGTAAATACATTACGTATCACTCGAGCGATGCCACCTCTGCTGCTGAGACAGCATCTCCTTAGAATCCCACTGATGACCTTACCCACACGCAGGAACACAACCACCCTGCAGGCAGTTGTTATTTGTCTATGAGGAGAAGGTACTTGCCCAAACAGGCTTTAGTGCACCCTAACTTTCTTAGAATTGAATCATGTAACAAAAAAACAAGGTATTGAAATCTGTTACCGTGTCAAAGTATTAAAGCTTACTACTTTGTTATAAATGTTAGAAATGACGGTACATTTTTCCGTTCGTGCTTTATTGGCCGAATCTATAACTCAGATGGAAGAGTCTTCTATTGTGACGTAATTTGACCAATTGGGAACTTCGCCGCGGCGAGAATTCTTCTAATGTCTTCAAGCTGCAAAGTTACAAGTTACTCGTCCGGGAAATGTTTAGGCATTTTAGATTTGATTGGAAGTTAAACTAGCTTTCGTCCGCGGTGTCGTCTACGTGGGATCTTGTTCACGTATTTCTCCTTCTTCCTGTTGGTATACCGTTTCGTAGTCTTCCCAGACTAGATAAGTTTTATACCATTAACATATTTTTTAATAAATTCTTCTTTAATCTTATTCATTTGTCATAGTTTTTTATTTTCAATCTATTAGTATTTTTTATTTATTGAAGTGAAAACTTCTTTAGCGGCGTTGTGCACTTTTTGGGGTAAGTAAAAAATGTTAAATTCGCGTCAGGACACGTGACCGTAAGATTTTGGTGAGAATTACGAAGTTCGCTGCATCGCTAAAACATCAGTTACCTCTAATTAAACAATTAAAACATGAAGCGCTAGATCGTTCGTGGGGCATTATTTTCTCGCGACCAAAACGTTGTAAGCGCCATGAAATTCTTGGCACTTACGCGTTTCGTTCAACGTAGTTTATCAACATCGCTGGTTGGTCCGCATGTTCAAGTTTTCACTTCTGCCGGCACTCCCGGAATGCTAACCGTTTTTTTTCGACATACCTTCTTTTTCTTTGCGTTATCTCGTTTCCTAGTCCATTGGAATTGGTGGGGTTCGCTACGGATAATAATACGGTGAAGACACTGATTTCTACAAAGAGTGACTGCCGTCAGACCTCCAAAACCCAGAGGGAAACCTAGATCTGTCTTAGGTTAGGTCCCACGTCTTTCGAAATATACTTTCTGGGACGTGTCTACACCGCTAGGCATTGGCATGAAGTCATAGATAGATAATGGATGGAGCTGGAGAGGGAGGGCGCATCAAAGCAGCCCTTCATGGTAGGTAGCTATCTCGTTTCTTCGGAGGGCACGTTAAGCCGTCGGTCCCGGCTGTTGTCGATAGATGACAGCCGTTATCCTAAGTCAGTGGCCCTCGGGCGACTTGAAAACACTGTTCTTTGTCAATCCGCATTTGAACAGCGTGGTGGAGTATGCTCTAAACCCCATCGGTTGCTGTGAAGCCCGCTGTCGCCCGTGGATGGACTGACGCAGTATGGGGAGGGAAGTTCGAAAACAGATAAAATAATTTCACCGGCGTTCTAAAATGGGCAAAATCAAATTTTTTAGAAAATAAAACTGCAAGATGATGAATGGAAGAATGAATTGCGGAATGAAAGAGAGTATGATGTATGAATGTGTTATTTATTTATATTTAATGATTTTTTAAAAAGGTGTGTATAACATATACATATTGTTGTAAAAATCGCCTTGCCCACGGCAGGGATGTACGTTTATAAAAAAAAAATTAAAAAAAAAAAAAAAAAATAACCCCATCGGTTTTTTTTTTTTTTTTTTTTTTTTTTTTTTTTTTTTTTTTTAATATTCTTGCACCCCTGCCATGGGCAAGGCTATGTTAATGCTATTTCATTAGCGAACTAATTATTAAAATTTAAAACACATTCATACACAATACTCCCTTTCATTCCATAACTCATACATTCATCAACTTTCAGTTTTATGCCCATTTTGGAACGCCGGTGAAACGATTTTAACTGTTTTAACTTCCCTCCCCATACTGTGTCAGTCCAGCCATGGGCGACAGAGAGCTTCACAGCTCCACCTAGCCACCGCGATCCCATCGGCTATACAAAATATAGCCGAGGTATACAGCATTAAACCCCATCGGTTGAAGGGAGACCCGTATCCCTGCAGTGGGATGAGTAAGGGTTGATGTGGTATATGTTAAGGTTAATCGCTTTACATCAGGTGGCCAGTGCGGTTATATGCCTCCCGACGACGTTATTAATAAATATATAAAGCACATGTTGTAGTGCTTTCAGGAATATTTGCTAAGAGCAGAATTTGACAGCTCGTAGGTCACAGGTCTTCGGAAAATATAATTTCTTGGACATGCGGGGTTATATCACGATGTTTTCCTTCACCGCCGATCAAGTGATAATTAAAAATATGTACTTAAATCTGAAAACATAAACTTAGTGGTAGGTACAGGCTGGGATTCGAGCCGGGGACCAGTTGGTCACTAGGCCGGTTCCTTATCCACTGGGCTATCGCTGTTCAGACATGTTCGTCAGTTACATATTCATCAGTCACAATCTAGACGTCTACCCCAAGCACAAACACACCAACCACTGTTCCAGGTAAGGCATATTGAAACGAGTGCAGTAGCCTGCTGCTGCTGGTTCCTGTCGCTGTACGACAGGAACCAGCAGGCGGTGCTCACGATATCATCCTTCGCCGCTGAACAAGTCGTAATTACAAATATGTAAATAAATTTAAAGACACCAGGAGACCAGGCGGTCAATAGCCCAGTTCCTTGTCCATTGGGCTTCATCACTTTGCTACCTGTGCCACATAAAAATAATAAAAAAAAGTATGAATGTCGATGTCCTATTTCAATACCGTCGAGCAGTAATATTTCATATAATGCGAGCGGCGGCAGTCCGAGATCTCCCTCGCAAATATTAGCACGCCTCTTCATTCACCCTGCTGTTCATACGATTTCCCCAGTACATCTAGAGCGTAGGTAGCGACGGAACGCTGAGTTTAATATAAATTGAAAAAAGCACATTACTAAATACATGTTATTAACAATATTCCATTTACATTAAGTATATTCCAATTATATAAAAAGCTTGCTAGCTTGGTACTCGGTCGCGCAGTGGTTAGGTACGCTACTTTGACACCAATACTCGTGGGTTTGACAAACATATGCGTGCATGAGCATGTATGTTTGTCTTGGTCTGGGTGTTTGTGGGTGTGAAAGGTAGGGCGCATAAATGCTGCCCGACTGGGGAATTACCTCACAGAAAACCGCAGCAAGATAACAACTCCCTCGAGGGTTAAACTGCCCCTGCGTGTGAGTGAGGTCGCCAGTATTACGTCTGTAAAACAAAACGATGACCAACTTCGTTGTCGATTGTAGATGTCGGAGTACGCGTAAATCGTGAAAATTCACTTTCATCATTTTTCCCTGACGTGAAAAGAAGTCTTCAAAAAAAGGACATTTTTTTGTGAATCAGAACGTATATAATTAATCCATCCATGTCGGTAGATGTAATAATTGAATAACCAATGTAAGACAAATGTCACTTTAGTCTTCCTGCGACCACGGACGCTGCAAAGCATTCGAAACGTCAGGTTCAACAAAATAAATAAAACACGCGATACTTCCGTTAAAAATAGTTTAATTCAACATTCATTTCATAATAAGCCATTTAAAAGAATTCAACAACACTGGAAATAAATAAATCACTATACACATATTCCTAATTTACATGCAATTTGATCTAACCTGCTGCACACGAAGCACATACAAAATTAGATCAAATTGCATGTAAACTGCAATTTGATCTAACTTTGTATTACATGCAATTTGATCTAACCTGCTGCACACAAAGCACACACAAAGTTAGATCAAATTGCATGTAAATTTGACTTTTGCAAAATAACGCCTGAATCTATTAAATATTCCTAATTATTAGCAGTTGATGGCAAAGCATAAACCAATAGTGCTGGGCCATCAAAGAGCCCATTTGCCCATTAAAAAAAACATGTAGATGTAGGTGACAGCGTAATTTTGTTATTCCTACGTTATTTCGTGTCCTATGACTTTGTACTTTGAGTATTTATATACTAGCTATCCGCCCCGGCTTCGCACGGGTGATATGATCGCTACCAAACTTCACAGGATCACCTGCTGGGCTAACCTGAAGATTGACTGAAAATTTCATCAAAATCTGCCCAGCCGTTTTTGAGTCCATAGAGGACATACAGACAAACATTCATTTTTATATATATATAGATTAGAGTTTACATAATTTGAAAAGTCTGTCAAATTGGGGACTGTCATACTGGTCACATCATAGTAACTCGCAAATTCAGTATCAATGCCCACTCTGACACTAGTCAATAGATTCCGCTCGGTTTCATACATTTTAACAAGCCCGGCCGCACTATCCACTCACTGGTCGTCCATTTGTCTTTGCGTTAAAAGCATTGCCTCCTGTATATTTATAAAGGCTACCTAATGCCTCGCATCTATATGGGCTCCCTTCGTCCGCGAGAGAGAATGACAGTTGGTTTGATTTTGAAAGTGGGTGTGTAAGGGATTCAATTCAATCAGATATTGGTATAATACAAATGGAAAATTTGTGTATGTTTTCAGTTCTAATTTGTACTTAAGCACAAGTATGTACTATGATATAACTTCATATTGTGTTGCATTATTGGTTTTCCCAAGGGCGTACAGCATGGGGTTCTTCAATAAAGGCGTGAAGATGTTTTTACAGAGTCGGCAACGCATGATTAATACGCCTAGTGTTGCAAATGTCCATAGGCTATGGTGACAGCTTACCATCAGGCAGGGCACAGGCTTCTTTTCCACTGTAGTGCTATAAAAAACTAGTGCGCCGTATGCCTTTCTGCCTCCCAACATTGTATAAAAAAATGTTATATCAGGTAACCTACGACACTTTCTATGATTTATGGTAAAAGAAGAAATTTATGCGAACTGCAATAATATAACCAGTTGAGAATGCGCAAGCTTGCATTGCCAGAGGAACACCTGGCTCGTCAATTATATAACAATTCAATTTTTTATTTTAATTTGTCGGCCATTTTGACCATGCTCCTTAAGAGATAGGAACGGTGTTCCTGAATATTCCTATTCTACTTTTTTATGCTGAATCCGAATCTGAAGTAAAAATTCGAATATTCGAAAAAAACGCACACACAGACAAACATATAGATTTCATATAGGAACGGTGTTCCTGATAAGCCTGTTAAATGATAATTAAATCTTATTATATATTTTTTATACGTCGGGAGACATATAAGCCTATGAATCCTTGCAACATTTGAAGTACCGTTCGCGCATTGCCGACCCTCCTCCAACGGAGCTCACTGGTAACCTCACTCACTCGCAGGAATACAACACCTCTCCAAAGAGCTATTAATTGCTGCAAGTTTTTTGTAAGGTAAAGGTTCTCCATTCAGCCTGTTGTGATGCGCCCCAATTTCTCAAATATGCCCAGATCAAGACAAATAGACATGTTCATGCACACGAATGTTTGCCCTGTGTGGGAATCAAACCCACGATCCCTCGTGTTAAAGCAGCCATTGCTAGCCACAGGACCGACTCGCACCGTGGGAGACCTAACATTGATGATCTTTTATTCGTTACAACGGAACAACAAAAAACATAATAAAAGTAAACACGACATATCAAACATATATTATATGTAAGAGAGGTAGGGCGCATCAAAGCAGCTTGTCTGGGGAAGTACCTCCACCTCACAGAAAACCGCAGCCAATTAACAACTCTCTAAAGGGTTGTTGTGTTTCTACGTGTGAGTGAGGTCACCAGTAAGTTCCCAAGGAGTCGCTGTGTAAGCAGCAGAGGAGGCATCGCGCGAATGATACTTAACATATCGAAAGCGTTAATTTAGGCTACGGTACGGTACGGTAGTAAAAGGCTACGGTACCCGCATTACATCAGGTGGGCCGTATGCTTGTATGCCTCCCGAGGTAGTATTAAAAAAAAAATAAGTGACGAAACAAAACTGACAAAATGGACTTAACTTTAGTTAGGCTCAAGCTTAACGGCACTTTTGGAAATAAATTAGAAAATCTAACAATTTGAAGCCACAACAAACCATTTCAAGATGTTTACGCCACCACGAATGATTTCCCAAACGATTTAAAGTCCAAATAAAGGTTTTAATGGATGCCAATACGGCACGAGAGACGAACAAACAGATCGAAGCCTTCCCTCGGGAGTCGGTCGATCGACAATCACTTAGCACGCAAATGATGCCATTGTGCTCTTGTATTTCTTGATGACTTCGTGGAACTTCTATTCAACCGATAATGTTTGATAAATAAAGCATTAATCGAGATATCGAATATCTCTGTATAACATTTTCACTGAGTTACTGCTTATTCTGTGCCTTTACGTGTACAATGAAATCCGGTATCACTAAGGGCCGGACGAAAAACACGTTTGGAGTATTTGATCACCCGTGCACTATGCTGCATGTGCAAGTGCATGATGCTAAAAAGGTACGTTTCTGGCAGGCATTGTGGTACACATATGTATTACTTAGTCTGGCCATAAATACATAGAAACGTCTCTTTTTTTTCAACTCTTTAATTATTTTGAATTTGGAACGCGTTTATTAAAAACTTCTTTCGATTTCCCGCCGTTTTACATACTTTTACGTGTTTATTATCAAATTACAATATGGAATACCCATTCATTAAAGAAAATAGGATTGCAGTGATTGCATTGCACATAGTGAGTATGGTCATATTCAAGACAGTTCAAAAGCTTGATATTAGCCATATGTTCCTATACTATACTATCGACAGATATGCCAACACTTCCTCTGTTGAAGACCATAAAAGATCGGGGCGACCGCTTGCTGTTAGAACTGCAAAAACTGTTAATGCTGTTTAAGCCAGCATTCGCCAAAACCCCATTAGGAAACAAAAAGTCTTATCGCGAGAAATGAAGATTCCCGCTAGGACTCTGTCGCGTATAATAAAACAAGACCTGAAGCTCTGCGCTTATCGTCGATATACAGGACATGCCCTAACTCAATACCTACAGTACAGTTGAAGAGAGTGGATATATTAAAACGCTTTCTATCCTAATACGCTGGTGAAAGGCACAGAAATATCCTCTTTACTGATGAAAAAATGTCACGATTGAAGAGCACTACAACAAGCAAAATGACAAAGTGCCACACACAGTTCTAAAAAAGCCACCCAAGTGATCGGAAAGGTACAACGTGGTCATCATCCTGCGTCTGTAATGGTTTAGTGGGGGGTGTCTTATCAAGCAGTCACATAGCTTTTAGCAGTCATTTTGGTGAAAAGGGAGTGAAGACTATTCTATTGTTGTTCTAAGCAATACACTTTTTTAAAATGTACCGTGGACTTGCCACCAGGGCTCTGCACCTGGTCACAAGGCACGAACTACCCAAGCCTGGCTCGAAACCAACGTTCTGGACTTTTAAGAGCTGAAGACTAGCCCTCGTCTAGCCCAGATCTGAACCCCTTAGACTACAAATTATGGTCAGTTTTGGTGGGCATGGCTTGCTCGAAACGACACGCCGTCATTGTGTCTCTTAAGAAATCTCTGGAGCAAGCAGTGGCCAAATTTACCATGGAAACAATGCGTAAATCCATAGATTCGTGGCCATACAGATTAAAGGCCTGTATCAAAGCCAAAGGCGGCCATTTCGAATAGAATATACATTTTTATTTTTTGCTGACACTTCCATAAGTACATATTTATGGAAGTCTCAGCATATAAATTTTATTAAGATTACATTACTTCATAAAAAATAAATGCATATTCATTTGTAACAGAACTTATGGCCGGACTAGGTATTTCATCCGTTTTTCTTTGTTTCCTTTTTATAGAGTAATATTGTAAGCATAATTTTAATTTTCAACGGTTGTTTATATCACTATTGTAAGTACATGACTTACCGCGATTTGTTTTTATGTTTCCTCGATATTTCGGCGACGTTGCAGACGCCGCCGTGGTCACGAAATGACGATAGTCAGATAATCAAACAAAATAGCGGGAAAAAAGAAAATCAAATCCCTACAATAGGCTCTAACTTCACGCCAAAGGTGTAGGCAGAGAGAACCGAGCGCCACGTGATATTCATTGCTCTTCTCATACACGCTCGCGGGTTTCTAAGGCTCCTGATATCACCTTCTAATAGAACACGACCAATTTGATCATGGTAGGTAAGTCTTGGCCTTCCTCGGCCCCTACATCCTTCCACTTTTGCGTTGTATACCTGCTTCGACATTCTTCCGTCCTGCATTTTTTCTACATGTCAGAACCATCGAGCATGCCTCTTCTTATTTTAACACCGATGCTCTGTTTCAGACCAACTCAGTTTCTAACATCATTGCGAATACGGTCTACATGCGTTACGGCAAAAACGTACAGATTTTGCGCAACGCTCACATTTCGACCACGTTTATTCTACTTTCATGCTATCTTTGCCATACCCAACTCTCGCTTCCATAAGTAATCGTTGGGACCAGCCAGCAAAATTCAAATAAAATATATGTCCATTCCTTCCACCTGATCTCTCCGACGTATATAAAATGAACCAGTTGAGAATGCGCAAGCTTGCATTGCCAGAGGAAAACCTGGCTCGTCAATTATATAACAAATCATTTTTTTTTTAATTTGTAGGCTTTGGCCATGTTCCTTAAGAGATAGGAACGGTGTTCCTGAACACTCCTATTCTACTTTTTTATGCTGAATCCGAATCTGAAGTCAAAATTCGAATATTCGAAAAAAACGCACACACAGACAAACGCACAGACAAACATATAGATTTCATATACGAACGGTGTTCCTGAAAATATTAAATAAGTACAGTTGATAGTTTGTGTAAAAATTAGACGAAAATAGAACGTTCAGAAACTAACTCAGGAACGTAATCGGAACTGAACTTAAGTCCGAGGGACTTCTTCCCGCGCTTTTGACGAGTGACATTGTTGTTTTACTTGAAATTTTTACAATTCAGTATAAAATTAGTTTTGTGTGACAATTTCGATAGTATTTTGCAACATAAGTGCTAGTGAAATTATACAGTAATGAAAAAACTCAAATATAACACGTTTATGCACTTTTTGGAAGACGTGAATAAGTTCATAAAGAAAACCTTGTAAAAATCACTATCGTTTTACGGGTATTTAAATTGGGTTGATTGGATCTAGATACCCTTCCCAAGTATTTTTTCAGCACAGTTCCTGAAGCTGGAACATAGAATTAAGATTTTCAAATGGTTCTAAACTGATGACTTGGCTGTATGGGCTAGATCCCTTTGCCTTTCCCCTCGGGGATAAAAAGAACCAAAAAAAGAAAGTATAAGTCCGATTCGCACTTAACCAATTTTTATTCTCCAAGACTTATTTCGAAGCATGAACGCATTATAACGATGAAATATTGAATGAAACTATCGTTCCTCTAATCTTGTCTAGGGAACTATAAAAATGTTTCTTTAATCATTCTCAGAACGTAATGCAGTGTAAAAAATTCGTAAAAAGTTGCGTGTGTCATTCAAATTAAATACGCTTAACAATACCGAGCATATCGGTCTTCGGATAGGTTTGATTATGGATAAATCCATGATGCTGACGATTAAGCACGTTAATAAACATTAGGCATGACGTTGAATTTATATCATGATCGAGTCAAGGAGTATATGGAAATTCTAGAACGAAATAAAGCACACAGTAAGCGTTAATCTCGTATATGATTGCAGAAAATGTATGAGATCATTGCGATAAAAGACTCCGTTTTATATTTTCCAATGAAATGAGAAATCATATCAATATAGCAAACGAAGTAGCAAGTAACATTTAGATGGGTTATCATTGTGAATAAATCGCGCCATCTCGCTGCGATAAACTAATTAGCGAACGCGATGCGATATCATTTGATTACTCGCCGACAGATGGCACTGATTTGATTTCGAATATGCCAGCGGAAACGTCAAAAGTTATCGCCAAGTTTGCGCGGCGAAAATTGGCGCGAGCCTGATATTAATTGCATTTTGAGTGTTTGTTGATTTATTGGAAGCGAAACTGTTGAATCCGATTGTTGTATCGAGCTTATTTATGTATTTTGGTGTTAGTGTGAAGTGAACATTATTTTAAATACCCTTCCTTTGCTAGTACTAAATTTCAGACCATCTTACATGGAAACCTCATTGTGTCGAATACTTTATTTATTTATTGCAATGTATACATTGTGACACTGTAACTATACAATACACTGCACAAAGATACACATGAACCTTTATGAACAGGGACCTGAGCTATGTAGTACTAATTTAGATTTCAGGTTTTTTAAGTTATTTTTGTAACGCGAATCGTAACGACGGGGCATGTCCTCTAGTGTCGTATGAGAGTTTGGATACTTTCTAATAAATTAAAAATTTCTAATAAATAATAAAGAAACGCGTGAGATATGTAAGGATCGAGTCAAGTGGCGCTCGGCTCTCTCTGGCTACCCCGCAAGGGATTTGGCGTGAAGTTATAGGCTTGCAACTGTCTGTTTGTTCGATGTTTTTATTATGCATATATATTTCATCATAAGGATATTCACACGTATACATGGAGACAGAATGACCAAAAAAGTGTGATTAATGTGATTCTGATAGATATACGTCTCCGAAATATATTACTAACTAGTCTGGCCATAAATACTGTTACATAGAGACTTTTCTTATTTTCAACTGTTTAATTATTTTCAATTTGGAACGCGTATATTATGTTAAAAATTTCTTTCGATTTCCCGCCGTTTTACATATTTGTTTCGTGTTTATTATCAAATTACAATGGAATGGGTTGTTAAAGAAAATAGGACTGCAGTGATTGCATTACACAAAGTGAGTATGGCCCCGTCAGTCATTTTCAAGACAGTTCAAAAGCTTGATATCAGCCGTATGTTCGTATATTTGACGAGCTCGGTGGCGCATTGGCGAAACGCGCTGTTACGTTACTTTGTCACCAACGCACGTGGGTTCGATTCCCACACAGGACAAACATTTGTGTGCAGGAACATGTCTGTCTTGTTCTGGGTATTTTAAGAGAGGTAGGGCGCATCGAAGCATCCCGTCTGGGGAAGTACCTACACCTCCCAGAAAAACCGCAGACAAATAACAACTCCCTAGAGGGTTGTTGTGTTTCCGCGTGTGAGAGAGGTCACTAGTAGACTCCTATGGAGTTGCTGTGGTGCTTACTGGTGACCTCACTGACACGCAGGAACACAACCCTGTAGGGAGTTGTTATATGACTGCGGTTTTCTGTAAGGTACTTTCCCAGGCTTTGATGTACCCTGCCTTTCTTTAAAATCCAGACTGAGACAAACGGACATGTTCATGCACATAGATGTTGGTGGTGTCCTGTGTGGGAATCGAACCCACGGGCGTTTAACGGCTTTGGCGTTTTCGGCGTTGGCGTGCGGGCTGAGACAAACTTGTCCATTTTTAGTTTATCGAAATCTACAGATTAAGATTCCGGCTCAATCTATTTTTTGCAGCGTAGTCGTTAAACTCATCTTCAGCAAAACTTGAGTACATAATTTATATGGTACAAAAAGGTGTATGGAGCGTTGGGTAAACTTCTAGGCAGCCGAAATCTAAGCCATAAGGCACAGCTTGCTGTACACAACGCGGTGCTAATCCCAACGGTAACTAATGGAAGTGAGAGCTGGGTATGCCAGAGAGAGCATGAAAATAGAATAAATGCGGCCGAAATGAGAGCATTGCGCAAAATTTGTGGCATAACGCTTGCTGACCGCGTTCGTAATGAAGACTTGAGAGAAAGAGTTGGTCTGAAAGAGAGTGTCGGTGTTAAGATAAGAAAAGGCATGCTCCGTTGGTTCGGATATCTAGATAGAATGCGAGACGAAAGAATGACGAAACAGATATACAATGCAAAAGTGAAAGGATGTAGGAGCCGAGGAAGACCGAGACTGAACCTACCATGACCAAATTGGTCGTGTTTTGTCAGATGGTGATGTCAGGAGCCCCAGGAACCGGCGAGCGTGCATGAAAAGAGCTATGAATGTCACAGAAGCGAGTGAAGTATGTAAGGACCGCGTCTTATGGCGTTCGGTTCGCTCTGCCTACCCCGCAAGGGACCTGGCGTGAAGACATACACCCGACTATCTGTCATCATCATGATTAAAAAATTAATTGTAATGATTCATTATACTTGTTTTATTTCTAAGTATAATAAGTACAAGTAATATATGTCAATTCACTGTAGGTAGTAGCACTCTGTATAATAAATACGCACTAAAAAACAGGTCCAGTAAGCTGGAAGGTTTGCGTGTGAATGTATCATTTCGTATATAAAAGTATCTGTGTAGTGTGTGATACTTTCAAATAATTAAGTTTTCATACGCAGATAAGATATTATTGTATCTGTGACCTGGCGTTGTAACTGTTGTTTAGTGTGAAGCGAGTCCCACACTACGCAGATAAGATATTATCGTATCTGTGACCTGGCGTCGTAACTGTTGTTTAGTGTAAAGCTAGTCCCACACTACGCAGATAAGATATTATCGTATCTGTGACCTGGCGTCGTAACTGTTGTTTAGTGTGAAGCGAGTCCCACACTACGCAGATAAGATATTATCGTATCTGTGACCTGGTGGCGTAACTGTTGTTTAGTGTAAAGCGAATCCCACACTACGCAAATAAGATATCGTATCTGTGACGTGGCGGCGTAACTGTTGTTTAGTGTAAAGCGAGTCACACACTACGCAGATAAGATAGCCAGCCTGCCAGCGACAGAAAAAGACAGGGATACGTATCGCTTGATTTGTAACGAAACTCACTAAAGGTCCGAGTGTTTACCATTTTTATCTCGTCTTGTGAGTGGAGATTTAATGTCATGGGATGATTTCAGGCGTGGGATACGCGATTTGCATGATTGACATCTACATGGGTATGTACTACAACACCATCATCGGCTGGGCGGTCTACTACCTGATAGCGTCCTTGGCCTCCATCAACTCCGTGCTGCCCTGGACCAGCTGCAACAATGAGTGGAACACGCCGCTGTGCATGCCGATCACCTCGCTGCAAATCAACCCGAACGCTTCTACCCCCGCTAAGGAGTTCTTCGAGTAAGTATCTCATATTTTACATTGACTACTCCCCTCCCAAATATATACATATACAAGCTGGTAAGGAACGAGCGATACAATGAAAAGAGACAGATTGTGCACATGTAATACAACATTGTTCCCAAAGAAACTATATTTTTATCATTACCCGTTTTCGAGTTACAGCTTATCAGACTTTAACATATAAAAGCAATATGCCCAACCCTAAAGTCAGCTGTTTACGAAATGTGTCAATAACCGGGCACTTCTTTGAATGGTTCCTGGAAAATTTGGAACTAAATATATGTTTCTAACTATTACAAATCGATTAATAAATTTTAACATAACGCCCTATTTTCGGGAATGTCAATGGTAACTTTCCTCCCGATACATATATGTATAAAATGTATACATATGTCCGCGGATTGAACATAGAATCTCAACTTTATAAATGGTGGTTTATACAATGTCGGGAGGCATACAAACATACGACTCACCTGATGTAAAGCGATTATTATAGCCTATGAACGCTTGCAACACATTAAGTATCACTCGCACGATGCCACCTCTGCTGCTAACACAGCAACTACTCAGTCACACGAAGGAACGCAACAACCCTCCAAGGAACTGTTATTTGGCTGCAGATTTCTGTGAGGTGGAGGTACTTCCACAAACGTACTGTTTTAATGCGCCCTACCTCTCTTTAAAACGCCTAGAACAAGAAAAATAGACATGTTCATGCACACAAATGTTTGTCCTGTGTGGAAATCGAACTCACTAGCATTGGTGTCAAAGTCGCGTTATTAACCGCTGCGCAACCGAGCTCATCAAATCATACAACGCCAGTGGGTGGGACAAGGGCCAGTTCGCATGAACTAATTGGTGGCGGAAGCACACAAAGCAGGTTAGATCAAATTGCATGTAAATTTGACTTTCGCAAGATAACGCCTGAATCTAATAATACCACGGTTATCGCTGCCGGCTCCGTCCTTATGAAAATTATCTAACACTCATTATTATCTCCTATATGTTTCTGTTATCCGTGTACCTCTACGAATTCATTCGTAAAATGCACAAATTAACCGGAGACAACTAAGAATATTCTTTGACGAGCTCGGGTGGCGCAGTGGTGAAATACACTGTTACGTTACTTTGACACTAACGCTCGTGAGTTCGATTTCCACACACGACAAACATTTGTGTGCCAGTCTCGATGTAGGTGTTTTTGGGAGAGGTAGGACGCATCATAGCAGCCCGTCTGGGGAAGTACTTACACCTAACAGAAAACCACAGTCGAATACTAGAATACTCTCTGGAGTCACTTCTTACAGCTCTTAAAAAATACAAATTGGGACTGGGCAAGTTGGATAATGCGCAAGCCTCTACTGTTGCAATGGCCCATACGCTGCTTATTATCAAGCAGCACGTACTCTTGTTCCCTTAGTAATATAAATAATCATTGAAGCCGTATATCATGGTTTAGACGCAACGTCCTGGAGCAGCAGAGGTCAGACGGACTGGACAACATGGGGCCCATCAAGCCCTCCCTGGCCTTGTGCGTCGTCGGCGTCTTTGTTCTCGTCTACTTCTCGCTGTGGAAAGGAGTTAGGAGTACTGGCAAGGTACGAATTTCCCTTTTCTTGCTAAAATCATATCCACGTTTTCATTATTTCATTTTGTCCTAATCATTTTGTGATACTGTACAATTATAGGCAGAGTATCATGCTAATGTTAGAAATTTTAATCTATTAATTTTGTAGCTAGAGAATCATGCTAATGCTAGAAATTTTAATGTATTAATTTTGTAGGCAGAGTATCGTGTTAATGCTAGAAATTTCAACTTATTTAACTTTGTAGGCAGAGAATCATCAGATTACCTACCTACCGCTATATCCCTTGCGGTATAGGCAAGAAGAACCGAGTGTCACATAACTCGATCCACAGTACACACCTTACTCGCTTCTTTATCATTCATAGCCGAACCGATTTCTGAAGCTCCTGACGTCAGACTTTTAGAAATCTTTTTATTTGTACAATTTCGGAAAGCAAACGTCCCACCTGATGGAAAATTTAGCAACGCCTTAGGAGCTTATTGGTGACCTCACTCACACGCAGAAACACAACAACCCTCTAGGGAGTTGTTATTTGGCTGCGGTTTTCTGAGAGGTGGAGGGACTTCCCAAATCATGCTGCTTTCTAACGTTAACAACTACCAAAAACATCACAGACCGACCAGGCCTATCTTAAAGGTAAGGTCTCTGGCCTTCCTCGGCTCCTACATCCTTCTACTTTCGCTTTATAAGTCAGTTTCGTAATTCTTTCTTCCTGCATTCTTTCTACATGTCCGAGCCAACGGAGCATGCCTCTTCTTATTTCGCCGCCGCTCCGACTCTCCCTTTCAGATCAACTTATTTTAACATCAAAATTACGTATTCATGTCAAAATAAACGTCACACTACGTTTGTATCCTGGGTATCCTGGTAACAGCGATTCCCCATGACAACCTGGCGGTGTAATGGGGAATGAGCAATAAAATTATAAGTGTCAAAATTTGTGCTCTTGACTGTACTATAACGTTCCAACATCAACAGGTGGTGTGGGTGACGGCGTTAGCTCCTTACGTGGTGTTACTAATCCTGCTTGCGAGAGGAGTCACCCTGCCAGGCGCTACAGAAGGCATCCGATATTATTTGACACCCGAATGGCATATGTTACTTAAATCCAAGGTAAGTCAAAGTTGTAGTACATGTTTACATTCCGCCATCGCAACTATTAATAATAGTTCATTGTTTTCATAGCTTGTTTTATTACACAATATCATGTGATGAACAAACGTACGGCCCGCCTGATTTGAAACAATTACCTAATAGCTAAATCCGCGGGAAAATGCCGCTTTTCCCGCTCCTCTGGGTTAGCTTTTAATCTTTTTTTTAGCTTTTAAGCAGTACCAGTTGGTACTGCTTTGCTAATCTTTTTATTTTAGCTTTTAAGCAGTACCAGTTTGTACTGCTTAAAAGCTAAAAAAAAGATTAAAAGCTAACCCAGAGGAGCGGGAAAAGCGGCATTTTCCCGCTGATTTAGCTATTAAGTAATTGTTTCAAATCAGGCGGGCCGTACGTTTGTTCATCACATGATATTGTGTAATAAAACAAGCTATGAAAACAAAGAACTTTTACTCCGAATTTGTTTACTCAATATTAAAAAAGGCGAAGTTTTTATGATTGTTCAACAATGTCGTGATCAAGAAATCTATAAAAAAAGTTTGAATGTTTTACGAGAAACCCAACGTTCAGAAACAGGACCACTTTCTTAACAAGAGCAACGTGGAGTTAAAAGAAATCTAGACCTAAATATGAGATCTCAATATTTTATGAAGATAAAATTCTTTTTTGCCATTCTTTACTTGCCATTGGGCCCTCGCGATTACTTAGAAACGTAGTTAATCTGCTAGTAATTCGGAAATGACCATTGGCGAAGAAGAAATGCTGAAAGAAACTTGCAAATATAGGGCTCTTTTAAAATTGTCAATTAGATATATTACAATAAATGCACATCAGCATATTGGTATAGTAATGGTACGAGTATCAAATGGTAGAATTAAAGATTATTAAGGACAGCCTGAATTATTTCCAGACATCTTTGTCAGTTACATTACATATTCATCAATTCCTAAGCCCGTATGCTTGTTTGCCACCTTAGTGGTATAAAAAAAAACAAGATTAGCGCGTTCAAATAAATAATCTCTATTATATTAGTATAAATTTGTGGCGTTGTAATACTTCAAAAACTTTTATAAACGTTATGTATCGTGTTGTTATTTAACTATATTGAAATTGCCAAGGTGTGGATCGACGCGGCCTCCCAGATCTTCTTCTCGCTGGGTCCAGGGTTCGGCACCCTCCTGGCGCTCTCCAGCTACAACAAGTTCAACAACAACTGCTACAGGGACGCCCTTATCACCTCCTCCATCAACTGCTTGACTAGCTTCCTCGCCGGATTCGTTATATTCTCCGTTTTAGGGTAAGTATTTAACTGCTTTTAAAAAAAACAGATTGTAGTTTCTCTATGTTAAGAAAGTAGAAGGGTGTAGGAGCCGAGGAAGGCCAAGACTTACCTGCCATGATCAAATTGATAGTGTTTTATCAGAAAGTGATGTCAGGACTCTGGAGCCTTAGAAACCGGCGAACGTGGATGAGAAGGGCAATGAATGTCGGAGAGGCGAGTGATATTTAATATGTAACAAGCGTTCATAGGCTTATGGTACATCAGGTGGGTCATATGCTTATATGCGTCCCATCATATGCTTATATGCGTCCTAAGAATGCAAAAGTGGAAGGATGTAGGAGCCGAGGAAGGCCAAGACTTACCTATCATGATCAGATTGGTCGTGTTCTATCAGAAGGTGATGTCAGGAGCTCTAGAAACCGGCGAGCGTGCATGAAAAGAGCAATGAATGTGAAAGAAGCGAGTGAGGTATGTAAGGATCGAGTCGCGTGGCGCTCGGCTCTCTCTGCCTACCCCGTAAGGGATTTGGCGTGAAGTTATAGACGTTGTATATACGTAAATAATTTCCAGACATCTTATTCAGTCAGATATTATCTATATCTATGCATATTCATCAACTTTATAATAAGAGATTTTTGTTTATTGAGAAGCAAGTATCTGTACCGAGATACTCCACTTATTTCTGCTTTTAAGATTTTCACTGATATGTAAAAATAACTTTAAGGGATGGAACTCACAATAAGTGAAAGCCGGGCAGCGGATCCTGGGCTCCGAAACGAAAGCACAGGAAGAGGCCGGCATTAACGCTCGGATAATGATGATGATGATGTGAAAATAACTTTATTTCTACTTTATACTAACAAAAATAAAGTTATTTTCACAATCCATTGTGTTCATAAATATACTGACATGTAGACTTGACGATATTTGTTTCTTAGAACTAGAAGTTCCCGGAGCTGACGGCTCACTTTTGTAAGATACAAATTGTATCAATATCAGCCGCTTTTCCCCACAACAGTATACCATATGACATAATGCTGTGAAAGAAGCTGAAATGAACTGAGCACGCAGTAGCCACGTCCGTCAATTGTCTATTCTGATGCTGTAACCGCTTCACATGGGCTATATGCATGTTTACAAAGACTATACGTTATATAAAACCACTTTCTCACCAGATACATGGCCCACGTGCAGAATAAGAGTATTAAAGATGTGGGATTGGAAGGTCCAGGGTTGGTGTTCATCGTGTACCCTGAAGCAATCGCCACCATGACAGGCTCCGTCTTCTGGGCAATCATATTCTTCTTGATGCTAATCACTCTTGGCTTGGACAGTACCTTTGGAGGTATGATTATTTAACGTATTTCGTGTTCAGATATGGCCTAGTTAGGATCGTGTCACTATGAACGACTGCTGCGTTTGTCGATACAATCATAAACAGAAGTGCTTCAAGCTGACTCGTTCACAAAACAGAATGTTTGCCTTATGTTAACCTCCAAGCACACAATGTCTTTTCGCAATGGTCACGAACTGTGTAGTCCCAAGAGAGTATAGCATGAGATCCCTTCCAAAGAGGTATGTACCGGGTCGGCAATGCACGAGTTTTGCACGTGTTCATAGGCTACTATAACCGCTTACCATCCGGCAGGTCGTACACTTGTTTCCCACCTTAGTAGTATACAAATGGCTTGACTTTATAAGAGAATAAAGTAACTTCTTCCTTAGGATTGGCAGGGTCCGCTACCTTAGTCTGAGATTTGGCAAAGATACTCGCTTTTAGTAGGAGCGACTACGATCAGACCTCCACAACCCTAAGGAAAAGCCAGATCCTTCTTAGGTTAGATCACCCGCATTTTAAAATGTAATTTCTTTATGTGAGGGTTTCCTCTGCTCGCGTCCTTGTTCCCTTTTTTTCAAGAACTAGTCATATATTTGTTATCTCCGCTTTTGAAAAGAGATTCAGTTATGAGCCTTACCCTCACATAATCCTCTGTCATCATTGTGGCTAGTGTTTGCAGTCCAGATCCAGCAGTGTGTCTGCATAAAGCAGACGATACCATCCGCTCTTGATGCTCTTCGTCGATCTGCCGGCCAATTCAAAGCAGGAGGGGTGCAACACAGGGAAAGTATCTCCACATTACGGAAGATATTACAGAAGATTGCTGTCAACTGTTCGACGAGCTCGGTGGCTCAGTCGTGAATGACGCGACTTTGACACCAACGCTCGTAGGTTCGATTCCCACACAACATTTGTGTGCGGGTAGGGCGCATCAAAGCAGCCCGTCTGGGGAAGTACATCTACCTCACAGAAAACCGCAGCCAAATAACAACTCCCTAGTTGTTGTGTTCCTGCATGTGAGTGAGGCACCAGTAAGCTTCCAAGGTGCTGTTGTGTAAGCAGCAGAGAAGGCATCGCGCGAGTGATACTTAATATATCGCAGGCGTTAATAGGCTATGGTACACGCTTTACATCAAGTGGGCCGTATGCTTGTATGCCTCTCGACGTAGTATATAAAAAAAGTCAAGTAACAATTCTCTTGAGAGTGATAATGTTTCTACATGTTCCAGAGGGGTTGCTGTTTTACCACCGTTTAGAAATTTAGAGCATTGCAAGATACTGCAGATGTTTTCATTGAACGCCTATCATGTTAATACGAGTGTGTAATCCCGCAGGCTTGGAGGCAGTGACGACGGCGCTGTGCGACGAATACCCTCGCGTGCTGGGCAGACATCGAGAGATATTCGTAGCTTGCCTCTGTTTGTTCATCTACATCTGCGCGCTGCCCACCACCACATACGTGAGTGATATTGATGATTTAATAGTTTTTTAGAACAGAGCAGTGTTCCTTTTTCTCCGTCCTTTTTCTCGTGTCCTTTCGCGTCACTCCGCACATCCAGCGCAGCACATTCATGCCGTGCTAGCATATTCGTTCCATGCTGGACAATTTATTACCGTTTACAATACAATATTTGTATAGCAGCCCTTAATAATCGGACGTGATGTGTATAAGGAAATGTTAGTTATATTTAGCATGTTAATTTAGCACGTCAGGTCCTTAACGCGCTATTTTACGGCCAAATAAATATTTATGTTAGTATATAAGTTGTTATAATCTAAATAAAAAGTTTATTATCTCATGGATCTACCTGGTTTATTATCTATTTATTATCTATTCTCTCTGCCTACCCCGTAAGGGATTTGGCGTGAAGTTATAGTAGTAGTAGTAGTAGGATCTACCTGGTATTATTTATTCGTCGTAATACCACCACAATTTGTAATTACCACTAGCTTGGCTGTGACGGAAAACATCGTGAGGAAACCCGCACGTCCAAGAAATTATATTTCGGTAGATGGGTGACCTCACCTACGAAAAGTCTAGTTTTCCCTCGGGGTTGTAGATGTCTGACGGCAGTCGCTTGATGTCAATATCACTATCTTCGCTAAATCTTTAGGCTTAGATAGCGGAACCCGTCTTAATGGATTAGGAAACGGGATAACGCTAGGAAAAAGACTATGCAAGGGGAATATTAATTTATTAACGGTTACAATTACAGGGCCCCGGTTCAAATCCTGGGATGTAAATACTAGGTTTTGGATTTACATACATATTAGTAATTTTCACTAGCACTAGCCTTTATGTTGCCATTGCTATCCACCCGCGCAACGGGTTCGTCAAAATTTATTTTATACTTGTATAAATCACTACAAATGTATTAAGTAGATATTTCGTAACGTTTATAATTCTATATGTTGCGTTTAACCTTTTGTTTCCTCGAAGTCCTTAACCTATGCGAGTAAAAGTGAACGAAGGGTGCGGAGCGGCGGCCGTCCATCCCATAAATTACAGACGCACGTTATCTCGCCGATGTAGATGCATAATTCATGCTTGCCACTTGGGGAGTGACGGGAAAACGAGATTCATTTACTAACGGGCATTCATTTTGCGCTGGCCACTGCTTGCGGATTCAATTGACTGTTTGATGGAAGATGGGGTTTGTGTTTGGGAAATAATTTCCTCCTCGTTACGTTTCAGTCCATTCGAACATAGAAAGTGGGCCGTAAGTGTTTCATTACAGTCGTGGATCGAAACTGGTAGTTGTACGCATCTATTAGCAAAAACAACACCATCCCTAACTCATCTCTTTGCTAGGATACAGGTCCTTTCAACCGAAGGGGGAGCATAATCTGCCACGCTGCTCAACTACCAATTGGCGGAAGCCAGTGTTTCTAATCTCGAAGGCCACGGACTAAGCTTAACGACTGTCACCTGTGACAACTCCGAAGCACAGAGAGACTGGAGATAGATGAACCCATCCACAGACAGGTTGCGAGCGATGTTAATTAACCTGCGTGTTCCGTACTTAACTTCAGTACAGCTACATTCAATCAGGAGTAAGACGATTGGCAAATATATTACACTACACAGAATTCATGGAGTACTAAATAAACCAGGGTAAAACATCCTCATTAGGATCACGATCACGACCGTTCCATCAAAATCGATCGTTAAAGTGGCTTTCAAAGTTGAAAATTGACATATTTTTTTTACTTTAGTCCTGTCCAGAATCCTATGTTAAAATTTGAATGATTACAAACTTTGAAAATCGCGAAAACCGATTTCAATCTACAGAAGAGTTTGGTGTTCCCCTCGGTAGTTCTTCGTCAGCCTTTATTCCTCACTCACGCTTCACTTTTACTAACTCTCCCTGCATTGGTACATTTATTTATTCTTCTGTCTCTATAATCAAGGCACGCTTTCCTCTTTTTTGCTCCGGAAATTTCAACCTCCGGGTCCTACCAGGCATCACCTTTTTATGATCTGTCTCATTAACATTATGCATCCACATGATTCTTTCTACGAGCATTGGTTTTTTAGGTTTCACATAGGTACGCTAAACATTTTCTGGATAAGAAGTTACTGAAATGTTGTTTTTTTTTTATACACAACGCCATGCCAGCATGACGTAAAGTTACTGTAGCTTATGATCGCTTCCAATACCCGAAATATCACTCGCGCATTGCCAGTTGCCACCTCTGTTGATAGCACAGCAACTGCTCAGGAGCTTACATGTAACTTCACTCACTCGCAGAAACATAACAACCCGCCAAGGTGTATTTGGCAGCGGTTTTCTGTGAGGTACTCCCCTAGTCGGGTTGCTTTGATGCGCCCTACCTCTCTCGACCAAACCAGACATGTTCATGCACACAAATGTTTGTCACGTGTGGGAATCGAACCGGCAAGCGTTGGTGTTAAAGTGGCCATTGCTGGGCACTCCGCTACCGGACTAAAACACGTGTAAAATTACAGTAAAATGTATTAAATACTTTTATGTTTTGTGGCAGACGTACATACGGACAGAGGGACCTAAATTTAGACTTGCTTGATGCTCTAGCACGTGTAGCGATTGAGAATCAAGGATCCATTAGGATTTAAGGGGTCCGCTACCTAAGCCTAAGGATTTGACGAAAATACTGATTTTTACATGGAGCGACTGTCAGCGCTCCACCAACCCAAAGGGAAAACCTTTCTTAGCCTAGACTCACACGACTTTCCAAATATCTCCAGAACCTGCGAATTTCCTCACGATGTTTTCCTTCACCGCCGACCAAGTAAATGAATAATAATTAAATATTGTCGGACAAATTACACAGCGCCATCTAGCCCCAAAGTAAACGAAGCTTGTGTTGTGGGTACTAGACAACTGATAGACATAGGAAAATATTTTTTTTTTGTAAATACATACTTAATATACATAGAAAATACCCAGACCAAGACAAACACACATGTTCATGCACACAAATTTTTGTCCTGTGTGGGAATCGAACCCACGAGCGTTTGTGTCAAAGTAGCGTAACAGCGCATTCCGCCACTGCGCCACCGAGCTCGTCATAAGGCCAAGTGATAATTACAAATATGTACATAAATACGAAAACACGAATTTAGTAGCACGTGCCCGGATTCGAATCGAGGGCCAGTTGGTCGATAGACCGGTTCTTTAACCACTGCGCCATCACTGCTCCAGAGAATCCACTGCTGCACTTCAAAAAAAACCTGTTGAGAATGCGCAAGCTTGCATTGCCAGAAGAACACCTGGGTCGTCAATTATATATTCAATTTTTTTTTTTTAATATGTCGGCCATTTTGACCATGTTCCTTAAGAGATAGGAACGGTGTTCCTGAACATCCCTATTCTACTTTTTTATGCTGAATCCGAATCTGAAGTCAAAATTCGAATATTCGATAAAAACGCACACACTGACAAACGCAGACAAACGCACACACAGACAATCATATAGATTGCATATAGGAACGGTGTTCCTGAATATTCAAAATACAATTTTGGCGATACTACGATTTCGTTTTACGACATTAGGGGAACGAAATTATGGTGCTAGGCAAACATAACATCACTTAGCAACCACCTTCTCACCTTACACGTTACGTAAAACCTACACAGTCCGCGTCAGCAAGCCAGGAGAAATCAATTATGATGATGGATTACACCTCCCACCAAATACCGCATTAACCTTATTTGATAGTTGAATAGACAAAAAAAAACGTTTTCAACCACATTGGGTCGTAAAGGCCCGAGGGTTCGGGGCGTATTATGACGAATCAACATATAAATGAAAGGGACCCAACCATTTCGAAATTACCTTGGTCTGCTTTGGATTACATTAATTGCTTTCCAATCAAGTCTTTAGTGTGTGGGATCCCAATCACCTTCACAGCCGAAGCCGGCGTTTCCAAATAGGAAACGAAGACGAGAGAAGTAAGCAATCCCGATAATTAATTAGCATCTCGGCTGGTGGAAGCGTGTCCTTTGAATGGCTGTTGTGTTCCTACCATGAAGGACGACGATTGGACGAGCTCGGTGGCTCAGTCGTGAATGACGCGACTTTAACACCAACGCTCGTGGGTTCGATTCCCACAAAAGGCAAACATTTGTGTGCATGAACATGTCTGTTTGTCTTGGTCTGGATGTTTTGAGATAGGTAGGGCACATCAAAGCAGTCTGAGGAAGTACCTCCACGTGACAGAAAACCGCAGCCAAATAACAACTCCCTAGAGGGTTGTTGTGTTCCTGCGTATGAGTGAGGTCACCAGTAAGCTCCCAAGGAGTTGCTGTGTAAGCAGCAGAGGAGGCATCGCGCGAGTGATAATTAATATATCGCAAACGCTAATAGGCTACGGTACCCGCTTTACGTCAGGTGGGCCGTGTGGTTGTATGCCTACCGACGTAGTATAAAAAAAAGGAAATAACCAATGGAGAGCCGATGACAAGCTTTTGCGTACTAAAACAACGAGCGTGCTTTAGAGCACACGACTGTAAAACTTCTTTAGCTCCATAGTGTGATACAGGCAATAGGCCTGCACTGTGTCTTACATATACGAAACTTAACTCGCTATGAGAGAAAGAGAGAAAGAAAATGTGTGCTCGCACCTCTCTCTCTTGCCCCTACAGTAAATACAAAACGTAACTTTCTCTCTTTCTATCTTCCCTAACTTATATCTCCCTCTCAACTTCCGTTCGCCTCGATCACACTTGCCGTAACGCTCTCGTCATTCACCCGCTTACTCCCCAAGTCCGTCGCCCAAGTCGTCGGGAGGCATACAAGCATACTACCCACCTGATGTAAAGCGGGTACCGTAGCCTTTTAACACTTGCGATATATTAAGTATCACTCGCGCGATGCTTCCTCTGCTGCTTACACAGCAACTCCTTGGGAGCTTACTGGTGACCTCACTCACACGCAGGAACACAACAACCCTCTAGGGAGTTGTTATTTGTCTGCGGTTTTCTGTGAGGTGGGGGTACTTCCCCAGACGGGCTGTTTTTACGCCCTACCTCTCTTAAAACACCCAGACCAAGACAAACAGACATGTTTATGCACACAAATGTTTGCCTTGTGTGGGAATCGAACCCACGAGCGTTGGTGTTAAAGTCACGTCGTTCACGACTGAGCCATCGAGCTCGTCCAATCGTCGTTACATTAACAATAATTCGCATAAAGTAATATAAATATTCATAAATTACATACACATAATTAAATGTATAGAATACTGCATGTGGTAATCTATACATACAGATAAATAAAATTGGAGTGTTTGTAATATTAAAATAACCGCTTTTTACTAAATGCATATGGATGTATACACCGTACATATACCAAAATGAATATTTTTACAATTTTGTCTGTCTGTTTGTTCCGGCTAGTCTCTGAAACGGCTGGACCGATTTTGACGGGACTTTCACTGGCAGATAGCTAATGTAGTAAGGAGTAATTTAGACAACTTTTATTTTAGAATTTTTATTTATTTTTATTAATATAAATAAATAATTTAAAAAAAACTATTCCTCGCGGACGAAGTACATAATACATATATATTATTATTTTGCTGTTCGCTATTTTACTCTGCTTATTTAGGTACTTATAATCTAATCAAATAAATAAAATTATAACTGAACAATAACTTTTTTTGTTAAATTCCGCGCGGACGATGTCGCGGGCACATCTGGATTTGTAGGGCGAGAAGTTGTATGTGCTACTTTATTGATTGAAACACGTGTATGTACCTACTTCATAAGTTTATGTCAGGATATATACAATGTATGGTGGTCTAAGAAGCTATTTTCCTGCCCAGGGCGGCGTGTACCTGGTGGACCTGCTCAACGTGTACGGCCCCGGGCTGGCCATCCTGTTCGTGGTGTTCGCGGAGGCGGCTGGTGTCTGCTGGGTGTACGGCGTGGACAGATTCTCACAAGACGTGAAGAGCATGCTTGGCCACGCGCCAGGGTGGTTCTGGCGGGCGTGTTGGTCTTACATCAGGTATAAACCTTTAGATTTAAAAGGTTTAAGTAATCATCATTTTTCTCTCTCTCTCTCCAACTCCAAGATCTAACACCAAGCTCTTGAAGTGTCTAGAATATGATCGACGGCTCCAGACCTACTTTGTGTAATGCAATCACTGCAATCCTATCTTCTTTAACACCCCATTCCATATTATAATTTGATAATAAACACGAAACAAATATGTAAAACGGCGGGAAATCGAAAGAAGTTTTTAACATAATAAACGCGTTCCAAAATATTTTTTTAAGAAATTTAAGAGAAGTGGGGCGTATCAAAGCAGCACCGTCTGGGTACGGTAGTATCTTATACTACGTCAGGAGGCATACAAGCATACGGCCCACCTGATGTAAAGCGGGTATCGTAGCCTATTAACGCAAGTAATATTAAGTATCACTCGCGCGATACCTCCTCTGCTGCTTACACACCAACTCCTTGGGAGCTTACTGGTGACCTCACTCACACACAGAAACACAACAACCCTCTAGGGAGTTCTTATTTGGCTGCGGTTTTCTGTGAGGTGGAGGTACTTCCCCAGACGGGTTGCTTTGATGCGCCCTATCTCTCTTAAAACATTCAGACCAAGACAAATAGACATGTTCATACACACAAATGTTTGCCTTGTGTGAGAATCGAACCCACGAGCGTTGGTGTCAAAGTCGCGTCATTCACAACAGAGCCAGAGCTCGTCAATTTTGTCATTGATTTGTGTATTTGGTCATTGACCTGTGTGTTTGATCATTGACCTGTGTATTTAGTCATTGACCTGTATATTTATTCATTGACTTGTATATTTGATCATTGACCCGTGTATTTGGTCATTGGCCTGTGTATTTGGTCATTGACCCGTGTATGTGGTCATTGACATGTGTATTTGGTCATTGACCCGTGTATTTGGTCATTGGCCCGTGTATTTGGTCATTTGCCTGTGTATTTGTTTAGTGACCCGTGTATTTGGTCATTGGCCTGTGTATTTGGTCATTGACCCGTGTATTAGGTCATTGGCGTGTGTATTTGGTCATTGGCCTGTGTATTTGGTCATTGAGCTGTGTGTTTGGTCCGCAGTCCGGTGTTCCTGCTAGTTTTGTTCGTGTTCTCCGTGCTGGCGCACGAGGAGATGCTCGGCGGGGACTACATATACCCGCCGTGGTCGATCACCGTGGGCTGGATCATGACCGGCACCACCGTCTCCTGCATACCGCTCTACATCGTCTACAAGTTCCTCATCACACCGGGAAGTTTCACCACTGTGAGTATTGTTTATCAAGATATGGTAAATTTCTGCCGCTGTTGTGTTGATGGTTCCCAACACGCATACTCCATTTTTTTCTTATCGGAGTTACCGGAGCCTATAAACGCTTGCAATACCTTAAGTATTACGCGCGCAATGTCTCATCTGCTGCTTCGCAGACGCGATGTCGGCAGGCATACAAGCATACGGCCCACCGGATGTACCGGACACCGGCGTACAGTATTACCGCTTGTAATATATTAAGTATCACTCGCGCAATATCTCCTCTGCTGCTTACACAGCAACTCCTTAGGAGCTTACTGGTGACCTCACTCACACTCAAGAATACAACAACCCTCTAGGGAGTTGATATTTGGCTGCGGTTTTTTATAAGGTGTAGGTACTTCTTGGGATGGATGATAATAACGACTTTTGTGAAGAACCTCATGCTGTAGTCCCTTGGGAAAACCTCCTGGAAAAGCTACTGTGAGCATTGTTGAATACTATTTTGACGAGCCTGATAACCGAGTGTTTAGCAGTTTAACACCTAGACTCGTGGGTTCGATTCCCACACAGGACAAATATTTTGTGGCCGTGAATTTGTCTTGGTCTAGGTGATTTAAGAGAGGTATTGCGCATCAAAGCAGCCCGATTGGGTGAGTACCCCTATCTGACAGTCAACCGCAGCCAATAACAACTCCCAGGTTGTTGTGTTCCTGCGATCACTCGCATGCACTGCCATTACGTAAGGTTACCAGTGAGGTTCAGTCTGCATTAATATGTTTGTCTTGGTTCATGTGTTTTTAAGGAGGTAGGGCGTATCAAAGCAGTCTGTGGAGTATCTCCGCCTCACAGAAAATTGCATCCAAATTACAACTCCCAGTAAGCTCCTAAGGAGTTGCTAGTTAGTGGCATGCATATCAACCCGCGGACAATACTGCCTATGCAATTTGATCTAACCTGCTTTGTGTGCTTCCGCCACCAATTAGTTCATGCGGCCTAGCGCCGGTCGGCACCCATCCACTACTGTTAGTAAGTGCAACATGCCGACGCTGCCATGGCTGCTCCGGTATTCTCTGCCTTGGCAGCGTCGGCATGCATGTTAATGTCACTTTCGCAAAATAACTCCTGAATCTATTAAATACTGCCCATGTTCCAAGCGTTCATAGACTACGGTAACCACTTTACATCAGGTGGGCTGTGCTTGCGTGCCTACAAATTCTTTGAACTTCTATACATAAAGTACATACGACACGGGCTATACATAATCATGCAAATCTCACTTTTACTGCTACGACATAAGATGCATGGTATACCTAAATGTTTTTGTAGTCTGCACATGCGGTTTGATGGCTTTTTATATGACATATAATGTTACAGCGTATAAGAACAATCACCCAGCCAGAGGAGACGTCGATACCCCCGGCCGACGCGGCCCTCTGCACCCTGTGACCTGACACGACGACCACCACTCCTCAGGAGACCAAGCCACCGGCCATTGAGTGGCTCGTGTAATTTCTTATGTAACAATGTCATCGCATTGCCAATTTTAAGCATTTTTTGGCAGCGCGATTACATAACTGATCGACAGTAATACGAGTAATTCAGATTCTAACCGATAGCGAATGGACTATTGGCCATGTTTCTCAACAAAACAATATCCCATTAGCATGAGTGCTGTTATTGCTGATCGCAGTTCGATCAGGATACGTAATTGCTAATAAATAGCTATCTTTATTTTTTAATCATCCTTAAAATATTACCGTAATGTTTAAACAGCTTTGTAGAGGGATCCTATATTAAAAAGAGACAGCGGGCAATGATGGATGCTCAATTTATGACATATTTTTTATTACGATTGTCGTGTTGTCATCAGAAAGGAAAAATCATTATATTTTTCTTATAATGAAATGCATTGAATATTTAGTTCTCAATAAAAAGTAAGAATATGTTAAGGAGACTTCGACTATTTTATATTAACACGAAAAATAAAATAACTCTGCAATTATTACATAAACGGATATGTTTACTTGTTAAAACTGCGTAACATAAAATGTAATACCGTATTTAACTTTGATAAATACGTTTATGTTGTGGTATTATATCAAAAATAAATAATTATAAGAATGTGTATTCAGATAATTCATAACAAATTATGATTATGGAAAACTATGTATAATTATAATAAAAACTGTACTTTCTTTGCAGTTATTATGCAAAATTTATTACTGTCTGCCTGTACATTCATTGACTTATAATCTTGATTAGTTGTAGCATCTAATAATACACAACGAAGTAATAGTAATAAACTTAATAATAATAAGTAACAAGTAGTAGTGATACACTATGTAAATATTAAAAATATTGCTGGACAGACTATAAAATCATTATTTTTTCCGAAAGAAAACAAAAATATATACATAATCTTATCTTAATATAGCAAACCCCATGTACATATGCTTATTTAGTAAAATATATTATAATAATGCTGAGTATATATGTCTGTACTCCAGGGCAATGAGAACAGAGATATTACTGTAAGCATATACTATATAAATTAATTATTTGTGTACATAATATAATAGAGGAAATGAAGTTTAAGGGGATCACATATATAGATTATATTGTGCAAGTCTAGTGAATACATATATGATTCAATCAAATATATTCTAATATAAGTTTATTTCGCTCACATATCTAGTCAAATGTAATAAAATATTAGTAATTATGCCACATTTCTCCTAGGATGCATATAATCTGAACTAAAAAGTTATGTGTGTAACGCATATATTAGTTGTTTCGTATTAAAAAGGTATTAAATAACAAGTAAATTGTTATACAATTTTTGATTTCAAAGTGCATAAAAATGTATAATAACAGAGTGCCAAAAGGAAATAACAAAATAACGAGTAGTGTAAAATAACAATACATGGTATTCATTATGCCGATTTCTCTTAAATGTATTTATGCTTATGCGAGCATTTTTGAATATTTATGCAGGTTGTATTTAGATACAATGAATGTTACAGTAAAATTTTATAGGCGAGTAGTAAATTACATGGTATGTATTAATGGCACATTAATATTATTAAATGTAGTTGTAATGTTTAGTAAAACTACAGTATGTATCAACTGTAGAAGGATAGATGCTTTTAAAATAGTTTGTAATTTTTATATATACTCGAAAGTTGTATGTATTTATTTTTACGTATTAGAATAAATTATTTCAAATTATATGAACAAAACATGTCTTCTAATAATTATGTTGTCGCGCTTAATAATCCTGCACTAATTGCGCAAGTGCAATGTTTATGTTACAATTTTATATTACGCATAATTTATTTTATTGGCAAATAATGACACGTATCTCTTTTTTTATTTATTTTCAGCATGTTATGTGCCTACTGCACACCAAAATTTACATAGGTAACTGTGCAAAAACTCCCTTTATAACCTTGATAACATTATTCTATGAATGATTTTGTTAAAACACGGAATAATAAAGTACGTTACCGTCGCGACGCGGTGGCGACGAGCGAACATTCACCCTGGCCCGGACGGCGATGGAGATCTCTGAACGGGATCAAAACTAGCCGGCGGCGTTACCGAAACTTAACGAGTTAATTTATGTTATTTAATTCTTGTATCGACAAATAATATTGTAATATTGATAGAAATATATTATTTAGCAAACGTAGCTACTTTGCGTAGACAATATTAAAATTACATTTTATATATTAACATTGATGTATTAGCGTGTTCAAAAGGAATATTATCGTAGCAGTAGAAAAATATATCGTAATAAATAAGTGTTTTTATAAAAAAATATATTTGAAAATCCTAGTTCATATACCCACAGAGCTACATATTTCGGAGCCGTTTTCGAAATGTTATTTGTTAATATTTATTCTTAGTGCTATGATTTCCTTTAGTACAAATGTCGTTTTGAATGTTAACTGTAGTGACATGTATGTCGTTGTATGTATTCTAGGGAATATAACCTGCGTATTGTGTGTTTAGAAAACAAATAAACGACGAATGTGTAGTTTCGGCTTGTATCAGCCATTACAAGGCGATCTAACCATTTGTTACCTAGAATGTTGTTTTACTCCTTCCTGTCATACTCTTCATGAAAATACTATAATTATGTTTTTAGGTTACTTTATTACTAAGGATGCGCTTTGAATTAGTTTGTCAGTCCGTCTCAATCATTTAGGTTCTTGATATTTTCATAAAATTATTATTACTATATTTGGTCATTTAGAAAGAATGAATGACAAAAGAGTTACGAAACAAATGTATCAGGCAAGAGTGAGAAGTAGATGTCGGTAGAGGGCGCCCTAGATGCACAAATATAGATTGGTGACGTGTTAATGCATGAAGAGATTGATACTACACTCAACCTCTTCTCAGCAGCAACCTCTTCTCTCTCAGAAGCGAGAGAAGTATTTATGGACCGATCCACCTGGCGTAGTCCTCTGGTTATCCTAATGGGAGACACGCGTGATGATATGTATGTGTATATTATTAAAGGTAAAAATACTCATACAAGCTTCTAGCTTAGATTTCGACTGCCTAGAAGTTTACCCAACGCTCCATTCACGCTATTCCCGGCATCCACTCTTCTCTGTGTACCTTCCATCCCTGCTACAAACTCTTCCAAGATATACAATTTCATTTACTTATTCCAATACTGCATCATCACCCGTAGTCCTCGTGTTCGATCTGATTTATTGATTAATCTTTCAAATATCTTGGTTTTCTTGCATTCAATTAAGTAAGCCTTTCTTCATACAATAATCTTTCATTATTGTAACGAGTGTTTGCAGTTCGGATGGTGATTCTGCTATTAATACAGCGTCATCTGCATAAAGCAGACAGTTCACCACTGAGTCACCCATTCGCAATGCAACGTTCATATTACTTGTTCTCTGAAGACAACTGTCCAGACACAGGATGAATAGCCGAGCCGATAGCTCGTAGCCCTGTCTGACAACAATACTGATCAAAGGCTGCCAGGGCGACAGGCTGCTGTCCACCCGCACACATGCTGTACATTCCTCATAAGTGGATTGCACAGCACGGAGCAGGTAAGCGTCAACTCCATAACCCGGCAAAATGAACCAGGGATTCTTTCACACGACAAAACCTTATGGTGCATAGCCAGATGCTTCTTCACTTTATTACGGAGTGAAAATATTTGATCCGTACACCTTTTGCCTTTTCAAAATCCACCCGGTACTTCCCAAAGCAATCCATCGGATTTCACTATCATTTTCCTTTCAAAAATTTAACTTAACTGCTGAACAGGTCAAACCGATGGCTCCATAATGGGCGTAGTCCATGCCTGACCCCTTTCAGATCTCCTGACGACCACAAATCGTACAGGTTCACGACACGCAGCACAAACATAGCTATATAGCCAGGGCTAGACGAGAGCATTTATAACCTGTATGATAAGTTGGAATCGTTTGAGAGGCAGAACCTGACGACACAAGTCGCCATGTTCCAGGGCCGAGGTAAGGGTTAGAAAAATATCTATTAAATTCTTCTTCATCTTACCGTTATCCCGTTTCCTTATCCATTAGGATTGGCGGAATCCGCTACCTAAGCCCAGGATTCGTCGAAGATACTGAACAGGAACACCGTTCCTATATGAAATCTATACGTTTGTCTGTGTTTCTCTGTCGCTTTTTTTCGAATATTCGAATTTTGACTTCAGCTTCGGATTCAGCATAAAAAGTATAATAGGAATGTTCAGGAACACTTTCCTATCTCTTAAGGAACATGGTCAAAATGGCCGACAAATTAAAAAAAAATTTGAATTGTTATATAATTGACGAGCCACTCTGGCAATGCAAGCTTGTGCATTCTCAACTGGTTTATTAATAAAATGTAAGACGTGTCTTAATGTCCGCGATGGACCTGCAATAATAAAGAATTTTATCTTTGTTTATCTTTAGATACGGTATACGAGGAAACGCGCTCTCATGGTTTAGGACATATCTGGAAAATAGACAACAGTGTGTCGAAATAGGCCGCTTAAATGATAAAAATGTATTAACAACCCATCGCTCCTGTTATAAATTAAACAAATTTGGTGTCCCACAAGGAAGCGCATTGGGTCCTCTATTATTCTTGCTCTACAATAATGATATGCCAAATATAACCAAATATCAATGTATAATGTTTGCAGATGACATATCTATTATAATTAAATGTAATTCTAATAATTTAACTACTTATGAAAATGACATTAACAATACTATTCAACAGGTTGTTGACTGGCTTAAAAATAATAATTTGAACGCTAATCTCTCTAAGACTAAATATGTACAATTTAATGTAAAGGCGCGTTAACAACTCAAACTTAATATACAATATAATGGAACAACCATAGATAGTTGCAATAATATACCATTTCTGGGTATATTTTTAAATGAAAACTTAAATTTCACTACTCATGTCTGTAAAGTATGCAATAAAATAAATAGATTTGTTTATGTCCTACGACGGCTAACAAAAATAACCTCACTAAATGTTACATTAAGCGCTTATGAATTATATTGCCTCAAATACATATCCTATATGGCCTACTCTTATATGGCAACAGCACAGAGGTTGGAAGAGTTTTAAAGTGGCGTAGGATATCCAGTGCCTTTGTGTAAAGAACCTCCATGGCAACCTGTTATACGAGGACCTTGCCGTGAAGAAGAGATGACTCTCGTATTTCCAAGCAGCTTATTGAGGTGTAGCCATCGGACCTCCCCCCAAGTACTAAGAACTAAAATCTCTCCACTTCATGAAGAATCGAGATAGCTTTCGATGCCGATTGAAATCCTACGGAAGCTTGGAAAGCTATAGGGCCTTGCGGTGTAAGCATCTTAACCCAAAAAGGGCTAGCGTGACTTAGACCGACTTGCCTGCCAATGGTCCCGCGAAAGAGATGCGCGAAATGGAAAATAAATAGCGGGAAAGCGGAGACAGGGCTCCGAACGGAAAGCTTATAATCATTAGTCGGAGACAGATGTAAACTCAAAGATAAGATCATGATTTCTCTTTCACGCGTCTCACTGGCCTTCAGCGCAGCGTAATATTTCTAAGTCTATGATTTGAGGGAGGTACGAGTGACATTAATTGACAACTTAAAATCACCCAGTTATCGCTATGGTTTCTACGTCACTGCAATGTCAAACATGAGACTATCAAAATAACCAAAAACATTAATGTATCTGTATTATCGCATTGTAAATTATTATTCTAAACTTTCTGAAATTTTCGATGGGATCAGAGCGCTAGCCAATGACACTTTGGTGAAACAATGTTCAAGACAAAAGAGAAACGAATTGCCATCGCGAAATACCGGCTGCATGGCAGGGCAAGTCACCACACACTGCGTTAGTAACACATTCTTTGGATTACATCCATTTATCTATTTACTTGTTAAATGATTTATTATACGCACTATACTTCAACGCAATGTATCACACGTAAGACGTACATAAATCATATAGGTAACCTCTAATATTGATCCATCTTTCCGAATCCCTTGCGCAGACAAAGAGAACCAGGCTCGGGATGACTCGTCGTTACTCACCTCACTCGGTTCTTTAACATTTATAGCTCTTCTCACGTATGCTCACCGGCTTCTAAGGCTCGTGACATCAGCTACTGTCATCAGCTATAAAACACGATCAATTTGGTCATACTTCGCATTGTACATCTGTTTTGTAATTCTTTCTTCCCGCATTCTTTCTACATGTCCGCACCAAGGGAGCATCCATATCCACCATATCAACCCTTACTCATCCCACTACAGGGGCACGGATCTCCCTTCAACCGAAGTGGTTTAGAGCATACTCCACCACGCTGGTCAAATGCGGATTGGCGAAGGCCAGTGTTTTCAAGCCGCCCGAGGGCCACTGTCTTAGCTTAACGACTGTTATCTATCGACAACAGCTGGGACCGACGACGGCTTAACCTGTCCAAAGCACGGAGAAACGAGATAGCTACACCCATCCATAGACAGGCTGCGGTCGACATTGCTTAACCTGCATGTTCGTTTAGAATGACAGCGCAACGACGCCATCGAGCTCTCATTTGTGTGCATGAACATGTATGTTTGTCTTGGTCTGGGTGTGTTTAAAGAGAGATAGGGCGCATCAAAGCAGCCATTCTGGATAAGTACCTCTACCTCACAGAAAACCGCAGCCAAATAACTCTCTGGAGTTTGTGTGCATGAACATGTCTGTTTGTCTCGGTCTGGATGTTTTAAGAGAGGTAGGGCGCATCAAAGCAAAGGGAAGTACCTCCACCTCACAGAAAACCGCAGCCAAATAACGACTCCCTAGAGGGTTGTTGTGTTCCTGCGTGTGAGTGAGGTCACCAGTAAGCTTCGAAGGACACGTGGTCGTCTATGCTAGCCGCTTGGTAGAAAGGAATCTTTAACTGGACCACGGTTTACTTATTTTTTTTATACTACGTCGGGAGGCATACAAGCATACGGCCCACCTGATGTAAAGCGGGTACCGTAGCCTATTAACGCCTGCAATATATTAAGTATCACTCGCGCGATGCCTCCTCTGCTGTTTACACAGCAACTCCTTAGGAGCTTACTGGTGACCTCACTCACAACGCAGGAACACAACAACCCTCTAGGGAGTCGTTATTTGGCTGCGGTTTTCTGTGAGGTGGAGGTACTTCCCTTTGCTTTGATGCGCCCTACCTCTCTTAAAACATCCAGACCGAGACAAACAGACATGTTCATGCACACAAATGTTTGTCCTGTGTGCGAATCGAACCCACGAGCGTCGGTTTCAAAGTAGCGTCATTCACGACTGAGCCACCGAGCTCCTAGAGTGCCTCCCAGAGTGTGATATACATGTCACCTCTTCTTCTTCCTAATGTTATCCCGTTTCCTAATGAAAAGGATTACCAGGATTTTATAACCGCACCGCTCGCCGACGGCGGGGAGTTCACCCTCACACGCTTGAACCGCTATGGTCGCGTACGGTGCGGTTCCAGAGAAGTTTTCTTCCGAGAACACTCAAGCTGTGGAATGAGCTCCCAGTCGAGGTTTTTCCAAGGAACTACAGCATGGAGTTCTTCAAGAAATGCGTGAAGAGGTTTTTAGAGGGTCGGCAACGCATGAGTGACGCCCCTGGTGTTGCAAATGTCCATAGGCTACGGTGACTTTTTAACATCAGGCAGGCCGTATGCTTGATTGCCACCTTAGTGGTATAAAAAAAAAATCCGCTTCATAACCCTGAGGATTTGGCCAAGGTACTGATTTTTACATGGACGGACTGCCGGCAGACCTTCGCAACCCGGTGGGTAAACCGGGCCATTCTTAGGTTAGTTACACGTGTTTCAAAACATAATTACTTGGAGATGCTGGTTTCCTCATGATGTTTTCCTTCACCGCCGAGCAAGTGATAATTATAAACGTGAAGAAGCACCTTGCGGGCCAGCATGGTAGCGTCAACTGACAGGAGACTGTAGTCCTTTGTCAGTTGCCGCTGCAATTTGGGCTCCTCTTTTCTCTTACCAACAGGCGAAGAGGAGCCGCTATGCTAAGCCAATATAAAAAAAAATCCATATAAGTACATAAATACATTAATTTAGTAGTAAATGCCAGGATTTGTACCGGAGACTAGTTGCGCAATAGGCCGGGTATTTATGCACTAGGCTATCACTCTGGGATATACGTACATATTATTGCATTTATGCCACATAATTTTCTAGGATCTATGCGACTACCACGTGGAGTCCCTCGTAAGATGGCTGAGCTGCAACGGAGAGGTATGGGGCGTGGGCCCCACGGCTGTGTTTGCCAGCGCCGCCGCCCTCTTCCTCTACAACGAACTGGAGGCTACGATCTTAGTGGCAGGAGACCACGCGCGCGTATCCTTGTTGGAGAAGACTCTCATTGTTAGTCATGATGATAGTGATAATAGATACATGGATAAACCCGCCGAAGCCTCATAACCCGATTTGGGCGAGCTCAGTGGCGGAGGGTCACATTAACACCATAACTCGTGGGTTCGATTCCCATACAAGACAAAATATTTGTATGTATGGATAGAGCTGATCAAAGCAACTAGAGAGAGAACTACCTCCAATTTACAGAAAGTAGCCGAATAATAACTCACTGAAGGGTTGTTGTGTTCCAAAAGCGGAGGTAGTAACGCGCACAATACTATTGCAGCGTTCAAAAACGAAAGATGATTGTATGAAGAAAGGCTTACAATTGAATGCGAAGAAAACCAAGATAATGGTATTTGAAAGAGAGACAACCAGAACGAACACTAGGAACACCCATAATGGTTGATGATGTAGTGTTGGAGCAAGTGAATGAGATTGTATATCTTGGAAGTGCTTTTAGCAGCAATGGAAGGTACACCGCTGATGTGGAGAGACGAGTGAGTGCCGGGAATAGGGTGAATGGAGCGTTGGGTAAACTTCTAGGCAGCCGAAATCTAAGCCAGAAGGCACAGCTCGCTGTACACAACGCGGTGCTAATTCCAACGCTAACTTATGGAAGTGAGAACTGGGTATGGCAGAGAGAGCATGAAAGTAGAATAAATGCGGTCGAGATGAGGGCATTGCGCAAAATTTGTGGCATAACGCTTGCTGACCGCGTTCGTAATGAAGACGTGAGAGAAAGAGTTGGTCTAAAAGAGAGTGTCGGTGTTAAGATAAGAAAGGGCATGCTCCGTTGGTTCGGACATGTAGAAAGAATGCGGGACGAAAGAATGACGAAACAGATATACAATGCAAAAGTGGAAGGATGTAGGAGCCGAGGAAGGCCAAGACTAACCTACCATGACCAAATTGCTCGTGTTTTATCAGAAGGTGATGTCAGAAGCCCCAGGAAACGGCGAGCGTGCATGAAAAGATCTATGAATGTCACAGAAGCGAGTGAAGTATGCAAGGACCGCGTCTTATGGCGCTCGGTGCTCTCTGCCTACCCCGCAAGGGACTTGGCGTGAAGATATACATACATACATACATATACATACAAAAACGAATGACACTTAATGTGTTGCAAGCGTTCATAGAGTGCGGTAACCACTTTATATCAGAGGGCCTGTATGGTATAGGTGGTATATAAAAAAATCCTAAATTTGGTCTTACGCTTTTATACGCTGAAAGTCATATATGTTTCTAAATTTGTATTGTATGTATCTTCACGCCAGGTCCCTTGCGGGGTAGGCAGAGAGAACCGAGCGCCATAAGACGCGGTCTACTTCGCTCGCTTCTGTGACATTCATAGCTCTTTTCATACACGCTCGCCTGCGATGTTGCGGAGTGAAAAAACCTGATCCGTACATCCTCTGCCGCTTCGAAATCCACCCTGTGCTTCCCACAGCATTCCATTTCACCCTCATTCTCCTTTCAATGATTTTTCCATACACTTTAGCTGCTAAGCTGATCAAACTGATGGCCCGATAGGAACAGATAGACAGATCCGAATCATTTCTTATAATGAGACCTTTTCTTATACTCGTATTTACAAAGAATTTTTTTAAGAAGCAAAGTATATATGACTCTCAAAGGATAGGCATTATTCGTACACATAAAACATAACAGGAATATCAATATTTTTTTTATAGTTCAGAGATATCAAACTGAACTTGACGTAAAAAACAGAACTGTTGAAGATGTAGGTCGCCACGAAATAAAATAAAAATAACATAAACATTTATAATTTCCCCCTCAATAAACCATACAGAAATCAAAGTTGTGAAATGTTATAGTTTGAGAGGATATGTGGATGTTTGCTATCTTTCGAAAACGGAGGTAATCTCATCTGCACTACATCTGGATATTTGTGAGACGTTATGAACATGATTCTTTTGATGTTTTACTAAAAGTGCATCCAGGCAGCCGAGATAAAGAATGTTTAGACACAAACATTCAGAGGTACACAACGTACATACGTTGTTACTGAGTATCTCAGAGGAAGTATAGTAAAGTATATACTTCCTCTGAGCTGAGTATAGTAGTCTTCTTCCTCCTAGTGTTACCACCACTAGACTATTTTAATTCTTTTATATTTAAAAGAATAACTTATTATGTAAAGTAAATACAATAAGAAAAAATTAAAGTAAAAACTAAAATCAGACTAATACAAAAATTACCTGCCTACTGAAAAGATATAGACAAAACTTCAAAGTAGGCATATTTTTTATTATAAGATAATGAACAATAAAATTTAATATTAGACTACTTATGAGCAGATTATAATTAAAATATAGGTCTGTTCTCTTAAGACGTAGTCACACGTCATTACTAAATATGTAGTTATGCCATGATTCTTATTTAAACTGTTATTTATCTTGCCGACGAACGACGAATCGACCACGTAAATATTACTTGACCTGCTTAACGAACGAATTCATATGGAGACATGATTCCCGAACCAATATTCTGCAGTGTAGGTATTACTACCCAACGCAGATCGCGGAAAGCAAGCCGAGTTTGTATCAGTAAATGAATTGTCCTTGCAGTCCACAATGGTGCTGGGAATGCTGGCGCTGATGATACACTTGTGGGTGTGCTCGATGCGGTTCTTCCAGTACTACCTGGATACCCTCATCAGAGATGTAAGTTCAGATACGTTCATTGTATTTGCATTCATTCATTGCCTTTCTACTTTTTCATAACTTGTTACGATACATCCAGCGTGAAAGAGTCTAGTGGTAAGTAGCACGGAAGGCAAATAAGCATTATGCCCTCTTGATATGAAGCTGCTACCGTAGCTTTGCCACTATTCTTAGCGTTTGTTGACTATGAGAAGGATTTCGATTCTATCGAGACTTGGGCTGTGCTCTAGTCTCTCCAGCGGTGCCGCATTGATTATAGGTATATTGAAGTGTTGAAGAGTATATATGAAAACACGACCTTGTCGATCCGACTACAGGACCAGAACGAAACCTATCCAATTGCAGAGAGGAGTAAGACAGGGAGACGATGCTTCTCCGAAACTGATCACTGCTTCATTGGAAGATGATTTCAAGCTACTGGATTGGAAATAATTTGGCATCAATATCAACGGTGAGTATATCACTCAACTTCCATTTGCCGATGATATAGTTAGGGGCCATCCATAAATTTCGTCACACGAATTTCATAATTTTTGACCCTCCTCCTCGTCCCTGTCACATCTGGGCACATTTGTGAGACTCTGCTCCCTAGAGTGACGTCACATATTTTGTCAAATGAAATAGAGTCACCTTTAGGAAATTGTCATACAATGTCACAAGTCGACCCTCTCCCTCCCCCTTAACGTGTGACGTAGTTTATGGATGGCTTCTACAATGTTTGCAGATCTCGACAGAGCATCCCAACGAGTGGGTCTTAAAATGAACATGGACAAAACGATGTTTATGTCGAATGTACATGGTGTATCCACTCTCAGTTGGGAGCTCGGTTCTCGAAGTTGTTGATGAGTATGTGTACCTAGGACAAACAGTCCCGGTAGGTAGATCCAACTTCAAGAAAGAGGCCTCTCGTTGAATCCAACTCGGATGGGCAGCGTTTGGGAAATTGCGAAAGACTTTCTTGTCCAAAACCCTCAATGTCTCAAGACGAAAGTCTTCGACCAGCGTCTGTTGCCAGTGACAACTTACGGCACAGAGACATGGAAAGCTCAAGGTTGCACAGCGTGCGATGGAGAGAACCATGCTCGGAGATTCTCTGCGAGATAGATTCAGAAATAAGCATATCCTAAGCAGAACTAGAGTAACCGACGTGGCTCTAAGGATCAGCAAGCTGGCTGGCAGTGGGCAGGCCAAATGATCGGAGAACCGATGACCGTTGGGGCAGAAAAGTTCTCGAATGGCGACCACGAACCGGAAAATGCAGCGTAGGACGACCCCCACGCGATGGACAGACGATCTTGTGAAGATCGCAGGGAGCCGATGGATGCAAGCAGCCCAAGATCGATCGCTGTGGAAGTCCTTTGGCTGATATGATGATGCCCGTAGCTTAAACGTAGATAATGTTTTTAACTCTTGCGTAACCTCCTCCGTAAACAAAGTAGAACCTCCACATTTCACTGACAGTTTAGTTTTATACATGTCTGTTTGTCTTTGTCTGGATGTTATTATGAGATGTAGGACGCATCAAAGCACCCCGACTAAGGAACATCCACCTAACAGTACAAAATGACAACTCTCTGGAAGGTTATCGTGCTCCTGTGAGTGACTTGATGTTGCCAGTAAGCTCCTAAAGAGTTGCCGTAATAGCAGCACCAGCGGCAAAGCGCGAGCGTAATGGGGTAAGTACGGGTTGTATGCTTGTATGCCTACCGACTTGTATAATTATAACAACAACAGTTTTTAGCATGCCGTTGTCACTGGCCCGCGCCAGTCTCATCAGAGATGCAACTTATGATGTAATGTATGTAACACAATCAGTTCGAGTCTGTGCAAACTTCTGGAGGTATTGGAAGAGACAAGTTCAATATCATCCTTGTTTTTTTTAGTCGGGAGGCATACAAGCATACGGCCTACCTGATGTAAAGTGGGTACCGTAGCCTATTAACGCTTGCGATATAGTATTAAGTATCACTCGCGCGCTGCCTCCTCTGTTGCTTACATAGCAACTCCTTGGGCGCTTACTGATGACCTCACTCACACTCAGGAACACAGCAACCCTCTAGGGAGTTCTTAGTTGGCTGCGGTTTTCTGTGAGATGGAGGTACTTCCCCAGACGGGCTGCTTTGATGCGCCCTACCTCTCTTTCTCATCCCGAATTAATATATAAATATTCCTTATTATACCACTAAAGTGGTAAATAAGCAAACCGCCTGCCTGAGAGTGAGCAGTTACCATGACCTATTGACACTTGCAACACCAGGGGCAGGCGTATCATTCGTACAATGCCGACACTGTGAAAACCTCGTAACACTTTTTTTGAAGAACCTCGTACTGTAGTCCTTAGGGAAAATCTCGGCAAGTAGTTAATTTCAATCCATTCAGTTTAAGATTTCTCGATAGAAATTTTCTCTGGAACCGTACAGCACGTGACCATTGCGGCTTAAGCGTGTGAGGATGAATTTCCAGTCGTCGGCGAGCGGTGCCATGTAGTGATCTATTGGTGTACCCCATCCATAGAATGTCCGTATTTATTACAAATTTAAGACTATCTTATTTCTAATTTGACGATTCATAGAGTCCCAACGTTCTCCTGGAAATGACGACAGCGGGCCTGCTCGGGAGCAAAGCGGAGGCCATGGCGCTCGGTCCTCTCACCAACTTCCTGAAGCAGCAGCAGCCCCAGATCCACATCACCGCCTGCTGGTTCCTGTCGCTGTGCTACGCGGACTACGTCCGAAAGCACTGCTGCACTCGTTTCAACATGCCTTACCTGGAACAGTGGTTGGTGTGTTTGTGATTGAGGTAGACGTCGAGTTCGTGACTGATGAGTATGTAACTGACGAACATGTCTGAACAGTGATAGCCCTGTGGTTCAAGAACCGGCCAAGTGACCAAGTGGTCACAGGTTCGACTCCCAGCCTGTACCTACCACTAAGTTTGTGTTTTCGGAGTACATATTTGTAATCATCACTTGATCGGCGGTGAAGGAAAATGTCCAAGAAATTGTATTTCGAAAGTCGTGTGACCTAATCCAAGAAAGGTTTGGTTTACCCTCTAGGTTGTGAAAGTCTAACGGTAGTCGCTCCATGTAAACCCTCGCCAATCCTAATAGAGTTGGAAACTGGACAGCGCTAAGAAGAAGAGAGAGATGCCTAGAATTAATTCCTCACAAACAACCATACATTTTTAATTCCACCGCTCTTATTATTGTACCAATTTGCCGATAAAAAAATATTGTAATATCTAATTGGTAATTTGAAAAGAGACCTATATTGGTAAGTTTTTTTAGTGATTACTTTTTCGCCAAAGTCATTTCCGAAACGCTAGCAGATTAAAAAAGAAAAATAGTAGGTACGAGTACATAAAGAGAATTGAATAAGATACTCGTACAACAAGATTATATTCAAAAAGATGTAAGACATGTCTAACTAACGTGCCCACGAGGGACCAATTGGAAATAAATATATGTTTTTTTAACACCAAAAATTATAGGTTCAATTCCCGCACATGACGAATATTTTAGCCTTTTATTAATTTTTTTTTTTTGTTTTTATTTGAACATTTCCTACGTCTCGTAAATAGAAAAATAAATTTATTTAAATATATTTGTCAGTTTTCTAGTAGACGAGTTACGAGCTTTCTTATTTTGAAACTAGATGGTGCTGTGTAAACACTATATATATTGTCACAAAATATATTGTCTCCCGTTGTGAGCAGGCAGACGGAGCTGCAGGCGCGCGCGAGGCGCAGCGTGCACCGCACCATGCAGCAGGTTAACAGCTTCGTGGGCTCGGTACAACGCCGTCTGCGGGAGTACACGCAGCCGGCGGACACGGCGCACGGGCCCGGCACGTATGTAAACACACTCCGTTGTAAAATAAGTGGCGAACCAGATGAGTATGAACAAAGCTATCCTCTATAATTTGACGAGCTCGGTCAAAGTCAAAGTCAAAATCTTTTTATTCCGTAAAAATGGCTACATTTGTTTGGAATCGTCACAATTTTTTTCCCTACCGTGCAGTTCATGACTAGGCGAGCACTTATAAAAATACTGCCAAAAAACTCAGGCATCCCTCTTTTGGTATCCAAACAAATTTACATAATTTATTGTCTATGTATAGCTATGTATAGCTCTTTTCATGCAAGCTCGCCGGATCTTGGGGGAAGTGTTTTTTTTCCTGGAAGTCACTTCATACTGTGATATGAAGATAAGTAAGGCTTCGTTTACACTGATAAAGAACACATTGGAAATAAAGCGTAAATTTCCTCTCTAGGCGCGGAATCTGAGCGAATTTGCGAGAATGCTCGAGAATTTCCCTTAGCGTCGCAGCACATGTTCAGTTTTTAGTCTTAGGGTGCAGAATAGATTTCCACGAGATCGGTGGCGCAGCGGTTAGTAATCCAACTTTGTCACATGCGCTCGTGGGTTCGATTCCCACACAGGACAAACATTTGTGTGCTTGAACATGTCTGTTCGTCTTGGTCCTAATATTAATTTTTTTGTACAACGTCGGGGGGTATACAAGCATACAGCCTACCTGGTGTAACGTGATTACCATAGCCTATGAGCGCTTGTAATGCAGGAAGTATCATTTGCCGTCCCTGCTGCCTACACAACAACTCCTTAGGTTAGTTACCTAGTTTACTAGTAAACTCACCGACTCAGAAATTCAACAACACTCCAGTGAGTTGTTATTTGGCTGCGGTTTCCTGTCAAATGGAGTACTTCCCCAATGGAACTGCTTTGTGCGTCCTACCTCTCTTATATTTCAACAATACACGTGGCTTCAGGCTTGACCTTGTTGACTAGAGTGAGAGCCCTACTCCCAAGCAGCCGTCGGTGGAGGAGCTCCGCGGAGCCGCCAGTCAAACCTTGGAGGAAAGAGCACATGGCCGGGCCAGCGACTGCGCCCTGCCCACCGGGACTCGACCCAGGGACCTCTCCATGCGCCTGTGCCAGTCAAATGAAGCAACTGCCGATGCAATTGAGAAGCTCAGGGCATACATCGCGGTGAGTCTCTATTCATTCAGTTTTCAGAGCTACTCCTGGTCTGATGAGATGATATACTGTTCTGCTTACAACTTGGTCGATAATCTTGCTGGTTGATTAGTGTATCCCTGTCTGTGGATGGGTTTATCTAACTCGATGTTCTCTATCTCTATCTATGCTGTCATCTATACTGTACTGCTGTGACAAGCTCGGAGACTCAGTCGTGAATGATGCAACTTTGACACCAATGCTCGCGGATTCGATTCTCAACAAGACAAATATTTGTGTGCATGAACATGTCTGTTTATGTTGGTCTGGATGTTTTAAGAGAGGTAGGGCGCATCAAAGCAGCCCGTCCGGGGAAGTACCTCCACCTCACAGAAAACCGCAACATCCTAGAGGGTTGTTGTGTTCCTGCGTGTGAGTGAGGTCACCAGTAAGCTCCTAAGGAGTTGCTGTGTAAGCAGCAGAGGAAGCATGGTGCGAGTGATACTTAATATATTACAAGCTTTAATAGGCTACGGTAACTGCTTTACATCTGGTGGACCGTATGCTTGTATGCCTCCCGACTTAGTATAACTGCCTCATGACTGTTCGTTAAGCTTAGTGGCATTCCAGCTTGAAGCCTCCGTCAATCCGGAGTTGAGCAGTATGGCGGGTAAGTTCTAAATCCCTTCAGTTGAAGGCATACCCGCATATCTGCAGTAGGGTGCGAACAGCCGTCAGCGGTGGATCTCCGCGGGGCCGCCAGTACAACCTACTGGGAAGAGAGAATGCGCTGGACTGTGACTCTAGGTATAAAATACTGTTCCAATTCAAATTCTTTATTTTCTTTTAGACCATCTCTGGGCACTTAAACACGTATTACATATTTTATATTATGATACATATTATTATTATGTTCTTATTGTTTGATATTCATTGTATTTTACAAAGACTTCTATGTATACTACTAGACAGGCTGAGTGGCATAAATGTTGTGTCGTAACTCGGGACCGCGCCGGCTGAGGTGCGGGGTAGCGGGAGAGGGTTGCCGATGCAGTGAACAGGCTGCTCACGCAGACGCGACAATCGATTGAACTTTACCTACTCGTATTACCAATTTGACTTCGACTGTTACTAATACCATTTTAATATAATGGTAAATTAAAGTATATTGTACATAATACCATATACACTAATAATACATAATCCAGGGGAAATCTACCATAGTAACAATTGTGTAATTATCAGGAAAAATAATTGGGCTCATATGACTTTGTTTTAATCAACAAAATGATTATACATAAGTATCACTTCTGTTATTTTGTACAATTTTTATCCACTACTCTCTTTTTCCAACTATTAAGTTTTATAACAATTAAGTTTCTACCTATTTCCATGTCTGTTTGAGCACCTATTACATAGATCTATGATGTGATCGTCGGTAGCGCTACTTACACTACTAGAGAGTAAACGAGATGGCAATAGTGCCATGGCTATTATTCATGTTAAATACAGTTTCATAGTAAAATACTCGTACAGAAAAAAGTAGTTACTTAGCAAAAATAACAGTTGAAACACTTGAACAAAGTATTCACGTAAATATAATAATGATTTATTGTTATTACGTGGCATTTAAAACAAAAAAAAAACTTATATGTCGACTGCAACGTTCTCGGTTAATTACGAAACAAAGGAGTGCTTGTCTCGCTTGCTCGCAACCGACTAAAGGAGTTGCGGAGAATTGACCGTAACTTGGTGTGCAAAATCCGAGTTCCGCTCAGCCGGTCTAGTAGTATACATAGACTTCTTTGGTATTTTATTAGCGAAAATGAAATGCTGGGGGAAATTAGCATTGTAAGTCTTTTTCTAGATCCTCAATTAGTTTCATGTCTTGTCTTTTGTTGATATATTGTAAATGTTGTGTATACCTGTTATTGGTGTTTACATTAGAACAAGATATCATGTGTGTCTCAATTCGAATGTTGTATGTAAATACTGTTGGTGTACCTTAATAAATAAATAAATAAATGTCGTTGCAATTGGGAGGCAAACAAACATACGGCCACACACAGTCCTGATGGTGGTTACCGAAGCCTATAAACGATACAACACAAAGTCAGGAGCTTACTAGTAACCCCACTCACTCGCAGGTACACAACAACTTTTCATGTCTCCACAGGAGACGAGGTGCGCATGCCGCAGTACTCAGAACACTGACATTCGCTGGTGCCCAGGGGCACCGGAAGACACGCAGAAGCCTTGAGGAGCTACCGTAGCGGAAGATGTCTGCACTATCTTTCCACTGACCTTTCAACTTGACATATTCAAGTCTCCAGCGAACTGAAATGTTGGTTGAATAAATTACAATCGTGATATTTCATTAGTTTTATTTGAAATGCGTCTCAGCAAAGTCTTCGACCAGGGTTTGTCGCCAGTGACGACGTACGACACAGAGACTTAGTCTCTAGCTCCCATAGAAACACTTCCCTTCCCTTCCCTTAGAAACACAGACAAAGACTGAGTAATACGGAAGCTCAAGACGCACAGCTAGCGATAGAGATAATACATTCGTAGCAGAACCAGAGTTACCGACTCTAAAGGTTACACGTATTAGGTAGTCAAGTAGATAATTAAATTTAAACTTAATTTTAAACGACTTAATTTTAAGTATGTATCCATGTTTTTTTATTTATTTATTTATTTATCTTTGCTTAAGTCTACCATTACAGTTTATACCAATACGATAGACAAGTATTCAGGACAAAATAATCAGTCACTATAACATAAAATTAACAAAGCTATTCTTGTGAATTCGTTCAAAGAACAGGAAAATAGGTCTGTTCTCTCTGCCATTCGGTTGAGGGTGCGTAGTGTGCGCGTCAGTGGAGCATTGCGCTGTAGCTCGGTTCGAGCTCTAGGCACAGACAGTAACGGGGGCCGGCGGCGGCGCCCTACGTATCCGTCGGGAACACATACCCTAACCAAACTAAGTAATTCAGGGTTGTGATTTTGACCACGAATCAGCCTGAAAATGTACAAGGCTAAGGCCAAATCTCTCCGCACGCGTAACTCAGTGTATCCTACCATACCCAGAACAAATAGGGTAGGATACATTAAAGGATAATATGGATAGACACCATAGAGCCTCATATATAAGTATCTTGTAAATTTATTTTGAATGCGCTCCAACATGAGACTATATTTAGTTTCATGCGGAGCCCAGATGACTGCGTTACATTCTAGGTGACTTCTGACTAACGCATTATACAAGGATATAATCGCTTTGATATTTGTGAAGCCATGCACTCTACGAAGAATGAATCCCAAGTTTCTAAAAGCCTTTTTAACGATACTATAAATGTGCTTCTTAAATGACAGTTCGGCTGTAAAATTAACCCCTAAGTCTTTTACTTCCGTCACTCTTTTCATAATAACTTCTCCCACTTTATATTCAAATTCCAACGGTCTATACTTTTTTGTGAAAGTGATCGTGACACATTTGGATGCGTTAAACTGGAGTCCATTCACGTGAGCCCACGACACTACTTTGTTAATATCGCCCTGCAAACGCTCGCAGTCCGCCGTCGTGTTAATACTAAGGGACAACTTTAGGTCGTCCGCAAACAACAGACATTCGGAGTGCTCGACGACTTTAGGTAAATCGTTGATCATTATGAGGAATTCGAGCGGCCCGATGTTACTACCTTGACTCACCCCTGATCTAACAAAATACGGCAAAGACCGACATCCAGCATAGTCAACATACTGTTGTCTATCTCGCATGTAACTAGCTAAGAATTTATAATGTTATTTAAGTAGTTAAGGCTCTTTAGTTCACTCAAGATGGACGAGCAACAACGCAAGGATGTCGTAAATTCTGTGCTTAAGATTTGTTATTAGTGAGATTTTGGACGAAGTTAAAGATGAAATAACATACCTAAAAGGCTGTGGGCGAGAAATTGGATCAATAAAAGAGATCAAAATGAGATCATTCATGCAATAGAAGATAAATACTCGTAAGAATATTTGAATTGTTTACGGATGTCAGAAAATTTCTTGAATTACATATTATCCAAAGTCGAACACGAGATACAGAAAAATATACTGTAATGCAATATGCATTCGATGCTAAATTAAAATTACATTATATTTCCTTAAGAAATAGTTTTCGCAGTCTATCAAACACTTTTTAAAGTTTATATGTGTTTAATACTGCCTTACGTGCGTGAAGCTATTTACAACGCCTTTTAAAGGATTTCATAAAGGTAAGAATAATTACAATATACATTTATTTATCATTTATTAACTCGAAATAGGTTACTTTTTATTTTTTATTGAGACAAATCATTAAAAATACCTCTGTTCTATGGTATGACTTATACAATAAGGAACCTAGTTACCTACTTTTTTGAAATTTTGTTTTTTGGAATCAACATAAATAAGAAAGTAGAAAAATACAGCTGCGTACCTATCCTTAATGATTTAAGTCATTTATTTAAATAATTTCAATTGAGTCAAATTATCTTATTAATAAAACTAAAAAACATTAGTCCTTATCACCCATAGCAGAAGATATTGCTTGTGATAGAATATCAGATGTTACGAGTATAATACTTTATCATGCATCATCTGGGGAATACATAGGACCAGATGGAAACTGTACAGAAGTCGTCTACGTGGGTACCTCTGTCTCACCTATTTCTACCGCCAAGCAGATATATTTATATAGCTGTGTTCTGGTTTGAAGGGTGAGATATGACAGAGAAATTACTGGGTACTGTGACGAAATATCCTTTGGTCACCGTTCCGCTACATTACTGAATGGTTACAAAATGGATTAACCTGATTTCAATCTAATTTAAATTTAGAATATATGTAAATTGTCAAATTATTAACAATAAAGCGGTTCTGTCAATGAATGCACGCTTTGAGTGTATGGTAAATACTAAGTGTTCTACCGATTGTATAACGGGTTGTGCTCTGAGGAGTTGTTCGACATGATGCCAACAGCCTCGTTTTACAATCGCACAGCTCGCCGGCGGCTGAGAGATCATGCTCATACACTGGAATCGCAATAGTCGCGTACTGTGCAGTTCCAGAGAAGTTTTCTACCAAGAACTATAAGTTGTGGAACGAGCTCCTTGTCGAGGTTTTCTGGGGTATGGAGTTCTTCAAGAAAGGCGTGAAGAGGTTCTTACAGGGTCGGCAACGCAAGAATGACACCCCTGGTATTACAAATGTCCATAGGCTGCGGTAACCGCTTACCATCAGGCATGTCGAATGCATGTTTACCACCTTAGTGGTATAAAAAAAATACTAAGTACAATAATAAGTGGCCGGTCACGAGATGTTGTATCTCAGTTTGGTTAATATACAAACACTGCCCTGTTCTGATACGTTGTAAATAAATGAATATTTCAAGCAAAGGAACATTTGCATTATTAATGAAATTATATTGTTCGCCCTATAGTCGAAATTCTACCAATCACTAATCATTGACGAACATATGAGGAAAACTTAAAAGATATACGTTGCCAGCAATTTTTTCCTTCTATTTCTAAAATTATTTTATTGATAACAAAACTAAACAACGCTAAATAAAAAACACTCTGATACCCAATACAATACCACCTACTAAACTAAAAAATAAAAAGATAATCAGTTGAAAACCTGAGAAGAAAAATATACTGAACTGTTTGTTATTTGCCAATTTATATATGAAAAATAAAAAAATAAACATGTGTTTATTCAATCATTCGCAAAGTCAAGATACAGCACCGAAAAGCATACGATTCACCCGATGTAAAGCGGTTACCGTAGCCTATGCACGCTTGCAACACATTAAGTATCACCCGTGCGATGCCACCTCTGCTGCTAACACAGCTACTATTTTGGTACTTACTGGCGAACTGACTCACTCGCAGGAACTTGACAGCCCTCCGGGGAGTTGTTATTTGATATGGTTTTCTGTAAGGCGAAGGTACTACCCCTGAGGGGCAGCTTTGACGCGGCCTACCTCTCTTAAAAAAGTGCATATGCGAGAAGGTCCCGCTGTAAGCATAAAGATAGATAATATGTATTTCAATCTTTTTTATATCTTACTACAATAGGCGTACAAGTTGAAGACAGCCGGAGCCTGAGGTAGGCGGCGGCAGCATCTCCCCTGCCCGCCCTCACGCATCTCCTCAGATTGTAGCGCTCTCTTTGCCATCTGATAACTAAAGCATTTTAGCTCTACATTCAACTCGCGCGAGCCCATCAGCATTTAGTGGTGCTCGCGACGCGTATTTGGCGTGGGTGGTCACTGTATGCTTAACTATATTATTTTCTAGGCTGCATATTATTGTACCATGGGCTTTCACGTACAATGTACAACCGCAATTAAAAAACTAAGTTTCTAATGAACATTATCTGCGGTTTGACGTCTTCACTCAGCCTATAAACGTCAAGCATTACAACAATGGTGACGTAACGATATTTTAGTTAATTTAAACGAAACAATCAAAATATATCAGCACAGCTTTTCGCCTGGCCAAATGTAAAATTCCAGTTAAGGATGTGGCAAGACTCTTTATGGAATTACTTGCAGTTGGAAATCAACGAGGTAATTACTTACAGTAGACGGTGATACCATTATATTGAATACTAGTGGATACCCGGCGCACTGTAGAACGAGCGGCATAGAAACACGTTCAAAAATGATAAAAACTAAACTGTTACAGATGGGTTTATGTGTTACAGTTGTTCGGTTACGGTTTTCTGTGAAGTGAAGCATAGCGTGCATGTGTCATTGTGTAAGTGAATCATGGTATAGCCAGACTTGGGCTTGGACTAGGGTAAGTTCCATACTAGCTGCCCAAGTTGAGATAATATGATGCGTCCACCTCTCAAACAATATATTTATCGAGAGGTTTTTTGACGAGCTCGGTGGTGCAGTGGTTAGTAACGCTTTGACACCAACGCTCGTGGGTCAGATTCCCACACATGACAAACATTCGTGCGCATGAACATGTCTGTTTGTCTCAGTCTTGGTATTTTTAAGAGATGTACGGCACATCAAAGCAGCCCATCTGGGGAAGCTCCACCTCACAAAAAAACCGCGATCCAATAACAGCTCCTTGGAGGGTTGATGTGTTCCTGCGAGAGAGTGACCACTCTACTAGACTACTCGCGCTACTTAATTTGTTGCAAGGGTTCTTGGCTACGATAACCGATATTATTAGGTGGGTCTTATGCTTGTATGCCTCCCGAGGTTATAAAAAAAAAGAAATAGATGATAGCAGCCTGGGCCTGACTGGAGCTGTAGGTACCATACTTACTATCGGCCTGCTATGATGCATTCACCTCTTTAAAAAAATATAATATCCTTGGCTTGATTTCCACACCCTGTATAATCGAGATCTAGTTTGTAGAATGGGCGAAATGTGGCGAGAGCTTTGCGTCAATGTTGCCGACGCTGCTCTGGACGGCGGGCGCGGCAGCATTCGCTCACAGGCTGCTCTCCTCACTCTTCAGACGGTTCTTGTTCAGGAGAGTGGCACCATGGGAAGTTATGTTACAGGTCGGTACTAAACTTACTACTACGTACTGGGCCAACACATACGGTGTGTTTTGAAACGGCAGTGCTGGGTCAACACATACGGTGTGTTTTGAAACGGCAGTGCTGGGTCAACACATACGGTGTGTTTTGAAACGGCAGTGCTGGGTCAACACATACGGTGTGTTTTGAAACGGCAGTGCTGGGCCAACACTGCCGTTTCAAAACACACCGTAGGCACACACACACACCGTAGGCAGTGCTGGGTCAACACATACGGTGTGTTTTGAAACGGCAGTGCTGGGTCAACACATACGGTGTGTTTTGAAACGGCAGTGCTGGGCCAACACATACGGTGTGTTTTGAAACGGCAGTGCTGGGCCAACACATACGGTGTGTTTTGAAACGGCAGTGCTGGGTCAACACATACGGTGTGTTTTGAAACGGCAGTGCTGGGTCAACACATACGGTGTGTTTTGAAACGGCAGTGCTGGGTCAACACATACGGTGTGTTTTGAAACGGCAGTGCTGGGCCAACACATACGGTGTGTTTTGAAACGGCAGTGCTGGGTCAACACATACGGTGTGTTTTGAAACGGCAGTGCTGGGCCAACACATACGGTGTGTTTTGAAGCGCAGTTGAAGTAGGAGTCGGGGGATCGCCCTGCGATCTTGCGTCTTTTATTATAAAGCTATATACTATTATGATACAGGTCTAACGATTAAGGAACTAATTGATGTACTTCTAATTACTGTATGGTACTTGGTATATAAGGGGCTTATTATCAGTCTGTTAATAATGTTATCATCTATCGAAGCATGAAAAATCATCATTTGATGTAAAATGTAGGTATAGGTACCTTCAAACTAACATTCCTCTAACTGGCGAATAGTCGTTGTCATCTAAGAAAGCTGCAAAAAGTACCAAAAGTTTCACCTGCTTCTTATACTTCCAGAAGCTACTGTTCATCTGGATGGTGATATACAGTCTGCACTTCTGGATCGTTCTCGTTAGGATCCTGAAAATCGCGGTGGGCTACTTTTACGATGACGTAAGTATTTTGGAATATTAATTGTGAATAGATTTTATAATCTTAACTCGTCGCGCGTCGGTTTTACGCGTAGTATATTCTAATCGGATACATAGGCAAATCGATTTTCTTCGAACTCCTCCGTCTTCAGAGGGCACGATAAAATGGTGATTCAGGCAGTTATGGATTGATAAAGGTCATTAAGCTACTTCAATGACCTTAAAAAATGCTGCCGTTTATCAGTCTGCAATTGAGCGGCGTGGCGGTATATGCTGTAAACCCCTTTTATCCAAAAGAAAATCCATAATTGCATTAGTCAACAATAACAATAAAGCCTAAACAACCGTTAATAAAAAATTGAAACCCAACCATTCCTAACTCGACGCGCTAGCTTTCTCACCAGTGGGTAGTACTGACCTAGAAATGAACGTGTAGATTTGTTTACACGATACCTAGCCTATTAAAAATAGCATGCTGTCATAACCTCGTACATCTCGCCTATTAACGTTGCATATCTTCAACTTTAGGTACTCCGTGCTGTCTTTGGTTACATATCAATGATCCATTGTCAATTGCCTCGATCAACTTAGGTCCGCTTTCCGGCTTCTACTAAAAATTTTAAAACTAAAGCAGAAATGTAAGCGGCAGGCAATATACTCATGCATCATGCTATTGCGTCTCTAAATTTATCGATGTATTAGAAGTAGGATCTGCTTCTCAAAAAGGCAGATCTGTTTGCAAACAAGTAAGCAATAGAAAATGATAATTATAATATTTATCAAACAGGAAGACATAATGCAACACCCAGATAAAATCGAAGGTCGGAAGCTGATGCAGCAGTGGATAGTGTGGATGTGCAGCATCATCCCTCTGGCCGTCTACATGCGCACCCGACCGCAGCCAGAGACTCCGCCACTCATGATATGGTAAGCGTCATGTGCAGTAGGGAGTTCTCAGAAATGTAACATCGCCTCACAGAAAACAGCACACAAATTAGAATTCACCAGAGTTGTGTGTGTGTTCTTGCGTTGTCAATAAGCTTCTGAAGAGTTGCTAACACAGCAGAGTTGGCAGCAGTCAAATAATATTATTTTTCATACCACTACAATGGCCTGCCTCGTAAGCAGCTTTCTTAACCTATGTGAGCAGCGTGTTGGAGTATCCTTAAACCCTTCAATTCAATGACGTATTGCAGCAGAGGTACAAATGTGGGTGGTGGTAGTACCAAGCGAGATTTCGCTACTTATTTGACCTATACACACTATGCCAAGCCAAAAGTTTCATATTTCTAAGATCAGTCCCCGGCTGTATTGATCCAAATTACTCAGGGCATTTCTCACTTTTCTCCAGGATAACTACAAATCCTTGGCAACGGCGGGAAATGGGAGCCTATGGATACTACCTCAGTCGACCGCTATCGAACTTGTACTCGTCTGCAGACGCGCCCGATCCTCGGCGAGTGCTCCAGCTGAGGAGGGCCTACAGCGACTCTAAGATCTTCATCAAAGAACCTCCCAAAAAGAAACGATATTCTAAATCTGTATAGTTCTATATTACCCTATATTTTATATGCAAATATATACTAGATATTTTTTTGTTTAATTCCACTTTTTATATATAAGTAGATTAATTTTTATAGAGCTCGAAGCCGTCGATGTGCGTGTTACTCTAATTGAACACGTGTTTAAGATCTGTAGATGGGTTTAGTCGGTTTGAGTTCCTCCGGCTTCAAGGGCACGTTAATCTGTCTGTCTCAACTGTTTTCCGTAGATAACAGTCGTTAAGCTAAACTAAGAGAGGTAGTGCGGATCAAAGCAGCTAGACTGGGGAAGTAAATCTAGATAGCAGATGAGCTCGGTGGCGTAGCGTTTAATAAGCAGCTTTGACCAACGCTCGAACAATTGTGTGCATGAACATGTCTCTTTGATTCCGTCTGGATGTTTTTTTTTATGAGAGGTATTTTCCTAAACGAGGTGCTTTGCTGCTTAGAAAACCGCAGCCAAATAACAAACTCCCTAGACAGTTGTTGTGTTCCAGCATGAGTGAGGTCACCAGTAAGCCCTTAAAGAGTTGCTGTGCTAGCAGCAGAGTTGACATCGCGCGAGTGATACTTAATGTATTACTTAGTAGAGAACTGAGAACGAGGACATCGTGCAGAAAATCTGTTTTTAAACAGAGTTCACAATGATAACGTGAAAAAGTGAGTTAAGCTGAAAGGCAGTAACAGTGCTAAGATAGGACAAGGGATACTCCTTATCTTGGTTCGGACATGTGGAAAGAACGTAAGACAGAAAGTGACCGGCGTACTAAAGTAACTGGCGAGGCAGTATTTGCTTCATTTGCTTGGTATCACGAGTTCCAGAGAATCACTCAGGAATTTGTTTAAAGGAATAATATTGTTTTTTTGTCTTGCGTTCCTTTTTAGATTATTTTGCAAAGGGTGAAAAATTTTCGGTTGTTTTGCAAGGTGCGAAAAATATCTTTTAATTAACTAAAAAACTGCTATCCTGATCAAGCTGAAATTATAATAACGTCTGCGTTACGTTAAGGTATCGTAGTCAAAGTAGCATTAACTAATTCAAATTTTCCGTTTTGACTGTATGGATCAGGACTTACATTAGGTCAAAATTTCATAGGTAAATTATTATAAATTCAGTTGTTTTGTTCGAAATACCTAAGTATAAGGTTTCACAAGCAATAGAATAGCAAAAAGCACCAAGTGTTTACTTTGTCAATACTCTCACTTGAGAAGTGTTTCTAGCAAATGGAGCTATTTTTAACGTTTCTGTCATGTTGTCATATACATGAAAGATGGTTTATAACTTCACGCTTAATCCCATACGAGGTAGACAGAGAGAACCGAGCGCTACTTGACTCACCATCATTTATATTAAATTATTTAAAAATAATTTGACGAGCTCGGTGGCTCAGTCGTAAATGACGTAACTTTGATACCAATGCTCGTGGGTTCGATTCCCACACAAGACAAACATGCATGCATGAACATGTCTGTTTGTCTTGGTCTGGATGTCTTAAGAGAGGTAGGGCGCATCAAAGCAGCCCGTCTGGGGAAGTACCTCCACCTCACAGAAAACCGTAGCCAAATAACAACTCCATAGACGGTTGTTGTTCCTGCGTGTGAGTGAGGTCACCAGTAAGCTCCCAAGGAGTTGCTGTGTAAGCAGCAGAGGAGGCATCGCGCGAGTGATACTTAATATATCGCAAGCGTTAATTGGCTACGGTACCCGCTTTACATCAGGTGGGCCGTATGCATGTATGCCTCCCGATGTAGTATAAAAAAAAAACAAGAATAGTCGTTAAAATTGTTCCCTGGGGCGTTCCAATTTTGACATATACGTATTTTGATTTATGGAAGTACATTCAAGAAAAAACCGACCAAGTATTATGTCCGGCCGCGCACACTGTAGGGTTCCGTATTTGCTTCGCTTTGCTTGCTTGCGAAAAAATTAGATAGTTGCCTAAAATGATACGAAATCGAGCCTATTGTTTTTTTTTTTAACATTCAAAACCAAGTTATTGAGGATTGTCAAATATTGTGAGGGTACATAAAAAAATCTAGCCGTGTTTCGCGGAGGATTCAATAGAGTCCCGGGTAACCTATAACTATTATATTTATACGTTACTACTTAATACTGCTATACCTGTTTAAATAATGTAATTAAATATCTAAAGGTATAGTACAAAGTAAAATTAAATCTACGACTATCCAGATCGCATTAAACATATGGGCACAAGATTAATATTAAGGCTTTTTAGGGTTCCGTACCCGAAGGGTAAAACGGAACCCTATTACTGAGACTCCGCTGTCCGTCCGTCCGTCTGTCACCAAGCTGAATCTCATGAACCGTGATAGTTAGACAGTTGAAATTTTCACAGATGATGTATTTCTTCTGCCGCTATAACAACAAATACTAAAAAATAGAATAAAATAAATATTTAAGGGGGCTCCCATACAACAAACGTGATTTTTTTGCTCGTTTTTGCTCGATATTGATAACGGCAACAGGAATATTAACAGAATATTTAGTGATATATTCACTTTAAGAATAAATATTTAAATTAAAAAAATCGGCCGAGTGCTAGTCGGACTCGCGCACGAAGGATTCCGTACCATTATCTATAAAAACGGCAAAAAAATCACGTTTGTTGTATGGGAGCCCCCTTAAATATTTATTTTATTATATTTTTTAGTATTTGTTGTTATAGCGGAAACAGAAATACATCATCTGTGAAAATTTCAACTGTCTAACTATCATGATTCATGAGATACAGCCTGGTGACAGACGGACGGACGGACGAACGGACGGACAGCGGAGCCTCAGTAATAGGGTTCCGTTTTACCCTTTGGGCACGGAACCCTAATAAAACAAATAATTAAAGGGGGCTCCCATATAACAAACGTGATTTTTTTGCCGTTATTATAAATAATGGTACGGAACCCTTCATGCGCGACTCCGACTCGCACTTGGCCGATTTTTTATGACAATGACTATGTAGTTGGCCCCTGTAGGGCGTTACTACGTTAGAGAGGCGGGCGTGAGGCGCCACAGTCTGAAAAAGCAAAAAGCGACTGTCTAAGGACCCCCGAGTGCGGTCGAACTTCGGGTTATGGCGTCGCGGAGCTAAACAATCGAACACACGGGTTCATGCCTGAAGGGCCTATGAGGAGAGGCGCCTAGGTACCTGGGATACTCGGTACCTAGTGTATCGCGCAGAAGTCCCACTCGGATCCGCCGAGTGCGGTGTATATGTGGAGTGTTGGGGATGGGGTCGGAGAGGTAGGGGGCATTCGCAACTGTATCATCGGGATCATAGAGTCAATTTCGCGGTCTGCGCCGGAACCCCCAGGCGTCAATCCGCGGGGTGTAAATGGAGCCCTGGCTACCAATGGGTTGAGGTGTTGAGAGGCAGTTTCGAAGTAGCGCCTAGACGCTTCCTTCAAGAAACTAATGATATGAATGTAGTTGTAAGTGGAGTTTGGATGATCTGGAACTTAAGTCAGATGAGAGCGCGTAGCGTGTACACGACGCTGGCGTAGTACGCAGTGTTCACTTATTTCTAAGTGACAAACTACGATTCCTGAATATCGGGGCGAGCCGACCTAGGTAGAACGCGAGTGTCTTCCTGGCATTGGTGATGTGAGGTTCAAACGTCATTCTGAAGTCTAAGATGACACCTAGGTATTTAGCCTTCTCGATCGTCTGCGAAGAGGGCTAACTCCGCGTGAACATCGTTGGTGTACAACGTGTATCGGATAGGACCGAGCACCGAGCCCTGGGAACTCCGGCTCGGATAGGATGCGGCCTTTAAAGAGTGCCGTGGACTCTGACGCGGAGGGAGCGGTTTGACAAGTAGTCCCGTAAGATGTGCACGAGACTGTCTGGCACCTCCATTTGATTTAGTTTATAAATTAAGCCATTGTGCTAGACTTTGTTGAAACGCTTTCGCAACGTCGAAGAACAGAGCGCCGGTATGGGATCCTGTTTGAAAGTTGGAGAGGACGTGCTCCTTGATGCGGTGCACTTGGTGGACTGCCGAGTGTTTGGGACGGAACCCAAACTGCTCGTCGATGAGGATGCCTCTTAGTTCGATGAACTTTTTGAGGTGAATGGCTATGATGCGCTCATAGACTTTCCCCAGGCACTTGAGGAGACTAATGGACCTATAACGGGCCGGGTTCTTAAGGCATTTGCCTGGTTTGGGGATGCCAACTATGTCTGCATCTTTCCAGGATTCCGGAAATCTGCAGCTCGCGAGAGCGGCGTTGAATATCGCCACGAAAAGGATTATCAGGGAGGCTGGGAGATATTTGAGGACCGTGTTCGTGATGCCATCAGCTCCGGGAGCTTTCCGGCTCCGGGAGCTTTCCGGCTCCGAAGGTCCCTGATGATCGTTTGGACCTCTTCAACCATTGTAGATTCAAGGGGGCCGTGGGAAGGGTCGCGAGGATTCGTACCACATCGGAGTCGATCATCTGCAAGTGATCGTTGTCAGTGGGTTCTAGACTAGGAGAGTATTTGTTCTCCAGGATGTCTGCAAAGCATTCAGCGTTTTCGTCATCATCGAACGATCGTTCCATTTGGTCGGGTCAAGGAAGGTCATTAGGTGATTTGGTCGAAACGGAGAGATTTAGCTACTCGCCAGTACGCCGTGGGCTTAATTTCTCCTACAAAGTTGACCCATCGTTCATCCCTGAACTCTAGTGCTTCTTTACTTGGCGTTGTAAATAGCGCATCCGAGAATGGTTCTGTTCGGTGGTACAAGTCATGGGCACGCGTCGCCGCGTTCTTTTCCGACACTAACTTTCGCAAATAAGCAGTTGAGACCTCTGGAGCAGTTGTTAGCTGCCGTTTGCAAGTGACTAGGGAGGGAGTGTCGATCGCAGTCGGTCTCGTCATTTGTGAGGATCTGTTCGGGTATTTGGTCCAATTCGGGTGACGAGGTCTGTTCGAGAAATCTTTTGAGTTTTCGCCAGTCCGTCACCCGTCTGGTTTCTTCGTCTGCCGGTACGTCAGTGCGGAGCCCGAACTCGAACAGAAAAACACATCTGATTTTCCCTCTGGATTGTGAAGGTGGCAGTTGTTCTATGTCAAAATCAGTATCTACGCCAAATCCTTGTGCTTATATAACAGACCTCGGTAATCCTAATGGATTAGGAAATGAGATATCGCTAGGTAGGTCTTTCTTTTTTTATTGCATTGAGTTAGTATTGATTTTTTTACAGCTCCAAGGATCGGCAGTCATAAATATTCGTTTTTATTTTTGACATGATACCTCCACAGTTCCTGAAAAAAAGTACCTTCACAAACAACCAGATTTTTTTTATATACTACGTCGGGAGGCATAAAGCATACGGCCCAGTACTACTATTACTAACGCTACTACTACTACTATTGATGCGATATATTAAGTATCACTCGCGCGATGCCTCCTCTGCTGCTTACACAGTAACTCCTTGGGAGCTTACTGGTCACCTCACTCACACGCAGGTACACAACAACCCTCTAGGGAGTTGTTATTTGGCTGCGGTTGTCTGAGAGGTGGATGTACCTCCCCAGACGGGCTGCTTTGATGCGCCCTACCTCTCTTAAAACATCCAGACCAAGACAAACAGTCATGTTCATGTCACACAAATGTTAGCCACAAATGTGGGAATCGAGCCCACGAACCAAGAGCGCAAGGACCAAGAGCGCACCGACGTGCGGATTAGGGCGTCCCCCGTAGGCGACGCGCACCGATCCGCCCCCGTCGGTGCGAATATAGCTGCATGCGGCGGTGGGGGCCGCCACCCACCACGCAGCGCCAATTCCGGCGGGACGAGGGGAACCGAGTGCCGCATAGGCACGTGGAATGTGAGAGGTGGATTGAAAGATAAGACGAATGAACTGATAGACGTAATGAATGATAGACGTTTGGATGCTTTATGTGTGACAGAGACTAAGCGCAAGGGGAGCGACACCGATGATCTGCCCGGTGGTATGATGGCCCTATGGTCTGGGGTAGACCGGGACGATCATGCCAGTGCTGGTGTAGGTGTCGTACTCTCCTCTCGCTTAGCCACTGGTGTAAGAGATTACTGTTTGGTAGGGCCTAGACTTCTCTGGGTTCGTATTAAACTGGGCATCACGCGAGTATTTTTGGTTGCAGCATACGCTCCCGTAAGCTCAGCGTGTGCTCAAGAACTGGAGAAGTTTTGGGAGTCTGTGAGGGATGTTCTGGACTTAGCTGAAGGGAATGAAAGAGTGATTATGTGTGGAGACTTGAATGGATGGGTTGGGACCAAGCGATACAGCTATGAAGCTGTTATTGGTCCGTATGGAGATAAGAGAGTGAACGAAGCAGGTTTGATGTCAAAATTGGTGTCAAACAGGGTTGCATGCTATCTGCTAGGCTGTTTATCCTGTATCTCGATAGTTGTCTGCAGAGAATAAGGTCAACGAATGTGGGATTGCGCATGGGTGACCAAGTGGTGAACTGTCTGCTGTATGCAGACGATGCCGTGCTATTAGCAGATACACCATCTAAACTGCAAACACTGGTCACAGCGATGAAAGACGACTGTTTGGAGAAAGGCTTACTACTGAATGCGAAGAAAACAAAGATAATGGTATTTGAAAGAGAAGAATCCAGAACTAATGTAAAGATTACGATTGATGATGAAGTGTTGGAACAAGTGGATGAGTTTGTATATCTTGGATGCGCTTTCAGCAGGGATGGAAGGTACACCGCAGATGTGGAAAGACGAGTGAGTGCTGGGAATAGTGTGAATGGAGCGTTGGGAAAACTTCTTGGCAGTAAAATCCTGAGTCAGAAGGCACAACTCGCTATACACAATGCAGTGTTGGTCCCAACGCTAACTTATGGAAGCGAGAGTTGGGTATGGCAGAAAGAGCATGAAAGTAGAATAAACGCGGTTGAAATGCGAGCGCTGCGCAAAATTTGTGGCGTAAGGCTCGTAGACCGTATTCGCAATGATGATGTTAGAAATAGAGTTGGTATGAAAGAGAGCGTCGGTGTTAAAATAAGAAGAGGCATGCTCCGATGGTTCGGGCATGTAGAAAGAATGCAAGATGAAAGAATGACGAAGCAGATATACAATGCAAAAGTGGAAGGATGTAGGAGCCGGGGAAGGCCAAGACTTACCTACCATGACCAAATTGGTCATGTTCTATCAGAAGGTGATGTCAGGAGCCCTAGAAACCGGCGTGCGTGCATGAGAAGAGCAATGAATGTTAAAGAAGCGAGTGAGATATGTAAGGATCGAGTCACGTGGCGCTCGGTTCTCTCTGCCTACCCCGCAAGGGATTTGGCGTGAAGTTATAGATAGATAGAGCCCACGAACGTTGGTGTCAAGGTCGCGTCATTCACGACTGAGCCACCGAACTTGTCAAAAGGGGAAAAAAAAAAGATAAGGTAAGGAAGTGGTCTTTCCGTTTGTGTTCGTTAAATCACCCTAATTATTTGGCTGCCAATTTCACAACAAATAAATATGTAGGTAATTGTCGATTTAAGACAGACAAAATACATTTCTAAGCTTCAAAAAATGTATAATCTATTTAAGCACATGATCCTAAAAATACCTATATATTTATGTCGGCAACACCCTTGCAGGGTTGCCAGAGACCGATAAGCACCACATGACGTTCTTACACACCTCACTCGCTCTTTGACATATATTTTTACATATTCTTGAATAATATCTCTTTATAGTTACATATCACGTCCCAAAAATAAATATCAGAAATCTTACTTTGGTTACTTTCCGTAAAACTTGTTTGAGGGTAGTCATAAAAATGTCATGTCATACCTAACCGTGTAAAAAAGTCATTAAAACTACTACTGAGTAGAAGAGGAAAGCAAGTCATTCGAAAAAAAAATGTTTTCTAATGTACAATAAAAAAATTATGTCACTGCATCATACAAATTTAAAGAAAATCAATAAATTCTTTTCACTATTAAATCTGACGTGAAGTAATCATTTTATTTATATATTTCAAATAGTTTTAATGTGACCAATTATAATTACCTACTCTGAGTCCGGTGAAAAAAACAATGTTGGATAGTGTAATTTGCAGAAACAATTTGTTGAAATAATTCAAATTTTATTTAGATAAACCACACACACTGCAGCATAGACAACATTTACTTGTGTGTTTAAGGTTATAAACATACGGACAAAGTGTATGCGCATCACAATAATGTATTATATCATTTATTTTTAGCAATAACAAAATAAGGGATAAACCAGTGTCAATTTTTGTCCACGCGGGTTTAAAACTTTTTTTTTTAATTATACTAATATATATTAGTTATATATTATTTCTAATTTAAATCCTTCAGTCAACATTCACCTTATAAAAATACAAAATATTTTAGGTTTACTTCGTAACAAAGACATTAAAAATATAAAAAGAATCCAAATTTGGAAATTCCGTGTATAATTTCACTTCTAGCAACCCTAAGTAGTGTTAAAAATCATCAATAGATGTCACTTATAATCAAGTTAATTCGCGCTATTAAGATTTTTTCGGCTGCGTATATAACCCGAGGGGCGGTCGGTACAAGCATACTAACCTTGCGCAGGGCTTACCGTGATCAAGAAGGCGGTTGCCCCGGGCCGGCCTCGACCATTGCACTGCGGTCGGGATTTTGCTAGTCTGTGACTATCATTATAGTCGTGCGTACAATTTTTGGTAGTGGACTAGCGTTCAGCGCGGTCCTTAATTTGACTGAAGAAATTTTGTTCATGTAGTGCACGAGATGTCGATTTGTATTTATTAGGGGTGGGTAATATCGGTTCCACGCAATATTGAATCGTATCTATATATTGGTTTTGAATATCAGATATCGTAACTATATATTGCAATATCTATGTATCTGTCAGAAGCCTACGATACGCCACACGCTGAAAACTAAGTGATATTATACGGTACTGTGATTCTTTACGATTCGGTTATGTCTATCTATATTTTCATAATCAGTATATATTGGTTAACATCAAATGATTTTCTATGAAGATAGAGGTGATGTTTAATAAGGATAATATGTAAGGTGATAAATAATAAAAATAATATTTATTATTTAAAACTTTGAAAAGGATATTTTGTCATTTTTTTTAATAATATCTATTTTGGTCTAAATTAACGTTTAGGAAAGCTAATTGTGTCACTTTTTGTGACGTTAGTCGTGATAAAAAAGCGGAGAAGTTACTGTCACATGCAATTTACGCGGCGCAAAGCAAAGCACGAAACTAAAAGTAGAATTCCAAAATATTTAGAGCAAACTATTAATTTAGTTAGACCGTCGTCTCAGTCAAGGACAAAGGTCAACAACAAAGAAATTAATTTAAAATTAATTTTATTGTGTATAAGGAAAGTTTATAATCGTTTGAGTTGCTTTATTGAACACGTGTACGTTTTATTTTCGTTGACTAAAGTGAAGTGTTCAGAAAATAACTTTGCAATGCAATTATAAGTACAAATAATGTTTAAATTAAAATGAATATTCACACGGAAATGTACCTGTCTATATCAGTCTTGTAGCCGTTTCACTCAAATATCTAGCTCGTATTCTTTCACGCGCCTATTGTTTGACCGAATCAGTATCAGATATTCAGATTCAGTTACGTACCGTACCGTACTGTACCTTAGTGCGAGGTGATACGAGTTATTACTTGTTAACACGACAGCGATATCCAATATATAGTTTTCGTGCCGCCCGATATATAGATATCGGGTATTGGACCAATACATAGATATTGTATCTATATACAATTTGTATGGCCCACCACTAGTATTTATGTAAATACTATATATTTCGCGTGGAACCAGGTTTGTAAACATAGCGGTAGTACGTGTGATGAAACATAACCTTTATTATTCCTCCAAAACTACATGATTAATACATATTTTCATCAGATGACCTTTTTTTTATATACAACGGCTATAGGCATGAAGGAAAGAACCGATGAGACAGACTTCTTCTTAGCGTTATCCCGTTTCCTAATCCATTAGGATTTGGTGGGTTCCGCTACCTAAGTCTAAGGATTTGGCAACCAAACCAAAGGAGAACCTGACCTTTCTTAGGTTGGGTCACACGTCTTTCGAAATACAATTTTTTGACGTGCGGGTTTCTTCACGATGTTTTCCATCACCGGCGAGCAAGTGATAATTACAAATATGTATAAATCCGAAACACGAATTTAGTGGTACATATCAGGATTCGAACCGGAGACTTATCGCTCAATAGGCCGGTTCCTTCTCAACTGGGCTATCACTGTTGTTGACCGATGATACCGATATTACGTAGTAACTCAATTCACCGCTACGGGTCGGGGGGTAAAGTAGAACGCGAAGCTCTTATTAACTAGTTTGCGGATCAACATCGCGGCACTTATCGGCTTAGTGCATCGGGAGTCACCAAAGCATACGGCTCACCTGATGTAAAGCCTGTGAACGCTTACAATACAATAAGTATCACTCGTGCGATGCCACCTCTGCTGCTAATACAGCAATTCCTTAGGAACTTACTAGAGGCCTCACTCACACGCACAAGAACACAACAACCCTCTAGGGAGCTGTTACTTCACTGTGATTTTCTGTGTGGTGGAGGTACTTCCCCAGACGTGCTGCTTTGAGACGCCCTACTTCTTAAAAACATCCCGACTAAAACAAAAAGACATGTTCATGCATGCAAATGTGTGTTCTGTCGAACCCACGAGCGTTAGTGTCAAAGTAATGTTACTAACTAACCATAGCGCTATCGAGGTCGTTGTAACGTATCATATGCTTGTTATAACTTCCGTACCGTACCGGGGTTTCATAACGTCTAAATTATTAAAACGACCATAGTATCAAAATGTCTATAAATTGAAAATGACCAACTTCCATCTACAAAATCAACATAGTATTAAGAAGTAAAAATAAATTTAATTCTATGGTAAAAATAAACGTAAATTATCATAGCATTAAGTTGATACTTTAGACCTATGCACACTATCGACCTGAACCGAAAGGTAATCACACGATGCGCTGACTACACCTAAATAAAACCTAGTAATCATTCATTTCTGGAGGAATGTTAAGGTGAGGAATATCGCGACATTTATCAGCTTCTTGGTTTTTGCACCCCTAACTGTCGTTGGCATACAAACTATAAGCCTAATCTTTTTTTTTGCACAATTTTCACTCGTTTTTTGGCGTACTGCAACTGCCCAAATTCGATATTACTATTTACTATACTGTTCATTAGTAAACTTAGCCAACCATGTACGAATACCGTAATCTTTTTCAATACACTCAGTCAAGTCAAGCATGCAAGCAGAGAAGCAATTTGAAATTATCTCTTTTGTGGTAGTATCGAATAATTGTGTGTATTATATGTAAAAAAACAGAGATCTGCAGTCTGCGGTCCCGGTTTGTAGGCCACGGTAATCGCTTTACAACAGGTGGGCCGTATGCTTGTATGCCTCCCTTCGGGATAAAAAGTATTAAAAAAAATTATCGCAATCCGTGAACGTTTGCAATATTAGAAATGTCGTATACGCGTTGCCACCCCCGCTGCAAAAACAGTTACTTCTCAGGAGTTTACTGGTAACCTGACTCACTCGCAGGAACACGACAACCGTCCAGGGTGCTGTTATTTGGCTGCGGTATTCTGTACGGTGGAAGAACTTCCCCAGCCGAGATCCATAAATTGACACTTCTTTTATATTCTTCTTAAATGTTAAGAAGACGTAAAATCATATTATACTAAAATAGCAATCAAAACAAATATTTTATTGATTTATCAAATTAATAATTTACATACATAATTCTGATCGTACCTGTTGTGGGTAGGTTATATATTATTGTAACTGTCGGTGGAGGTATAATAAACCAGTTGTTGTCGAGCAGCCGAGGTGTTTAATTCATACAACATAACATGGTGACAGCGGTGAAAAAATATATGTAATTAAGTGTGAAAAATAAAAATAATTGATTTTTGTTAGTAAGAAAATAGATTAACACAAAAACTTCAAGTGGACTAGCAATTTTAGTGGTATATTTCGATTATACGACAATGGAGCACGCTCGCCCACCGGCGGAATTAAACATGGACGGCGGCCCCGTTAGCCGGGCTAACGCGTGGAAAAAATGGAGGCAACAATTCATACTTTTTCTGAAGGCATCAGGAGCGCAAACGGAGGCCTCCGGTGTTCAAGCTAGTCTTCTTATTAATCTCATAGGACCAGAGGGATTTGATATTTATCAGACGTTCGCATTTGTGTCGGAGAAAGAAAAAGACGATATTCAAATTATTTTGACAAAATTTGATGCTTATTTTGGCACGAAAGTGAATGTAACACTCGTGCGGTATAAGTTTTTTACAAGAAATCAAGAGGAGGGAGAATCAATTCAACAATATGTTACAGCCTTGCGATTACTTAGCAAAGATTGTGGATTTTCTAATCTCGAAGAAGATTTGATTAAGGACCGAATAGTATGCGGTATAAAGAGTTCGACCGTGAGAGATCGATTGCTGCGCTGCGAGAACCTTAATCTGGATAAGGCAATGAAAGTGTGTCAAGCAGATGAAGTATCTCAGGAGAGTGAATTGCAGTTAAGCGAAAGTGGTGCAGTGCATGTGAACATAGTGGAGAGACGCGGTGTAAGCAGAAAACGCGGTCAGCAAGCTCGTCGGATTCCATGGCGCGGGCGCGGACAAAGCAGCCGCGGCCGCGGAGTCGCCGGCGGGCCGGGCGCTGTCAGCCGCGGCGGCGGTGGCGCGCTGTGGCCGCTACATATCGGCGCCGATTGCGAACGCTCGCCATGTCGCGGTTGCGGCGGCGGCGAGCGCTGCAGCGAGGGCGAGTGCCCTGCACGGTACGCCAATTGTTTTGTGTGCGGTAATCGAGGACATTTTGCACGATTGTGTAAGTCAAAATTTTATTCTAATACTAGGGAAGTGAAACGGGTATATGACATTGAAGGCGACTTGAGTGACGAGTCGGGCGAATCTGTTTATATTTCAGTGATTAAAGGGGATAACAGTAACTCAGCAGATTGGACGGAAACGTTAAAATGCGGCAGTGGCGTAGAAAAGTTTAAGTTGGACACGGGGGCTGACATAAATGTAATGTCATATGAAAAGTTTTTATTATTAGGATTTAAGGATGAGATGTTAATAAATTGCCAATTTAAGTTGGAATCTTATAGTGGCAATTCAATTCCGTTAAAAGGAGTTTGTTATTTAACTTGTGTGTATAAAAATAAAGCATATAAACTTAAATTCGCTATTGCAAAAATGCGTTGCCAAAGTGTGTTGGGGCGAAAATGTTGTGAAGATCTGGGGCTCGTCCAGCGCATACACTCACTGAGACTTTCAGATTATAATGACTTATTCAGAGGATTGGGCTGTCTTCCGGGTAATTATTCTATAGTGATAGATAAATCTGTGCGCCCTGTAATTTGTGCATCTAGGAAAGTTCCTTTAGGCCTTCGCGATCGCTTAGCCGATGAACTTAAAAAAATGGAAGAATTAGGAGTAATACGGAAAGTTACACATCCGACATCATGGGTACATCCGTTAGTGATAGCCGCAAAAAAGAACAACGGTATTCGTATATGTCTAGATCCTCGCGAACTGAACCGTGCAGTTCAGCGTGCTCACTTTCAATTGCCGACTGTGTCGGAGGTGGCCGCTAAACTAAATGGTGCTAGTTTTTTTTCCGTATTAGATGCAAATTCTGGATTCTGGTGTATAATGTTAGATGAACAGAGTGCCGATCTATGTACTTTTGCTACGCCTTTTGGACGGTATCAATTTTTACGTCTTCCTTTTGGTATTTCGTGTGCACCAGAAGTATTTCATTGTAAAATGCGCCAATTACTAGAGGATTTACAAGGTGTAGATAGTTTCGTCGATGACATTATAGTATGGGGTAGGACCAGACAGGAGCACGATGAAAGACTAAAAAGCTTACTAAATCGTGCTAAAGAAATTAATTTAAAATTCAATAAAGAGAAATGTAAAATCGGGGTTAGAGAGGTTACATACTTAGGACACATATTCGATTCGGAGGGCATGCGTCCGGATTATAACAAAATAAAAGCTATTAAAGAAATTGTCACTCCGAAGGACAGGAAAAGTTTAGAACGATTTTTGGGAGCAGTGAATTATTTGTCAAAATTTATACCGCATTATTCAGAGCATGCTGTTCCGTTGACAAATCTGTTAAGAAAAGACACCGTTTGGTTATGGGATATACAGGAGCAAAATGCATTTGATAAATTAAAAGAGTTGGTATGTAGTGCGCCAGTCCTGGCTTTGTACGATGTCGCAAAGCCAGTGGTGCTCTCTGTTGATTCATCTCGAGACGCGCTAGGGGCAGTCCTGCTGCAGGATGGCCGCCCGGTGGAGTACGCGTCGCGAACACTTACTGATGCACAGAGACGGTATGCGCAGATAGAAAAGGAGCTGTTGGCCATAGTCTTTGCTTGTGAAAGATTTCACCAGTATATTTTTGGGAAAGAAAGAATTTTGGTGGAATCTGACCACAAACCTCTTGAAAGTATTTTTAAAAAGCCTCTTATGTCAACCCCAGCACGCTTACAACGTATGATGCTACGAATACAAGGATACGACTTAGTGGTAAGCTATAAACCTGGTAAATATATGTATATACCGGATACCTTGTCTCGTGCGCCCCTTCCAGAATTATATAGTGATGAGGTTCATCAGAATTTGTTATATCAGGTTCAGATGATAGTAAATAATATACCTATGTCCAAAGATAAATTAACATTAATAAAAAATACAATGGATCGTGATTCAGATATGAAAGAGTTATTATATTACGTGAAATTGGGATGGCCTGATCATAAATATAAGGTGAATAATAATAATATAAAATGTTATTGGTCAATGAAGGATGAATTATATGAAATCGATAATGTTATATTTAGGGACAATTTAGTGCTTATACCGAAAGATTTACGAGCCGATATGTTGAAGATTATACATGAGGGACATTTGGGTATAGATCGGTGCAAGCGACGTGCGAGACAAGTAATGTTCTGGCCTAACATGTCTAAAGATATTGATAATTATGTAAAGCGATGTTCTGTCTGTCAGGAGTGCTCAAACGCACCAGCTAGAGAACCGATGATGCCTGCCCAAATACCTATGCTGCCTTGGAATAAAGTTGGATCTGATATTTTTGAGTTTAAGAAAAAATATTTTCTTATCGTTGTAGATTATTACTCCAATTTTGTAGAGGTCAAAAAATTAAATAATATTACTTCTTCTTCTGTAATTCAAAGTATGAAAGAAATATTTTCATGTCACGGAATCCCAGACACGCTCATAAGTGATAATGGTACACAATACAGTAGTAGGGAATTTAGACGATTTTCAGAGGAATGGGGATTCAACCATGTTACGTCGTCGCCAAATTATCCACAGGCGAACGGGAAAAGTGAACGCGCGGTACAAACGGTTAAAAAACTGTTGATTAAGGCTTTAAAAAGCGATGGTGATTTTCATTTAGCTTTACTTAATTATAGAAACACTCCCAGGCATGGTTTAAGTTCTCCTGCACAACTTTTAATGGGTCGTATGTTACGTTGTAAATTGCCGGCAAGTCCCGATTTGTTAGTACCTAAGCCTGTACACCCATCAGAACATGTAACGCTAATGAAAAAACAAATGCTTTCAAAACAAAACTATGATAAACATTGCAAAGCGTTACCTGCACTTGAAATAGGCGACGAGGTAATTTGTGTCGACGGAAAGCATAGAAGTAGGGGGAAAGTGGTCGGGGAAGCAAATACACCCCGTTCATACTTTGTGGAAAGCAAACTAGGCTCTCGATATAGACGTAATCGCAGGCATCTGATAAAATGTGAACCAGGTGAGGTTAATCAAAGTATTGCAGAAGAGGTAAAGGAGGATGATTTATATAGTGATGCATTTGAGCACACAGATCCAGCTTTCGAAGATAAATCCACTGAGGAGGATTTATCTTCGAAGAGATCGGTATCACCGCCGCTAACACGTAGGCGTGCTAAAGAGTTATTATAGTCTGTATGAAATGTTAGTGTATCTGTACAAATTGTGTAAACAGGTCGGTCATACTTGCCTAATTCTACTTTTCCTGCACAAATAATAATAAGATGTGTACTGTGGTATCTAGAAAACTTACATTTCTGCTGCATAATTTTTTATTTTCTCTTTGTGGTAGGCGGAATGGGTGATAATGTGAACAGGATGATACTTACTATTTATAGGTGGCAATAAATAATAGGTATTGTAAAAACATAAACCCGAGTAACCAGTATTGTGTATTGCCTACTGATAATTATTATTGTAACTAGTAAGTACTAACCATAAGGTAAACTTTATTAAATTGTATGTTTGTTATTGTTAGTTTGTAAGGGGAGATGTTGTGGGTAGGTTATATATTATTGTAACTGTCGGTGGAGGTATAATAAACCAGTTGTTGTCGAGCAGCCGAGGTGTTTAATTCATACAACATAACAGTACCTAAGGTCGATCAGTCATTATTTCCTTCTAAAATATTTAACCCTTTGACCGCCATGTTTTGTTACATCATCATACACCCTAACGCCAGCGGCCTGTCGGCGTAATTTCAAATAGGGTTGAGAAATAGTGTTATCGATTAGTTTAAATGAATAAAAGTTCAAAATTTAATTAATATTAAATCAGTCTTTATTAATCAAGTATCAAGGGACTACAGTACGGGGGTTATTCAAGAAAGGCGTGAAGAGGTTCTTGCAGGGTCGGCAACGCAAGAGTGACACCCCTGGTGTTGCAAATGTCCATAGGCTACGGTAACTGCTTACCATCAGGGAGGCCGTAAGCTTGTTTGCTACCTTAGTGGTATAAAAAAATAACATTATTTACCACGTTTCAATCAATATTCTAGCAATGAATCTAGTATAACATCTTCGTTTTCTGAGGCATCTCTTCGAGCTTGATTTATCAAATTAATAATTTTCATATATAATTCTGATCGTACCTCAGGTCGAACAGTCATTATTTCCTTCTAAAATATTTAATAATTCGTAGTCTTCTAACATGACAAGGGAACAACACTAATTTGTACAAGGAACGTGTTATTACGGTGACGGCGCCTGAGGAACAGCAAATATGGCGTCGTTTGACCTTGAGCCGCACGTAAAATCACGGTGATGGCGATCGGAGATAATCTGAACTAGAGAAGTTCTCAGTAGTCGCTTCTTTATCGAAACAATAAATTATATCTAATATTTAACACATGAAAAAAACATTTTTATTGTTTTAACATGCTTCTAATTAGTACGACTATTCGCGCTTCGAATTTTACGAAATAATTTGGATTTCAATACAATATTTTTGCTTTCGCACCATGATTATTCAATAAAATTTCATTTAGATTACATTGATTTGCCCATCCCTAGTACACGTAATATCACGTTATTGGCGATTCGTGTTGGTACTAAGTAGCACCTTACAACGATTTTTTTCTATAAATATCATAATGAAACGCAGCAAAATTTGTTAATTATTAAGAATACATCCTGGATTGTAATGTACAACGTTTATTGCAACTTAATCTTTAATATAAATGCACCAATGAACAATTTATACAACTTGACGTGAAATTACGTCTGTGGCGCGTGGAGCACATTTTTCATATCCCGAAATATTACGGTGATGGCGGTTAAAGGGTTAATTTGGGTAGCTGCCACCTATCCACATAAAACTATCATCAGCTGAAACCATCAGGCTGGCATGATTATTCACTAAACAAGCAGTTTTTACGCGACGTCGGGAGGCATACAAGCATACGGCCCACATGATGTAAAGCGATTACCGTAGCCTATAAACGCTTGCAATAAATTAAGTATCACTCGCGCGATGCCACCTCTGCTGCTAAAACAGGAACTCTAAAGGAGCTTACTGGTGACGTTACTCACACGCAGGAACACAACAACCCTCTAGGCAGTTGTTTTCTGTGAGGTACTTCCCCAGACGGGGTGCTTGGATGCCTACCTCTCTTAAAAATATACTTAGACCAAAACAAACAAACATGTTCATGCACACAAATGTTAGTCTTGTGTGGAAATCGAACCCACGAGCGTTGGTGTCGAAGTAACGTAACTGGCTGGTTTCGCCCTACGTCACCGAGTTGGTCAAAACATTGACAGTGACGCAGTACTGCTGCTGGAGCAGAGTTCCTTGCGTTGTCGCGTTTTCAACAAAACACCGTTCCTATATGAATTCTATGTTTGTCTATGCCTTTGTCTGTCGCTTTTGTTTTTCAAATATTCGAATTTTTACTTCAGATTCGGATTCAGCATAAAAAAGTAGAATAGGAATGTTCAGGAACACCGTTCCTATCTCTTAACCAAACAGGCAAACAGTATATAACTGTTTGCCGTAACACGCATGGCTTGATCAAGCACGTGGGTCTCGACACGTTAAGGAACATAATCAAAATGGCCGGCAAATTTAAAAAAAAAATGTTTTGTTATATAATTGACGAGCCAGGTGTTCCTCTGGCAATGCAAGCTTGCGCATTCTCAACTGGTTTTATTTTGACAAGCTCGGTGGCTCAGTCATGAATTGCGCGACTTTGACACCAACGCTCGTGGGTTCGATCCCCACACAAGGCAAACATTTGTGTGCATGAACATGTCTGTTTGTCTTGGTCTGGATGTTTTAAGAGGTAGGGCGCATCAAAGCAGTCCGTTTGGCGAAGTACCTCCACCTCACAGAAAACCGCAACTAAATAACAACTCCCTAGAGGGTTGTTGTGTTCCTGCGTGTGAAAGCAGCAGAGGAGGCGAGTGATACTTAATATATCGCGAGCGTTAATAGGCTATGCTACCCGCTTTACATGAGGTGGGCCGTATGCTTGTATGCCTCCCGACGTAGTATAAAAAAAATAATGGTTAATAAATATTTTCTGGCAAATTACACAGCGCCATCTAGTCCCAAAGTAAGATAATGTTGCGCTGTGGGTATTAGACATAACTTACGTAGAGTAAGACTTTATTTTTATAAATATATACTAGTATAGAAAACTTCAGATAAAGACAAACATGTTCACGCATTCAAATGTTTGTCGTGTGTGGGAATCGAATCCACGAGCGTTGGTGTTAGTAGTCGCCATTGCTAGCTACTAGGTCAACGGGCTCGTTAAATTTTCGAATATATTTTTTATTTTATTCTTAATAAATAATAATTCATTTAAATTATAATTTTATAGTAAACGCTAAATAACAAAACAAATGTTAAAATCCCTCGTTTTTCACTACCTTTGTTCCTTATTTGTGCATTACAAAAGCTATGAATGTTAAAGAAGCGAGGGAAGTGTGTAAGGACCGAGTCTCCGCCTTGGGGATTTGTAGTGAAGATCTAGATAATTTGATTTACATATGTGACATAGATAATTATTAAAGGTGAAATCAAATTTCAAGAAATTAAATCACGGAACCCTTTTCAGACCGACGACTCGCACTTGGGTGGTTTTATTGCAGCCTATCTAATCCCAATTTTTTAACGAGAGCCGTGCTCGAGTGCATAACAATGGCTACTCAAAGACAAGACTCGTGGGTTCGACTCCCACAGAGTTCCCACTGGGCGAGTCCCTAAAAGATTTTGTTCCTGCGAGTGAGGTTACCAGTAAACTGATAAAACGTTGCTGTGTTAGCAGCAGGAGCAGTATTGCAAGCGTTCATAGGCTACGGTAATCACTTTACCCAAGGTGGGCCTGACGTTGTTGTATAAAAAAGTGACTAACGCGTCAGTATTCTATGACGTAAACAAGGACATACAGAAGCAAAGGCATCACTCGCGCTTTCCTAACCCTGTATATTTATTTAAACCTTTTAAAAAAATCATGCTATAGCTCCTTTTTTTAACGGGACAGGTCCACCACTCATACCCACCACTGTGTCTCCTGTGTAGCCAGAATTAACAGCGGCGACCACAAAAAAGGCAATGAACAGTGAAGTCCATTGCCGTCCCGGGGGTTAAACTACAGCTGCCTTGGAACTCACAAACGAATTTAATCAGAAGAAATTTGTAGGAGTAGGAAGTTTTAGAATTGACTTCCCCTCTTGGCAAAGTGAGAGACAGCAATATGACAAATAAGGCATTTAAAACCTCAAAGAGATGGCTAGTCAAGTGAAGCTCAACTGCCGTGCACCACGGATAATCAAATATCTAACACTATTGGGACCTAAACAGCGAGTTGTTACCTAACACATCGATTCCAATAATATAGATTGCAGAACCGCCCAAACGCCTGGTAGTTCTCCCTTGTTGCCACCAAATCAGAATAGTATACTACCCCGGATGTGACACGCAAGGAATTTAACATATCGTCCCGCTCCCGTTGCCAGAGATCGCACTCCCAGAGAACATGATGTGCTGTTTGCTCGAATTCATGATTTGTCGTAGAACACTCACATAAAGGCGATGACACAAGTCTAAATGAAAAGAGCTTTGCCCTAAAGTTTCCATGCCCTGTTAAAAATTGCGCAACAGGATGATCGACTTCTAACCACTCTTTACTTAATCTGTCTCGCACTGATTGAAAGAACAGATACAAGTGGCGTCCTTTACTAGAAGTTTCCCATCTTTCTTGCCATTCAGACAGTAAAGTTTCAAATACCTCGTCAATTGGTTTGAACAATCTAAGGATTTTGTCAATATCGCGGCGTTTTAGAAAGTCAGGGTGTATGTTTTTAGAAGTGTAGTACATTGAAGCCCGACGTTGAATTTCTAAGTCAACTGGTAATACGCCTGCCAGCACTGGTAGTGCCTCGGTACTCACAGTTCTATACGATTTACATAAGAATATTAAAGCGAGCCGCTGACTTTGCAGCAACTTACGACGCGCAGCACCTATGGTAGCCCTATCAGCCCATGCAGGTGAACCGTACGTAATACATCCTAAATATGTGGCTGTGTAAATAATTTTTAACGTTTTAAAAGTTAAGCCCCAGGTCGAGGTGGAAATTCGAGTTAACGTATAAAAGTTCTTTTTGGCTTTTTCTCCAACCTGCTTTATGTGTTCAATGTAATTAAAACCTTTGTCTAACAGTAATCCCAAGTAACAAACCGAGTTTTTGTTTGCAACTGATACTCCATTGAAGTGGAATCGCGGCGGAACCTGCAAATTTCCCTTAAGCAAGAGCTGATATGTTTTGTGAGGTGCGAAATCGAGACGGTTACGATAACCCCAGTCTGAAATGAGGCCAAGGCAAGTAATGGCTAGTTTCTCTATACTTGATCTGGAATTAGCTTTTATTAATAAGAGGCCGTCATCGGCGTAGCCAGTTAACGAACACCCTTCCGGTAAGGGTAGGCTAAGAAAGTCATCAAAACCGATATTCCAAAGATACGGCCCTAACACCGAACCCTGAGGACAGCCCTGCGTAAGCACCTTCGAAGCAGCATAATGCCCAAATGTTAATTTAGTTGTACCATTAAAAAAGTACGATCGAATAAGGGAGTATATGTTGCTATGGCAACCTCTCGCCTTTAGTTTCAGCAACAACATTGGCCACCAAGCATTATCGAAGGCTATAGCTCCTTTGACGAATCAAGCCTGCGAGTTAGTTGCACAACTTGATAGAAAACTAATTGTAATGTACGACCCTACGACAAAACTGAAAACGTATTCCGATTTTGATTTCAGTTTCAGCTTTAGAATTGTACTCGGAATAAGTTCTGTTACTGTTGCGGTAGGAAACCACATTCTTCGTTGGCAATTCTAATGCAGTGTATATTTTTTTTAAGCTTTCGTTTATTATAGCTGTTGCAAATTGTGATCAAGATCATACAAGTGATTATTACATAATATAGATAACTAAGAGAGATAAATTTAATAATAGTTGCTCTAAAAGGGCTTTTTACATCTCCCGCGGCAGCATTTCACCTTTGACATCTTACACGGACGCAAAGCTCACTCTCGCTATAATGCACAATGTGTGGATAAACCTAAAAAACCAAAATCCCCGCTCACTTTCAAAATTTATCTATGATATACCTATGTATTTTTTTTATTGATGAATTTTCATGGAATCTGGAATGGAATCACACACATACACATTCTGTAATATTTAGAGCATACATCTTTCGGTTATGATATATATGTTACGACTAATGTTAGGTGTTAGTCATAAGTTTCGCAGACTGTCAGATTCTGGCTAAGAATACGCAAGTCGGGTAGGTTAGGGTTTATTTATGTTACACAAAGAGAAATAAGAGGATCCATGTCGACGGAGCCCAGCTATATTTCTTGTTGCAAATCACGAGGAAATCCTAACATAACCGTACTTTTAGCAAGGTTTAGACTAAACCCAATATAAGCCAACAATTGTATGGCCAAATTAAACTATAAATAAAAACCTTGCAAAAGTTGTTCTGCCAAAGCTAAACCAAAGATAATAAGTTTTATTATTTTAGTTTTTATAACATGTAGCAAAACTTTAATCTGATATAAAGTCTACTACGCTTTGTGTAGAAGAATGTTAAAAAAAATATTTAGAGCTGAGATATCAATTTGAAATTTCGTGTCTTTTATATCTTTTGATACCCATAGAATTTTAGACCATTCTAAATACCCTCAAGCAAATACACTTCAAGCAAAAACAATTTAGCATTTCCAGAGTATATGTAATGATATTTGTATAGACTTGGACTACACATGTTAATTCATAATAATTGTGTTTCTAAAACTAAATGTAAACGTAGAATTAAAAAATATATATTTTATTTCATATATAGACTAATCAATGCAGACTCTAAATCAATCTCAAGTTATAACTTATAAAAACAATGAGCCGGACACATTTGAAATACCAACTGATTTAACTTCACCAACAAACTCATTTTTTTTCGACATAATCGCGAAGCAAATCAATAAAAAAGAAAGATGAAAAAAAGTAACTCAAAAAAAATTGCTATGTAAATTTTAAACAAAATAAAATTTATTGTGCGTTACAATGCATTATTGTAACATTCTGTTTGCGTTACTAACCGAACAGCGTCAACTAACCACAATCGGTACCCCGGTGGGACGCGGCGCCCGCGCTGGCGACAACAGAAACAACACGTGAGACACTCTTTATTTGAACAACTTTATAAAAAGTTACACATTTCAAATGAACTATAGCTAGGTTACAAATCGTATGCAAGTCGACAATACGTCCAAATAATCAGCCGTTATAATGTATTCAAGAATACATTTAAAGCGAGGCATACATTTCTAGTAACAGAACAATGCAATTAATTTATTAGCGTAATAACTGCCTTCTGTTTATAAAATTTGTAACCTATTCACATATCGGCGTAGCCAGGATATAATAATAGGTTGTGAATACGGCGTAAGGTTTTCTTTAACTTTATCATTATTTTAGAGTGAGCGGCCCTAAAGTCGCATTCCTCCAACTGGTGACAGCGGTACACAAACAACCGGACAAGATCGGGTCCTACTAGCGCCCAGAGGGTACTTACTGTACATTCCTTGTCTACTTTTTATAAGGGAATTAGGTGAAAAAGTTCAATTTTGAAATATAAATTTGGCTCCAGCATAAGTATGATCTCTTTAAACACGGTGTTATAAAAACTAGTGCTCGCCACAATAGTAGAAATTCGACTGTAATCTAATATATATATATAGGCAAACACAAAACAGTTTATTACCCTTTTCTCTTGTTTGTCAATCAATCTTCTTTTTTATTTTGTTCCAGTAGCTATTGAAGAGCTGTAGTGTTATGAATACATTTTGGAAACAATAGAACAAACAAGTTGTAAACATGCAAATTCTTAGATTTTCCTCCCGATTTTTTAAAATGTTTATTCGAATTTCGACCATGGGGCGACCACAATACTCATTAAAAATTTCACAACAACTTCAATTTCCTACTGTTTTCAATTTTTTAATGGCAACACTATGCTATGCACTATGAAGGTCAATAAAAACTAAGAAAGAAAAAAAAAGGTCGACAAACAGAGAAGGAAAAGGTACTCTACTGTTTCGTCTTTGCCTATTAATATATAGACAATATAAACGAAACTATATTTTACTGTCCTACCTTGTTTAAATAGACCGCGACTGGCCACGCCGATGTCAGAACATCGATATAAAAAGTTACAAGCATTCAGTAAAAAATCTCTGTTACAAACTTGAACAGTGCAAATGTTACAATCATGATACTGTAGGTAAAAAAAAGAATAGAGCAAAGTAACAAAGTTGAACATTGATTCGAATAAAAAAAAATCAGTCCGCTTGAATACTAACAGGGTGCTATGTGTCGGTCGCGGGCGTGCTCTTGGCTCGCTTCACGTCCAAACTGCGGAGGGGGTCATTCCGGCGAGCCTGCGACAAACAACGACAAATTTTAACATCGTACTTTTATATAGAACAGGAAATATACACACACAATGATAGCCAGCCTACGGGATAAGGAGTCAGCCTATTAACATGCTCCTGGTTGGTATCCTGGTGTGGACATGTACCACTAAGCCCTTGTCCAGAAGGCGTGAACACGCCGCGAATTGATACATGCTAGGCGTCAATTTATCGCGTCCACGAGTATCGTGCGAGTTCTATATTCGCGTGTAAATCGTATGCAGTACACCAACTCGAGACTACTCCGAGATACTACTCTTTGAAGCGTCCAGTTTACGTAAGAGCATGGGAAGAATAGGGAAATATGCATGTGATTCAACTGTGAATATTTTTTTATATAAACTTTATTACTTTAGCAATATGCGTTCATTTTTGATTAGAATTTCTATTTGAGTAAGAAATTAATTTTCAAAAAGTGCAGTGATACTGTGGGAAATTCAAATATTTGAAAAGGTCATCGGATGTGAAAGTCCACGACAGGAAATTTCAATGTAAACTTGTATGTCGATTTCTTAAATTGTTCCATAGAGAAAGAAGGTTGTTCACTTGATGTATTACGCGAAAATATAAAATACTGTAAAATTACAGTAGAACACAATACTTCTTCAACATGATCTCTCGACTTGTTTGTTTTCGTGGACATAGACGTCAAATCAAGCGCGCCAAAATGGCGGGCGTTTAAAATTGCCGTGTGGGCTGGCTATTTTTAACTTTAAAAAATGATACTTTAAATTACCTTTTGGTGTTAAATACTTTTTTACTGTTATATACCAATGTAAAGTTTTGAAAAAAAAAATACTTTCATATTTCCTATCGGCATTACTACTTTCTATAGATGTGTAAATATACTATATTGGATGCAATAAGTACATTCTAATTTCCGTTTGTTTCCGTTTCTCCTAGCAACAAACTACAATTGGTTTGCTTCATCCTTTCATTATTATTATCATGATACATTTTTATAGTATATCCCTCCTCAAAGGCTTGCGTATGATTAGCTCCTTCTGGCCACGGTCTAAATGCCTATTTTCGAATTAATCCACATATGTAATTATCTTGCTGGGCGGTGAAAGAAAGGTACCTGATATTTTTTCTTCTTAGCGTTCTCGTAACTTTTGTTTTGTTTCTTTTTCTTGGGAGGCGGCGCTTGTGTCTCCTCCAAGTCACCCTCGGGCTCTTCACTCCTCAACGCGGCAGGTAACAGGTACTCTGGAATGTGTGCCAGGTGCGGCTGTAGCTTCACTGTGTGGAGGGCCTTATCCCGCTTCAGGGCTGCCAAATCCGTGGGATTCTCCTCGAAGTAGCCCTGTTGAAAGACTCGTATTAGAAATGTAGTATGACTGGTCGGGATTGGGGAAATGGAGCGGTGTTCAGAGAGAAGATTAGACATTCATCAATGTGATATGTTCGAAGATTGTCATCATTTGTAAATCAACTAATATTTCAAAATAATTCAATAAACATATAAAAATAATAATTTACTACTCATAAGGTTACAGCACATGTACATTATAGTCGAAATATACAATTAAAAAAACAAGTCCTTGTGAGAGTCTGGAGTGGCCGAGGCCGGTAGGCCGATTCTACTAAAAAACTGCAACTGCACTGCAGTGCGGCGTGTGGCAAAATGCGTACATTTTGACATTTCGTTAAACGTCGCTGCTGTCGCTTGACGAAACTGCACTGCAGCGCGGCGTGTGTCAAAATGCATACATTTTGACACACGCCGCGCTGCAGTGCAGTTGCAGTTTTTAGTAGATTCGGCCTACTGTACTACGGTAACCCGTAAACTGTAATATCCTCCTACATTTAGGTGGAAGTTGTACCTAAACCCCCCAGCATTACCGGGCGAGCATTCTTCCAACTAAGCTCTTAGTAGTACAATTCTACTAAAAAACTGCAAGTTTATTTTCGTCATTTGAATCGTGTAGGGGCAGTGCCAACATACACACATCTCTCGCTCGCTAGGACTGGTAGATCTTTTCTTGTAAATTGTATTCGATATTATAATAAGTTGCCTGAAACAGTTCTGTCCTTTCTTGACAATGTATTCAAAAAGCACATTGAAAATACTCTCTGTAAAAAGCCTTATTATGGAATTGATGAATATGTAACAAAGTGTCTGGAAATAATTCAGCATAAGTCTTTAATTCTTCCATTTGACGTCATTATTGTACCAATATGCTGACGTGCATTTATTGTAATATCTAATTGTCAATTTTAAAAGAGACCTATATTGGAAAGTTTCTTTCGGTATTTCTTTTTCGCCAATAATGGTCAAAAAGAGTAAAATAAGAGAATTGAATAAGGTACAATAAGACTATAATTTCAAAAAATGTTAGACATGTCTAAGTGCGCGCGAGGACCCAATGGTTTTTTTTTATATACTACGTCGGGGTACTTACAAACATACGGCCCACCTGATGTAAAGCGGGTACCGTAGCCTATTAACGCTTGCGATATATTAAGTATCACTCGCGCGATGCCTCCTCTGCTGCTTACACAGCAACTCCTTGGGAGCTTACTGGTGACCTCACTCACACGCAGGAACACAACAACCCTCTAGGGAGTTGTTATTTGGCTGCGGTTTTCTATGAGGTGGAGGTACTTCCCCAGACGGGCTGCTTTGATGCGCCCTACCTCTCTTAAAACATCCAGACCAAGACAAACAGACATGTTCATGCACACAAATGTTTGCCTCGTGTGGGAATCGAACCCACGAGCGTTGATGTCAAAGTCGCGTCATTCACGACTGAGCCACCGAGCTCGGCAAAGATTTTTTTAAATCTTTATCTGTTGTCATATCATATTAAAATTTATTGCACTGCAACTTTTTCATGTCACTAAGATGGCACACAAACATAGGATCACTCTCGCACCACCAGTAGCGCCACACGCGCATTTCTGACCCTGTATAAATCTCTTCACACCTTTTTTAAGAGCCTCATGTTGTTGTTTATAAAACCTCGACTACTAAAAGACTTAAAGAACTCTCGGTACAAGACTTAAAAAACTTCTCTGGAACTACACAGTAATAATTCATATGGGAAGTGCATTGCTATTTCAGTTCAATTTCGTAATCAATTTTTATCTATAAGAATACAGCTCACAAATGCCTAGACTAAAACATGCCTGTTTTTATAGGAACTGTGGGTATACTGCAATTATAATGAAGACGAAAGTCAGACGAAAGGGTCCGGTCCTATGGGCTTGATTGCCAGCCAGTAGGCCAATTCTGCTAAATAACTGCAACTGCACGTTTACGCTTGTCACTCGAGTCATGCAGGAATAGTGCAATGCCAATACGTATATTCTATTAAAGTAACTGCACTGCAACTACACTGCAACTGTGCGTATCCTGCAAATGAACTACTTAACACCTGTCTTGTTACCATATTTCAATCTAATAAATTGGATTTTTACTTAATGTTCCTATAACTCCGCAAAAGTTGCTCGAGACTAACGTTAGCAAAACTGCAGATAAACTCCTTCAAAACTTCTGTCATCGCTATACAAATGTCAAAACAATTTAACATAATACGATTATATTGCAAGAAACGTGCAGGTGCAGTGCAGGTTTTTAACAGAATAGCGAGTCATTTACTGCAGCGTTGCTGCAACGCCGCTGCTGTCAGATCGCTTAACAGAATAACGAAACGTCAAAAAGTACACATTTTGACACACGCCGCGCAGCAGTGCAGTTGCAGTTATTTAGCAGAATTGGCCTGCTGGGCGTTTCTCCTCGCAAAAATCTACCACATCAAAACGAACATTTTGTCACATAAATCAATATAATAAAAATAGCAAAAGGTGCTTCAGATCAGCTTTAGAAAAAGTACAAACAACTTCAGTAAACCTACAGTCAACGCAATACAAATGTCAAAGCGATTTATCAGAATGCGATTATTTTACAGTAAACGTAGAGCTGCATGGTTTTACAACAGATCGAATTATCGATGAGAACCACATGGCAGATGAACAAAACGTCAGAATATAAATGAACATTTTGACTGCAGTGCGACAAGAGTTATGAATATTAAAAGAGAGAGTGAGGTGTGTAACCGAGTCATGTGGCGGTCGGTTCTCTCTGCCTGCCTCACAAGGGACTTAGCGTGAAGATATAGAAATATAATATTGAATTCGTAATTAGGTAATTAATTAATTAATTACCTAATTACGAAGCCCCAGGAACCGGCGAGCGTGCATGAAAAGAGCTATGAATGTCACAGAAGCGAGTGAAGTATGCAAGGACCGCGTCTTATAGCGCTCGGTTCTCTCTGCCTACCCCGCAAGGGACTTGGCGTGAAGATATACATACATATACATACATACATACAGGTAATTAATGTATGGATGGCGATAAATATCTTGTACAGACTCCACGACCCTTATATGCGCATGCGCACGCATACAAGTCGAGGCGTCTGTGCGAAGGCGACGGCAATACCGCGACGCGAAGTGGACGATAGGATTTGACAAGCACATGTGAACATGTATTTAACACCTAAAGAGAAGGTAAACAGTCATGGAGCAGACCTGCAGTTTCTTGCAGTTGAGGAGTTCCTGCTTGATCTCCTTGAGCCGCGCCTCGCGCACCGCTATCCTGGTGACGGCGCGCCACGCGTCCCGCGACCGGTACCTGAACCCCTCCACCTCCTCCAACGCGAATTCATATTTCCTATAACAAACAATTTATGAAGTTTTAAAAACTATCGGCGTGATCCACTCTTTTTTATACAACGTCTGGAGCCATGCAAGCATACGGCCCACCTGATGAATTGGTTACCCAAAACCTAGAATCGCTTACAATATAGGAAGTATCACTCGCGCGTTACTACCCCTGCTGATAACACAACCACTACTTAAGAGCTTACTGGTAACTTCACTCAATGGCAGGAACACAACCACGTAGTTATGATTTGCTGCGATTATCTGTGAGGTGGAGGTACTTCCCCAGTCAGGCTGCTTTGATACACTCTCCCTCTCTTAAAACCGCTAAGACTAAGGATTCGAAGACGCTGTCAGTTCCTGAGGCATAATGAATGTATTCGTATCTCACCTCCTGTTCTTTTATGCTCTTATTACAAAAGTGATAACTATTTACTCACAAATGAAAAAACTTTTCATCTAAGGCTCGTGGGTTCGATTGTAACATCTATGTGCATTAGCATGCACGTTTGTCTTAGTCTGAATATTTTTAAGAGACGCAGGGCGCATCAAAGTAGTCCGTTTTGGAAAGCATCTACCACCTTACAGAAATCCGCATCGAAATAAAAACTCTTCGTTGTGTTTCTACAAATGAGGTTACGAGGAGGTTACGATAAACCGCAATAATAAGCGTATTTTTGGTTTCTTGATATGAAAAATATTATCTCAATTTGTTCAGTATCTTTCAAGATCCCATACAATTAATACATACAATAAATGAATAGATTTATATGAAGACAACTGTACTATACAAATGTTAAAACAAATATCAGTATTGACAGTTAATTTCACCTTGAAACACTTCAAATTTCAAAATCGTGCTATCATATATGACCTAATAAGCTGAGCTATAAAGTTGATAATAGGCAGATAGCTAGCTTCACGAAAAGAGGAGATAAGATTTATGAATTTGGATTATTAGCTTCTGTAAATGAGATAAGGGTGAACCTTGTAATACAAACTAACAGTGCCCAACCCCCGATTTGCAATATTTAACCGCCTTAAAGGGAAAAATTTCCTGTATTACAACTTTTGTTATATGAGTGCAATGTATTTAACTTGTTTGTAAATGAGAGTTTGAATGGGTGCATCTGTGTAACTAAGTACGTGTATTATGTATGTTTGAATGTAGATGAGCGTCACGTATGCAATGTCAAATACAGTCTGTAAGACATTTATGTACAGTTAAGTACTCGTCAAGCTTGGCATTTTGATCTTAGTCCCATTCTTATTCCATATGTAGTAAGAGTTACAATCGCACTTTCGAGTGTCGAGCAGAATCTGCTCGTGCTAGCTGTACTGTACTACACAAATCTTGTTCATCATCCCTTGAGAACTAATTCATTCGTTCAATAAAGTTTGGAACAATTTACCGCCTCCTATACATATATACCTCTGTGTATGATCTCTGAAGTATACTCACTGTAGCACCTTCTGACTATTGAATCCTTTTGCTAGATGTGCCTCTACAGAGTCCATCAGAGGTTTCTCTCTTATTGACACAAAAGACAACACCGACCCCTGTGATCAAAGAAACAATGTTTATTTGACTACGCTGCCAACATACAACGAGCCCGGTGGCTGAGTGATTAGTAATGCTTCTTTAACACCAGCACTCGTGGGTTCGATTCCCATTGTGTTTTTTTCAGCCCGCACAATAAGCCGTATAAAATCCGCCATTTTCAATTTTTACGAATTTAATGTAGGTACCCTGTGACACTTGCATCGTCAAGGCGAATCTATTGACGTATCATTTGTCAAAATCGGTTAAGCCGTTGAGCAGTTACGAACGGGCAAAAGAACATATAACGGACACATACATACGAGTCAAACACATAACCCTCCTCGGGCTTCGCCGTAGTCGGGTAAATATAAATTAAAATACAGAGCGATTACAGGCACTTATAATTTGAAATCGATTTATCCTGATAATCGAATATTCAGGCTACTGATTTCTTTGCTTCGCATCCCTAATTACTCGTATGTTATTATGACAACTGTCAAAACGGGCCTATTATTTCTCTAGAACTATAGGTAACATAATAATGTAGAAGAGTATGTTTGAATGTGTTAATATCTATGTATTTTATATGTATGTTTTCTTCTTTCTACAACCGCACCGCTCGCCGACGGCGGGGAGTTCACCCTCACACACTGGACCCGCAATGGTTACATACTGTGCGGTTCCAGTGAAGTTTTCTTCCAAGTTGTGGAATGAACTCCCAGCCGAGGTTTTCCCAAGGGACTATACAGCATCGGATTCTTCAAGAAAGGCGTGAAGAGATTTTTACAACGCATGAGTGAGACCCCTAGTGTAGTAACTGCTTACCATCAGGCAGACCGTACGCTTGTTTCCACCTTACTGGTATACAAAAAATCTGAAATTACCACTTGGATTAAAAACAGTCGTTTCGAATTTGAGGAGGGTTGTAGGCTATTCAACATCCCTTAGAAGTGTAAGAAAAAGAGAAAAAGAAAAGGTGCTTCCTACAGGATACCGGGCCACGTGCAAATGACGTCACGGGTTGCAGCTGGTGTAATTATATAATGAAAGTGAAGTCATCACTCGCCTGGTTGTTGCCCCGGGCGGTCCTGCCCGCCCTGTGCACGTACGAGTTGATGTCCAGCGGGAAGTCGAAGTTGATCACGTTGGCTACATGCTGGAAGTCAATGCCGCGGGACACGCCGGACTCCTTATCCCGTTTGCGCTTTGATGCTTGCTGTGGAATACAGCAGTAAATAAATTTAAATATTTACAGACTAACTACATCGGATCTGCTGGTAAAGTCATGTTCAACGCAGCAGGATGTTATAATGGACCTCTTACTGTTGAACAAAATTAAAATATACAAATACTGTTCTTAACATCACTCGTACCCATAGACTGACTTTCAAAGATGACAGTAAATAATGATAGTTCTGATAAATCGCGCAAGAAGCACTATGTGTATCATTTTCATAAAATACTGTTTATTTTAACTCTCCGGTCATAACATACTTTATTTCTCATATAAAAAAGTTGGGAACCCTCCGTTCAGCAGAGCTGTGTCCACTGAACATTGGACCTTTCAGGACACATTTCAAGTGTCAAAGAGCTCTTCGTGTTGCAACCAAGATTTTGGTAACCACTTTATACCAGACAGGTCAAAATATTTATTTGCCAATTGAAAGCTACGAAAACAGAAGTACGATTTACTTTTTTCTTTTTACTCCTCTCCTCAATCGGCAGTATGCCTCCATCAGGTTTCTCCAACGCCTTCTCGTCTGAAGCTATTATGATCTGATAGCGGTCTCTGTTGAACTGGTCCACTGATAAGCATCTCACTGCCGCCGGGAGCTCCGAGTTCAGGACACATGAACCTATTTTAAACTGTTCCAAGTATAATTTCAATCTGGAAATATAATTAAGTAAAAATAATTAGGCCTATGTTAAAATGGGAGGCCTATGTTCAGCAGTGGACGTCTTTCAGCTGAAATGATGATGATGATGAAAATAATTAAAAATTTAGGTTGTTAAAAGATTTCAGAATTTTGTGAAAATTAAATTTACACGCAACTTGCGATAGCGCTAAGATGCGGCCACAGGAACCATCGTTAACTCGTAAAAATATAAAGTCGTAAAAATAAAGTTTACAAAATTCACTATGTTTAATAAATGTGCTAAGAAGTAACAGCTAGGACCACTAAGCACCATTCTCTGTGTGGGATGGATGACTCTCATTTGTAAAATAAAAAAAATATTCAATGTCAGTTGCTTTTCCCCACAACAGTACGCTATTTGCTGTGAAAGAAGTTGAAAATGACAAGGTGCTAAATAACCACGTCCACCAATTGACTATTCTCCCTACTGCATATCATCAGTATCAGTAGGGAAAAGCAGAGCTGAGCATACTGGCAAGATTATTTATATAGTCATATCATTAACTAATTCTAATTTATGAGAACTTCAATAATGGTTGATGTTTCTTTCAGAAAATTTAATTTAAAAATCTGTGTTCTATTTTTGCTGTACATGCGCCATTTAGAAATGGTAACTGGCGACATACAGAGGGACACCTGCCCTATGTTAAATAGTGACATCTTAAGCATTCTTCTTTGATAATATTGGCAAAAAAATAAAAAAAATATCTATTGTGCACAAAGACTCACTTATAACACCTGTCCACTGTCCTCACAAAAATTATACTCTTCCCTCGAACAAGGTTCAATTTTAACAGTGCATATAAAATGGCTGCCTTATCATCCTCCTCAGCAAAAAGGTGGTAGTGCTGCAGTTGTGACGACGGCGCCAGCTCGGGCTCCTCCAATTTCAATGTTACTGGGTTACGAAGAACTATCTTTTTAAGGCTCAGCACATCGTCTGAAAGAGTTGCTGATGCCAGGACTGCTTGATAAATTTTTGGTAGATGACTGGAAAGGAAACATGTACACACCTTATTATCTTTGGAATATACTCATCTTTGACTAAAGTTAAGAAAAGAGAAGATTAATCAAATAAAAAGATGTATGTGGAAAGAAATAGCATTAATTAATAAAAGCAAGTTGATTCATTTTGTTTGTATTGCAAGCGTATATAATCTATGGTAACCACTTCACATCAGCTAAATGCTCATGCTTGCATGCCTCTTGACCTTACATATAAAAAAAGGCTATAAAGTTAAACCTACAAACAAAAACCAACACAAGCAAAAAGTACAGAGTTCAGTTCTGGTTAAAAGAGGTAGGGCACATCAAAGCAGCCTGTCTGGAGAAGTACCTCTACCTCACAGAAAACCGCAACCAAATAACAACTTCCTAGAGGGTTGTTGTGTTCCTGCATGTGAGTACGGTTACCAGTAAACTCTAAGTAGTTGCTGTGTTAGCAGCAGAGGTGGCATCACACAAGTGATACTTAATGTATTACAAGCATTCATAGGCTGCGGTAACTGCTTTACATCAGGTGGGCCATATACTTGTATGCCTCCTGATGTTGTATAAAAAAAAAGTTCAGTTAGTTCGTCCTTACTAATTCCAATTTAGTATGACACAAAGCGTAGAGACTTGTTTAACCCTCAATCAACATAAAAAGCAATTCTACTCCCCACAACAAGAAAATTGCTTCTCCATGAGACAAGATCTCACCCCAAACCAATCTGACCAGTAGCAGTATAAATGTAATATTAAGTAACCCTGTGAAGTGGCACATAGAAACTCTCATCTCTTTGTGTCACTTGCTATGAGGAATAGGGAGTTGGCAGGACATGGACATTCCCTATGAGGCTGACATAGTCGAGCTAAACTAATAATAGCCTCAAAAAATAACAGATAAAAAACTTACCTTAACAATTCCTTTATTTCCGATTCATAACCAAAAGAAAATATCAAGTCTGCTTCATCTACAACCAACATGGCTAAATCATCCTTTAATCTCATATTATTAGCCTTCAAATGTGCCAACGCCCTAGACGGAGTAGCAACTAGGATATCTGGTTTGTCTAATAACAGAGATTTTTGTGTCTGCATGTCTCCACTGCCGGATATATCCAAACATCTCACTTCCCTGGCACATTTTAATGTTAAGTCTCCTATAACTGATGTGATCTGGAATAATCAATACCTAACAATAAAGATATAATGAATTATCTTTCCTGCAAATTACTTTTTTAATTAGGATTAAAACTATTGTTTCAACTTACACTATGTTGGGGACAACAAATATATATATTACTGTAATATATGGAAGTTTGGAAGAAAGGTAATGCACATACACAAGGCATAAAGGCCTTACTGGAAAAATACCAGAAGCCCACAGCAAAATAACAGGTCCCTGGGGTTTGTTGTGCTTCTGTGATTAATGTTTCCAGTAAGTTCCTGAGGAGTTGTTATGTTGGCTGTGGAGGTTACAATGCACAATAGATAGTTCGATTTTGATTATGTTAATAGGTTTACTGTAAGTAACCACTACAAATTAGATGGTTATTTGGTAATTCCAAAACAAACTGTTTGTATAAATCTAATTGTTACTCTATAACTATTATCTTTATTTTTTTTTATACAACATCAGTAGGCATATAAATGGTTAATCATTTATATGCCTACTGATATAATTTAGTATAAAAAAAAACAGATTATTACTCAAATGTGCCTTTTCTAGTGACCTGGTGGATGGATACACACAACCACCCCCCAGTTTTCATTAATTTTGCATACAAAAATATGAAAGCATTTTTTTTCTCATATAATTCTTCAAATGCAATTGCGTTTGAAAAATGTCAAAAAGTGCTTGCACATTTTATGCACAGTGCTCAGTATTTAAGCTGCTAAGGAGTTGCTGTGTAAGCAGTAAAATGTACAAGAAAAACTTCCTATATTGCAAGTGTTCATAGGCCATTGTGACCACTATACATCAGTAGGGTTACTCTTGACACTAATTCCAACGTCATACCAATTCCAATGTCAAAAATTTCAGTAAAATCTCATAATTCCAACTATAATTTGGTCAACATGCTATTGCATCTTATTATTAATGCCTAAAGAGACAATCGGGGATGAAGATTATACTAATCTGGGGTTCTTGTCCTGATTCAAGAACTTAATTCCAACACCCGAGTTATCGGAATTGTTTTTCAGGGTAACCCTACTGTGATAGGCCTTATGCCTTGCAAAATTGTACAGAACACAAAAAACCTACAAATATCTTAATAGAGTTGGCTAGGTTTTATAGCTAGTCATCATAAAGTTTTCGCTACAAATTACCAATATCTATGAACAGACTCAAAGTGACAGTTTCCTGTATGTTGGTGGATCTTGATATAACATAGTAGTTTTTTTTTTAATATACATTGTCAGAAGGCATACAAGCATACGTACCACCTGATGTAAAGAGGTTGCCGGTTACCATAGCCTATACATTAAATATCACTTGTGTGATGTCAGCTCTACTGCTAACACAGCAACTCCTTAGGAGCTTACTGGTGACCTCACTCATGCAGGAACACAACAAGTCTCTAGGGACTTGTTATTTGGCTGTGGTTTTCTGTGAAGTAGAGCTACTTCACCAGTGTGATGCTTTTATCCACCCTACATCTCCTAAAACATCTGGACTAAGACAAACAGACATGTTCATGCACACAAATGTTTGTCATGTGTGGGAATGAACCCACAAGCGTTGGTATCAAAGTCGCGTCATTCACGACTGCACCACAATGCTAGCTGTGTGTCAGCTTACAACTGATATATCTCATCTCATACATCAGACGGACGTATGGTGTTTTTTTACACTGATTGTAGTATAAAAACACAACTGACCGAGTTTTCATAGTCCAAGAACAAATAATATTATAATGCCTATCTATGTGTACATATGTGAAATAAACATTATGTTACTTACTTGTCCACACAGTTCTTTACTTGGAGACAGTATTAGAGATCGTATACATTGATGCCGACTGGTATTTTTTAGATTTAGCGTCTTTTGTATAACAGGTACAGCAAATGCAGCAGTCTTTCCTGATCCAGTGCGTGCTCGCATTAGAACGTCTTTACCTTCTAGTAGCAATGGTATAGCTGTTGCTTGGATTATTGTGGGCTCGCTCCACAACAACTGTGATATCGCCTGAGAAAGAAAATACACGTGACGTTTTAAAATGGTCTAGTTCTTCAAAAAATAGTAAAGAGACCTACTAAAGAGATTGGTGGAACCTAACAAACAAAATAATTAGAGGATTTTACAACATTTACCTTCAGAATACGATCATCTAATTCCATTTCATGAAACATAACCTTCTTCTCTTCCTCCATGATGGACTTTGCGTTTATTTTTTCACTATCACTCACAGATATCTAATAATAAACTGGGAATTTTAATTACAAATATAACGTAGTTGCTTGTAAAATACAGTATTCTATTTAGTAAGTGCTTTAAAAAAGGTGAAAAGGAAGAATACTTAATATAAATACAGCAGAAAGAAATGGCAGCCAGGTACAGATAGGGATGTTAAAAAATAATCGATTTTTCTTTTAATCGATTATTATTATCGTAAAATCGATTTTTTATAATCGATTTTCAAAGTAATATTAATCGATTTTTAATAAATCGATTAAATAAATTACGCGATTAAATCGATTTTCATAAATAGCACCATCTATGGGCCGAATGAAAAAACTCGAAGCATTATTACTTACAAGTTGATTATATAAAAAACGGCGCCATCTGTTGGTATGTATGCGTGTAAATTAGTTTCAGTGTAATGAGTGAGATCTGAGATAATATAATTGTTGGTAAACAATATAAATGTCTTCTAACCGTAAAACACATAATGTCGTCGTTTAGTTTTTAGGGTTCCGTACCCAAAGGGTAAAACGGAACCCTATTACTGAGGCTCCGCTGTCCGTCCGTCCGTCCGTCTGTCACTAGGCTGTATCTCATGAACCGTGATAGTTAGACAGTTGAAATTTTCACAGGTGATGTATTTCTGTTGCCGCTATAACAACAAATACTAAAAAATAGAATAAACTAAATATTTAAGGGGGCTCCCATACAACAAACGTGATTTTTTTGCTCATTTTTGCTCGATATTGATAACGGCAACAGGTAGACGCTTGAAATTTTCACAAAATATTTAGTTATATATTCACTTTAAGAATAAATAATTAAATTAAAATAAAACATATATTTAAGGGGGACTCCCATACAACAAACGTGTTTTTTTTTTACCGATTTTTTTTAGATAATGGTACGGAACCCTTCGTGCGCGCGTCCGACTCGCACTTGGCCGATTTTTTAATTGTCATTTTAAGTATTTTATTTAAATACTAGTCAAATGTAAAATAGGGTGTGACATTTGTGACAATAATTATTTTTAATTTTGTTATTAATAATAATAATAATAATTTTTCATTTCAATAGCTCAATTATTTCCGACACATTTGCAATAGTCCCAATTACCTGCCGTGATCTGCTCGTGGGTATATTCTCCCATTGATATCCCTTAGAGCAGGTCACAGCGGGTATAATACATTACATCAATCTTTTCTAAGGGGCCTCTACGCGTTGGATCCATATCCCCGCACACGCCTATCAAAAGACCGGGGTTAACACCCGTGATGAAAGAAAAAATAATAATAATAATAATATACGTTTATTTCAGATATCTAGATCCATACAGTGTTAGTAACAATGATCTTATCCAACTATTGTTAGTAACTTTGATTATATATGTACACATTTTCTTTTATATAATAATGTCGGTCCACTGTCTTATAATGTGACAATCGACACAAGAGACAACAGTACCCAGGACACTGTTGGTGCTTTCCCGCGTGCGATGCAATAATGAGGCTATCCGTTTTCGCAGAATCGCATGGAAACCATCAGTCAATTTAACTTTTAAATTTTCAAGTTATTGTTTAAATTTAAAAATTAACAAAATAATTGTTTTATATTTTTGTTTTTGAGACCATATTAACGTTTTAAATACCGTCGTCGTTTAGTTTTTTAATTGTTATTTTAAGTATCTTATTTTAATACAAGTCACATGTAAAATAGGACTGGACATTTGTGACATTTTTTTTTATTTGAATTATATTTTATTTTTCATTTTCATTATGACTGAGAACAAATTCTCAATCAATAATGATATTTGGTTTCATTACTCCTAAACTTGAAAGTTTAAAAGAACATTTGCTTTGATTTTTAGTTTTGAATTGGTTATTTTTTTATTTGATTTTTAATCTGATTGATTGTTAATATGAATCTCTTAGGTTTATTATTGGAATATGAAAAACATGTAGGATTTTAAATAATAGAAATAATCGATTTTTTTCGCAAAAATCGATTATTTATTTTCATTAAAATCGATTATTGACAAATCGATTAATATTGAATAAAGAAAAATCGATTTTTATTAAATCGATTCTTTTCCATTAATGTCACATCCCTAGGTACAGAAAATATTTTTTTTTTTTAATATAATATATGGCAATAATGTTACTACTTTATGCCAGTGTCAAAGTCTTCAGTTTAGAATTATTTGAAAATCTTAATTCTATGTTCCAGCTTCAGGAACTGTGCTGAAAAAATATTTGGGAAGGGTACCTAGACCCAGTTTAGATACCACCCGTAAAACGATAGTGATTTTTACAAGGTGTTCTTGATGAACTTATTCACGTCTTCCAAAAAGTGCATAAACGTGTCATATTTGAGATTTTTCATTACTGTATAATTTCACTAGCACTTATGTTACAAAATACTATCGAAATTGTCACATAAAACTAATTTTATACTGAATTGTAAAAATTTCAAGTAGAACAACAATCTCAATCGTCAAAAGCGGGGGAAGTCTTGGTTAGTGATGATCGACTCGAGTAACTAACTCGAGTCAACTCGAGTTGGGCTTAACTCGAACCTACTCGAGTAAAATTCTTTCCGACTCGAGTTCGAAAGCCGACATGGAGCGAAGTTTGCCGGTCATTTGAGACTCATTCATAACAAACAAGTGTCACATATATGTAGATTTGAGGTTAATTTTAAAGTGCCGGTTATTGTTGTAGATTTTCGTGTTTTATGTTCTCTTTATTACTTTAGTTAGTATAACTTTCCCAATACATTATAAATATATAATAGAAAAAAATAAACAATTGAAACAGATAAAAATATAATTTGTCTGTTCCAATTTTTACTATTAATGCTATACATAATAATAATATAAACTATCCCTCCAGATCTCATTTCAATAGCCCAATTATTTCCGACACATTTGCAATAGTTTCAATACCTGACCTGTGACCTGTTCGTTTGTATATCCTCCCATTGATATCCCTCAGAGCAGGTCACAGCTGGTATAATACATTACATCATTCTTTTAGAAGGGGCCTCTACGCGTTGGATTCATATCCCTATCGCACGACTATCAAATGACCGGGATTAAAGCCGTGAAATAAGAGAATATAAACTATTAATGAATAATTTAGTTTTTTTTTTTTAAATCAGCTGATTCATCCAGGTAACTCGAGTTCAACCCGAGTTACATGAATTTTAACTCGGGTTAAATCGAGTTTTGTTTTTTCCGAGTTGGTACATCACTAGTCTTGGTTCTTTTTATCCCCGAGGGGAAACAGAAAAGAAATATAGAACAGTATTGCCAGGTCTATTATGAAAAAAAATCATCGTGAACGACTACATATGAGTGAGGAAGAGAAGATGACGAAGAACTTCGAGGCAAATACCAAACTCTTCTGGAGAGAGGTAAAGAAGTCTCGAAGGGGTTCGTCAGCATCCAGAATGGACAAGATAAGATGTAAAGCTGGTGGCATTCTTGCTAACACTCAGGAAGTGTTAGAACGGTGGAGTGAATATTTTAGAGAAATGTATGATTATGTCCATGACGCTGGCATTGTGAACGAGCCTGTGATTGACTCGGCAGTGCCAGCGTACCATGAAGACATTACTATGGATGAGTTTGAATGGTCGAAACAAAGTTTGAAAGATGGAAAGTCAGCGGGAATCGATATGGTAACAGCTGAGATGATCAAGCTAGGTGGTACCTACGTTAGGGACGCCTTCTGGTTTTTGAGCAAATTATGCTGGAGAACCGGAAGAGTCCCGAGCGATTGGAGACGCGCAGTCATCATGCCCTTGTATAAATGCAAGGGCTCACGTATATGGAAATAATTGAAAGGAGAATGAGGGTGAAATCCGATGGAATGCTTAGGGAAGCACAGGGAGGATTCGGCAGAGGATGTACGGATCAAGTTTTTTCACTCCGCAACATCGTAGAGAAGCATGTGGCTTTGGACCAGAAAGTTTTCTGCGGTTTTGTGGACTTTGAGAAAGCATTTGATAGAGTCGTGCGAAAGAATCTCTGGAACATTTTGCTCAGATATGGGGTTGACTGACACCTACTCCGTGCTGTGCGATCTACTTATGAGAATTGTATAGCATGTGTGCGGCTGGACGGCAGCTTGTCGCCCTGGTTTGATGTCAACATTGGTGTCAGACAGTGATGCGTGCTGTCGGCTCGGCTGTTCATCATGTATCTGGACAGTTGCCTTCAGAGAACAAGAAATATGAATGTGGGAATGCGAATGGGTGACTCAGTGGTCAACTGCCTGTTTTATGCAGACGACGCGGCATTAATAGCAGAATCACCATCCGAACTGCAAACACTAGTTACAACACTTACAACAATGAAAGATGATTGTATGAAGAAAGGCTTACAATTGAATGCGAAGAAAACCAAGATAATGGTATTAGAAAGAGAGACAACTAGAACAAAAAAATACTAGGATTATGGTTGATGATGCAGTGTCTGAGCAAGTGAATGAGATTGTATATCTTGGAAGTGCTTTTAGCAGCAATCGAAGGTTCACCGCTGACGTGGAGAGAAGAGTGAGTGCCGGGAATAGGGTGAATGGAGCGTTGGGTAAACTTCTAGGCAGCCGAAATCTAAGCCAGAAGGCACAGCTCGCTGTACACAACGCGGTGCTAATTCCAACGCTAACTTATGGAAGTGAGAGCTGAGTATGGCAGAGAGAGCATGAAAGTAGAATAAATGCGGTCGAGATGCGAGCACTGCGAAAAATTTGTGACATAACGCTTGCTGACCGCGTTCGAAATGATGACGTCGAAAGAGAGTTGGACTGAAAGAGAGTGTCGGTGTTAAGATAAGAAAGGGCATGCTCCATTGGTTCGGACATGTAGAAAGAATGCATGATGAAAGAATGACGAAACAGATATACAATACGAAAGTGGAAGGATGTAGGAGCCGAGGAAGACCAAGACTAACCTACCATGACCAAATTAGTCGTATTTTATCAGAAGGTGATGTCAGGAGCCCCAGGAACCGGCGAGCGTGCATGAAAAGAGCTATGAATGTCACAGCGAGTGAAGTATGCAAGGACCGCGTCTTATGGCGCTCGGTTCTCTTTACCTGCCCCGCAAGGGACTTGGCGTGAAGATATCTTTAAGTAAATTAGGTCCGTGTAGCGGAAGATAATGAAAATAAAGATTAAAAACAATTCCAAGACAAATAGTTGTTTTACTAATTCATAATGATACTAAAAATATTATCTTTATTGTTTTAAATATATTTGAGTGACAGCCGTTTGTATCTTTGGTAGGTACCATAGCTTCACCCAAAGAGTATGCTATGTTAATATGCAAACTCTAACATCTTCTCTTGAAGCTTATGGTGCCCTAAGTTCAGCAGCAGAAGAATCTTTGCTTAATCACCAAGTCCAATTTGATGACATAGCATTGCCAATCTTGGCTTGTATAGGGCCTTCGTAAATATATCAGCAATTTGCTGTTCAGTGCCAATCTTCACAATATTCACGTTCCCTTCAGCTACAGCTTCTCGAATAAAGAAATGACGAATCTTGATATGCTTAGTTCTGTTGTAAAATTCATATGATGGATTCTTCGCCAATTTTATGGCAGATTCATTATCTACGTGAAGAACAGGAGTTTTCATTAACTGCTCTACGTTTTCTATCAGTCGCTTAAGCCATATAATTTCTCTCGCAGCTTCACTAGCCGCTACAATTTCAGCTTCGGTGCTTGAAATTGCTACTGAAGTCTGTAGTTGGCTTCTCCATGAAATAGGACCTCCATAGATACTCATAAAACCTGACGTCGACCTTCCGGAGTCATGATCGCCACCATGGTCAGAATCACTATAGCAGAGTAAGTCTTTTGACATCCCTTTTTTGTAAATTATGCTATTATTAGGTATCAGGAGCAGTTTTAATTAAAAAAAACATACATACCAAACACAATTTAATTATACCACATAAAAATAAATATGTCTTAAGCAAAAATCAAAATTAACGAAAGTAAACATTAATACGCAAATATAGAATCGAGCAGGCAGCACGTCCGTTCCGCACGGTGTCCAAAGTGGCAGAGAGCGAGTCGGCGCTTGTCGATGGTTTTTATAGCGCCCGACAGGGTGGGGTAGTCAGGTGTGTACGTCAGCTTCGGTGGTGATGTCTAACACGGCCTCTCCTGACATCCTGACGTCCTCGTCAGGTCTCGATGTCGGACTAGATTGGGCAGCAGATCGTTCTTCTGCCGGATCCTCACGCTCTAAGTCGCGCGTAGATGATGAACCAGCGTTGCCAGGCGAGGCATCTCCTAATGAACCCTCATGTTCAGAGTCATCTGAAATTCACATAAGGACAAGATATTTTTTTTTTTTTTCTTTAGCACACACAACACACTTTAAATAGCAGTAAATAGCATATGTAAAAGTAAATTTACAGCGATCCTTTTACGATCCTTTCATTAAATCGCAAACAAATAGTTATCAGGAAACATTAAATATGCGCATATTATCAAGTCGACTCGATTAGTTAACACCAGTGGAGCAGAGGCTCCGCTAGTAAGCGTGCTCGTAATATAACCATCGGCATAGGCTCCACTATTAAGCGTACCGTGATGAAGATCGAGATCTTCGTTACAAAGGCATAGGCTCCACTATTAAGCATACCTCTTGAACGTCACGTCACAGACATAGGCTCCACTATTAAGCGTATCTGCTGGTGATTATTTCGGCATAGGCTCCACTATTAAGCGTACCGCGATGAAGATCGAGATCTTCGTTGCAAAGGCATAGGCTCCACTATTAAGCATACCTCTTGAACGTTACATCACAGACATAGGCTCCACTATTAAGCGTATCTGCTGGTGATTATTTCGGCAGAGGCTCCACTATTTAGCATGCCACTTTTACTCACCCTCGAAGAATGATGCACATATCTCCGGGGTCCACTCGCCTTTCCACGGCACAAGGAACTGTGATGCAGCGTATGTCACTTTGCCATACGACCCGGCGAGAAGCTGTAGCTTGTAACGGTCATTTTCCAATATTTGAGTGACTCGATATGGTCCCCGCATGCCTGGATCAAGTTCACCCTGCGACTGAGAATATTTAATTACAAATACAAGGTCATCTTCCTTGTATATCCGTGGTGGGTGACGGTCTTCGTTGACCCGCCTGTCCTGCTCAGCTTGGTTTTGAGCCAACCGTTCGGCCGTCCTTTGTCTTCGGACTTCCCGCAAAGACTCCCGATTTTCCGTTGATTCGATAGCAATATCGCGAATTAAAGCGCGAATACAGGTGTTGTATTTTCAGAGCCAATAAGCAGATTCAAAGGAGAATACTGGGTGGTCTTCTGTTTGGTTATGTTGAGAATTAATTGTAATCGCCATAATTCATCAGCCCACTCGCTCTTCTTGTAATTAACTTCAATCCTGAGCATATTCAATAACGTGCGGATATAACGCTCCACCTGGCCGTTAGCACGGTGCATCTCGGGTGTTATGTGATGCACCTGACAACCTAGCTCGCTCATTAAAGTTATGAATTCGCGGGATTCGAACATCCTGCCTCTGTCACAAATAATGGTTTTGGGTGTACCAAACAGTGAGATAACATTTTGCATAACTAATTTTAGCTCATGTACATCTTGGTGACGGATTGCATAAAGAAAACAAAATTTGGTAAATGAGTCTATTACAATCATTATGTGTTTGTAACCACGACTTGTTGACAATGGTCCTAACGTATCGATATGCAAAGTATCGAACGGAGTATCTGGCTTTGGCCATGAAGTTATAGGTTGTAAGGGAGCTCGAGGGACTCGCTTATGTGCGATACATGTGAGACAGTGTGAAATATATTTAGAAATAAATGCCCTAAGACCCGGGAACCAAAAATGTCTAAGGACAAGATCCGCCGTCTTGTCAGCATTACAATGACTGTGTTCGTCATGAAAAATGCGGAGAAGACTTAGACGGTGGCCCTTGGGTATATAACAAAGTAGTCGTGAGTCTTCCCCTATGGGCGCATGACGGTAATAAAGGATGTCATTTCTTTTGACATATCGTGTTCGATCTAACTGACCTTCATCTAAGGAACGAAACAATTGTTTAGTCTCCTCGTCGGCAGATTGCGCAATTTGAGCCCAGTTACGCGGTCTACTTATATTATTTACCAAATAGGTAGGATTACGGCTTAAGTAATCCGAATGAGGTAACATTACACCTTTCCTGTACTGAATATTGAAATTAAAATCTTGTAGGTATACCCACCACCTAGCTACACGCGGTAACAAGTCTTTCTTGCTTTGTGTAGCTTTAAGAGCATTACAGTCTGTTATTACAGTAAAGGGTATACCCACAAGGTAATGTCTATAATGTTTAAGTGATTTTACTACCGCGAGGTTTTCCAATTCATAGGAATGGTAGCGAGATTCTGCACCCTGCGTTACCTGGCTATAATATGCGACAACCCTCTTCCTACCATCACCATGGACTTGCAGGAAGACCGCGCCGTAGCCTAAACTACTCGCATCAGTATGTATTTCAATCGGAAGCTGTGGGTCAAAGATTGCCAACACGGGTTCGCTGGTGAGACACCCTATGAGCTCTTGGCGAACACTTTCTTGTTCTTGACCCCAAACCAAATCAACACCTTTTCTCGTTAACCGCGCGATACTGGAAGTTTTTAGAGAATACCCGGGTATATACTTTCGAAAATAACCCGCCAAGCCCAGAAACTGTCTCACCTGACGAACATTTTGCGGCACTGGGGAGTTTACCAGAGCTTGAATCTTCCCTACAGCTGGTCGAACCTCACCGTTGGAGATGACTCTCCCTAAATACTCTATCTCTGTACACAAGAATGAACACTTACGTAAATTAAGTGAAAAACCAGATTTAGTCAATTTATCTAAAACATTCTTTAAGATTTGTATACGTTCTTCAGTAGAATCGTGTAAAATTAAGCAGTCGTCGATATAGACTAAGACTTTTTCCGGGTCGATAAATTCACGAAGTGTGTTCGATATTATGCGTTGGTATACGATTGGTGCGTTAGCCAACCCATACGGCATCTTAACATATTCGTAATGCCCTTCAGGCGTTACGAAGCCAGTGAAGGGAATAGACTCCTCATCCAAAATAATCTGATAGAATCCGGTTGCCATGTCTAAGGTCATGAAATACTTAGCTTTACCCAGTCTATCCAGTTGATCCTCTATCAAAGGTAAGGGATATCTATCTTTCAACGTTAACCGATTAAGAGCTCTGAAGTCTACACACATTCTATCCGAGCCATCCTTCTTTTTCACCAAAAGTATAGGGCTCGAATAGGGTGATTCGGATTCGCGAATAATTCCCTTTGCTAAGAGGTCTTGAATTATTTCACGAACTTTTAGTTTTTCATTAAAAAACATTTTATAGGGACGATAATAAACCGGCGTGTTATTATTCAATCGAATATGCATCTTACCAGTCGTAACTGTTGTAGCAGTTCCTGTTATCATGAATTTTGAATACTCTTCGAGCACTAACATTAATCGTGCGAGGTCTTCACCGGTCACAGACGTTTTGATATCAGCAAGTTGCACATTCGATTGAATCGACGATACTTTACACGACACCCTGTTACGCGTTATACGTTGAGTCTTTTGTTCTAACGTATGTGACTCCGTCTCTGTTAAGTACATCGGTTCCGATAATAACAGGAGCGTTCATGCACTCGCTAGGAACGACTAACAAGTCCACTTCCAAAGACATTTCCTCAAGTTCAATCGTAAGGGTTACATATGAACTAACATGAATAATTGAATCACTTATCCCCTTTAACCGACGATCAACAGATTTCCTATTGCACGAAAAGTAAGTGACTACCGAAGACGAAATCAACGAGACTCCCAATGCGCCGCTATCTATGAGCACATCTATAGGTATACCCTGAATAATACCAACCACGACATCATTTTTGTTTACATTGGGGGTAGAACAAAAATTTACATTATTTTTGTTTCGCGTTTCCGAGCGCTGTTTCGCAAAGCAATTGCTTATATCATGCCCCCCTTTTTTACAATAGGTACAGTTCAAGTTCCTATCGCTAGTGGTGTAGGATAAAGTAGGTTGTGTGGAACTCGTACTAGGCTTTAACCGTTTCGGACAGTCCGACTGCTTATGTCCTATCCCACTGCAGACAAAACATTTCGGCCCTGATGTTTTCATCGCACGCTTGTAATGAGGTTTTAAATTATCCTTGTATGAAGAATTAGGTCGTGTAAGATTAAACAATCGTTTTGTACTAGTAGTCGGTTTTACAAAAGTGGATAGGTAAGTCACTAAATTATCTGGGGTGAGATCGGAATTGGTTGCAGATGCCTTAACAAGCGGGTCTTTAATGTCCCGAATTATAATCGCCGTCATGAGTTCCTCAGAAAGGCCCCTAACCATACGTAAACGTAAAATTGAGCTTCGTGCATACTCCGCGTATGTGGTATAACTGTCAGAGTCAGAATTCATAACCTCATATAATATGCCGGCTATGTCAATTTTCTTTACGCATAATGACCGAAAATCTCTCTTAAAATTGCTCCAGGAACGGTCATTTGTGACCCATTCATTGAGCCAGGACCTAGCATCACCTTTCAAACAATTACCCACCCGCGACAAACACTCACTATCCGTCCATTTATTTAAAGTTTGCGCTCTATCTACTTCATCGAACCACTGGCTAACATCATGAAGATTCGGATCAAAGTTCGAAATATAATAGCTTTGAGAATTCACTGATTTTAACGATTGAATTGCTTCGACGATTCTTTCAGTACTCTGCCCGGAAGAAACCTCAGCGTTCGATACGCTTGGTGTTTCTACTTGTCGCGACCTATCCTCTAACGCTGCCAAACGTGACGATATGATCTCCAAGGACCGAGAATACACCCGCTGTAATGATGGGTCCCTAGACCGCGAGCCATCACGCCGTCGGTTATTGTCCCGACGACGCTCTCGCTTGCGGTCGCCACGAGATGTGCTGCGTGATCGTCCATCTCGTGAATGTCTACTACGCGAGCGTTCAGCGCGCCTATGTCTATCTCTTGACCGTGAATTGTTTGATCTATCCATAATAATAATAAAAACAAAATGTGAACAGCAACTAATTTGAACAGAATATAAAATCACGCACTAATGAAATGTGGACGCGAAATACTTTATCCCACGCCTGATATTAGGTATCAGGAGCAGTTTTAATTAAAAAAAACATACATACCAAACACAATTTAATTATACCTCATAAAAATAAATATGTCTTAAGCAAAAATCAAAATTAACGAAAGTAAACATTAATACGCAAATTAGAATCGAGCAGGCAGCACGTCCGTTCCGCACGGTGTCCAAAGTGGCAGAGACGGCGGCGCTTGTCGATGGTTTTTATAGCGCCCGACAGGGTGGGGTAGTCAGGTGTGTACGTCAGCTTCGGTGGTGATGTCTAACACTATAATCTCTCGTTCCATTCAAATAGCGAAATATTCGTTTCACTTTTGTGATATCTATTTTTGTTGGAGCCTCTAGGTGTCTGGATGCAACACCTACGGCGTAGACTATGTCTGGTCTCGTTCCCACCATTAGATACGCAAGGGCTCCAACTGCCTCTCTGTAAGGAAATTGATTGTCGCTTCTGTCGTCTTCTCTTAATTCAGAGTCTTTTACTATTGGCGTTGTAACAGTCTTACTATTATGCATACCAAATCTCTCAAGTACCTTCTTTGTGTATACACTTTGATGAATTTTGATATAATCTTCCTCCTTTTCAATCTCAAGCCCCAGGAAAAAATACAACTTCTTGTTGCTTTGAACTTTTATTTTAAATTCCATTTTTAGCTTTTCGAGGAATTCAACAATCAGTTTTTGTGACGTACCAGCTATCAATCCATCGTCAACATATAAGGCCAGTAATATCCTACCTTCTCCCCTCTTCATTGATAAGAGACAAGGATCTTCTCCTGATATGAACCCTTGTTTTTGAAGGAAATCTTTTATACAGGTGTTCCAGCATAACGGCGCTTGTTTTAGTCCGTATAGGCTACGTTTCAATTTGCATACTCTGGTGGTTCCGTCGTTATATCCTTCAGGTTGTCTTACATAAATTTCTTCATTTAGATTTCCATAAAGAAACGCTGTAGAGACGTCAAATTGAGTAAGGGTCATATTGTCTCGAGCGGCAATAGCCAAAAGCAATCTGATTGAGCTCATTTTTGCAACTGGACTAAATGTCTTTACAAAATCAATGCCCTTCTTTTGCGAGTAGCCAACCGCAACTAGTCTTGCTTTAAATTTGTCAATTGAACCGTCAGAGTTAAGTTTTATTTTGTAAATCCATTTAGTAGGTATGAGTTTTCTTCCATTAGGCATGGGCACCATCTCCCACGTTTGATTTTCCTTTAATGATTTTATTTCATCATCCATAGCATTCAGCCATTTCTCTTTATCGACAGAGATCATTGCATCTTTGTATGTCTTCGGTTCTTCGCTATGGCCGTAGACCATTCCTACGCAATTTAGAACAAACTCATCAAACCTATCAGGAGGTTTAATGGTATTGCGATCTCGCAGAGTTATTCTGTTTGGGATCTCTCCTTGCAATTGTTCATTGTGTTCTGGAACTGCATTTTGAAATTGTTCGAAATGAGTATCTTCTCTTAATAAGCCATCTTCAGATTCATGTTGTATAGTGGTCTTGACGTTTGATGGTGTATCGGCATTATCATGATTCATTGAGTCAGAGTCATTAACCAGGTCCAATGGCATATTAGGTTGATCTGGTACTCGATCCATATCAACTGAATTTTCGCAGTCACGAAGTGGTAGTATAACTGTATTAGGATTATTGTCTTCAGTTTTACTACCAAAAATTGAAGATTTTATCGAAAGCTCACTATTCTCATCAACAGGATTGAGTGTTTTTTCTTCGAAAACGACATCTCTGGAATTGATTACTGACAAAGTATTTTGTAACCAAATACGATACCCTTCATCATCATTGTAGCCGATAAAAATACCTTTCTTAGCTTTCTTGTGTAATTTTTTCCGTGATACTTTTGGTATGTGAGCATAGCAAGTACTTCCAATTATTCTTAGATGTCCAATTCTTGGCTTTTTATCAAACCATAGTTCATACGGTATCTTATCCGTGTTAGTAGGACCAGTACGGTTAAGGACGTAAACAACAGTATTTGTTATTTCAGCCCATAAGCCTTGAGGCAATTCTCTCCCAGGAGTATGCATAATCGCTCTAACAGCTTCAACTACAGTTCTGTTGTCACGTTCAGTTGCATTTTGCTGTAGCGTATGCGGCATTGTACATCTGTGTACTATCCCCTCCTTTTGAAGAACATTTTTAACAACATCATTTACGAATTCGCCTCCGTTATCGGTAAATAACTCTATGATTGAATGTCCGATGCTTTTGCTTGAGCTATGAATTGTATTATTTTATCCTTGACTTCACTTTTTTCTCTCATTAAAAATAGATAGCGGTACCTTGAGAAATCATCCTTTAGCAACAAAAAATAGCGGTATTTGGAAATAGAATATACAAATGGACCACATACGTCAGCATAAATACGTTCTCTAGGTTTTGACGCTCCTTCTCGCGTTCCAAATTTTAATCGATGAGCTTTGCCGTACATACATCCTTCGCAAATTGTTTTCTCTTTTTGGTTTGCAATTTTAATAACCAGTTCTCGTTCAATGATTTTTCTAACGTGCGTTTTGTTTTGATGGACAAGTCGCTCATGGTAGAGCTGTAGAATAACTGTCGCATTCAGTGCATTAACTTTAACATCAATAGGATTAGAAGGTCTGTTCTCCAGTCTTAGTTTATAGAGGCCACCATATTTTACTCTATCTCCAAGTAAAGCAGGTTGTCCATCCACAATAAGTTGACAGCAATTAGTTTTTGATATAAATGTACTGTTACTTAACCTGTCTTGAGCAGCTAGAACTGAGAAAAGATTTTTCGAAATTCCTGGAACAAGCCATTCATCGTTTAAAAGAATAAGTTTCTTTTTACCATATATATCTGCTTCAACTATAACAGATCCCTTTCCAGCAGCGGATATAACTTGTCCGCTAGCGGTTGTCACCGTATGAGTATTGTTTTCAAAAGACTGAAAGTCCTCAAACAGATCGGCTCGATTTGTGACATGGCTAGTTGCCCCATTATCGACATACCATTGATTTTTATCAATATCTGTGCTATTAATGTCTATTATATTCATAAGCGTCATATTAGCTCGTATTTCTGAAGAATCAGTACCTTGTTTAGATATTGATGTTTTCTCTGGCGCTACCGGACGTCCATCTGCTATCCATTTGCAACAATCTTGAACATAATGATTTGTCAGGCCGCAGTAATTACATTTCTTAGATTTATCTTTGACGTCTCGCTTGTTGCGAAATTTTGACTTGCTTTTACCTCCAGTTAATGCAAGTGCTTCTTCCTCGTGACTTTGAGAATGATATTCTCGAGAATATAGTGCTCGTTCATAAGAACATAGGTCAGCAGTCAGTTTCTCGATACTCCTATCTTTTTTTGCTAACAACTTCCAACTAGCAATGAATTGAAAATATTTATTAGAACAGCTTTCTAGAGCTTTGCCCATAAGAAAAATTTCTGGTAGTTTCTCAACTCCTTACTTCTTCATCTCTAAGGAGAGATCTCGCCAAACATTTCTAAGTTTGGAAATATGCGTACCAATATCGTCTGCAGGATCCTTATTAAACTTAAAAAATGTCATGATTAAATCAAATGCTCGATCATCTATATCTCCCTCGTAGATGCGGTGTAGCTCTAACCAAGCTTCTCTTGCTGTTTCGAAACGCATAACTTTCATAATATTATCTTGTGATAAATTCGTAGTTATTATGAGAAATGCTTTACTATCGTCTTTAGAATGTTTTTCTACCTCATCATCCTTAGTCTTATTCGTCTTTACGAAGTCTTTCTCAACAACGTATAGGAGACCATGGCCTTTGAGAGCTAATCTTATTTGAAATTTCCATGTGACCCAGTTATTTTCGTCGAGCTGTACAATTTTAAGTTTTGTAATTTCGTCCATGACGACAACACTGTCCGTTATACTATAATCAAAAACTTTTTATAGTTACTTACGAAGATCTGGTGTCAACTCTTCACGATATGTGATCGACTGTTAAGTACGATTCACCTTCACGGAGCTCTGCTACCACTTTAAGTAAATTAGGTCCGTGTAGCGGAAGATAATGAAAATAAAGATTAAAAACAATTCCAAGACAAATAGTTGTTTTACTAATTCATAATGATACTAAAAATATTATCTTTATTATTTTAAATATATTTGAGTGACAGCCGTTTGTATCTTTGGTAGGTACCATAGCTTTACCCAAACTGTGACAAAATGACCTTGTGAGTTTTAGAATTACTTACAAGACCACTATCCATCTGTTGCACTTGATCGTGATCTACCTAAAATGAGGAAAAAGCGCCATATATAAGACGAAATGATAATTGCCAGGGTTTAATTTTTGTAATAATTGGGTGTAAAATTAACAAGACGGGCGATAGAAGTGAGGAGGCGGTCGTACAGGTACAATGAATTCCTACTACAATCAAAAAGGACGTGGTCTGGAGGGACTCTAGACCATGTCATCATCATTCATCCAGACCGCAGTCACATACATAGCTGTTCCTCATCCGAATTTTTGTAAGGAAATATCGTAGATATCCTCCATCCTGATATTTAAAAAAACCATCGCTTCGATAGTATGTAAGTTTGGATATATGCATAATATCTGCCTTTTCGTGCACTACACTTTCCCTATAACCCATTCCAATTGCCAAATAATTTGATTCTGTACATCGAGAAGACAGACATAATAAAATCAGGGATGCAATTGGCAATATTTTGTGTATAGTTTATTTGTCCAACTCGTGGATAGAATGTAGGTATTTGTTTGTTGTTGAGAGTCTATCTGATTACATGGTCAACGCCTTGGCGGTCAATCTACATTATTCTACATGATGTACGAATATGAAAATATAACAAGTAACATGCACTCGATAAAAAAGAAAATATCTCTATTTTCTTCTTCTGAAATCATCTTCAGGGTTGGAGGAAATCTTTACAGCCTTTTTACAGCAAGATTTCTTGTAAAGCATCAAATTCTTAAAAATGTTATACATAGTTCGCCACGGCGATGATAATTAGAGGCGCATTATCGAGGGGCTCATATATTGTAAATGCACTCACAGTGATGTGAACTAGGATATAATACCAAAATATATATGTATTAAAAATTCTCCTGGCTAGTTTTCAATGCTTAGGTAGGTATGTCAGCTCGGCTGGCAAGCATTTATTTAGTAGATATCGAATTCAGATAATAAATAGATGTTTTTATTTTCTGGTTGATGTTAACACTAAACGAATGGCCGATTTGTTTCTTCATTACAATTGTTCAATTTGTAATATTTTGTAGCATTATCTTACGTTTATTTTCGTTTACAAATATTTGTTATTGTCGAATTATTCAGATCTATTACAAACAGTGTTACTAATTTTCAAAGATGTTACGCTATGAAGGCGTTACAGACCACAGTTCATTGCCTTATGTAAAACTCGAAATGGTGTTTCTTCCGTGAGCGACCGTAATAATACTGTGACTTATGTGTGTAGTGAGTGTTGGTGTTATCAATTAAGTATTGAAAAAGTGTCAAAATGTCTACTTCATCAGCTCAGGTGTTGATGAAAAAGGGGAAACGGGGTGCAGCTGGTTACATACACGCGGAGTGCGTTAACGGTTCTCCCCAGCACCTAGGTCCTCTCTTGGATGTCTTGCTGAACCCCAGCAAGGCTGTAGACGAGTGGGAGACGGTGGACTGGTGCCGTTGGCTGATCGCCGGCGGGAGGACACCGGACGAGTTCGCGGCAATCGGTGAGTGCGCAATCATAACTGTACTTCCTAGTCTTGAAGTCAATTCTAGGTTATAGCAATGTACATCGTTTTTCGCATAGATTCGTGGCGTTTTGCCTTATTTTGTACACATATGCCTTGTGCTACCTTTATGACCTTCAATTCTTTGTCATTTTGCACTATTTTATTTGTGTTCATTGTTATCTTTATGTACAATTATTCATGAGTGTTAATATACATTGTAAACATTATGAAATAACACTGTAGGGAGAATATAGCTTTTATATATTCAGCCAGTGATCAAAACTGCGCTGTCTGAAATATGACTTCATTGTTTGATTGTGGAAAATAGATTCATTGTTGTAGTATTGATGAAGTTGGTTTCTAGTTCAGTCAAGTTACATCTCCACATAGAAATTAGTACTACTTGTTGAATTCTGAGAGATCAATTATTTATTTGTGATATTTAAAGAACATATTTCCATTAACTAATGGTGTCAAGTTGAACATTGATGCAGTAACATGTATGTCGTAGTAACGGTGATATCCATGAGTCAATTTACATATTTACTTGTAATACATAACCAGAGTACTGGTTTTCTCCAAATTGACAATATTTTACACAGGTACGTAATAATATAGTGTAATAAACATTATTTTAATAATTACCATACTATGTCAGATGAAAAGATCATCTACTTATTTTAAAATCCTGTATCTAAATATTTACCGAATCTTATGGCGCCTGATTCATTTTGCCTACCCTGCAAGGGACCTATTGTGAAGACATACATACATCTAAATATTTCGTAAGCAATGAAACCTTGTTTTAAAGGTTTTTACTTTTGCGAAAAACAACATTTTGCTGATTTTTCTACCACCACACCAACTCGGTACTCTCCTACTGCAATGATATGGGTCTCCTGAAGTTTCAACTGTGTTTAGGGTCTACTCCACCGCACTCCTCAACTGTAGATTGGCGGATGCTATTGTTTTCCAACAGCCCGAAGGTCACTGATTAAACTTAACAATTGCCTATCAACAACAGGTGTGACCAATGGCTTGACATGCTCTTGGAGCACGGAGAGGCTTATCATAGATAAACCCATTCATAGCCAATCTTTCTAAGGCCTAATATTTATTGATACCTAGCCAATCACGGTTTCAATAAAAATAGGTTATTTTCAATTTTATCCCATCACTGAACAGCAGCAACCAAATCAAGTAACAACAGCACAAATGGCACTTTAATCATTTGTAATACAGTAGGAAGTGAATGCAATCATCAATATAACAACTATTGAAATTTGGACGTCACCTAAAAGAGTGATCAGCTGTTCAAACAATTAACATGAAGAATATTTTTCACAATTTCAAAAATTGATATTCTTATCTACAGTAAGCTCCGTTTGTGTGGTTAGTGAAATTGACATATTACTTACTGGTACCTGCAGCACCGCTTGTGTTGTGTTCAGCTTTACAGATTTACACATGAAGCTAATATTTTCTTATGTACAACTTTAAGCCAAGTCCCTTACGAAGTAGGATAGATGCCACATGACTGAGTCCTTAACACCTTACTCGCTTCTTTGACATTCATAGCTCTCTTCATGCACACTCAACAGGCCCTAGGCTTATAGAGAGGAATCAACACGTCTTATTGCATTTCTCCATTTAAGTTATACATATCATCACACCTGTCTCCCATTGGGGTAGGCAGAGACTATAGAACGCCAGGTGCATCGATCCAAACATACCGCTCTCGCTTCTTCCACACTCATCAACCTCTTCATGCACGATCTTCGGTTTTGGGTACTTTTGATTTGGCTTTTAAGTAATACTTCTGGATTTTTTGTGTACCTAAAATAGATATTTTGCATCTTATGTTTTACATACTAATGTGACACAATAAAAAAAGTTATTCAACTTACATACATGTGTATCATGACTGTGTCCCATTGGAGTAGCCATGCTATGGAACGCCAGGTACACTGATCCAAACATACCTTTTCATTTATTTTTCTGATAAAAAGTAATCAGGAGGATATTCCTTTTGCGTGCTAAACTTCATCCATATACCTTAAGCCATACATCTTTATAATTTTTGACATTTTATAATATTGATTGGATTATTCTACGTTGTTTATTTATTTATTTATCAATTGATGAAGTGAGGGCAGGGAGGCATGGGTTCAGCAGTGGACAGTCTTTAGTAAAATATTGCTTTATATTATTATTGAAATTTTAAAATATGAATGTAATATTTGTTAAACCAAACAATAAAACAAATATTTCAATTAAATATTTCTTTATGATGATCCTGTGGAGGTATTCAAATTACCTCGAAACACATGTATAGAATCTGAGTGACAACTTTTCAAATCTATTTCAAATATTGCCTTTCGAGTTAATGTGAATATCCTCTCTTGTGTCTCATCAATGTCTAATGCTTTTAATGTTTTATTTCAACATTTAACTATGTGATTATGCTAAGAATTGACTTTGTGAGTGTACAATAACTTAATTAATTTAGCAAGAGACAAAGACACTATGATATTCTGTTGACATACCAGAAACAAAAGACATGCTACAAAAACACGAACAAGAAAAAACTTTGTATGTTTATTAGATATACACATTACAACTTAATGTTTTTAGTGTTAGTAAACACACACAAGTGTATACAAAGGAGGGAGGGTTAACAAGTGTAAGAAGATTTTAAAATTTATAGGTCCCAAATAGAGAGACAGAGTATACTAAAAATTGTGAAGATCCTAATGAGTCATGTGGCGCTAGGTCCTGTCAGCCTTCCCACTAAGGCACTTGGCATAAAGATACAACGGTAGCTGATATTGATAAAATATACACATTGTTATGTTTAAATACATTATGATTGTTTCACTAGCACTAATGTTGGCACCTCTTACATTAAAGAGAGTTATGTTTCATAGGTTTGTTACATATTGGTTCTTTGGGTTCCTGACTTCTGATAAAACACAACCAATTTGGTTGTGGTAAGCAGTCTTGGTCTTCCTCGGCTCCTACATCCTTCCACTTTTGTATTGTATATCTGTTTCATCATTCTTTCATCCTGTATTCTTTCTACATATCCAAACCAACAGAACATGCCTTTCCTTAACACTGACACTCTCCTTCTTACATCATCATTACAAATGCGAATGTTAAAAAAGTGAGTGATGTGTGTAAGGACCGAGTCTTTTGGCGCTCGGCCCTTTCTGCCTACCCCACAAGGGACCTGGTATTAATATATACATTCAAACAAACAAGTTAAATAGCTTACAGGTCTCCAGTTTGAATCCTAACGTGTACCACTAAATTTGTGTTTTTGGATTTATGTACATATTTATAATTATTACTTGCTCAGCGGTGAAGGAAAATATTGTGAGGAAACCTTACCAAAGAATGATTTGCTTTTCCCTCTGGGTTGCAGAGGTCAGACTGCGGTCGCTCCTAGTAAATCTGTATTCGGGACAAAAGCTTAGGCTTAGATAGCGGACCCTATATGTGAATCCTAATGAATTAGGAAATAACGCTAAGAAGATTTTAGAGAAGTTACATAGCCTTAAGCTATATTGTACTTGACTGTGCTTGCTTATTTGATGTAACTTGATTAATAGGTCAAGTCCAGGGTCTAATAATGGAAATATCCATTGGCACACACTAATACTGTAATGAGTTTGGCCTCAGTCCACCTGTAATCTTAAGTATTTAAAAACTGTTTTATAAGAAATTTTATTAATTACTTGCTATTTTTATGGTTTAAAAATTGACTTACTGACACTGAGTGGTGTTTCCAGCTCATTAGCTAAAGAGGTCCTGCCAAAATAAGGAAAATTGCTACAAATATTTCAAGGGCTCAAGGAAGAGTAAGCATTTAAGGAAACACCTTCACCATACAGAGATTGGAGCCAAATATCAAATCTCTGGGTGATTATGCCTGCCTGTGAGCTAGATGTTGAGTAAAGCACTAATGTGCTGCGTTGTGCTGTTGGCAGCAGTGATAATAACACACAAGCTGTACATTTTTAATTAGATTATCAATTGAATTAAACAATTTTTAAGGAGTAGATCTCTAGGTTTGTGATTTGATTATTTTTAGCAGAAGTATACAAATTAGACTGCGAATGTAGTTTATCATACATAGAGCAAAAAAAGAGAAGCATAGGTACTCGAGTGAAAGAACACATTGCGGAATCGCTACATGGCTAGAATGCTATGTGAGGCTATTGAAATAAGAAAACACCCCAATTTCAATAGAGAAGATAGTTGGCAAGTACCACCTGCTTGGGATCCAGTTCTCAAAATAATCAAGTCACAAACCCAGAGATCTACTCAAAAACGTTCAGACACCGTGAGTGATTTTTGTGTGAATCGGAACATATATAATTAATCCGTCCATGTCAGTAGATGTAATAATCGAATAACCAATGTAAGACAAATGTCACCTTAGTCTTCCTGCGACCACGGACACTGCAAAGCATTTGAAACGTCAGGTTCAACAAAATAAATATAACACGCGATACTTCCATTAAAAATTGTTTAATTCAATGTGTAACAATCACGAAAACCTAAGACAATACTAGATTATCAATTATTACCAACCAGGGAAAACCGACCTTTCTTGGATTAGCTCACACATCTATCGAAATATAATTTCTTGGACGTGCGGGTTTCATCACAATGTTTTTCTTCACCAAGCAAGTAATAATTACAAATATGTACATAAATCTGAAAACACGATTTTTGTGATACATGTCAGGATTCGAATCGAGGACCTGTTGCTCAATAGGCCGGTTCCTTATCCAGTGGGCTGTCATGGTTCATCAGAAAAGTCATACATCCATTGTTCTGCTCTGCACTGCAGGACAATATTTACTAGGCAGATTTATCATCAGAGGCAAAAAAGTGGTGTAGGACAGTCATACAATATGGTATATCTGCTTAGTATAAAATAAAATATTTTTATTGCCGAGATGAACATTGACTTTATCAATAAAACTAAAATTTGTACAAATCAAAACATTCATCAAAAAGCCAAAACAAAAATCTGTACAGGAAAATACTACTGAGCTTATTAAGAATACCTATAATATAAAGAAATGGTACATAGGTGGAGCGCATGAAGCAGCTGGGTTGCGGAAGTTTCCCCTCACAAAAGACCAGAGCAAAATAACAGCTTTTCAAAGGGTGTCCTTTCTAGTGAGTGAGGTTGCCAATAAGCTCCTGAGGAGTTGTTGTATTAGCAGCGGGAGAGGTAACGCGCGAGCGATAGTTCTTGCATTGTAAACTTTCAAAAGCTATTGTAACAACTCCTTCAATATCAGGTGGCCTGTTTGGCAGTTTGCTTCCCAATTGTTACATTCACTGATGATTCATTCCAAAATGAGTGTGGGTATTTCCCATCAGTATCCTTACAAAAGGAGTTAATTGCACTGTCATCTATTGTAATCGAAATTGAAGTCCGTAACAAAATGAATACATCCATTATATACATGGATTCATACACAATATTGTATGTATAGTACTGTTTCTTACTTTCTATATAAATGGAGCACGCAATCCATTTGCTCTCTCTCTCCCATCACCGGATTTGAGAGGAGAGCATGAAGCTATTGAAAAAAAGCCCCATCAGTTTTTCTTTTTATTATTGTTGTGCACCTGGAGAGTCATGTCTCGACTTAGGGTGTTGTGCAGCTTAAATAATTACAACAAAAGGGTTTGATGCTTGAAAGACCTAAGGAGACAACTGAATAGTGTATTGTCTCCCACATCTATACTGATATACAGAGTGGAAGAGTTTGTTTGTTTGTATGATCATTCGAATCTCTGCAACTACCAATCAGATTTGAAAAATTCTTTTTGCATTTGATAGCCCAATTCTTGTGGAAGATTATATGCTATTCAACATCATGGTACTACTCTTTGAAGATGAGAAAAAATAAAAAATGTAAGGAAATGCGGTTCCCACAGTATACCGGGATACGCTTGAATAGATAGCAGGGTGCAGCTATTTATATTTAAATACTATATGTATAGCATTGTTTAATATAACTGTCTCTCACTTTTAGAAATACTATAGGTATAGCAATACCCCTGAATTTCTATAGGAGTTTGAAAGCGTCATCCTACATGTTGATCTAATTGAATATACAAGTTAAGCTATATTGACTGTGGTGTGTTATTAGATGGATGTATTATTCCTGAGCTACACCATGCGAAAGCACTAGACTTCTGTTCCATTTGTTACAATCAGATGACAGTTACATCATGAGAGTCTGTTTTGGTCAGGTAGAAAACAAAGGCCTCTTCCAATCTGCAATTGAGCAGCCTGAAGAAGAATGCTCTAACTCCGTTCAGCAGCAGGATGCATATGGATTTTTATTTCACTAAGGTGAAAAATCAGTGACTCTTGCCTGTGTTAATAAGTACTCATAAACACTAGCTAGATTATGCCCTGTAGTCTCTTGGTAAAACTCGACAGGAAGAAACTCTTCGCAAAAGAAGCTCTGGAACCAATCCAATGTGTGCGTATGGAATGGATTCCTGATTAAAACAGTAAGCAATGATGGAATGGTAGAATAAGATTAAAAGCAAATTGAATAACTTTGAACACAACTCATTGTATAATCAACAGAGCAAAGCAGTACTTCAACGTGGTGCAAAGACTTATACAAATCTTAAGTCAGATCGCACATGGAGTACCACACCGCTTGCCGATGGCGGGGAGCTCATCCTTTCGCGCTGGAATCGTAATGGTTACGTACTGTGCGGTTCCAGAGAAGTTTTCATCCAAAAACCTTAAGTTGTGCAATGAGCTACCAGAAAGGCATGAAGAGGTTTTTACGGAGTCGGCAACGCACGAGTGACGCACCTGGTGTTGGAAATGTCCATTGGCTACGACAACTGCTAAACGGGCAGATCGTATGGTTGTTTACCATCATAGTGGCATAAAAACTGCTCATAGGTTCGATTCCCGCACAATAAAAATTTTGTGTTCATTAAAACACAACTGTTTGTCTTGGATTGGGTGGGAAGTACCTAACAGAAAACCACAGCTAATTAACAACTCCCTAGAGGGTTGTTGTGTTCCTGCGAGCGAATGAAGTACCAGCAAGCTGTCGGTGAGCTGTGCGGTTGTAAAAAGAAGCTGACAGCGCGTGTTGTCATCCTAATAATAAATACTTATAGTGGAAGCAAGATAAGGACTTTCATAATAAACACGTGAATGTTATCTAATCTGTGTTATTCAGCACCAGCTGGGCTATTGTGCCTTTATAAATAGCTACAACGACGAGAGGCATACGAGCATACGGCCCACATGATGTAAAGCGGTTATCGTAGCCTATGAACGCTTGCCATACATCAAGTGTCACACGCGCGATGCCGCCTCTGTCGATAACACAGCAACTCCTTCGGAGCTTACTGGTGACATCACTTGCACGCTGAAACAGTTGTTATTTGGCTGCGGAGAGGTACGACCACGACTGATGCGCCCCGTCGTCCTTCTCCGGAATGGATCTTATTTAGAAACTTCGGAGGGGCGCTCATGGAATGAAAACCAGATCTTTCTTACGTCTCAAGTACAAATATAATAATAATAATAAGCCCGCAGGGCAGCTTGTGGCGAGCTGTTGGTGCGTAACGACACCACGGGTACCCGAGTGCTCCAGAGAGTCGATCAGGGCCTTCGTCTCCGGCGTGTCTTCATCGGTCGGTGTGAAAAATCAAGAAGGCCCGCAGGACTCTCAGCTCTGGCTTGCCTTCATTGGCCGTCCAGAGAGGAGTCGATAGAGTATATTGCTCTAGCAGGTAATATGCTCCAGGGGTGGAAGTGTTGAAGGGCATAACGCCGCGAGTAACTTCGGAGAAAGCGCAGCACACCTCTCGACACCCCTGAGTCACTCACATCGGTGTTGCCCCCGGCCGAATTTCGCTGGCATATCGGGGGTCCATCTAGTGAGTGGCGAGCCACCGCCTGCCAAATGTAACAGTCAGATATGATAGTTATGGCAGGTGTCCGTCTCTCTTCTGTAATAGCCCAGTACTAATAATCCCTCCAGATCTCATTTCAATAGCTCAATTATTTCCGACACATTTGCAATAGTCCCAATTACCTGCCGTGCCCTGCTCGTGGGTATATTCTCCCATAGATATCCCTTAGAGCAGGTCACAGCGGGTATAATACATTACATCAATCTTTTCTAAGGGGCCTCTACGCGTTGGATCCATATCCCCGCACACGCCTATCAAAAGACCGGGGTTAACACCCGTGAAAAAAAAAAAAATTATAATAATAAGTCACTCACACCGGTGTTGCCCCCGGCCGACTTTCTCTGGCATTTCGGGGGTTCATCTAGTGAGTGGCGAGCCACCGCCTGCCGAAGTAACGTCAGATATGATAGTTATGGCAGGTGTCCGTCTCTTCTGTAATAGCCCAGTACTAATAATCCCTCCAGATCTCATGTCAATAGCTCAATTATTTCCGACACATTTGCAATAGTCCCAATACCTGCCGTGACCTGTTCATGGGTATATCCTCCCATTGATCCCTTGGAGCAGGTCACAGCGGGTATAATACATTACATCATTCTTTTCGAAGGGGCCTCTACGCGTTGGATTCATATCCCCGTGCACGCCTATCAAATGACCGGGATTAAAGCCCGTGAAATAAGAAAGATCTAATAATAATAATAATTAGATGACAGTTACATCATGAGAGTCTGTTTTGGTCAGGTAGAAAACAAAGGCCTCTTCCAATCTGCAATTGAGCAGCCTGAAGAAGAATGCTCTAACTCCGTTCAGCAGCGGGATGCATATGGATTTTTATTTCACTAAGGTGGAAAATTAAATACCTTGCCCACCGATAGCTTAGACCTTGTTCCCGCTATCGGGGGGATGCTATTTTTATATTTTTAAATGTATTTTTTATAATTTTATATTTAAAAATGTAAACAATAAGACACTAATTAAATAAATGAAATAATAATAATATTGTCGGACAAATTACACAGCGCCACCTAGCCCCAAAGTAAGCGAAGCTTGTGTTATGGGTACTAGACAACTGATAAACTTACGTAAATACATTTTTTTTTGTAAATACATACTTATTATACATAGAAAATACCCAGACCAAGACAAACAGACATGTTCATGCACACAAATGTTTGTACTGTGTGGGAATCGAACCCACGAGCGTTGGTGTCAAAGTAGCGTAATAACGCGTTTCACCACTGCGCCACCGAGCTCGTCATCTTGGACGTGCGGGTTTCGTCACGGTGTTTTCCATCATCGCCGAGTAAGAGATAACAAATTCGAAAATTAAAATTTAGTGATACATGCCCACACTAGGATTCATGCTAGGGACCGGTCACTTACCACCAGATCACCATTTACCTGACTGCAAGGATTTGCGATGTGCCAGGTCGTATCAGTAAACCTATTGTATGTAGTAATATGTTCTCCATTTTGATGGACCCTTGATCTATACAGATACATAAACTTGGAGTGTCTGTTTGTAATATTAAAATAACAGCTTTTTACTAAATGCATATGGATGTGTACACGGTACATATACCAAAATGAATATTTTTACAATTTTTGTCTGTATGTCTGTTTGTTCCGGCTAATCTCTGAAACGGCTGGACCGATTTTGACGGGACTTTCACTGGCAGATAACTGATGTAATAAGGAGTAACTTAGGCTACTTTTATTTTAGAAAATTATTTTTATTAATATAAATAAATAGTTGCAAATACAAAACAAAAAAAAAACACCACGTGCTCACAACTTTGTTTAGCGCCTAAATATCTCAACAATTGGAGCCTACAGGCCAATGGGAGAGTATTTTAACCAATAAGCCAATAAGCGAGGAACTTTTTTGATGAGCTGGTGGCTCAGTCGCGAATGACGCGACTGAGCCACCAACGCTCGTGTGTTCGATTCCCACACAAGGCAAACATTTGTGTGTATGAACATGTCTGTTTGTCTTGGTCTGGATATTTTAAGAGAGGTAGGGCGCATCAAAGCAAGCCCGTCTGGGGAAGTACCTTCACCTCACCGAAAACCGCAGCCAAATGACAACTTCTAGTGGGTTGTTGTGTTCCTGCATGTGAGTGAGGTCACCAGTAAGCTCTCAAGGAGTTGCTGTGTAAGCAGCAGAGGAGGCATCGCGCGAGTGATACTTAATATATCGCAGGCGTTAATAGGCTACGGTACCCGCTTTACATTAGGTGGGCCGTATGCTTGTAAGCCGCCCGACGTAGTATAAAAAAAAGCGGCGCGATGTTGATCCGTCCACTAGCCAATTAGGCCAGTCATAATAGGGTTCGAACAACAAAAAAATTCGTTACAGCAATCCGACACCGGGATATTGTAGAATATGAAATTCTAAAAGAGGGAAAAATAAATCGAACAGTCTGCTGCTATCCGGGGTGGAATGGGGTGACTTTTTAGGGGTTGAAATCAGTTTTTCGCGATTTCTGGCTAAACGGTGCATTCTATCGAAAAAAGTTGGTATTATAAAGATGTAGTAATTTTTTTGAAAGGAAATATTTTAAGGTTTTTTTTAAATTGTATTTAAGACCAATTCCAAAAAAAACGCTCTATAGGGCACTGAAGAACCATATTTACGTTTTTTTTAAACATATCTTGTATTTATTATCTATGACAAGTAACCAAAATTTTAATTATTGCTTATTGTGGCCATTTATAATCAAAAGTATGACTAATTCTACATAAATAATAAAAACAGAATGTCTCAAAAAACATAAATATGGTTCCTCAGTGCCCTATAGAGCGTTTTTTTTGAATTGGTCTTAAATACAGCGTTATTGATAAATACAAAATGAGGGCGCCACTTAGCTTTGTGCACCCTCTTAACTTTTTTCGATAGAATGCACCGTTTAGCCAGAAATCGCGAAAAACTGATTTCAACCCCTAAAAAGTCACCCCATTCCACCCCGGATAGCAGCAGACTGTTCGATTTATTTTTCCCTCTTTTAGAATATCTTATTCTACAATATCCCGGTGTCGGATTGCTGTAACGAATTTTTTTTTTATTTCAATTTTCTCCTATTATTACTGGCCTAAATGAGAGCTGCGCGTTCTACTTTACGCCCGGCTCGGAGCAGTGAATTGAGTTACTAAGTAATATCGTTCTCATCGGGTCTCATAGGTTAATTTTTTTTTTGGTTCTTTTTATCCCCGAAGGGAAAGGCAAAGGGATCTAGCCCATACAGCCAAGTCTTCAGTTTAGAACCATTTGAAAATCTTAATTATATGCTCCAGCTCCAGGAACTGTGCTGAAATACCTAGACCCAATCAACCCAGATTAAATATCACCCGTAAAACGGTAGTGATTTTTACAATGTTTTCTTGATGAACTTATTCACGTCTTCCAAAAAGTGCATAAACGTGTTATATTTGAGTTTTTTCATTACTACATATTTTTACTAGCACTTATGTTACAAAATACTATCGAAATTGTCACATAAAACAAATTTTATACTGAATTGTAAAAATTTCAAGTATAACAATAATGTCACTCATCAAAAGCGCGAGAACAAGTCCTCTTTGGTTAATTTCTTTATTTGCAAATGATGTCAGATGTATGTATGTATGTATGTGTAGCGGCCTGTCTCGTGCGGTCACGTTTCGCATTGTCAGCATTTTAGCAAGCGCGCCGTGGCAGCCCGGGCCGTCGGCATCCCTCCCTCGCAGGGTTCACAAGTGTTACGTTTGGACGATAAATCAAGTATCACCGCAAACGGTTTTTGGCGTTAATGTATTCCCATCGTCACACCGTACTCGTGTATGAACTGTTAGATAAATAGTATGTATGTATGTATATGTATACGCCAAGTCCCTTGCGGGGTAGACAGAGAACCGAGCGCCATAAGACGCGGTCCTTGCATACTTCACTCGCTTCTGTGACATTCATAGCTCTTTTCATGCACGCTCGCCGGTTCCTGGGGCTCCTGACATCACCTTAGATAAAACACGACCAATTTGGTCATGGTAGGTTAGTCTCGTTAGTCTTAGATAAATAGTACAATATCTAAATTACTACTAACACGTCTAAATATGTATGAAACAATACATTTTTGCGTCGAGCGGAGCCGTGCATATATTTTTTTTGTCATTTGTCACATGCGTGTCATTCTGTCACAGGTCGTTGCCCCGCCTTTGGTGACCTAAATGCTAAATGACACGGACATTAGCAACAGGTGCTTTTATATTAGTAAGGTGACAAACAAGCATGACTATATACGGATGTCTATGGCTACGGCTCATTTTATGTAGCAGCAGCCTATGGACGCTTGTATACCAGGTAATATACCAGGGTCATCATACTCGCGTTGCGTCTAATGTATAAAACCACTTTATATCCTCGCATCAAAGCAGCCCGTCTGGGGAAGTACCTCCACCTAACAGAAACTCGCAGCCAAATAACAGCGGGTTGTTGTGTTCCTGCGTGTGAGTGAGGTCACCAGTAAGCTCCTAAGGAGTTGCTGAGTTAGCAGCAAAGGTGGGATCGCGGGAGTGATACTTAATATTGTTCATAGGCTACAGTAACCGCTTTACATTAGGTGGGCCGTATGACTCCTGACGTAGTATGAAAAAAATCTAGGTTAAGAAATTATTAATTTTCGGGGATCCTATCCGCAAAGGATGCCAAAGGTCTCTTGGGCATCCTTTCCTAAGGGATAACTTGGGTTCCGATGTATACTTTAACAGTATTGTGTTGTAATCCGTAGGTTTTTATAATATTATATCTTACTTTATTACTGTGTAAACATAATAATGTTACATCCCTACTTAAACCTTGGAAGAGCAGGACCTCCCGCCACGGGCTTTGTAATATCGCTTACGAGGTGGTTTCAGTCGCAGCATACTTCTAATGTAACAAGTATGAAAAATAAAGTATTTCTGAATGCCTTTCGACGTTGTATAAAAAAACATGTACGTCTCGGGACGCCTGACAGAAGTGATAACTTAAACTAATCCGCTGCCGTATGCGCGAGAGAAAGGGAAGCCAGACAGACTGGCGCGGTAACGCGTTACGTAACGAAGCGGTTTACCTACCCATAAGAAGTTATCACTTCCAAAGAGAACACTCAAGAATATGATCAATTTACTCAGTATTATTTTACCTGTTTCCGAATTGTTACACTTTGGAACTGCGGTATCGATATTTAGTGGTAAATATAGTACAGTAGTACGGAACCCCTCGCTGTCGCGAGTGCGTCACTCACTTGGCCGGTTTTAGAGTATTGAAAACTAAAAGGCGAAAAATAATTGGTAATTACTTACGATTTTTGGAATTGGTGCCAGTATACTGATATTATCAATTGATATTATGCTTTTTAGTTCCTGTGTGTTTTTTAAGACAGTTTTTTTTCATTTAAAACTAATTTATTTTTTGCTTTTTAGATTGAGAGATTGAAAATCCTCATCAAAAACTTTTGCTGAAGAGAACCACAAACCAAAACATTATCTGTGTATATATTTTTGTTGATTTTCCCATAAAGCGCTGTATCAATTTCCATAAAATTTGTACGGCACCACCTCTGAAGTATGGCCTACCAAACCAAAAAAGAATTTTTAAAATCAATTCATAATTCGCGGAATGGTCGCGTAACAAACACAAAAAAAAAATGACAGTCGAATTGAGAACCTCTTCCTTTTTTATAGTCGGTTAAAGACCGCGTGCGTCTATTAGTGGTGCGTGCCGTTCAGTGTCTAGGTCAACTACTTAACATTCATGGCTCTTTTCATGTACGCTCGCCGGTTCCTGACTCTTGACACCACCTTTAGGCACCGTCAAGTGGTTTAATGGTTTGTGAGGCAGAGACTATAGAACGGCAGGTGCACCGATCGAAACATAACATAAACCTCTCTCGCTTATTCTGCTTTTATCGATGGTTGGCAGTTTTTCAGCATATCAGACAGCCAGAACAGGTGTAATCACTGTGATGGTTGTTCTCTCATCTGGTTCTCATTGACGCTTTCCATCAGGCGTAATGAAGGCATTTTGGCAGGCCACGTTAAAAAAAAAAGGCAGGGGGTGTACGGAGAGAAAAAATATATAGGCTAGGGGTATATGGGACAAAAATAATTGTAAATCTCTGACTGACTGATCGTAGACCTTAACATCGCACGTGCCCCTGTTTTATTGATAAGCACGATTGTAAACTGGTATTGTAAACAAGCTTATTAACCAATCAGAAAGTGTAAATCTACGACTGGTTAACAACCCAACCACATTTACACCAATCGAGTGATATAATCTTCCTCTTAGCGTTATCCCGTTTCCTAATCCATTATGATTGACGGGGTCCACTATCTAAGCCTAAGGATTTGGCGAAGATACTGATTTTTATAGAGCGACCGCTATCAGACTTCAGCGGCCCAGAGGGAAATCCAGACCTCTCTTGAATTGGGTCACACGTCGAAATATATTTTCTGGGACGTGCGGCTTTCCTCGTGATGTTTTTTTTGTCCCCTGGAAGTTACTCCACTTCCCAGGGGAGTGTATTGTACATGAAAGTAGGTTACACGGTTTACCAATGTTTATATATCAGATTCACAACAACAGATAATGTTTAACTTTACAAGGTGATTGATTTTTTTTTTTACCTGCTATTTGATCCAGGTAAAGTCCTCACGATGTTTCTCTTCACCGGCGAGCAAGTGATAAATCAGAAAACACGTATTTAGTGGTACATGCCAGGATTCGAACCGGTTCTTTAGCCAATGGACTATCACTCTTCATTCGAGTGGCAGAATATGTAGGTAGAATGCGATAGAAAAGAATGACGAAACCAAACATCTGATTGCGTCAAATGCCAATTAAAAAGATTAGTCATCCACACCAATTAATTCTAGAAAAAGTATTTAATTACGTCTAGAATCTATACATAGTAACAGGACAAATAATGATATGGAGATCGTACGAGGCTTGGATATTTTATTATGTATCCACGGCAATAGCAAAAAATAAACACATTATAAAAGTTATGACGAGCTCGATGGCGCAGTGGTGAGTAACGCTACTTTAACACCAACGCTCGTGGGATCGATTCCCAAACAGGACAAACATATTTGTGCATGAACATGTCTGTTTGTCTTGGCCTGAGTGTTTTCAAGAGAGGTAAGGCGCATCAAAGCAGCCCGTCAGGGGACGCACTCATTAACTTAACGGAAAACTGCATCCAAATAAGAACCTGGAGGGTTGCTGTGTTCCTGCTGTGAGTAAGGTCACCAGTAAGCCCTTAAGGGGTTGATGTGTTAACAGCGGATGTGGTATCACGCAAGTGATACTTAATTGTATAGCAAGCGTTCAAAGGCCTTATATCAGGCGGTAACCGCTTTATATCAGGCGGTCCGTATGCTTGTATGCCTCCATTCGTTGATTATAAAAGTAAACATTATATATCTAATCTATGTCTTCATACCAAGTCCCTAAATTGGTAGACAGAGAGTAAGTAGCACGCCACATGACTCCTGACGTCCTAATACACCTCATTCGCTCCATTAACATTCACAGCTCTTTCCACGCGGGACGGTTCAATAGGGCTTCTAACATCACCTTCTGATAAAACATGACCAATTTGGTCGTGGTAAATGATTATTGGCTAGCCTCGGTTCCTACGTCCTTCCACACTCTCATTGTATATCTGTTCCGTCATTCTTACCTCTTACGTTCTTTCTGCATGTCCTTCGCAGAAATGTGCACATATTATGCTCTCTTTATTAAATCCTCAATAACCCTGAGACACCCCAATACCTTCGATCCCGGTTTTCTCATAAGACAACTCCCATCCGTTCCCAACGTCCTTGTCTTACCAAAACTCTGAACTATCCATCATCCAACACAATCTTCTTCTTTCGGTCATTTACTGTCAATGCAGCACGGCTGTGGAACAAATTACCGCTGCAAATACGGAACAGCTGCTCTGTATCTACTTTCAAGAAGAGGTTGAGTGAGCACTATCTTACTCATGACAAGTAATATTATATGTATTTGACGAGCTCGGTAGCGCAGTGGTGGAACGCGCTGTTACGCTACTTTGACACCAACGCTCGTGGGTTCGATTCCCATACAGGACAGGTCTGGGTGTTTTCTATGTATAATAAGTATGTATTTACAAAAAAAAAATATTTACGTATGTTTATCAGTTGTCTAGTAGTACCCATAACACAAGCTTCGCTTACTTTGGGGCTGGGTGACGCTGTGTAATTTGTCCGACAATATTTATTTATTTATTTAGTATATATGTATTTATTAATTTGTATAAATATGGAAAATATGAAGATTAAATTCTGCATAACTTTTAACTACCAGCCAAAATAAAATTTACTGCACACACGTCAGGGTTAGCTGGAAGATATCTCTTAAAGAGATAAGCTCGCCTTTGCACATTGTTTTCTGTAATACCTAATTTTATGTTTTGTTATGCAATAAAGGATAAATAAATAAAAATAAATAATTCTTCTCTAGATTAGTGTAAACCAGGTGTAAACGTAGTTGGGTGTGGGTTGTTAACTAGTATTTGATTTACACGTACTCGTTGGTTGATAAGCTTGTTTACAATACAAGTTTACAATCGTGCTTATCAATAAAACAGGGTCACGTGCGATGTGAAGGTCTGGGTGAATGTTGCACGTGTTGCGGTTACTTTAACAGGCTTTTGTTAACCGATTTCAAAAAGAGAAGAGGGAGCGTAGTGAAAAATAATGATTTGTTTCTTAATTCGGTTGTAATTTTTTTTTATGTTTGTTACCTGAGAATAGTTAGATAGATCAGTTTTAAACCGATTTATTTTTTCAGGAACACCGTTCCTATCTATTAAGGAACATGGTCAAAATGGCCGACAAATGAAAAAAAAAAATGAATTGTTATATAATTGACGAGCCAGGTGTTCCTCTGGCAATGCAAGCTTGCGCATTCTCAACTGGTTTTATTTGAAAGGATAATAACTACAGATTGGTCCCATAGAAAGGAGAATGCCCATTGTTGTATGGAGTTTTTTTTTATACTACGTCGAGAGGCAACAAGCATACGGCCCACCTGATGTAAAGCGGTACCGTAGTCTATTAACGCTTGCTATATATTAAGTATCACCTCACTCACACACAGGAACACAACATCCCTCTAGGGAGTTGTTATTTGGCTGCGATTTTTTGTGAGGTGGAGGTACTTCCCCAGACGGGCTGCTTTGATGCGCCCTACCTCTCTTAATACATCCAGACCAAGACAAACAGACATGTTCACAAATGTTTGCCTTGTGTGGGAATCGAACCCACGAGCGTTGGTGTCAAAGTCGTGTCATTCACGACTGAGCCACCGTGTTCGTCAAAAAAGTTCGGTTTCAATATTATTTTTATTGTGCACATATGAAAGCTGCTTCTGTAGGAATTCAACTATCTAATCGAATCGAATAACATTGTTTATAAATAGCTCTTGATTTACGAGTAAAACGATAATAACCAGTTGAGAATGCGCAAGCTTGCATTGCCAGAGGAACACCTGGCTCGTCAATTATTTAACAATTTAATTACTTTTTTTTTAAACTTTGTCGGCCATTTTGACCACGTTCCTTAAGAGATAGGAACGATGTTCCTGAACATTCCTATTCTACTTTTTTATGCTGAATCCGATTCTGAAGTCAAAATTCAAATATTCGAAAAAAAAACGCACACACAGAGAAACGCACAGACAAACATATAGATTTCATATAGGAACGGTGTTCCTGAAAATCTTAATTTTAGATTATTTTTGACCGGTAATATCAGCTACATTTTTCGGTTGGATTATAGGTAGCTACTATATACCTAGTCAGGTCATAAGTTCTATCAAAAACTTTTGATGTAATTAACGATACACTTTTTGATAATTATACTCGTATAAAAGTTATATATTTATAAACAGAAATAGCGTCCGGGACAGACAACACAGAGACCTGAGTGACGTCAGCATTGATATCTATGCAGTCGGAGTAACTACCGTCTACCAAGTTTTTATGCATCTGCTCAATGAGAAGCTGGCAACCCATTGGCACAAACCCTCGGGCAGCTAGTGTGATGGTAACTTCGATAGAAGATTCCAATGCCAGACCCGATATAATGCGTTCACCATATCTAGGCTGACTGCCAATGCCTCACCTTGACATTCAAACGATCTAGAAAATCACCAGTCGAACGACCGTGACGGAAACTGTATTGACGTTCGGCTGATCAATTCGTGATTTCTTAGATGGTCCTGAATCAAGCTGAGAGACGGCGACCACGTTGCTCATTCCTCTCATTGGGTAGACGTTCGCGGATTAAGCTGACTAGGATTAAGGTGGTCACATCTTTCGATGTCTTCACCATTCAATACTTTTTAGGGTTCCGTGTAACAGTTAAGTGTAACCATTCGGAAACAGGTTATATAATGAGTAAATTGATCCTGCTCTTAAGTGTTCTTTTTTTAGGGTTCCGTAGCTTAAAAGGAAAAACGGAACCCTTATAGGATCACTTTGTTGTCTGTCTGTCCGTCCTCAAGACCCTTTTTCTCAAAGACGGGTGGAGCTATCAAGCTGAAATTAACATCATATACTCAGGTTGCAATCTCTTCAAGCAGTAAAAAACTCAAACTTCTTAGTCAATACAATCAAAAGATACGGGATTATAAGGAACCCTCGGTACGCGAGTTGGACTCACACTTGACGGCTTTTTTAATGTAAGCCCGCATTTGTGAAAGCTTCTTTTCATGCAGGTCACTACTCTCTTTTTAAATAGCCTTTGATCTAGATTTTGTGTTATGAGATGGCCGTTTCTCCCGTTTTTCGCTTATCTCATTTAAACGGCGTTGCCTCATATGGGCATTGTTATTTGACTGCGGTTTTCCATGAGGTGGTGGTACTTCCACAGACGAGTCGCTTAAAAACACCTATACCAAGACAAACAGATATGTTCATGCACACAAATGTTTGTCGTGTGTGGGAATCGAAGCCACAAGCGTTGGTGTCAAAGTAACGTAACAGCGTGTTTCGCCACCGTGCTTGTCGAAATATATAAAAATGTACAGAGCAAGTGATTATATTGACACAATGTATGTGAATGTTTGTATGAAACATACGTCTGCAAAACAAACGTGTATGAAGTTGAGGTTAGCGGGCAACGAACTAATGAATGCAGCCATTATAACAAGCATCCTCGCCGCGTTGTCTTTAGTTCGGCGACCGAGGTGGAGTAGGAGATCTCGTGTCATTCTAACCGAACACGCAGGTTACGCAACGTCGACCGCAGCCTGTCTGTAGATGGGTATATGTCTCGAGCTTCTTCGTGATTCGGAGGGCATGGTAAGCCGTCGGTCCCGGCTGTTGTAGATAGATAACAGTCGTTGAACTAAGTCAGTGGCTTTCGGGCGGCTTGAAAACGCTGGCCTCCGCCAATCACTGACGAGCTCGGTGGCGCAGCGGTTAATCACGCGACTTTGACACTAATGCTCGTGAGTTCGATTCCCATACAGGACACACATTTATGTGCATGAACATGTCTGTTTATCTTGGTCTGGGTGTTTTTTTATAGATGTAGAGTACATCAAAGCAGCCCGTCTGGCGAAGTACCTCCACCTCACAGAAAACCGCAGCCAAATAACAACTCCCTAGTGGGTTGTTGTGTTACTGAGGTCACCAGAAAGCTCTTAAGTAGTTGCTTGTTTGCAGCAGAGGCGGCATCGCACTAGTGGCACGAGTATTACAAGCGTATAAGGCTACGGTAACCGCTTTACATCAGGTGGGCCGTAAGTGTCCCGACGTTGTATAAAAAAATCCGCAGTTGAGCAGCGTGGTGGAATATTCTCTAAACTCCTTCAGGTTAAATGGAAATTGAGATTGCAGTGGAATGAGTTAGGGTTGCGGTAACATACAAGTATAGCGTGCAAGGGATGAGGGTGGAGTGGGAGGGAATTTGTATGAACAACTTACAAAATAAAGTCTTCCAAGGCAGAGGTGAGCGGTCAATGAGCTGATGAACGCAGCATTATAACAAGCACTTTGCACCAGCCGCCTTGTCTTTAGTTCGGCGAGCGGGGTGCGTTATACTCAGTTCGCGATGCGTGTTTGTCATCCGCGGACGATCACCTCGTGTGCCAACAGCTGATCCCGCTCCGCTCGGTGCCACAATAGGACTGTCTAAGCACCAGGTCAACTCAGGCCTTTCTTGGATAAGAACTTCATATCCATACCGCTAGCTGACCGCGTTCGTAATTATGACATAAGAAAGAGAGTTGGTTTGATAGAGAGTGTCGGTGCATAAGAATAGGCATGCTCCGTTGGTTCAGACATGTAGAGAGAATGCAGGATGAAAGAATGACGAAACAGATTACAATGCGAAAGTGGAAGTATGTAGGAGCCGAGGAGGGCCAAGACCAAATTGGTCGTGTTTTATCAGGTGATGTCAGGAGCCCTAGGAACCGGCGAACTGTGAATATTAAAGCGAGTGAAGTGTGGACCGCGTCTTATGACACTCGGTTCTCTCTGACTACCCGGCAAGGGACCTGGCGTACCGTTATCCCGTTTTATATACCATTAGATTGGCGAGGTTCGCAGCTGGATTTGGCGAAGATACAGATTTTCATATGGAGCGACTGTCGTCAGATCTCCATAATCCAGAGGAAAAATCAGTAGTGGGTACAATTTACTTGCGTTCAGCTACTACTTGCTCCTGGTGAGGGGAAACACCGTGAGGAACACCTGCACATGCAGACCTTCTGGATGTGTAATTATTAGTTTTTTTTTTTGTATATATATGGCAATAGTGTTGCTACTTTTCAGTTCAGTCAGTTTATCTTTTATACTATTTTGTATGCCAGCATCGTTTCTCCTTGAGAATTAACTTCAGTAGGCACCATGGCGGAAATAATCTATGGAAAACCAATGAAACAAATTTGCTTTGTAACTCAACTCCCGCCACGGGTCAGGTGGGGGGTGAGGAAAGTAAAAGCTCTTACTGTCTAGTTCACAGAACAACATTATTGGTTAACATATTTTCTCATTGGCCAGCAGGCTCAAATCAGTGAGATTTGACCAAATTCACTGAGAATTTGGTGACTAAGGCACTACATTGCAGTTTTCAGTTTTAGAACCATTTGAAAATCTTAATTCTCTGTTCCAGCTTCAGGAACTGTGCTGAAAAATTACTTGGGAAGGGTACATAGACCCAATCAACCCAATTTAAATATCACCCGTAAAACGATAGTGATTTTTACAAGGTGTTCTTGATGAACTTATTCACGTCTTCCAAAAAGTGCATAAACGTGTTATATTTGAGTTTTTTCATTACTGTATAATTTCACTAGCACTTATGTTACAAAATACTATCGAAATTGTCACACAAAACTAATTTTGTACTGAATTGTAAAAATTTCAAGTACAACAACAATGTCACTCGTCAAAAGCGCGGGAAGAAGTCCATCATTTGTCTTGTCTGGTTCCCCTTTAAGGGTTACGGAGGTCCGTTGGCACTTGGCAGTCGCTCCAATGTAATAACTTTACTCGCCACTTCTTGGATCATGGTCGCAGCGAACACCGGGCTCCGTAGTGGATGCAACCGGGACTTACCGCTTGATGAGTGAGATACGTAACGCATCCGTTTACAAGTCTGGCGATTGAAAAAACGTCAGTCAGTGACACTGGGGCGTCCTTGAGGTGTTTACGACCGTAATTAACCGATTACACGCTCTCCAGTTTGGGTGATTGGTAAAATACGTGCATTACATCACTGGCGGGCTATTTGTACACGATATATATATATTTGTAAGATATGTAAGGATCGAGTCACGTGGCGCTCGATTCTCTCTGCCTACCCCGCAACGGATTTGGCGCGAAGTTAGTAGTATATATTTTATATACTACGACGGTACGTGCATACGGTCCGCCTTATGTAAAGCGGTTACCGTAGCCTATGAACGCTAGCAATGAAAAGGATGTCGCTAGCGCGTCGCCACCCCCGCTGTCAACACAGCAACTTGTCATCTTCTGGAGACCTCACCCGCTGGCAGGAACACAACACCCTCCAGGTAATTGGTATTTGGTTACCGTATTCTGTGAGGTGATGGTGCTTTCCCAGTCGGGCTAACGTCGTGCCCTACTATTTTATTCTACGGGTGTGACTATAAATTTGAGCGTTGGATCCACATGCTATTGGTAATTGAAAAAAAAAAAAAACGGAAACTATGAGAAGTTAATAAAATACAATAATATTTGATTATTTTAAACATGTATCTAAGTGAGAGCTCGATGGCGTCGTTCGCCTCGCGCGATGCCACCTCTGCTGCTAACACGCCAACTCCATAGGTGCTCACTGGCGACCTCACTCGCACGCAGCACCACAACAACCCTCTAGGGAGTTGTTACTTTGGCTACGGTTTTCTGTGAGGTGGAGGTACTTCCCCAGACGGGCTGCTTTGATGCGCCCTACCTCTCTTAAAAAATATCTCCTAGAACATTAATACTAATAACTATATTATGATTAATGATTAAAGAATGCAAGAGGAAATGACGACACAGATATACAATACGAAAGTAGAAGATTGTAGGAGTCGAGGAAGGTCAAGACTCACCTTCCACGAACAAGGAGGTCGCCTGTTAGAAGGTGGCGTCAGGAGCCCTAGGAACCGGCGAGCGCGCATGAGAAGACCTATGGATGTTAAAGAAGCTAGTAAGGTGTATAAGCACAGAGTGATGTAGCCACAAACTAATAAACCAATTGACTGCGCATGACATACAAAAATATTGTATGGGAGAATATTTAAATTTTGACGAGCTCGGTGGCTCAGACGCGCCTTTGACACCAACGCTCGTGGGTTCGATTCCCACACAAGGCAAACATGTGTGTGCATGAACATGTCTGTTTGTCTTGGTCTGGATGTTTTAAGAGAGGTAGGGCGCATCAAAGCAGCGCAAGTGATATATACAAATATGTACATAAATTTTGAAAACACAAATTTAGTGGTATATGTCCGTGCCAAGATTAGAAGCAGGAGAAGCTATAGTCGACTAACAGATTGGTTCAGTCATCCACTAAGCTATCAATGTATACGGTATTTGTAGTTTAAGAAAGGTAGGGCGCATAAGCAGCCCGTCTGGGGAAGTATCTCCACCTCACAGAAAACCGCAACCAAATAACAACTCCCCTCAAAGAAAAAAAGAAAAACGTTTATTTAGCAACACAAACATTTTTCATAAATTTGAAGAAACTTAAGGCTAAATCACAGTGTGTGTACCAAATAGATCTCCACTCAGCATCATGTCTTGGCACCAAGTGCCTCGACGCTGGTATTCTGTGGACACCATTAGTAAAAGAGGTGCCTGACATCGAGTAAACAATAATATTACAAGCCTATTCATAATATGTAATGGTATTAATATATAAATAAATATGATAGTGTTATTATTGTTCCTTGAGGGTTGTTGTGTTCCTGCGAGTGAGTGAGGTCACCAGTAAGCTCCTAAGGAGTTCCTGTGTAAGAGAGGAGGCATCGCGCGAGTGATACTTAATATATTACAAGCGTTAATAGGCTACGGTAGCCACTTTGTATCAGGTGGGCCGTATGCTTGTATGCCTCCCGACATAGTATAAAAAAAAGCTTTCGTAAGGAGGCAAACAAGCATACGGCCCACCTAATGTAATGTAGTGTGGAATCGCTCGCACGCTCCCTCCACCCTCGCAGCTAACGCAACTCTTCAAAAACTTTACCAGAAACTTTACTCGCAGAAGACACTTTTTGACGCGCTCGGTGGCGCAGTGGTGAATGACGAGACTTTGACACCAACACTCGTGGGTTCGATTCCCACACACGACAAACATTTGTGCGCGTGAACATGGAAGCGTTCATAGGCCTCGGTAACCTGTTGAAAGGAGACCGATATCTTGCAGTGAGATGAGTAAGAGGTGCGGTGTTGTGTGGTTGAAGGCTTGTGCCCATGATCTTTTAGGGTTCCGTACCCAAAGGGTAAAACGGAACCCTATTACTGAGGCTCCGCTGTCCGTCCGTCCGTCCGTCTGTCACCAGGCTGTATCTCATGAACGGTGATAGTTAGACAGTTGAAATTTTCACAGATGATGTATTTCTGTTGCCGCTATAACAACAAATACTAAAAAATAGAATAAAATAAATATTTAAGGGGGCTCCCATACAACTAACGTGATTTTTTTGCTCATTTTTAGGGTTCCGTACCCAAAGGGTAAAACGGAACCCTATTACTGAGGCTCCGCTGTCCGTCCGTCCGTCCGTCCGTCCGTCCGTCTGTCACCAGGCTGTATCTCATGAACCGTGATAGTTAGATAGTTGAAATTTTCACAGATGATGTATTTCTGTTGCCGCTATAACAACAAATACTAAAAAATAGAATAAAATAAATATTTAAGGGGGCTCCCATACAACAAACGTGATTTTTTTGCCTTTTTTATAGATAATAGTACGGAACCCTTCGTGCGCGAGTCCCACTCGCACTTGGCCGATTTTTGCTTGATATTGATAACGGCAACAGGTAGACGCTTGAAATATTCACAGAATATTTATTTATATATTCACTTTAAGAATAAATAATGAAATTAAAATAAAACAAATATTTAAGGGGGGCTCCCATACAACAAACGTATTTTTTTTGCCGTTTTTATAGATAATGGTACGGAACCCTTCGTGCGCGAGTCTGACTCGCACTTGGCCGATTTTTTTGCTTTGTGTTGTCCAAATAAAGCATTTCGACACCTATCTGACTCATTGGATCTGACTCATCTGAATGTTACATGTCAATGTGACACTCGTAATTATTGGCCGACCGATTTGAAATGAATTTTCTTTATACAACGTCAGAATACATAATGAGAGTACGGCCCACCTGATATGGATAGGTTACCGTAGCCCATGAACGCTGGAAATATAGGAAGTTTTTTTTTATACATCGTCGGGAGGCATACAAGCATACGGCCTTCCTGATGCAAAGCGGTTACCGTAGCCTATGAACGCTTGCAATACATTAAATCTCACTAGTGCGATGCCACCTCTGCTGCTAACACAGCAACTTCCACTTTACGTCTTCTCAAATACAATTTGAGATACAAATACGTTGTACATAATACACTTTATATTAAATAATATTTTATTTAATTGAGCCGTATTATAAAGCTGTGAATGTTTAAGAAGCAAGTGAGATTCTAACATTCAGTATTTTTTTTATATACTACGTCGGGAGGTATACAAGCATACGGCCAACCTGATATAAAGCGGTTACTGTAGCCTATACACGCTTGTATTACATTAAGTATCACTCGCGCGATGCCACCTCCGCAGCTAACACAGTAACTCCTTAGGAGCATACTGGTCACCTCACTCACACGCGGGAACACAACAACCCTCTAGGGAATTGTTATTTGCTGCGGTTTTCTGTAAGGTGGAGGTACTTCCCCAGACGGGCTGCTTTGATGCGCCATACCTCTCTTAAAATGTACGGATACGAATGAATTTGAGGTGTTGAGGTAACGCCTTTACGTCGAGCCGGGCCGTCTGCTTGTATGTCCGTTGCTATGTTGTTTCTAACAATGCTTTTTCATGTAGTCCTCTACAAAGAGGTGTAATAAAAACTGAACGTTTCAAATATAGAATGGTCATGTCGGGTACAGTCGGCGTCGTGACGCAAGGGCAATAACCAGCCGAGGTACAGAACCTCCGCGTACTCGGGCACAGCGCGGCGCATGGCCCGTGCCGTGTGCGCGCGCACCTTGTAATTATTGATGACTTCGCTATGGACACCATCATTTTGCATGTTCGTGAGACTTTTACCTTTTATATCGATTCAATTCATTAATTTCATAACAATAAAATATTGATTTGAAAATAGATGAATTTACAATTATCTAAATTGAAAATGTCACAATTACATTACAAATAATTTACAAATCTATACATATAAATAAACATGAAGTGTCTGTCTGTGATTTCAAAATAAAGCCTTTATCTTAAGCTCATATTGTTATTTTCACGTCACCAAAGCTTAAACATGCATTTTTAACTTTTTTGTCTGTCTGTCTGTATGATTATTTGTCCGGGCTAATCTTCGAAATGGCTGAACCTATTTTGCAGGGACTTTCACTGGTAGGTAGAGGACTGTTCAGAGCAGAATATAGGCTACTTTTTATCCCGTAAATATTTAGGGTTCCGGCGTAAAAAATGAAAAACTGTTAAAATTAGAGGAAAATATCTTCCCCTTCGGGGGACTTTGCAATTTTATTTTTAATATTTAGTATTTTTTGTAATATAAATAAAATACATATACATTGCCTCCTGTAAAGGTCAATAATGGCGCTGTACGAAAATTGAATCGCTCTATGGTTGCATCTACGACCCTGAACTTTGTTTTTTTAAACAGAAACAATTTCATGTCTACAGAGAAATAAAGGCTACCAAAAGTTCAAATCTCATACGTGCGAAGCCGCGGGCTTCTGCTAGTATACAATAAAATACAATACGAAATGTTCAATACTATTCATAACTAATGTCAGCACGCGTCATTCGGATATTCGTAACGGAGTAATAGCACTTTTTCAATATAAATTGTTTCAATTTATTACTAAATCCAAACTGATATATTAATAGAAATAGACTTCAATTCCATAGGCAGTATTTAGTGATCTGATTAGGTTCAGAGATATTTTGTTTATACCACACTAAGGTGGCAAACAAGCGTACGTCCTAACTGATGGTAAGCAGTTACCGTAGCCTGTGGACATTTGCAACACCAGGGACGTCGCTCTTGCGTTGCCGACCCTAAAATCTACCATTCTAAATCTAAAATTTAGTAATCGCTGACATGCAACAGACACTTGTCACCATATTAACATTGATAAAGTTGATACTGTTTATGGTACAAGTGACACTTTTGTATCTGCATAAAAGAAAAGTGAGTATATTCCCCGTGATTGTAACCAATAATGATGGAAATACGATGACACAAAGCCAGCGGCGTTATTTTCTAGACATAGTTGCACATTAAGAGGGCGCACAAAGCTAAGTGGCGCCCTCATTTTGTATATATATATATATATATGTACCAGCTTTAGTAAGTCGGTGAAGCGGCATGCGCAACTAATTTCTGCTCCTGTGATTGTCACGGAATTTTGAAAACAACTTTATATCTTTACGAGCTTACGTTATGTTTTCATAAATAAACTTAGAGGTTAGAGTGAGAATGTTTATTTCTTTGAATACTTCTCTAAGTGATTCCTTGGAGCCCATGTTATAAATAGAGAGAATGGATCTCTTTTGCAAAATACAAATTGATTTAATACAAACCATTTTCCTCCACAACAGTATACCATATGACATAATGCTTCGGAAGTAACTGAAATAGTAAGCGCGAAGTAAGACACACCCGTCAATTGCCTAATTCTCCTAACTTTATTTATTTATGCAAAGTCTGAAACTGAAGCCACGTGTACACTGAGTTCAGTTTTTCGGAAAGCTTTCCATAGATCCAAAAATGATGGCCACCCTACCGTTATTGCACTCGACAAACGTTTTATAACGATTACATGTGGAGATTTTTTGTTATATTAATTAACAATTATAGCTTTACATTTCATAGAGTATGAACTGTGAGCAATGATGGCCCAGTTGATAAGGAACACGGCATGTATCACTAAATTCGTATTTTCGGGTTTATGTAGGTACAAATACATGTTAAAATAAGGAGTGGCATGCTCCGTTGGTTCGTACATGTAGAAAGAATGCAGGATGAAAAAATGACGAAGCAGATATACAATGCAAAAGTGGAAGGATGTAGGAGCCGTGGAAGGTTAAGACTTACCTACCATGATCAAATTGGTCGTGTTCTATCAGAAGGTGATGTCAGGAGCCCTAGAAACTGAGCGTGCATGAGAAGAGCAATGAATGTTAAAGAAGCGAGTGAGACATGTAAGGGTCGAGTCACGTGGCGCTCGGTTCTCTCTGCCTATTTGGCGTGAAGTTCTAGATAGATAGATGTACATATATTGTAATCATCACTCGCTCGGTGGTGAAGGAAAACATCGTGAGGAAACCAGCGCGTACAAGGAATTATATTTCGAAAGACGTGTGACCTGACCTAAGGTCTGGTTTTCCCTCAGGCTTGTGAAGGTCTGACGGCGGTCGCTCCGTGTAAAAATTTGTCTTCGCGTTATGTCGTTTCCTAGTCCATTAGGATCGGCAGGGTCCGTTACCTAAGCGTAAGGATTTGGCGAATACACAGATTTTTACATGGAGCTACTAGCGTTAAGTCTAGCGACTAGACTAGCGACAAGCGTCAGATCCATGTCTGAATCAGTATTTTCGCCAAATCTTTACGCTTAGGTAGCGGACCCCGTCAATCCTAATGGATTAGGAAACGTGATAACGCGAAGAACAAGATTTCATAGCGTAGCAATTATGTTGTCAATGTTAGTTTTTTGATACATAGGTAGGTAAACGCTTGAAATCAAGATCGTGACCTGTCCTTTCTTTCCCCTGCTAGTAATTCAGGAACTCATCGGATCATTTTTTTTAACTACATCAGGTTACCGTAGCCTATGAACGCTCGCAATACGTGAGGTATCCCTGCTGATAACACAACAACTCCTCAGCTTACAGATAACCTTTCACAGGAACACAACAACCCTGCAAGGAGTTCTCACGGGGAAAAGGTCCAAACTGTCTATGGTCAAGGTCACAGAGACAGAAGCCTCGCAATATGTGTCGTGCTAAGGAGGCCTGCCTCTGTATCTGATCCTTGACCCAGCCTGCCCGTGCGAGCCTCTAGAGATGTTGGTCAAAGTTCTTAACCGTTGGCCGGCACGACGACCGGAACAATGATTGTTGATTCGACATCCCACATGTTGGTGTGCCACTTGACACACCAAAACGCCTAAATATCTAAGCGATTCGAACCTACTGTTAATTGATAAGTGACGCCATGTTGATCCGCGAACTTTCCAATAACATAGTATTGTCTTAGGTTTTCGCGATTGTTACACATTGAAATTAAACTATTTTTAACGGAAGTATCGCGTGTTTTATTTATTTTGTGTGAATCGGAACATATATAATTAATCCATCCATGTCGGTAGATGTAATAATTGAATAACTAATGTAAGACAAATACCACCTTAGTCTTTCCTGCGACCACGGACGCTGCAAAGCGTTCGAAACGTCAGGTTTTCAACAAAATAAATAAAACACGCGATACTTCCGTTAAAAATAGTTTAATTTCCAATAACACGTGCGCGTTCTAATTTTCGTCCCGACCCGCAGCGGTGAGTTGAGTTACTGCGCAAAATCGTTTATATACCACTAAGGTGGCAAATAAGCATACGACCTGCCTGTTGATAAGCAGTTGCCTCAGCCTAAGGATATTTGCTTGCGTTGCCGACCTTGTAAGAACCTCTTTTCGCCTTTCTTGAAGAAGACTATACTGTAGTTCCTTGAGGAAGCCTCGGCAGGGAGCTCATTCCACATCTTAATAGTTCTCGGTAGAAAACTTCTCTGGAACTGCACAGTACGTGACCATTGCGGTTCCAGTGTATGAGGATGAACTCCCAGCCGTCGGCGAGCTGTGCGTTTGTAAAACGAGGCTGTTGGCATAACGTCGAACAACTCCTCAGAACATAACCCGTTATACAATCGGTAGAACACGCAGAGGGAGGCAACGTCTCTTGTCAAACTCAAGGGCTCAATACCGTATGTGAGTTCAGGATCATCGATGATCCTTACAGCTCGTCTTTGCACCGAGTCATAAGGTCCTAGCTGGTATCCAGGTGCTCCCGCCCAAAGATGGCTACAGTACTCCATATGCGATCTGACTTGGAACTTATATAACATAAGTCTTTGCCCCGAGCTGAAGTACTGTTTGGCTCTGTTGAACACACCGAGTTTCTTGGACGCCAGTTTGACCTTCTCCTCTAGGTGACCTCGATACTGAACATTACTGAAGATCTCGACACCGAGAATCCCAATGCTCTTAGTGAGCGACGTGTTCTGGAATTGTTGAACCACAGCAAATGGGGTTTTCTTCGGTGAGCGCGCAGATTTGTGTCTTGGTAGGGTTGGATTGGACTAGGTTCAATCGCCCCCAGTCGGATACTTTAGACAAAGTACTCGTACCTTCTATTTCAGACACAAGTCTAGCGCGGCTTTCCTGCACAAGGGAACGAGGGGTGCCAGCACGGCCCGTGTAATAAGTGTCCCCAGGGCTATCGTCCGCATAACAATGAATGCTGTCAATTGACAACATGTCATTGATATGCAGCAGAAACAACTTTGGGGACAATACAGAGCCTTGTGGGACGCCAGCATTGATATCCATGCTATCGAAACAACTACTGTCAACCACGGCCTTGATGCATCTACTGGATAAAAATGTAGTCACCCATTTGCACAAACCCTCTGGCAGCCCGTACGATGGTAACTGCGATATATAGTCCCCGATGCTGTTGTTCAACGTCAGGCATACCACGTGATTACCCTGCCTCCACATTAATGGTATGAGTAGATTGCATCTATCGTTGTGCGCCGCGCCATTACTTGCCGTCCAGGACTCACCGCTAACATTTTAATTGCCTGTCCGTCTGTCCGCTACAATGGCTGTGCCAATCAAAGAATAAATCATTGTAATCATCGGTGATGACTTGCCGAAGTCGCTGATCGCTGCACCTGCCATATACAACACCTTAATTGTGATGCTGACATGTGTATTTGAGGATTGATGCTTTGTGTTTTCTTTTTATACAACGTCGGCAGGAATACAAGTATACGGCCCACCTGATGTTAAGTGGTTATCGTGGCCTATGACCACTTGCGATACATTAAGTATCACTCGCGCGACGCCTTCCCATTGCTAGCGCAGCAACTACTTAGGTGTTTACTGGTAACCTCACTAAGTCGCAGGAACACAATAACGCCTACTGGGAGATTTGATACGATGCCAACGGGAGTCTGTTATTAAGACCTGTGTTTCTGTCCGTTGATTTGTCAGAATTTTTGAACGGTAATAGATATTTTAAAAAAATTCACGTTAATATGACCGCTGTTACAACAATGAATAAAAAATCGGCCAAGTGCGAGTCGGACTCGCGCACGAAGGGTTCTGTACCATTATCTATAAAAACGGTAATAGTCAAACAGCCTAGCTTGAGTTGTCGCTGTGTGTGCATATTTATAACTAGCGGTGCCCTGCGACTTTGCCCACGTAGAATTAGAATAAGTTAACGATCTCATGGGTTTTATACTTTCCCTGCGGAACCATTATTATTTTTCTAAAATCAATATATCATGAGTTACTCTTTATAACATCTGCTATCTGCCAATGAAAGACTCGTCAGCATCGATCCAGCCGCTTCGGAGATTAGCCGAACAAACAGACAGATAGATAATAATTTGAGAAACACCTATGCATTTGGAAAAAAGCTGTTACAAACGGAGACCACAACATTTTTTTATTTGTGTAGATTATCATGTTTCCCTAAAAAGGCTGGCAACGGATCAGTGACAGTTTGGTTTTGCCGATGTCTATGGGCGATGGTGACCACTTACCATCAGGTGACCCATATGCTCGTTTGCCCCCCCTCTAATTTAAAAATATATATATCACTTGCTCGGCTGTACCGCACGTCCGCAAGTGAGATGAAATGTTGTGAAGTGAGATGAAATGTTGTGAGAGCAGCATGTGTTTGTGTGGTGAAAGCGAGGAGGACAGGAACCACGTCTTGTGGTCCTGTCCAAAGTATGCCGATCTGCGTGACAGAATGATGGATGGGATTCAGCGCAGCAAGGAGGAGGGACCGGTTTACTTCGGGGACCTTGTGTCGTCGCCGGGGAACTTCGCGGCCTTCCGCGGGTTCGCCCACGCGTGGTTCGCGCGCAGGAGCGCCGAAGAAAAGGCCGAGAAGGCAAAAGAGCGGGAGGAGGGAGAGCGCAACGATTAATGAAGACCGGAATACCCACGAGCGCCTTCGGACGGTAGCGAAGGCGTAAACGTGTACGTTGCCGCCCCAGAAGGGGGAGAAGGCGTATACAGAGACATGTGGACAGAGACAAATAATTTGTAGGGAGTCAAGCAAATGCCCACGGCACGGCGAAGAGCCTCAGAGCAGCATGTGCCGTGCTGCATCTCCCGCGATTCGGCTCAAATGACCGTAAGGTCGGTGGAGCCATGGGTTGGTGGTGGGACATGTACCGCACGTCCAATAAAGAAAAAAGGCCTACTTTTTCCCCTCTGGGTTGTGGAGGTCTGACGGCAGTAACTTCATGTCAAAATCCAGAGGTGGTACTCGTACCTGATGAGGAGGCCTTCCTTACGTGCATTCGTATGAGAAAGCACAGAAGTCTGAAAATTACAAAGACGAACGCCTAAAGCGCAATAGAGAAAGAATAGAGCACAGCGCCTCGGAGAATCTTCCAAAGACTTTCTTTCTTTCTTTAGGGTCCCATCATCAGAGCGTATTATGATGACCATGGGACCACCTGGGAAGCCATACCCTTTCAAACAAAAAAAGAATTTTCCGAATCGGCCTAGGCGTCTTCCAGTAATCGGGGAACACGCATAAAAATCGGCCAAGTGCGAGTCGGACTCGTGCACGAAGTGTTCCGTACCATTATCAATAAAAACGGCAAAAAAATCACGTTTGTTGTATGGGAGCCCCCTTAAATATTTTTTTTATTTTATTTTTTAGTATTTGTTGTTATAGCGGCAATAGAAATACATCATCTGTGAAAATTTCAACTGTCTGACTATCACGGTTCATGAGATACAGCCTGGTGACAGACGGACGGACGGACGGACAGCGGAGCCTCAGTAATAGGGTTCCGTTTTACCCTTTGGGTACGGAACCCTAAAAAATGAAAGATTCCGACGAATTGAGAACCTCCTCATTTTTATGAAGTCGGTTAAAAAGTTTACTTACTGGCAAATGCTATTATAGTCAATTCTAAAACTTCCTACTCCTACTAAATTTCTTCTGATTAAATTCGTTTGTGAGTTCCAAGGCAGCTGTAGTTTAACCCCCGGGACGGCAATGGACTTCACTGTTCATTGCCTTTTTTGTGGTCGCCACTGTTAATTCTGGCTACACAGGAGACACAGTGGTGGGTATGAGTGGTGGGCCTGTCCCGTTAAAAAAAAAAAAAAAAAAAAAATGCTATTATAACGTTAATGGACACACGACTAATAAATTTTAGCTGATTGATTCTATAATATGTGTTATTAAAACTAAAGTTAATTATTAACATAAACATTTATGATTGAAATTTTCTGTAATATACAGTTATATATTAATATAGAATATTGACATTATTAATAATTATGTAGAAAGAATGCAGGATGAAAGAATGACGAAAAAGTTATACAACGCGAAAGTGGAAGGATGTAGGAGTCGAGGAACGCCAAGACTCACCTACCATGACCAAATTGGTCGTGTTTTATCAGAAGGTGATGTCAAGAGCTCTAGAAACCGGCGAGCGTGCATGAGAAGAGCTATGAATATTAAAGAAGCGAGTGAAGTGTGTAAGGACCGCGTCCTGTGGCGCTCGCTCCTGTCTACCTACCCCGCAAGGGATCTGGCGTGAAGATATACATACATACATTAATAATTAATATGAAGCTTGTCATATATTTGCATGTTGTTTCACAGCATAGCACGTCGGAAGGCATACAAGCATACGGCACCCCCCATATTAAAGCGGGTGTACCGTTGCCTATTAACGCTTGTAATATATTAAGTATCACTTGCGCAATGCCTCCTCTGCTGCTTACACAGCAACTCCTTGGTAGCTTACTGGTGACCTCACTCACACGCAGGAACACAACAACCCTCTAGGAGTTGTTATTTGGCTGCGCTTTTCTGTGAGATGGAGGTACCTCTCCAGACTCCTACCTCTCTTAAAACACCCAGACCAAAACAAACAGACATGTTTATGCACACAAATGTTTGCCTTGTGTGGGAATCGAACCCTCGAGCGTTGGTGTCAAAGTCGCGTCTTTCACGGCTGAGCCACGGAGCTCGTCACCAACCTATTTTTAAGCAGACCAACATCCATTGTACACCCTTGCGCTTATCTATGTGCTGTATAATGTACACATGTTTAAGCAAATAAATTGTCTTATATTAAATAAGGTGTGTTTTCGCCAGTGCGGAGTTACGACAAGCACGACAAATGCGGCCTCGTGTGGATCCCGCGCGTGGTGGCGTACCGGTGTCGCACGTGCGGCATATCGCCGTGCATGTCCATCTGCCGCGAGTGCTTCCACCGCGGCGACCACTCCACGCACGACTTCAACATGTTCCTGTCGCAGGCGGGCGGCGCGTGTGACTGCGGCGACAAGTCCGTCATGAAGGAGGATGGGTGAGTCTCCCCACCTTATTAACACCAACCAATAAATCACTTGACGGCGCATAAACGCCTTACTAACATTCATTTTAGGGTTACGTACCTCAAAAGGAAAAAACCCCTTATAGAATCACTTTGTTATGCGTCCTGCCTCACTGTCCGTTTGTGAGGACCCGTTTTTTTTCAGGGACGAGTGGAGCTATCATGGTGAAATTATATATCAAATACTCGGGTCTGCAATCCCTTCAGCAATGAAAAAATCAAACTTCTATGTCAACGCAATCAAAATACATGCCTCGTTTATACGCATATTTTGACATTCGCAACGGAATCAAAACCTGTGGGGTACTTCCCGTTGACCTAGAATCATGAAATTTTGTAAGCAATGTCATGTAGCACAAGTAAAGGGAAAATCCGAAAAACGTAAATTTGTAATTAATTACAGAAATATTTTTTGGTGCGCGAGTCGGACTCGCACATGACGGTTTTTTTAATACTTACATCAGGATGATATGGGAGTATTTTGAACTGAAACTAGCGAAATTACTAACAGGACGCACAAGGGAGTAATCAATTTAAAAATAACCAGTTGAGAATGCGCAAGCTTGCATCGCCAGAGGAACACCTGGCTCGTCAATTATAGAACAATTCTATTTTTTTTTATTTTATTTGTCGGCCATTTTGACCATGTAAGAGTTAGGAACAGTGTTCCTGAACATTCCTATTCTACTTTTTTATGCTAAATCCGAATCTGAAGTCAAAATTCGAATATTCGAAAAAAAAACGCACACACAGACAATCATATAGATTTCATATAGGAACGTGTTCCTGAAAAGAACAGAATATATGTAGAAGTACCCTATAGGTTTTGATTCCCTTGCGAGTGGCAAAATATGCGCATAAACGAGACATAAACAGCCGTATCTTTTTATTGCGTCGACTTGGAAGTCTGATTTTTTCACTGCTCGAAGGGGTTACAGAACTGAATATTCGATATTAATTTCAGCTTGATAGCTCCACCCGTTACTGAGAAAAAGTTAGACAGACGGACAACAAAGTGATCATATAAGTGTTCCGTTTGTCCTTTTAAGGTACGGAACTCTAAAAATAAAATATTAAATAGTTAATAGATTCAGGCGTTATTTTGCGAAAGTCAAATTTACATGTAATTTGATCTAACCTGCTTTGTGTGCTTCCGCCACCAATTAGTTCATGCGGCCTAGCGCCTAGGCCTAGCGCAAAAAAAAATGTATTAAAATAAATTAATATTTTATTTGCAATTTGATCTAACCTGCTTTGTGTGCTTCCGCCACCAATTAGTTCATGCGGCCTAGCGCCGGCCGGCACCCACCCACTACTGTTAGTACAGGTGGAAATACAAAGTAGGAAATGTCCTTGTGTGACCGACAAAGTAGGAATGGAACGAACAAAGGTTTCACCGTTCACTAAGAAAAAAATGTCTTGAGTATGTGCGAGTCAACTAATTATGAAACATGAGTCTTGCTACCGTTGTGAATTAAATAGATATTAAACAGAAATAATGCATACATACATACATATCATCACGCCTGTCTACCATTGGGGTAGGCAGAGACTATAGAACGCCAGGTGCACCGATCCAAACATACCGCTCTCGCATCTTCCACAGTCATCAACCTTCTTCATGCACGCTCTTCGGTTTTGGTTACTTTGATTTGGCCCTTTTTCAACACATCACCAATTTGATCTATATGTGTGCGTCTAGGGCGGCCTCCCCGAAAATATAAAATAATATTTACAGTAAGTTGAGCAGTCAGAACCCGTTATATACGTTTTCCCATACATTTCGCGGTCGTATACGACCACCCGGGTTTCGCTTAAAGCTTAAAGGGTGTCATAAACATGAACAGGAGGCGTACAAGCGTACGAACCACCTGATGTGAAGTGGTTACCGTAATATATGATCGCTCGCAGTACATTAAGTATCTAGTGCGATGCCACCACTGGGCTGTTAACACAGTAACTTCTTAGGAGCCTACTGGTAACCTCATTCACTCGCAGAAATACCATAAACCTCTAGGATGTTGTTATTAGGCTGTTATTGTATGTGCGGTGGAGGTACTTCCCCAGACGGGCTGCTTTGATGCTCCCTAACTCTTTTAAAACACACAGATGAAGACAAACAGACATGTTCATGTACGCAAATGTTTGTACTGTGTGTAATCAAACCCACGAGCGTTGGTGGTCAAAGTAACGTAACGTTTCACCACTGCGCCATCCGATCTCGTCATATATACATATAGTTATATCCCTATCTATAGATTTTCAGCATCAAAATATTCGGTCTGAATGACCTTCACCTCACCGTTCGGCCGCCCGACAATCCCCTCGTCGCTGGGTGCCTTGAGTTATACAAACATTATTCCACGTGGTCGCCAGTCCACGCCGAAGGTCAGGTCCAAGGCTGGCTCTGGTCAGCTGTTCCATTGTTTAGAATCGGACAATGGTAAAGATGCCTGCATAATATATATATCATTGAAAACTGACTCATAATGTCCACTTCTATTTGTTATTGGTGTTTTAAACGATTTTTTCTACGTCAGGAGACATTCGAACATACGGCCCACCTGATGTAAAGCGGTTAACGTATGAACGCTTGCAATTTGCTTGAAATCACTCGCGCAAGGCTACCTCTGCTGCTAACATAGCTGCTCTTTAGGAGGTCACTGCTAATCTCCCTCACTCGCAGGAAGAACATACAAGCACAAGAACCTGTAAATGGAGTTGTTTTTTTGACTGCGGTTTCCTGTGAGGTGGAGGTACTTCCCCAGCCGCTCTGTTTTGATGCGCCCTACATCTTTTGAAAAGATCTAGACCAAAGCTAACAGATATGTTCGTGGACACAAATGTTTGTCCTTTGTGAGAATCGAACCCACGAGCATTGATGTTGCAGCATTAGTAACCACTCCGCTATCGGTCTCGTCAAAACGTACGACTTAAGGTTTATTGTTTAGATTTGATATCTCTGAGAATTATCTTGCCCTCCTTTAAAAAGACATTTTTATAATTCAACACAAACAGAACCAGTTGAGAATGCGCAAGCTTGCATTGCCAGAGGAAAACCTGGCTCGTCAATTATAGAACAATTCTATTTTTTTTATTTTATTTGTCGGCCATTTTGACCATGTTCCTTAAGAGATAGGAACGGTGTTCCTGAACATTCCTATTCTACTTTTTTATGCTGAATCCGAATCTGAAGTCAAAATTCGAATATTCGAAAAAAGTCGACAGACACACTCACACACACACACACATAGATTTCATATAGGAACGGTGTTCCTGAAAATGTGTTTTAAGGTTAGCTATCAAACTGCCATGACAATATTATACCTTTACTAGCGGCCGCCATAGACGCAATCTTGATATATTAAACAGGTGATGTGTTGAAAAAGATCCAAATCAAAAGCACCCAAAACCGAAGGGCATGCATGAAGAGGTCGATGAGTGTGGAAGAAGCGAGAGCGGTACGTGTGGATCGCTGCACCTGGTGTACCATTGTCTCTGCCTACCCCAATGGGAGATAGGCGTGGTGATATGTACTCGTATATATGTTCTTTACTAAAGCAGAAGCTATTTGTATTTTTTTTTTATACCACTAAGGTGGCAATCAAGCATACGGCCTGCCTGATGTTAAACAGTCACCGTAGCCTATGGACATTTGCAACACCAGGGGCGTCACTCATGCGTTGCCGACCCTCTAAAAACCTCTTCACGCATTTCTTGAAGAACTCCATGCTGTAGTTCCTTGGAAAAACCTCGGCTGGGAGCTCATTCCACAGCTTGAGTGTTCTCGGAAGAAAACTTCTCTGGAACCGCACCGTACGCGACCATAGCGGTTCAAGCGTGTGAGGGTGAACTCCCCGCCGTCGGCGAGCGGTGCGGTTATAATATTGTATTGACTTTATGCTGTTCTTCTAGAATAGATAGGTATTTCAATATTTTCTAGTCGTTCAGAAATCTAATCTATCCGTTCCATTGATTCCGTGCAATAGCTTATTAACGACTTTACAATACATTTGTTATTCCATATCGCAGTATAAAAAAGGGCTTGCGGTGTGTGAGGGTGTGTTTCGTGTAGTGAGTGTCCAGTGGTTTAAGAACCAGCTTATTGACCAACTGGTTCCCAGTTCGAAACCCGGCATGTACTACTAAATTCGTGTTTTCGGATTTATGTACAAATTAGCAATTGTCAGATACCCGTCGATGAAGGAAAACATCGTGAAGAAAATCTCACGTCCAAGAAATTATATTATAAAAGACGTGTGACCTATAAAAGGTCTGGTTGGCCCTCTCGGTTTTGGAAGTCACGGCAGATTTTAAGAGAGGTAGGGCGCATCAAAGCAGCCCGTCCGGGGAAGTACTCTCCGCCTCACAGAAAACCGCAGCCAAACAACTACAACTAGAGGATTGTTGTATTCCTGCGACAGTGGTAAATTACTTTTATGTGAGTGAGGTCACCATTAAGCTCCTATGGAGTTGCTGTTCTCACAGAGAAGACAAATACTGGATAGGTGCCGTGTTTACAGCTTTGCGATAGTTATTAAAAATATTACATGGAAATAATAATGTCGCGTAAATTACTCTTAATTTTATATAAGACGAACTAAGGTGGCACGAGTGAGGTGTGTAACGATCGACTTCTCTCTGCCTACCCCGCAAGGGATCTGCCGTGAATGCATATAGATAGATAGAACTAATGTGTCACGACACTTAGTAAAATCGAAGAGGATTTGATATCTTGCGGAAGAAAAACCAGTTGAGAATGCGCAAGCTTGCATTGCCAGAGGAACCTGGCAATGCAAGCTTGCGCACCTGGCTCGTCAATTATATAACAATTTATTTTTTTTATTTTTTATTTGTCGGCCATTTTGACCATGTTCCTTAAGAGATAGGAACGGTGTTCCTGGACATTCCTATTTTACTTTTTTATGCTGAATCCGAATCTGAAGTCAAAATTCGAATATTCGAAAAAAAGCTACAGACACACGCACTCAGACTCACACACAGACAAACATAGATTCATATAGGAACGGTGTTCCTGAACATAATGTAACGTGCCAACATAGAATATGTCACGGCAGGTCAGCCCGCCGACCCGCGTCTTCCGCGAGCACCGCACCTCTTTCCGTGGTGTCGGCTGTTTATCGCTGAGATATTTTGCTTATCTCTTGTTAAGTTGTTGTTAACTTTGGTTAATGATATTTTCCGTAATTTGGGAATTACCACAATGATTAATATTTATCTAAAGTAAGTTCAACGAGACGAGATAAAAATGGTAAACACTCCGATCTTTACCGAGTTTCGTTACAAATAAAGCTGTGTAAATATCACCGTCCTTTCCTCTCGCTTTCTGTCTTGACCACGGCTGGACAAAACAGGCCTTTATTTTTAATTACAATCTGCTCATTTAAAGTCCAATGTTATATTTTTTATTGTGTATCAATTTTGAATAAAAAATATAAGTCTTGTCTATATCTTCAGTAGGTAGGTAGCTTATTGTAAAGTCTTGTACTATCAACTAAGTTAGCTTCAATTTTGTTAAAGTAGATACAATAATAGGTTACACTAAATCAATGCTTCTCAAAGTGTGGGTAAACCCATATGTCCCATTGAGTTTATTACGGTAAATTACTTTTATGTCGACAATATTTTGAATGATCTACGGAGAGAAATAAAAAAAACAGTTTTTCAACTGAAAATGAGAACATTCCCTTTTGGGGGTAATGAATAGTAAATTAAATTTGTAGACAGGTGTAATAATTAAACAAAAAGGAATTTTCGGCAGGTTTTTTTTTAATTTCCAACAGATCAGCTCATTTTTTTTCTACGGGACAGGCCTACCACTCATATCCACCACCGTGTCTCCTGTGTAGCCAGAATTAACAGCGGCGACCACCAAAAAGGCAATGAACAGTGAAGTCCATTGCTGTCCCGGGGGTTAAACTACAGCTGCCTTGGAACTCACAACGAATTTAATCAGAAGAAATTTGTAGGAGTAGAAAGTTTAGATCAGTTCATTTACATAAGTTCACTTGAAAATAATTTCAATATATCGAAAGTTCATCAAAATATGAGCATCCAATTAATAGCGACCCCGAAAGGAGTCGCGGACTCTACGTTATGTTACACGTGATGCCCCTGTAGGGGTCGCTGAACTGTGAACGTGTTAAGGGTGTCGCGGTTTGAGATTTTGTCGCTACTGTCTTCCTGTGGAGACGTTTGGCGACGCAGTCATTTGTATAAATTAAATCTGTTTCATCATCATCATCTCAGCCTGCACTCGTCCACTGCTGAACATAGGCCTCCCCTTTAGAGAGCCACTCGGCTCGATCCTGTGCCACCTGCATCCGTCGACTACCATCGACATCGAAATCTGTTTAGTGAAAGTAAATTAGCATGTTGTACGGATTATATATTAGTGATATAATTTTCTGTGTTAAGACGGCCGTACCGTGAAAAAGATTGAAAACCACTGCACTAAAATAAAAGAGTAGAGACGGCCTAGTGGTGGTAACGTTAGGAGAAGAAGATATACTCAATAAAAATATGTTGTGTACTATTGAATTTTTGTTTACATTCTTTATCTCGGCTGCCTGAATGTTCTATACACAGTATTGGTGTGTATAAGACACAGTCGAGAAATAATCGTAATCTTAAATAATATTGAACAGGTACCAATGTGTGTATGTTACAATACAATATTCTTTATTGCACTACTGTATCTGGTTTTGTGTTTTATGTTATTTAATGTAGTAATATTATATATCTATCTAACTATCTATCTATAACTTCACGCCAAATCCCTTGCGGTGTAGGCAGAGAGAACCGAGCGCCACGTGACTCGATCCTTACATAACTCACTCGCTTATATATGTATAATAATAATATAATTATGTTTAAATGTAAATATTTATATATGTAAATATAATTACTTGTGTAAAGTAATAGCAAATGCAATTTTGCAAAGTGTGTTGTTAGCGGGACTCAAACTGGGGACGGAATGAGATATACCGTGTATATATACACAATAATTATAATCGAATAGCTGGTATCAGTGGCTGGTATCGTCGGGAGCATTTAAGCTTACGGTCCACCTAATGTTAAGCGGTAACCGTAGTCTATAAACGCTTGCAACACATTAAGTATCATTCGCGCGATGCTACCTCTGCTGCTAAAACTACTTCCCTAGTCGGGCTGCTTCTATGCACCCTACCTCTCTTAAAATACCCAGACCAAGACAAACAGACGCGTTCATGCGCACAAATGTTTGTCCAGTGTGAAAATTACATCTTTTCAGGAAAGAAACCTCTAGATAAACTTAAGGAAAACCTTATCTACGTACAAAATTTGATTCAATTCCTTAGAACAGTTTCCGAGATAAACGAAATACATGTATATGACAATAAAATATTACAAAATGATCTTATAGCTAAAGTACAAATTCGATCTGTTCCGTACAACGTTAGGGTAGTGGAAAAAGCTCAAGCAGAAAGATTTTGAATGTTGTTTGTTGTCCATTCCAGTTTCTGCAGCAACCACGGCAACAAATGTCCCCGGCCGGGCACCGCGCCCGCCGAACTAATGTGCGTCGCGGAGGCCATGATGCCGCGGCTGATCTTGAGGCTGCTTCAGCATTTCAGAGAGAACAGGTAAATATTAAAAAGACGTAGGGCGCATTAAAGCAACCCGTCTGGGGAAGTGCCTCCACCAAAACTCCAACAATAACAACTCCCTACAGGGTTATTGTGTTCCTGCGTGCGAGTGAAGTTACCAGTGAGCTCCTATGGAGTTGCTGTGTTAGAAGCAGAGGTGGCATCGCGCTAGTGATACTTAATGTATTGCAAGCGTTCATAGGCTACATCAGTTGGGCTGTATGCTTGTATGCCTCCCGACGTTGTATAAAAAAAAAACTCTATAATAGTAATATATTGTCTGCGACCCTGGCGTCTTGCATTTCACATAATTTATAATAAAGGGGAATCAAAATCCTAAATAGTAAATCAGATATACAAGTTTAAAAAAATCTTTACGAATTACACGGCAACGAAGACGCTTTATACGATCGACTTATATATTACATCCATAGCAACCCTTACTCATCAGAGTGCAGGGATAGGGGGCCCTTTCAACCAAAGGGGTTTAGGGCATAATCACACTGCTCATCTGTGAATTGGTGGAAGCCTGTGTTTTCAAGTCATCGTCACTGACAAAACTTGACGACTGTCGTCTAACGACAACAGCCGTTATCGACCTTCGAAGAATATTGTATTCTCGAGATAGATAAACCCATCCGCAGACAGGCTGCGGTCGGGTCGGTGCTGTACTTAACCTGGGTTCAATTATAGTGACACGAACTCTAAATGTGATGTAACAAAATGAACTCAACATTTTTTACAGGGGTAATGTTCATGTTGTAACTATTATGAGAAACGCCATTTTTTTGTTTAATACACGTGTCACAAAAGGTCAGTGTCCAGTGACCAATAACCATTAATCTTTCAAGATAGGTTTTTTTTACAAAAATAGTATGTTTTTCGAAATGTGTAGAACTGATCAAGTTTGTACATGGGAGGGCTAATGCCGGGGGGTAATTTACCCCTTACAATTTGATCGACGTAAATAGAATTTTAAGAGAGGTAGGGCGCTTCGAAGCAGCCCCTCTGGGGAAGTACCCCCACCTCACAGAAAACCGCAGCCAAATAACAGCTCCCTAGAGGGTTGTTGTGTTCCTGCGGGTGAGTGAGGTCACCAGTAAGCTCCCAAGGAGTTGCTGTGTGAGCAGCGGAGGAAGCATCGCGCGAGTGATACTTAATATATCGCAAACGCTAATAGGCTACGGTACCCGCTTTATATCAGGTGGGCTGTATGCTTGTGTTCCTCCCGACGTAGTATAAAAAAAAATAGACCCGATAGTAACGCAATTTTACTACTTCGATTATTTCAATCACATCAAATTTTACAAGTATGTATATGGGTCAAATCTTGGAAGTTTAATTAGAACCACTTCCTCGCGTTCGATTCGACTCAAATTTGGTATACTTGCATATATTCGGTCACAATGCAATAATATGGTACCATGGAGTTGGTCTGATGTTGGAGATCGGAGGTGGCCACGGGAACTCCTCGTTTGTTAGCAGAAGAGCTTTCGAAATTGGGCACCTTTTATTTTTATATTGTCGGACAAATTACACAGCGCCACCTAGCCCCAAAGTAAGCTAAGCTTGTGTTATGGGTATTAGACAACTGATGAACATACGTAAATATTTTTTTTTTTGTAAATACATACTTATTATACATAGAAAATACCCAGATCAAGACAAACAGACATGTTCATGCACACAAATGTTTGTACTGTGTGGAAATCGAACCCACGAGCGTTGGTGTCAAAGTAGCGTAACAACGCGTTCCACCACTGCGCCACCGAGCTCGTCAAACCTTGATTTGCCTTAGTAGTAACTTAGCGCAGCGTGTACATCTTCACGTAAAGTCCCTTCCGGTGTAGACATAGAAGGAAAGGAAGAGAGCATGGTAGAATATTTTAAAGCGTTGCGCGTTCTACTCTTACCCGTAGCGACGAATTGAGTTTTTTTTATTTTATTTATTTATTTCGGCACATCAACAATATAAACCCAAACATTTAATTGATACATTGTAAAAGATCTTAATCTAGAGTTTACATCAATTATAGATATGCACAACATAGTATCTAAAATTCTTAATAATAATTCATAATTTTAGGCAGTTAATACTACAAACAGAATCAACATAATTTGTTAGTTTGTTGAGTTGTTTGTATATTTTTCAATTGTTGTAGGAATACACCCTCCCTGTACGACCTCCTCCCCACTTCCATCCCCCGTCCTATCAATTTTACATCCCTTCTGTCAATTATCATGTCCACTCCTTGTGTATATATTTTATGTGATTATATTAACTCTAATAATATCAGACTTTAAGTTGTTTGTCCACTATAACCTACTAACCCTTTGTGCTGTACTATATGTTGTGTTTGTTCTTTGTTTTTGGTAGATCAACAGCAACAGATCGTCAGTGGTCCCATATGTTGCTCTAAAGCTAAACTTTTGTACACTCACAAGGCCATTTTGTCGAAGTTTTAACTACTAAGCATAGTTACTTACTAAGCATTCCACTTATATGTGCTACTTTTTGATATTACAAGCAATGTCATTGGCGAGAACAGCAAGAACGCCACAAAGAAGAGATTAGATTATTTGTAGAGTTATTACGTGATGTCAGTCTCGTTGGTTCTACTTGGTTTATTTCCTGAGAGTAGCAATATTATTGAACGATAAAATATACTGGATTACAACCTATGTAATCCAGTATATTCTATCGTTCAATAATATTGCTACTCTCACTAGTCCGTCGGAAGACTTATCGCGTTTGTAAGTCTTCACAAACTGGCACAAGGCCACTTAGTTTCCTTATGAGTCCTATATTAGTTTCGTGTTCTACTTTTGGCTATATTCTAGGGTTCCGTACCCAAAGGGTAAAACGGACCCTATTATTGAGACTCCGCTGTCCGTCTGTCTGTCACCAGGCTGTATCTCATGAACCGTGATAGTTAGACAGTTGAAATTTTCACAGATGATGTATTTCTGTTGCTGCCATAACAACAAATACTAAAAAACAGATTAAAATAAATATTTAAGGGGGCTCCCATACAATAAACGTAATTGCTCGATATTGATAACGGCAACAGGTTGTCGCTTGAAATATTCATAGAACATTTAGTTATATATTCACTTTAAAAATAAATAATTAAATTAAAATAAAACAAATATTTAAGGGGGGCTCCCATACAACAAACGTGTTTTTTTTTTTTTGCCGCTTTTATAGATAATGGTACGGAACCCTTCGTGTGCGAGTCCGACTCGCAGTTGGCCGATTTTTATTTTTATATACAACTTTAGGAAACATGCGAGCATACGACCACTTGATGTGAAATGCTCGAAATACACTTGTAATACATAAATGGCGAAATCGGTGGCGCAGTGGTTAGTAACGATACTTTGACACCGACGCTCGTGGGTTCGATCCCCATGCAGGACAAACATTTGTGTGCTTTTAAGAGAGGTGTGAAAAACGTTAACTATCGCACAATGTTTTCTGATAATTCAGCAACTCCTTAGGAGCTTACCGTAAGCGTGGCGTAACCAATGATATTGTATTAAAAAGAGGTAGATGTCGTACTAGCGCGCAAAAACTGAGGCAATGAAATTAACCCAATTGGTCTAATATGCGCTATTCTATGATGCGCTGACGTATTTCAAGCGCAACTCTTGACAGATAGCTATCTCTCTCTATATCATGCGTTCCGTATTATCTATCCCCTTCTTAAGTAAGTGAGTACTATAATGTCGTAGTGGAACAATAACAAAACGACGCGCAGTATGAATATACGTCATCTTTAAATACAATATCATTGGGCGTAACCGACTTTTTGAACAGAACACTTCTTTAGACACGTTGGGCGCTTTTAGGGTGGCGGAAAAACACAGAACTCGCGTGACTGTCACGCTCTTTCTTAACAGCCCAAAAATTAAAACTCTTTTTTTAAGTATTTTACCGCCTTTACCATGGCGAGTGCACAGAAGAACTGTTTTCCCTTATCCCACCCTCTTCCTTCCGTCATAGAACCACACGTGCAGGCTTGCGATGTCAATATTCCACTGTTGAGAACATTTCTTAGCGTACCCAAAAATTCGGCATCTCCTGCCTGTCTCTGTCTTACCTACCATTAAACAGTGGAACGTATTAAACAGAGTAAGTAGGAAGGGGAAAACACAGTGTGCATACAGTAATATCTAGTGGCACAATTGAAAGTTATATTAATACATGTGCTGAATCGTTTTCAATTTGCGTCACCCCGTTCCCCTGGGGTGATCGCTTCAGATGAAGCCTTTATAGCCTTCCCGGCTAAAGGCAGTCCCAGGGGGTGTTTTAGTCGGTGGAAATCTGACATAACCAGTTCGTTCGCACGAAATGGTATCTTTGAAAGATTTCACCTCCTCCCTCCCTTTTTCCGGAGGGTGTTTTTCTTCACGGAAGAATGACCAATGCACACTCGGGTGTGGGTTGGTCCTTCTTTTGTGGGTCTTCAAATTTCTTGGGCGAAAAAAAAAAAAAAATCGTTTTCAAACAATCCATCCTTAACTATTGTGTACACGTGCTTGGGGTGGTGCCTGTAGAACAAAAATTGTAAAAATAGAGCGTGTGCAAAGATCAAATCTAAAAGTAATGACTAAAAAGCCATTTCGGTACCTTACACATGTACTATATCATGTCTGCACAGGTCAGACAGTTAGACAACTGTTTATCCTGCGTTTTATTTTCAGAAAACACAAAATTTTAAACAATGACTCTAACTTAACACAATCTGTAAGATCTAAGAAAAGTATTTGTAAAACACCGAGACATAGCCTTTTTCAAACGTAATTCTATCTTCTTGAGCTCATACATATATAATTAACTCCAAATTAAATAAATTTATAAAAGTACACATACTTGTAACACATCCACATCAGGCAGGCAGACAAAACTATCTACTTAAACTCAACTATACCCAAACGGAATCTTTTGTTACCATCCTTACTCGACTAATGACCGATAATATTACTCCTATCTCGGAATATTCACTGACAGGTCCACCCTCTACACTCAATGAAACAAACATAATATCATCTCCTCCCCCTCCCACTTTCCTTCTTATCCTGCCCAATATTAAGAACTTCCAGTGCACTGCGGGCGGGTGACCTGGAGGCCTGAGATACAGGACTAGTTTAAGCTCCACTCCATCTCATTATAACCCAGTATATTTTACTTTAAATGTATTGTGGAAAATAAAATATTTTTTCATTTCATGTATATGTAAACTTCGTAAGGCACGTTGGCCACTTCTGGAATGGGGAAAAGCACTGAATTCGCGTGACCGTCTAGCTCACATGTGGGCAACACCCGGCCCGCGGGCCTGATGCGGCCCGCTGTAAGGTTTGATCCGGCCCGCGAGACATTTTGAAAAAACCCAATTAAAAAAAATTAAGTACACTACTTATATGTACTCACGGAATCTACTTATATATATGCACTACTTTTAAACGCGGCCCGCGAACGTATTTGTATGCTAAAGTTTGGCCCACAACATGTCAAAGGTTGCCCATACCTGGTCTAGCTCTTTCCTAACAACTCAAAGGTAATGTTTACAAGTGTCCTACCACTGACAGTCTTTATTTTTGTCTTATGATCATTTCACTGTTGTGTTCCAGTTTTTCGTCAGGATCTCAGAACAACTCTGACAGCTACCGCATCGCCGTCCAAGAGTGCGAGTTCTACGTGCAGATGCTGATGGAGTTCAACAACATGGGCGACCTGATGCGCTCCGCAATGACCAAGGCGCTCATCAACCCACAGGTGAGCTTTCTATACCACTGGTCTTTGTATACCACTGGTGATGAACAAGCGTACATACGTAAAATCCTCCCTCATGGATAAAGAACCAGCCTTTTAATCGAAGGTCCCTAGTTTGAATCCTGGTGTGATCATGGAATTCGTGTTTTCGTATTTGTGTACATGTTTGTGACGGGGAAGGGAAACATGGCGAGGAAACCCGCACGTCCAAGAAATTCTATTTCGAATGACGAGTGACCTAACCTAAGAAAGGTCTGGTTTCCCTCTGGGTTGTGAAAGCTGACAGCAGTCGCTACATGTCAAAACGTGATCAAAGACGATGTCACGTGTAATCTTTAGGCTTTAGTAATGAATCCCACCCCCAATACGAAAGGGAAGTCATTATTATAATTTAACAGTTTTCGGAAGAAAGCTTCTCCGAAATAGCATAATAAGCGATCAAGCAACTCCCGGGAGGGTTGTGAGTGAGGTTACTAGAAATCTCCTGAGGAATATGTTCGTTAACAGCAGAAGTAGCAACGCGCGAGTGATGGATTGCATTGTAATCGCCACTAAAAAAACGGAACCTGATAACTACATTCACATATCTGATCAATCATGGAATTGTTTTCAACAGTGAGAGGATACGGTCTACGTGCATACGAATGACCTGATGTAAAGTGTTTACCGTGGTCTATGAACGCTCGCTATACAGGAAGTGTTACTCGCACGCTGCCACCCCAGCTCCTAACTCAGTAACTCCTTAGGGACTTACTGGTAGTCTCACTTGCACGAATACAATAACAGGTTTATTTGCCTGCGTCTTTCTGTGAGGCGGAGGTACTTCCTGCTGCTCAAAACTGCGCCCTCTTAAAAACACTCTGACCAGACAAACAGACTTGTTCATTTTCGCAAATGTTTGTCCTGCAGGAATCGAATTTCTTGTTAAAGTTGCTTGCATTACTAACCACTTCGCCACTGTGATCGTCAAGAAAAAAAAACATCTTTTGAGAAAAAGTATATTGTTATATAATTTTTGATGAGTTCAATGGGTCAGTTGTTAGTAACGCTACTTTGATAGCAACGCTCGTGGATTTGATTCCCGCACGGGACAAACATTTGTGTGCATGAACACGAATGTCAGATTGTCTTGGTCTGAGTGTGTTTAGAAGAGGTAGTACGCATCAAAGCAGCCTAACTCTGGAAGTACATATACAGAACCGCGGCTAAACAACAACTCCTTCGAGGGCTGTTATGTTCCTAAGAGGGAGTGAGGTCACCAGTAAGCTCCTAAGGAGTAGCTGTGTCGCCGAGGTGGCATCACGCGAGTGATGCTTCATATATTGCAATCGCCTTACATCTGGTGGGCTTTATGCTTGTATGTTTGCCAACTTTATATATAAAAAAATAATGACTGTTTCAGATGTACCGTAATCTTGTGGAGCCGCCATTTCCCGACACGGAGTACGGGTGTTACATGGCGGAGTCCAACAAAATGTACGAGAAAGCAATCGCCTCGTTTCCAGCGCCAGAGCCCCCCGACGAGTGAGTACCAACGAGTTAACATTGTCACGAGACGGCATAAAGGGCAGGTCACATCCCTAGCTAAGCAAACACACGCCCTTTTTAAGAATCTCGTTCTGCAGTCAGTTGGGAATACCTCAGCTGGGAGTCACAGTTTAAAATTTCTCAGATAATTTTTTTCCTGTAATCGGATAGTACGCGCTTGCTTTGCTTTTTAGTACAGTAGGCCGATTCTACTAAAAAACTGCAACTGCACTGCAGCGCGGCGTGTGTCAAAATGCGTACATTTTGACGTTTCGTTAAGCGATCTGACAGCAGCGACGTTTAACGAAACGTCAAAATGTACGCATTTTGACACACGCCGCGCTGCAGTGCAGTTGCAGTTTTTTAGTAGAATCGGCCTACTGTACGACACGAGTTAGAGGTTCCAAAGATGTACCCGACCGCTCGACCGATAGAAGTTTTTTCGCGCCTTGAGATCTATTCGCCGCAGCATCGAGTACGTCGTTTGTTGTTGTGATTGCGTTGAAAGTGTATGTCCGTTCGGCATCGATTACACTTGAGTTCAATAAAAGTAGTGATTTATTAAAAAGTTAGCTTTCATACTGTTTGTTGTTTTGAGTGTAGAATAATGACTTCACTAAAGCCATATAATAGCTCAGTGAGGTAAAGTATCTACAATGTTTACGAGTTTCTGTCCAAAGAAGCGTTACAGTCGAAAAACAAGATTTTCGAAAAATGACCATTCTCAATGTAGAAAGAATGCAGGATGAAAGAATGACGAAGCAGATATACAATGCAAAAGTGGAAGGATGTAGGAACCGAGGAAGGCCAAGACTTATCTACCATGACCAAATTGGTCGTGTTTTA